>CM067358.1:70512096-70822096 GCA_034190875.2 Urechis unicinctus | reverse complement strand
AACTCCCCCCACCGCCACAGCTGCGGCCCATACATGTTCTGCCATCCAACCAGCCACCTTTGCAGCTGACTTAAGCAGCAATGATACGATTGAGCCAATGATTCATGGAAGGGCAGCTGCTGCCTTAGCGGCTAGGCTCTTCAGGACGTTTGCCAAGGAGTTCAGCTGTTTTTTAATCCATTCCTTTACACCGGGCTTATCAGCTGGCGTTGGTGTTGGTGCAGGGGCTGGACTAGTGCTCCCTCCGCCCGTCAAAACAACAACAAGAGTCAAGATTGCCAATCCAATCGCAGTGAGTATGGAGGCAATTGTTATACCCTGCTCTCAAAACAGAGTGCGTACACGCTCAGCTAGCGTTGTGTCCTCGTTAAGAAGTCTGTTGATCGTTTCCCTGATGCGATTAATTTGGGTTCGCAGACGTTCACGGTTTACAGAGGCAACCTCAACGCGAACACGCCGCAGGTCCTGCAGCTCTGCAAGCTCATTTGCTTGGAATTTCCATGCTCGATCTCCGCTCCTCCTTTCCTTCTCCAGGCTTTCCATTTTAGCTTCCCGTTGGGCTATATCCATTTCTATCTCAGTTATCTTAGCTAGGTTATTGACCAGCTCACCCCTCTGAGTCTGCATAGCCTTGTCAAGCCCAATAAGCTCTCTGAGTGGTAGTTCGTTGTCTGTTTGTGTACCTAGGTCTTCTATGGCGTTATGAACGCCTTCTATGAAGCTTGTTTCTTCCACACCACCTTGCTCTATCATGGCTTCGGGGCTGCTCATTTCTAACTTCTCTGAAAGTGCGGCTTCCGCTTTAACAACAGCTCGGTCAACACCTTGTAGGGCTTTTGCTGCCTTTGTGGATAGTTCAGTGTTCTCTCCAAGAGCCCGAGCAAGCTGTGTACCACCGTACTTTTCTATCCTCCTAGGAGAATTTGTTGGGATTGTTCTTCCATGTCAGAAGCTTCCAGTCTCGCCCCCACTTAACCCAAAGGTCACCTTGTTTAGACGATCTAAACTGCAGCCCATGCTTAGACACTGCCTTCTCCCACTTCGTAACTAAGACTTCGGGGGATCCCACCTGGTCTTCTGTTAACCCAGCAGGCATTTCAGTAATAGCCCATGATGGACTAGTCGTACTCGAAGTATCTAAAGCTTTGTCAAAGAGGTTAGTCTCCTCATCATCAAAGTTAGTCTCAATCCTCTCCCCTCCCATAGCCCCCTCCTCATCTACATCGTCAAATGTTGGGTTATCAAACTCCAAGTCTGTGTGTTAAAGATATAATTGTAATTAAGCATTCAACATGAGTACTTACGGACGCAAACTAAACCCACACCGGCGGATACGCAAACCCCTCGGGGAAAAGGGCGTGCAACAGTTTGTAGTCGTTACAAACAATCCAAGCACTATTGACCAGAACCAACAACTGCTGGTTCACTTCTCCAATCTAGGCGCAGACGACGTAATTGTTCCAGGGACAGCACGGCTGACTTTTACAATCACGCTGACCTCGACTGATCTTAACCTCAGCGTTGTGCAAAACCTGGGCCGTGCCGTGGTCAAGAAAATGACAATCAAGATTTCTAGCAATGAGGTCATGTCTATTAATGACATCGATGTGTACCACTGTTACCACGACTTGTGGCGGACTGCACAGGAGAGACAGGGCCTCCAGTATCAGGGCATTTACACATCAGATGACAGTAACACAACTAAGATACGAATGGGGACAGGAGACAAGGATGAGACCGAGAAAGAGGACCTGGCCATAGCCGATGTGTATGGTAATAGGTTCTACGTTCCGCTTGACTTTGAACTCCTCGAGTCACATGCCATTCTACCAGAGTGCGCTTAATGACAGATTGGAGTACGAGCTCACGTTCAATGACTACAACCGCGTAATTCACGCAACGGGCGACACCGATGCCAGCTATAAAATTTATGGCATCTCGTTGGAGTATGACATGGTTACCCAATTAGAGTTGGGCTGTATGATACGCACCCGGTACACAGGTCGGCTCTCAATTCTGTATGACCGTGTTCTTCGTCACAGGAAGCTTGTATACAATAAAAGAGATACACTGTGGAACATCAACCTGAACGTGCCGGCTTGCAGCATGAAGGGCATCCTACTGCTCTTTGAAGATCCAGCCAATGCCTCATTCGCCAGGAAGACAGAGTCGTTCTACAACCCAAAGATTACAAAAGTTGAGGTGACCATTGAGGGCATCCCCAACCAACTCTATGCCCAGAGCATGCGTGGCTACCAGCAGTGGGATGAAGTGAAGAAGGCCTTTGCAGCAACGAGTAAACGAGACCCCAGTGTAGCAATAGCTGCAAAATACTTGGCATTGTCGGACGTGTCCCTAGGAGAGTACCTAACCACCAAGTATGCTCTGTGGCTCGACTTAAGGACGAGTGATGACGACCAGCTGCACGGTAGTGTCAGGGCCGTGGAGAATGCGTTTGAGGGTATTACCATTCAGATCACAAAAAATCTCAGGCGGCCGGCGCATTGAACGTTTATATGTATATTGTAATGGATGCACAGCTTAACATTAAAGATGGCAGGTTCATCAGCGCAGTCTACTAACAAGGTTTTGATGAAACCGAAAACTGAGTTTACATTTCCAGATGGTCCCTGTTCGCCACTTGTTTGTGGGCAGACAGGATGTGGGAAAACCACATTCATCCTCGATCTACTTGAAGGGCCCTTCTTCGGTGCCTTCGAGCATATTGTAATCCTCTGCCCTACCATACGTTACAATGAGGCCTATTAGTCGCGGTCATGGGTGTGGGATGATTCAGAGGTCTACGTCGTTGAACCAGGGGAGCGGCTCCATTACCACCTGAGGGCTTTCTACCACTGCTTCAAGGGCGAGCCTACTCAACATAATTGATGACTGTTCGGCAACAAAGGCCTTAACCAAGAAGAAAGACATGTTATCCGAACTAGCCTTTAGCGGCCGCCATGCGCAGCAAAGTGTCTGGGTCCTCACCCAAAAGTACAACTCTGTGCTGAAGGACTTACGTGAGAAGACTCGCTGGATGGTGCTCTTTCACACCAAGGACCGTGACTCGTTTGAAGACGCCTTACGTGAAAATGATGTATTTCCAACAAAGGAGGAACGTGCCACAGTAGGCCAACTACTAGCAAAGACCAAGCACGCAAAACTGCTGCTGAAGACTGATCAACCTACTGCATATGCCGTCGATTGAAATGATATTGGCCTTGATAGCAGCCGGTGCCTTAGTAACCAATTTAGGTTTCTTCATCATTTTGAAGCTCGAAGGCGTATACGTATATTCATGGATCCTGATACCATTATTGATAAACTCCTTGAACAGGACACGACTAGCTTAGTGGACACAAAGTCTGGGGGAGCGGAACCTTGTTGCACTCCTGGTGTAGATGTGTCTTCTAAGAGAGATACGCTTACGGCCGTCATAGCTGGGGGTCAGGCCCGTCAGTACCTTGGTTTGGAGCGCCTTACAATTGACCAGGTTGAATCAATGTCTGATGAAGAGATCATAAAGTTGTATGTGAGATACGAGGCTCGGCTAGGCGCTAGCATGACGCGCACTCTAGGTCAATCATTGCTACAGGTATACTCAGGTATTGCTTGTATGTTTCTATCAATCTCACCAGAACACCAGCCAAAGCTAATTACAGACCTCGAGACTGACCCGTTTGTTGGACACGCACTAAGCACTGCCACTTGTGAGCTTGTGAGGGTGCTGCAGCACGAAAAGCCAATCAAAATAAGCTTCTGAGAGAGCTGCGAGAGGCTAAGGCCACGCTTACAGATGCTAGAGACGAAGCTGTCGAGCCAATATCAACGATCAAGCCTCTGGAAAGGTGGGAGTGGGGAAGATGGGCTGCACCTTTGGTTGTTGGAGTGTTTGGACTGATTGGAGTGATTGTTTTGCTAAAGGCACCAGATGGTAGCCTCACACCCTAAACAGGTTGTGGTACAAAAGCCTACGAATGCTTATTTAAATGATCCGTTTTATATGGAATAAGATGACAACACCAATTACTGATGGAATAATGCTTGTCAACGCACTGTACCACGGTGCAGTTGTTTCCGGTATTTCAATAGGTTATGCTAAGCTTGCTAAGATGCCTCTGTGTGGTGGGGTGCCACGTCTTGATGTCTGTTGCCGATGTAGCACTAGCTATGGCCACAAAGGATATGCTAATTAAACAAGTAATCTTACCAGTTGATATACTGAAGTAATGGCCACACTCGCGCTGCTTGTTGGAGGCACTCTTGTTAACGCCCTTGCATTCTCTGGGAGCAACGCCATGATATCTGCTCAGGCAGCATGGGCCAAGAAGAGAACTGAGCGTTTCGACTTCATCAATGAGCAACTGCGCCGCCAGGGATATGCCGAGCATACTTTTAGCAGCTTTCAGACTTTTACGAGCCCTCAGATAGTCAAAAAGGGCGTAAGGTGGCGTTCATTATACTGGGTATGGCTGCGACTGGGCTGGTTGCATACAGGCTTGCCAAGTAGGTAATTTGGAGACTCGGGCGTTTACTTTGTATGGATCGTCGCATGCAGAAGATATACTATAGTCCTAAGGGCTACTGGAAAGGCATAACAGCTATCAAGAAGCTTGCAACAGAAGCGAGGGTTTCTGAGGAAGTTGCCAGGGGGGTGGCTAACAAAGCAAGCTATATGGCAAATCTACCTGCCAGTGCCAAAACACATTCCCAGGCCAAAGTTTGATGTCTGTCCTTAATGAGGTTCACCAAGCCGATCTCTTATTTCTTCCTCATGACGCTGTGAAGCGCCGGACTTACAAGTATGCCCTAACAGTGGTTGCTGTGGCCTCACGCTACAAGGCGGCTGAGCCATTGACTACAAAAGAGGCTAAAGAGGTCGCAGGTGAGCTCGAGAGGATATACAAGCGAGGACCGCTACAGTAGCCTAAACTACTTCAGGTCGACCCCGGACGGGAGTTTGTGGGAGCAGTCTGGTAGTAAAACATGGAGTATCAGTCAGGCTTGGCCGTGTGAATAACCATCGAGACCAGGGTATAGTGGAACGCTTTAACCGAACACTGGCTGAGCGACTCTTTGGTCACTAGTATGCTGTAGAGTTAAAGGATTCTGGAAAACGATCTACCGAGTGGGTTTCTCG
The DNA here is from genome assembly GCA_034190875.2 of Urechis unicinctus. Taxonomy (NCBI): domain Eukaryota; kingdom Metazoa; phylum Annelida; class Polychaeta; order Xenopneusta; family Urechidae; genus Urechis; species Urechis unicinctus. Next base: position 70,816,956 of record CM067358.1, on the reverse strand, counting down.
ACTGCAGGCTGTTGTCTCTGCGATAAATAATGAGGTGACCCGCTTGACTGGAAAAAAAACTAAAGATGCGATAAAGGCAAAACGAGTTGCACAAAAGCCCTCTGCAGTCGTACCAGGGCGCCTGCTGGGGGTCACAGAGCAAAAGCTTCCCTCTGGTGTTGGCGTTCGCTTCCTCTACCAGCCTGGCGAAGCAGAGCAATACCAGTGTCGGCAGGCCACTGACCCTGTGTGGTCACTCAATGTTTACTAGATTGGAAGCTCTGTCACTAAATCTGGTGAGCCTGTACTTTACTATTTGTTGGATGAACCACTCCAAGGCTTTGTAAAGGAGGAGCTGCTTGTTGTGCCGTCTGATACCCAGTTGTCACCAGATGGTATTACCAATTAGACATTAGAGATCTATATATATAACAATGGTAGTATTTGACAATAAGTGCCCGTGGATATTACTCGGAAAGAAAGACCCCTGTAACAGGCCCAGTACGCAAGAGTTTTGTAACTTACACAGATATAAGATCAAACATGGTGTCGTTAATCGTCTTTGTACGGGTGGTCAGAAGGCTATAAAAAATAATAAGGCAGGATTGTGTATGGATTGTGGGTTCGATAAAGTCAACCACAGTCGTCTTCGTCAAAAGAAAAAAATTGCTTCACAACAGACTGCAGCCGGAGCCACTGAACGGGGATTCCCCTCTGAATAAAAATAGAAATCCTGTGGCGCTGTCAGCAAGGTCAAAGTCCGCTTTCTGTGTAGTTGTTGTCTTTTGTGTATCAACAAATTCCCTTTTAGACAAATGGAACTGTATAGTAAACATAACCCAAAACAATTATGTTTCAATTCTCGGTTTTAAGCCTCCTTATCCACGCTCGAAGGTTGCACTCAAAGCACTCCAAGTGCGTAATAAATACGACCGTACATACAAGGAGATGTTGGCTAGATTCAGGGCTGGGATGGCACGCACCCCTGTCCCCACCGCTGCCCCATGCAGACCAGTCCCTGCCCCACGCAGACCAGTCCCCACAGTGCGTCTTGCCTTCAAGAAGACTAAGTGGGCTGTTAAAAACTATTTGCGTGGATGGGTGATGAACGTTCCTGAGTCTCACCCCATTAGCTCGGACCTTATGATGTTCTTAAAGGGCATGATCGGAAGATGCATAAAGTTTTGACTGGTGAGCTGGAAGAGCTAGGTAGAATCAAGTGTCAGTTTGCCCTTAAGGTAAGACTCAAGCACGCCGATGATGACAGCACTAGGTATTTTGAGCCTGTGTTGTGTAATAAGCAGCAGGTGGTTCTTTCCTCAGAGGACGTGGGCGTTGCGCTGGACCAGAGTGCTGTTAATATCCAAGAGCGGTTGGAGAAGTGAACCAGCCAAGGTTCTGTCTGGGAGTTTGAGGTGGTCACAACTCTGTGGATTGATATTGCCAACTACCAACCGGTAAAGGGTGGCTCCTACCTGCGACTTCCGGATACGCTGGCGGCTAAGCAGGCCATCATAAATGTAAAGAACTGGGACGACTTCTGCATTCTATGGGCTATTGTAGCTGCTCTGCACCCGGTTGCCAAGAACCCACAGCGACCATCAAAATATAACATTCAGTGGCTTTTGGATCTGCTGGAGGGTGCAGGTGTAGAATATCCTACACCGGTGTCGCATGTTGAGAAGATAGAAAAGCATGCTAACCTAGCCTTGAGCGTTTTTGGCTGGGATGGGAAGGCCACTATTGTACACCGCATCAGTAAGCACTCTGGTACTCGTATAAACCTCATGCTGATTGAGAAGGACGGCAAGTTTCATTACACGCAAATCAAACACCTGAACCGCTTGCTGTATGACCAGACCAAACATTAAGAGCGCAAGTTCTTCTGTGAGCTATGTCTGCATTGATATACCTCACAGGGTCTGCTCCTGGCGCACAAACCTGAGTGTATGGGGATAGGGCAAACTGCTGTGCGTGTGGATATGCCTGAGGAAGGGAAGAAAATATTATCCTTCCAGAACTGGCAGAAACAGCTTGCTGCACCCTACGTCATCTATGGTGACTTTGAGGCACTCACAGTGAAGCTTCCGGGTCCTGCACTTAATCCTGGTAAGAGCAACACGCAGAGAACTCAGGAACACCAAGGTTGTGGCTACGGTAATGTGGTTGTTCGTTGTGACGGTAAGACTGAACCCCCTGTGGTTTACAGAGGAAGCTCTGCAGCAGGAGGAGCAAAAGATCAAAACAGTTCTGTCCAAGCCTGTCCCTATGCGGATGACTCAGGAGGATAGAAGGGCACATAAGGCTGCAACCCACTGTCATGTGTGCAAGAAAAAACTGGGCTGTGACTCTGTCTGCGATCACTGCCATATAACAGGCTTGTACAGAGGGCCAGCCCATAAAGTGTGTAATCTGAAACTTCGGCTGAGTCCCAAGACAACACACATCCCTGTGGTGTTCCATAACCTGCGGGGCTATGATTCCTATCTCTTGATGCAGGGTATAAGCAAAGTGGAGGGGAACATCAACTCTATCCCCAACAACATGGAGAAATATATTTCCCTGTCGCTTGGACAGTTGCGCTTCATTGACAGCGCACAGTTCCTCCTGGCCTCGCTCGATAAGCTGGTGTCTGCTAACAACCCAGATGCCTTTGCTGTGACGGCGGAATATGAGCCAGACTAGATGAAGCGGCGGTTGCTGTTGCGTAAGTAAGTCTTCCCCTATGAGTTCATGGATGGCTGGGATAAGTTTGATTCCCCTCTGCCGCCAATCCAGGAGTTCTACAGCAAGTTCTCTGAGGAGGGTATATCTGCTGTAGACTATGTCCATGCACAGAAGGTCTGGAGTGTGTTCGGGTGTAAGAACATGGGTGACTACCATGACCTGTACCTGCGGACAGATGTACTGCTCTTGGCAGATGTGTTTTTGAGGTGTTCCGCAAGACCTTTCTTAAGCAGTACGGTTTGGATCCGGCTCACTACTATACCAGCCCCGGTTTGTCGTGAGATGCTTTGCTTAAGAGCACAGGCGTGGAACTCGAGCTACTCACCGACTATGACAAGGACCTGTTCATTGAGAAAGGTCTACCCGGTGGTATAAGCATGGTGTCGCGCCGCCACGCTAAGACCAATAACCCGCTCGTGGATGACTTTGACCAGGATAAACCAACGAGCTACATCCAGTACCTTGATGCTAACAATGTGTATGGCATTGAGTGAGTGGTGACTCGGCTGGAGGATCTACAGATACAGGACCACCCAGATGATGCCATGACTGGATACATACTTGAGGTTGACTTGGAGTATCCTACTGCACTTCATGAAGAGCACAACGACTACCCACTGGCTCCGGAACGGCTTCTTGTAGAGAACGACTGGTTGTCGAACTATCAGAAGAACCTCCTGGGCGAGTTGGGTGGCACCTTGGGCGAGGTTGAAAAGTTGGTGCCAAACCTACGGAAAAAGGAGAAGTATGTGGTGCACTACAGGAACCTCAAGCTGTATCTGTCTTTGGGGATGAGACTTACCAAGATCTATCATGCACTTGTCTTTAACCAGAGTCCCAGGATGGAGCCTTACATTCGGATAAACACAGATCTGCGTAAGGTGGCCACCAGTGACTTTGAGAAGGACCTGTTTAAGCTGATGAACAACTCTGTGTTCGGCAAGACCATGGAGAACCTCTGCAGGCGGGTCAATGTCAAGATTGTGCGCTCTACGAAAGTAAAAAGAATGCGTAGGCTTATCGCAAGTCCCGCCTACTCATCAGGTGTTTGATAATGACCTGGCCGCTCTGCACATGCACAAGACTCACCTGGTACTGAACCGCCTGGTGTATGTGGGCGTGTGTATACTCGACCTCTCCAAGCACCTGATGTACGACTTTTATTATAATACCATGAAGCCCAGATACGGCGAGAACCTTGACTTGTTGTACACATATACGGATTCTCTACTTATGGAGATACGCACGCCTGACGTGTATGCTGACATGAAGGAAGATGCCCATCTCTTTGACACTAGTACCTTTCATCCCTCCCGTAGCCTCTACAACAGTGTGAACAAGAAGGGGAGGATGAAGGATGAGTGTGCCGGCGTGCCCATCAAGGAGTATGTTGGTCTGCGCCCTAAGATGTACTCGATTTTGATGTCGAGTCAGGATGAGATCAAAAAAGCAAAGTGTGAAGAAGGCGGTGGTGAAGAAGCATCTACGGCACGCTCAGTACGTGGAGTCGCTGTTCCCCCAAAAGCAGTTTCGCCACGGAATGAACATGCTTAGCAGTGACTGCCACAAAATATATGGGCTCCACGTTAACAAGGTGACTCTCTCCCCCTTTGACTCAAAGCGGTGGATAGCTCCGGGTGGTGTAGACACTCTGGCCGATGGGCACGCGTCGATCTGTTGAACAGATGAAGGCTGAGGTATAGAATGAGCACCGATGAACATATGGTGGTGGCTGAGCTGTGGGCAGATGTGGAACATATATGGGAGGAGAAGGTGGACCTTGAGATTGAGGTGAGGGATTTGGAATCAAAGTATGAGGACCTTTTGGAGCGCGTGAGTCGTTTAGAAGAGCTTATTCCGCAGGGTCCTGGAGTAGGTTGCTGACATTGCTGTTGCCCTCTTTTGTGGCCCTGGACCATGGGGGGCTGGAAGGGCTCCTGGTATAGAGGGGGGAGGTGCGAGCGGTTCGCTGACTTATGCAAGTCCATTTTGGAAGCTGTGCTCGTACCCCCAGTCTCTATACTACTACTTCAGTAAAGTTATCGACCGAGAATTCAATATTTTCTGACTAATTAATGATAAACAGATGAATATTTTATGTCGCCAAAGCTTAAAACCTTTCCGCGGCACACGATATCATCAGAAAAAGTTCGTTCAGTGACCGACCTTTGACCTAAAGAGACTGTTCAGTAAAGTTGCCTAGCTGCTTGGTAACGCACCTTGGAAAACAAAAATGTTACATTTTCAGAATTCAATATTTTCTGACTAATTGTCGCCATTTATGTTGTCAGACATTATCCATGTGATTATGCCCACAACTTGAATGAGTTTTATGTCGCCATCGTTAGCTCAAACCTTTCGTGTAGTTCATAGTTTTAGGGAGGCACCGTTATCGATGGAACGACATAACTGAATAAAACAGATCTCCACAGTATATCATGAATATTTCCAGTCAAATAATAATGTTAAAAACTTATCAACATAACTTCCATCATGTAAACTCGGCGGCACAAATTAGAAGATGTCATTACTTACGTCTGCGTTAATCGTAGTAATGTAATAACGAAATGATCCCTGATTGCCTTATATGTGGCTGAACAGTCTCTTTAACATTTGCATGTTTTAGTTCACCGTACCAAGATCCCAATGCACAAATCATCTATGAATCATAGCGTCGCACACTCGTTGGCTATAACAGAACGCTTCTCAAAGCGAATAATGCTCCACTTCTGCCATGATATTGTAAACATCGACTCGATGATGGAAATAAACAGTCGCCAACGATATTTTATATATTTTTAGACTGGGGAATCTTATGAAACGTAATCGCATGTCACAAGGAAGCGCTACCCCGGATCTATTTGGGGAGGCTGAGAATATTTTTTTAAGGATTCCTTCACGTGGTACCGTGGGGCAGAACAATGCTATTATAAGAATGAATGTACAAATTATCACATATACGCGCAAAATTGTATGCTCGCATGTCGACCTGAGGGATTCCCTCATTGATCTTCTGATGTTGAAAACTTGATCCGGGGCAATTTAATGATTGATTTAGCGGGAATATTGATTTCTCTCTCGAGGGATAATTCCACGTTTTTGATCAAAATCCCGTTAAAAGTTAATGACTTAATGGTATAGGTTACCGAGGGTATTTGTCCAAGGTCAGACTGATTGAAATAGAGAACTCTGCGATAAGATAGTGGAAACAGTCTATATGATATAGGAATAGAGAATATCCGCGTTATGGCTAAATACCGGGGGTAAATCCGTTCCATGATCGAAAACATTAGTCTTCACCCCACCCCCACTCCCCCGTTAGTACCGGAGTCAGCATACACCCCACCCCCACTCTCCGTTAGTACCGGAGTCAGCATACACCCCACCCCCACTCCCCGTTAGTACCGGAGTCAGCATACATCCCACCCCCACTCCCCCGTTAGTACCGGAGTCAGCATACACCCCACCCCCACTCCCCCGTTAGTACCGGAGTCAGCATACACCCCACCCCCACTCCCCCGTTAGTACCGGAGTCAGCATACATCCCACCCCCACTCCCCCTTTAGTACCGGAGTCAGCATACACCCCACCCCCACTTCCCAGTTAGTACCGGAGCCAGCATACACCCCACTCCACTCCCCAGTTAGTACCGAAGTCAACCTACACAGCATCCCACCCCCTCTTAGTATCGGCATTACCTCAAAAACCCCACTCTCTTGTTTTAGTTTCGATTTCAAGCTTCCGGGGAATCAGTTTCGTTCAAATTTACCTTATTCTTTAAATAGCCTTCCTGTTTGGTAGGAGGAAAAGGAGAGTTTCGTTATCGAAATTCATTCGTTCAAACTTCTGACGATAAGCAAGTGAGTGACTTGTTTGGCTCCTATAACTGCAGAACTGCCATGAAGACAATCAGTAAGTCTAACTCCTCCATTTGACGCGCGAGTGGCATGTGATTGTAGCGTGAGATGCGAGTTGTCAATACATGTCCGATGATTATAAAAATTGGGTCACATGTGCTCCATGACAGCTTAAGTCGGATCCATAGATTTCATGAATGTCGATGACGTCACTTCCGGTTACGAAAGCATCAAAGTTTATGAAAAATGACACAAGTTCAATGCTCAATATGTCCATGCTTTACAATTAAATTTCAATACAGTCAACATATTCTGAAAGTGTAATGTAATTGTAAACTTTTTCTAAATATACTTAGTTGTAAATAATGCATCATAAAAAAAATCGTAGCAGGTCGAAAATTTCTGGTAGCCAAAATCTCTAAACTTTTTAATTTCGCAATAGATTCATCAATTATGGTCCGATCGTAACAAAATTTACATTTTCTGAAAGCTGATGGAATTACTTTTATAATTGACATATGCTATCAATATATTTGTCCTTTTCAAAGCGCGTTGAGTTGAAAAAGCCAATTTCACTCAGTAAATTTTCGCAAAATTTTCGATTGCTAATAAAATCGTAAATATCTGTTCAATGGTGATAAAAATTATATCAGATGTTGACATGAACAGCGCGAATATAATCCGCAAAATTTATTGATATCGGTTGCGTCACTTCCGGTTTCGAACGAATCAAAGCAAAAACGGTACTCAAATCTGAAGTTATAGCGTCGTGGCGCGGCAAGTACGGCAGGCCGCGGTACTATTAAATATGAAAATATGCTTTTCCTTGTGTCAGCCTCTGAATCATAGTTTATCGATAAATCTAGAGTAACTTGGTCAATTTTGGGTCAATATTGAAATTTTAAAAAGTTTACGACACTGTTAGCCAAGTTCACCCATGTCCTCATGGGCATCTCGTTGTTTTGGTGGGGCGGGGATGGTGGTGGGCGGGGCGTGGAGTGGGCGAGATAGCGGTGGTGGGCGTGGCGTCAGTGTGGTCAGAGATGGACGTCAGTAATGGGCCATAACCCTCATGTGAGCGTGGGATAAAGGCCGACGCATCCATCACACCTCTTGGTCGTTGTCAGCAGTATATCAACGAGATGACGAGAATGTGATGTAACCCTATTGACATCGTCTGTTTACTGGTAATACTGCGTTACGTCAACCACACGGCGTAGTTAATGGTGCGGTTTGGGTGAAATTGCCTGAGAAATAAGCACTTGAAAATGATCACCCCTCGGTTACTATCCGACCTGCAGAATAAATCCATTGGTTTGAACATTACACAATTTTATTGATATTACCGATATGAAGGCAGATGGAATGCCTGAATGGATGGGTTTATCAGGAAGGATTAATTGGGATGGGTTTATCAGGAAGGATTAATTGGGACGGGTTTATCAGGAAGGATTATTTGGGGTGGGTTTATCAGGAAGGATTAATTGGGGTGGGTTTATCAGGAAGGATTAATTGGGGTGGGTTTATCAGGAAGGATTAATTGGGATGGGTTTATCAGGAAGGATTAATTGGGATGGGTTTATCAGGAAGGATTAATTGGGGTGGGTTTATCAGGAAGGATTAATTGGGGTGGGTTTATCAGGAAGGATTAATTTGGGGTGGGTTTATCAGGAAGGATTAATTGGGGTGGGTTTATCAGGAAGGATTAATTGGGGTGGGTTTATCAGGAAGGATTAATGGGGTGGGTTTATCAGGAAGGATTAATTGGGGTGGGTTTTATCAGGAAGGATTAATTGGGGTGGGTTTATCAGGAAGGATTAATTGGGGTGGGTTTATCAGGAAGGATTAATTGGGGTGGGTTTATCAGGAAGGATTAATTGGGGTGGGTTTATCAGGAAGGATTAATTGGGGTGGGTTTATCAGGAAGGATTAATTGGGACGGGTTTATCAGGAAGGATTAATTGGGGTGGGTTAATCAGGAAGGATTAATTGGGATGGGTTTTATCAGGAAGGATTAATTGGGATGGGTTTATCAGGAAGGATTAATTGAGATGGGTTTATCAGGAAGGATTAATTGAGATGGGTTTATCAGGAAGGATTAATTGGGGTGGGTTTATCAGGAAGGATTAATTGGGGTGGGTTTATCAGGAAGGATTAATTGGGGTGGGTTTATCAGGAAGGATTAATTGGGGTGGGTTTATCAGGAAGGATTAATTGGGGTGGGTTTATCAGGAAGGATTAATTGGGGTGGGTTTATCAGGAAGGATTAATTGGGGTGGGTTTATCAGGAAGGATTAATTGGGTGGGTTTATCAGGAAGGATTAATTGGGGTGGGTTTATCAGGAAGGATTAATTGGGATGGGTTTATCAGGAAGGATTAATTGGGATGGGTTTATCAGGAAGGATTAATTGGGGTGGGTTTATCAGGAAGGATTAATTGGAGTGGGTTTATCAGGAAGGATTAATTAGTGGGTTTATCAGGAAGGATTATTTGGGGTGGGTTTATCAGGAAGGATTAATTGGGGTGGGTTTATTGCAATAGAGAAAAACAAGCTATGAATAGGACTGCGGTTGCAATGTATCGCGAACATATAACAAACATTCAATTAACAAATACACCACTTGCGTCTTCCCACCCCCACCCCCACCCAAATGCACCCGGTAACCTGAACGACCCTAGTCGCCCGCTGGTCTGTGTCGCAATCCATCCTCTCTGATCAGGGTGTCTACGCTTCTACATGACATTGGCAAAGTGGAAATAGGAAAACGACACTTTTCCTTAATTCTTTTTCAACCTCAAACAGGAAAATGACTGTATCCTAATTTTCACTTCCGTATTTTTGTCATTCATCCCCCCCCCATCCTCGATCATTAACTGGATGATTCATGAAAATGCATAAACTTGCTTTACTGAGGGTGACATTGAAGTACTGCTCAAGATCAAGGCGAAACATAAATGCAATGTTATTGGTATCTCATTTAACACTTTCAGATGACTAGATGTTCAGATGACTAGATGTTCAGATGACTAGATGTTCAGATGACTAGATGTTCAGATGACTAGATGTTCAAGGTGACAATGCTCGACGCCGTGAGTTACATAAGCGGAGGCAGGTTGTGACAACTATTGTCCGATAGTGCGCATTTCCGGCTCCCCTTGCTGGCATCTACCGTGAACTATGTTATGTAAGCAAGGCACAATCACAGTCCCGGGTGCTAACTGATAGATCAAGTATTCATTTGGTTCAGTGAGAACATTTTCTCGTGTAACATTGATAACGTACTGTTTGCCGTCGGCCTTGCCATGGGGAAACATGCCGTTGCCGCTTGTGCCAGTCGAGGTGGATCTGGTTTGGGTCGGGCAGCTAAACGGATCACGTCCTATTCTTAACATATTTCATTAGAACGCAGCGTGACTCAGGACCGCCCCACCATCCGGGATCACTTTGTGTCGATCAGCAACAGATTAGGAATTGCATGTGGAGAGTTCTTGGTAATCACTCTCCTGCCACGCGTGTCCTGGAGGTAGCCTCGCTCAAAACAAGGTTCTATATCGAGACCTGTTCCTGTTTTGGGACAATCCATGTGTTGGGCCTGTGAATAACACTGGCTTTAAAGAGATTATGAGTGAGAAAAACAAGCCGATGTCATTTCAAGGCTGTTGAGTGCAGACGGATCTCAGCTGGGCGTTGCATAACGCTGGTGCGCGTGACAGTTTATAAATGCCAGAGTTTTTGTTAACCAGAGGCCTCCATTCCACTAACACGATATAGCGTTGTCATAGCTACCAGGAGCCTCCATTCCACTAACACGCCATTCGGTTGCCATAGCTACCAGGAGCCTCCATTCCATTAACACGCCATTCGGTTGCCATAGCTACCAGGAGCCTCCATTCCATTAACACGCTATACCGTTGTCATAGCTTCACTTCCTATTGCAGCAGAGAAAAACAAGTTCTGAAAAGGACTGCGGTTTCCATGTATCGCGAACTTATAACAAGCATTCAATTAACAAATACACCACTTGCGTCTTCCCACCCCCACCCCCCACCCAAATGCACCCGCTAACCTGAACGACCCTAGTCGCCCGCTGGTCTGTGTCGCAATCCATCCACTTTGATCGAGCTGTTTATGAAGTCAAAATGAACGTGACGTGGGAGGTGGGTGACACCGTCAATGATGACGGGTTTAAATGACCACTCCAGGGAGATGGAGGCTCCGGGCAGACGGAGGCGCCAGGCTAATGGAGGCGCCAGGCTAATGGAGGCTGAATCGTGGTCGCATCCGATCTCCTGCGCATCGGCTTCTGCGCAGGCTGGGATTCGTTATGTTAGCATTGCGTCAAACATGTCTGCCATGGAGAGTGGGTCGCATCATTACAACCAGGCTGAACCACCCCGCAATACTAGGGACTAATACACCCGGCCTGAACCACCCCGCTATACTAGGGACTAATACACCCGGCCTGAACCACCCCGCTATACTAGGGACTAATACACCCGGCCTGAACCACCCCGCTATACTAGTATGACCGGTTGGGTCACTGTGTTTGCGTCGGGATGTTGATTATGTACTAGAGACGATTATTTGTAGGTCGCCGACATTATTGTAGGTAGCTGAGGGTTGAAGTCCTGCTAGATAATACCCGAGTTTTATACGAATTTCTATTTTCTTTATTTGTCTCTGCTGACTGGCACGTTCGGGTTCTACTTCGGGTTCTTGTTGTGGGATGAATATGTCGAATTGAGAATATCTTTTTGTGGAATTCTCTGTTTTGTGGAATACTGTCTGATTGTTTGTGTGTCTGATGCTGTCGTATTTATAGTGAAAGATGGGGGTGGCTTGATGTGGTGAGGTGTGATTGGTCAATCGGGGACTCGGGGTCATTCGGAGCTTTTAATTGGAGATCAAACGGGTCTAAGTTAATTGTTATGGGAATAGACAGGATTCGAATGTTTACGTCAAAGGATTGGATTTGGTAAAGGACTATATAATTTGGAAACTGACCCGTTCGGGACTAAAAGGGATTCTAAAGTTTTATGTAGATTGGGCAACAATTAATCTGGTGAAAAGGGGTGAATTTCATTTGCTTAAATTGGTATAGTGTTCATGTCCCGAGTGGCCGAAAGGTTGTAAATCTAACTTCAACTTTTGGGGTGTGGTGGCCGGGTAGGGGTGGGGGGGGGGGGGGGCAGTGGTGAGGTGGAGAGGTGGAGAGGTGGGGTGTGTATGTGTTCGCAAGTGCATGCGTGCATGTATGCGTTTCTTTGGGGGGTGGTGAAACTAAAGACTAATACACCCCATCTGAACCACAGACTGCCTGTACAGGCCGCCCACACGGGAGTCCTATACAAACAGACTGCCTGTACAAGCTGCCCACAAGGGAGTCCTATACAAACAGACTGCCTGTACAGGCCGCCCACACGGGAGTCCTGACCGACGACACTGGTTTGAACTATTCTTCCATATTGCAGTCTTTAAATATATATATATATATATATATATATATATATATATATATATATATATATATATATATATATATATATATATATATATATATATATATATATATATATATATATATATATATATATATATATATATATATATACAAACACCCACACACTTATAAATATACACATATATATACAGGCGTTGCCAAGCTCGGTAGCTTGGTATCGAAAACCGAGCGCACACACACGCCACTGGTCGATTACGTAAGGTTTGGCCTGTTTTGACATGACCCCTTAAAGTCAGCCAAGGTAAGCGATGAATGCCTCTGGTCGAATACGTAAGGTTTGGCCTACTTATACACGAACTGCAGATAGCCTGATGCTAAGCTTCTGCAGTAGAAAACATTCAAACTAAACGTCCTTTTTACTGTTTTCTTTTACTGTGAAAGCTTAAAATACTGTTACAATCATTATCACGAGTCCAAGTTCTAATTACTGACAAAATTTCATGTGCGTAAATACAGCCGTTTCAGAGATATCAGCGAGGAGAGAACTCGCGATAGGTACTCTAAAATACATGTCATTATACAAAGTGCAAAAGGTGAAAACAAGTATTTTTTTCGCCTATTCCATGCTACGATAATTGCTTGTTACAACCATGTTATTCATATGTTACAACCATATAATTCATATGTTACAACCATATAATTCATAACTGCAGTAGTTATGGAGGAGATAGTTACAGAAAATTGGGGAAAAAATTGACGAAAAATCGATCCCATAAGCCTCCAACACTGCGCATGCGCGTCAAACTGGATCGGTAGTTGTGTCCTAACATGATCAATCATTCCCCAATATTTCATGTTGATATGTCCAACTGTTCCGGAGAAAAGCCAGAAAAACTTAGGCTGGAGCAAAAATCGCGATAGGTTCCCTAAAAAACATGTCATAATGCAAAGTACAAAAAGTGAAAACTAGTATTTTTTACTCCTATTCCATGCTACGATAATTGCTTGTTACAACCATTTATTCATATGTTCGTAACTGCAGTAGTTATGGAGGAGATAGTTACAGAAAATGGGGGAAAAAATCGACGAAAAATCGATCCCATAAGCCTCCAACACTGCGCATGCGCATCAAACTGGATCTGTAGTTGTGTCCCAACTTGATCCATCATTCCCCAAAATTTCATGTTGATATGTCCAACCGTTCCGGAGAAAAGCCCGAAAAACCTAAGCTGGAGAAGAAAAAAAAATTCTGGTGAAAACAGTATCGTTGGAAGACATAATGACTGTCTATGCTGGCCGCCTATGATGACTGTTATTTATAGGTCGTTTGCAGTGGCCGCATGTGCCTACTGTCTAAGCTGGCTCTACGCAGGTTGTTTATACTGTCCGTCTATACCGGCTGTCTAAAGTGGCCGTCGTCACTGGCAGTTTATACCAGTTTCAACTGGCCGTTTATAATGGCCGTTAGTATTGGTGACTAGCCCAACAGACCAACAATCGATCGGGTACTCCCTTCTTGTGGACGGTAGTCAATTAGGGTGTTGATAATGCAGATACAGGCGGATTTCTGTCTCCTGCTCTGGCCCACGAGATCAGCTGGAAACGTAGAGTTAACAGCAGTGGTAGGGAAACATTGGTCTTGATCAGATGAATGAATTTATGAACAACGAATTCAACGGTATGTGTTCAAGAGAGGTATTGATATAACAGTATGAAATCATTTCCATTAGTTACAACCATGAGAATTAATGCAATGGAATAATAGACTGAATCCCACATAGTCTGATCATTATGCTCTAGGTCAATGATCAGACATAATCAAGTATTGCGCGGGCAGAATCAACGGTTGTTGTGCTCGGTGGAGTTATGGCCTACATTCGACAAAAGCTGACATGTTTTTCACGCAGAATGTAGACTACATCAACGCGTCATCTACAGATTGGTTGATTTCTGATAACAATCGACATGACAATGCAAATTAGTTGGCTTGTATCAGTCGTACGAGGAGTGGCATGTTTGTCTCAAACGAAGTGGCATGTTTGTTATAAACGGAGTGGTATGTTTGTCACACCGATACTTCTTCTCAACAGGCCCCAGCGCAACATTATAGGTGCCGTGTGCTTGTTTGCGGCGAAGTATTACTCAGTGGTCAATAGACGCGCATGCGCACCCGCGACGGTAGCTACCGCCACCTACTGGTACCCAGACTCGGTACCATGAGATGCAGCAATCCGCGTTACCTCGCTTCCGACGTCTGATGTGATTACGGAGTGATGTGTCGCGTAGTAATACTTACCATCGATGATGCCTTAGGTTGAGTGTATGACTCATAATTGAGTCAGGAACATGCGTTTTGGCGACATTTATCGCTCTTTGGGCATAATAAACAAATGATGGCAAAGACTTGCATGACTTCGATGATGACGTCACACTGAAGCATCGTGAGACCCTGTAGTGATCCCAGCCACCCCCTCAACTATTATAGTAACTCTTGTCTCCTGGTTAATCACTCGTTTGTTGTGTTTGTATCCGGTGATATTTAGTTTCGTATCTATTTATACATAACGCAACAGCGGGCCTCATAGCGCAGACCAGTCGACCGTCTGTGTCCTCGGCAGAGGCGGGCCAAATGGTAGGGTCAAATGGGAGCTCTGCAGCGAGTGTCCAAATACACCGGCCACGATTCAGCTCACTAACAAACTCATGTTGGTGGGCCATTAACTACTCTGTTTACCATGGCTTGATCGAATTAACGAACTGTAAACGGTAAACTGATATTAGAATGGGAAACAAGCAATCAAGACATCACTATTGTCACATTGTGCTTATCACCATGGTGATTCATGTGATATGGAGAATCACTAGAGACACATTTTGGGTGGCAGCTGTCGGGTGCGGGTGGTTTTGTTTGGTAGAATTTCATATTCAACACATGGGGCGCGACAAGCTTGTAAACGAGACTTCAGATGGTTGAGGCGAGATTTTTCGTGAGCTGATGGCGAAATCAATGTCCTCGTTTTGTTTCTGTAAGCATAGCAGACAGATGCGGCCGAGCCAATACAAATCTCTGATGGTAAAATAACTGAGCAAGTGACTGGAACATTACCGAGCAGGATGGTGACTACGCGTGATGAAGTATTTTGTAGAGGGAAACAAATACGACATTCCCAAATCAGCTCAATGTTAATAAACAAAACACATTAAAACGCCCCATTACGTGCCGAATAAAACAAATGCTGTGTTGCCTCAATTTCGGATGCGCATCCGCGTTTGTGTTTGGTCGATGGCTAGGGGGGGGGGGGGGGGGGGGGGGGGGGGGGGGGAGTAGTGCGCGGGCAGAATCAACGTTGTTGTGCTCGGTGGAGTTACGGCCCACATTCGCCAACAGCTGACATGTTTTTCACGCAGAATATAGACTACATCAACGCGTCTTCTATGTGGTACTCACAGATTGGTTGATTTCTGATAACAATCGACGAGGCAATGCAAATTAGTTGGCTTGTATCAGTCGTAAACGGAGTGGTATGTTTGTCACAAACAAAGTGGCATGTTTGTCATAGACGGTATGCCATGTTTGTGTTAACCAGAGTGTCATGCTGGTAATTACACGAGAGGCATGTTTGTCATTACCAGAGTGACATGTTTCTGTCATTACTGGAGTAACATGTTTCTGTCATTACCGGAGTAACATGTTTCTGTCATTACCAGAGTAACATGTCAACATGTTTCTGTCATTGTCATTACCAGAGTGACATGTTTCTGTCATTACCATGGTCTGTCATTACCAGAGTGACATGAGTCATTACAGTGTTTCTGTCATTACCAGAGTAACATTTTAACATGTAGAGTCATTACCAGCTGTCATTACCAGAGTGACATTTTTCTGTCATTACCGGAGTAACATGTTTCTGTCATTACCGGAGTAACATGTTTCTGTCATTACCGGAGTAACATGTTTCTGTCATTACCCAGAGTGACATGTTTCTGTCATTACCAGAGTGACATTTTTCTGTCATTACCAGAGTGACATTTTTCTGTCATTACCGGAGTATCATGTTTCTGTCATTACCAGAGTGACATTTTTCTGTCATTACCAGAGTGACATGTTTCTGTCATTACCAGAGTGACATTTTTCTGTCATTACCAGAGTGACATGTTTCTGTCATTACCAGACTGACATTTTTCTGTCATTGCCAGAGTTACATGTTTCTGTCATTACCAGAGTTACATGGTTCTGTCATTACCAGAGTGACATGTTTCTGTCATTACCAGAATGACATTTTTCTGTCATTGCCAGAGTTACATCGTTCTGTCATTACCAGAGTTACATGGTTCTGTCATTACCAGAGTGATATGGTTCTATCATTACCGGAATAACATGTTTCTGTCATTACCGGAGTAACATGCTTCTGTCATTACCGGAGTAACATGTTTCTGTCATTACCGTAGTTTGACATGTGTCATTAGCGGTGTTTGGTGTGAATCTGGATCAGGACAAAGATCTAGCATTCGTTACGAAGAGAAATCCGAGGACCCTCTCATTACCGGTATTCCAAGCTAGATGCTCGTGCTTCGGCGCTGTGGTCTATTACTCCGCACGCCCGCCCGAAGGCCGCACCCACCCCCTTCGTTCCGTCCCATGCTCTGTCCTTCCTCCTTGCAATGGCCTGTGTGGCGGTAGCAAGGTCAGCTTTTCTTTCAGGAAAACAACATCGGGTTGCATCTCGAGCTGTTAACGTTTGTCCTGTGATGAAACCAGTCCATGTTCCTCAGGACGAATGTAGTATTTCGTTCCGGCGCTGGGATATTTGTTTGACTGTTGCCCTCACTACCGTGTTGCCTGGGGGACTCGTTGGAATGTACGAAGAATCACACAGAGCGGTAACTGAAATCGCATGTGCGACGTGCGTGCACATCGGAACAACACCAACGCGCATGCGCCAACTGCTCCCCGTGACTCCACCAACTAATGAGTGAGGTGGCTGTCCCGCGGCTTAATGAACATTTCCTTTTGTAGGTGGTCTACTAATAGGGAGATAACAGTCATGTAGCTCGGTTAGGTTTGGGGGGGGGGAGAGGGGAAGAATTATGGGTAAAGGCGATGGCTTCGGGGATGGTCAGCTCGAGTAAGCGAGTGAGTAGGTGAGTGAATGAATGAGTGAGTTATGCAGTGACTATGACGTCGACTTCGAGAATGCGTCTATTGTTCCTGAAGGAAATCCCCAGAATTAGTTTTGTCTTCGCATGATCTAGCATGGAAACGCGCATGCGCCAACTGCTCCCCGTGACTCCACCAACTAATGCGTGAGGTGGCTGTCCCGCGGCTTAATGAACATTTCCTTTTGTAGGTGGTCTACTAATAGGGAGATAACAGTCAGTAGCTCGGTCAGCGGTAGGCCGGGGAGGGGGAGAGGGGGAAGAATTGGGTAAAGGCGATGGCTTCGGGGATGGTCAGCTCGAGTAAGCGAGTGAGTAGCTGAGTGAATGAATGAGTGAGTTATGCAGTGACTATGACGTCGACTTCGAGAATGCGCCTATTGTTCCTGAAGGAAATCCCCAGAATTAGTTTTGTCTGCGCTTAGCTGTTTAGGGCGTCCCTTACGCGGTGTGGTTGCGCTGAGAGATCGTCATTTCCGCCAACACGCCTCGTCGAGCTGAGGCAGCCACATTCATTATGCATTCGTACCACCGCAACGTCATAGTAACCATGGCGATTGGCGATTCCGGGACGCATGCGCCAGTTGTCGATGAACTATCAATGAAAATATGTTATGTTTGTGTCACGTAGCCAGTGCATAAATTATGTTAATTTATGGGCTGGTTGCCAATCTCTGAGCGATGTAAACAGATCCACGCTTCTGGGAGCCGGTTTTGCTCTGTTGAGATTGAATATAACTCGAGCAGATTGCGCAGCGAGGCCAGTCAACTGTCAGCTGGTGAGTGAGGTTCAGCGCTGTGGGAAATATTCATGTCTGGATTTGGACCCAAAATAAAATCATCAACTCTTTATCAAGCAAGCTACCCCGTCTCCTCCTCTCAGTCGGTGAGTCGTTCGTCTAGTGTTGGTTTGAATTACAAACAAATATAAATATTTCTATTTAAGTGGTGATTTGAAGCGTATGGGCCTTGGACGAGCTGCTGTCCCTTGTTGAGTCATCAGGGCTCGCCTACTGAGTTATCTGGGCCAAGATATGACGTCGATCATGTGTTTTTGAAGATGATGGCATGCCGACTAGGACACGCCATGCTAGTGTAGTCTCCGTGGCTCGAGTTTGCTGGTCACACAATCACGTACACGTCCTCGTCAAATGCTCAGTCAGGAGAATGGTGTCGTCTCTGAATCAGAAGGAGATCTGATGGTGTCTGCCAGATTCTCGTGTCACCACTCTGGGACTTAAGCAGTGTCGTAATAATGCGTTCAAAGTGAATCCCGTTGATTGGATGTAGGCGTCATGATGGTGGCTTATCGTTATGTGAGACATCACGTGACCGCGTACCGCTGGTCAGACTTCCTGTCGTGTTCCCCCCTGAGACGGCTGGCGGTGAAGATGACCCACCACTATCGACATCTCCGGATGTCGACCGTGTTACCGAGTTGCTGGTCACGATTCATCACGTTCTGTGTTAGTCACCAAAAGGGCCGCGGAGGATGGTGTCGAGGGCTCAACGGACTTTTCTGAGGCGATTTCCCGCCCCATCTCATTGCGGTGTCCGCGTTCAGACTTCCATCATCATGATTCCAGACTCAAACACACAGCGATTCGCACTCATTTCTCATTCAGCCGTGACGTCACACGCAGTCAGTCCGTTACGGCCACAATTAAACGCCACCCTCTCCAAGCCCATTGATCGCCTTGTCGTCTGTCCGCGATAAACGACCAACTGAACATGGACGCTTCTGCGTTCTGCAAGAAAGTGTGTTATTGCTGGGAGGGGCTGAAACTCGTCACGGGTCATTGAATACTAACAAATACCTTACCGTTAATTGCTGTATATTAATGAAATACCACTCGCTTTGTGATACAGTGACGTCAGGAATGTCTAGGGGCATTCCACTTTGTCACGTGACTTTTGGCCGCAGCGGGCTGTGTCGTGACTCCAGCGCCCTGAGCGTCACAGAAACCGGACCACATGACCGACCCGAGTTTTCGTAGGTTATTAGGCCAACTAAAGGCGATTTCCCGCCCCATTAAGCTGCGGTGGTCATGTTGAAATCGGACGCAGTCCGTTACTTGTTAAACTCCATTGACCGCGAACATGGATGGTGTTTCCGTCGCTAATCACATTCAGAGGAACACGAGCGATAGTCTTCCTTTTCGGACGTCTCAAATTGGGCGTTCCCGTCAATGCGCCGATATCGCCGTTAATTAAGCTCTTGAAATCGGACGATTCTTGTTGAGCCAGCCCATTGGGTGTTGAGAACGCCATGTCGGTTGTCGATGGGCCCAGAGCGGACGTACGTCTTCTATATGACAGTGCGCCATACATGGCTGGCCGAAGTCTGTCGGGTGGCGTGAGGTTTAACTTGAGATAACGTTAACCAGGACCGGGCTTCCTATTGCCATGTTTTCATGGAACTTGGACAAAAAGCAGACGTGTATTTTTTTGTCAAAAAGGGGGAAATTTAGACCCGCGTGAGATGTGAAATGTATTGTCAGGCAGTTGATAACAATAACGGTATGATAAAAACCTAGCAAATTCCGCGCGGTTGTTTACGACAACGTCATGCAAGAGACCGGTTGTTGACAACGGAAGTTGCAGGTAATTCTTCCCATCAAGTGTTCGTCTGGAGATGGGTTTTAAAAAAAAACCATCGCAATTAAATTTAGTTAATACTCTCACCTTTGGTGGCTGTACATTCTTCTCAGTACGTATTTTTAACGGGATAAGTGGTGATGAATTAATCATTTTTGTCTATCTACTGATAAAAGTGGGTTCTACTGTTAGACCAACAAAGTAGTACTCGATCGACTGTTGGTCTGTTGGGCTATTTGGGGGCGGTACACTAATGCGGAGTGCGTGTTGAATTGTTAGGCCCTCCGTCTCAGTTACCTCTTCATTTATACAGCGTTACAGCGTGGTGTGGTGTTACGGCTGGTGGTGTAACGGCGCGGTGTGGTGTGGTGTTACGGCTGGTGGGTGTAACGGCGCGGTGTGGGGTGTTGTTACGGCTGGTGGGTGTAACGGCGCGGTGTGGGGTGGGGTGGTGTTATGACAGTGTCCCGCCAAACATCCATCAGCTGCGGTCAGAGTTCATATTGCAGGGTGCGAGGTGACAATCGTATCAAAAGCGTCTGTTTTCCCCGTGGAATTGAATGTCTGCCAAACATCTCATCATACATTCCAACCGTGTTGATATGAGATACCACTTCTACACACGATCGGCGCCTGCAGGGCCATCCAATCGCGGTCTGCTTTTCGCCAATTCTTCCTTTGGCAAAAAGACACGTGATGTCGGGAAGCAAACAGGACAGAGCAGGTTCAGTAAACACGAGCACGTGATGGGTTGGATCAAAACGAGGTCAGTGATTTGGTCACGTGTGATGTTGATGAGGACAGCTGTTGTTTGGAGCAAGAGATTCTCACCGGCATCTCGACCTTCCCTCACCACCCCCTTCCCCACCCCGACTGTTCTACACATCAACGCCCATCCATCTTACATTTAGACTAGTGCGTTCTGTCCTGACTCATACTCACCCGACGCATCAAGCGGTGCACATCGTTAATGGTCAATATATATATATATGATCAATTTTAACTAACTATTAATAACATTTTCTACAAGAATATCTTTTTTCCAGATGACACATGTCAGTCCCTCATTAGACCACTCGTCCTGTTAGTTTTGAGGCCCACTCATGTAAAGCTTGGTGAACAACTGTCATTTCTAACATGTTAACGTCTGGATTGTGTTGGCTGCTTGAGAGAGTGAGGCCCCATGATAGCGATCCAGCCGAGATCCGTCAATGACATTGTCACCGTGGAATGCGGAGCTAGAAGTGATTGGCCGTAGCAGGGAGTTGTAATCCACCGAGTAAGATTTTGTTTTGTTAAGTCGTCAGCCGGGTGAGGCTGCGCACGAAGGCGAGGAGAAAACGGTTAACGCCACCGGGAATGTTATCGGCTAAGCACTGGGTACCACTGAAATCTGAGAATGAACCACTGTTGTTTGGCGTGAGGTCTGGTTGTTTTTGATTCAAATGGAAACGAGTTGGTTTAATAGTTCCAAGATAATGTCCCGGTGTTAAAAAGCCAACGTTCTAGACTTGGTCAGGAGCAAGCGAATGGTCAAGATATAGGGTTACATGTGTCCCTGACATGTGACAATACAACCCAATTGGGCGTGTTATTTAGTAAGAGACCACCATGCTAGCTTAGACAACCACAGTAAGAGACCACCATTCTAGCTTAGACAACCATAGTAAGAGACCACCATTCTAGCTTAGACAACCATAGTAAGAGGCCACCATTCTAGCTTAGACAACCATAGTAAGAGACCCCATTCTAGCTTAGACAACCATAGTGAGAGACCACCATTCTAGCTTAGACAACCTTAGTGAGAGACCACCATTCTAGCTTAGACAACCATAGTGAGAGACCACCATTCTAGCTTAGACAACCATAGTAAGAGACCACCATTCTAGCTTAGATAACCACAGTAAGAGACCACCATTCTAGCTTAGATAACCACAGTAAGAGACCACCATTCTAGCTTAGATAACCACAGTAAGAGACCACCATTCTAGCTTAGACAACCATAGTAAGAGACCACCATTCTAGCTTAGACAACCATAGTAAGCGCCTTTGGCCTCTTCCTACCCGGGAATACTGGTGTCTAGCCCAGCCGCGTTAGTGATGTCCAAATCGGCCAACGTGATGGCGTGTGCGAGGTTACTGGCACCTATCCGGTAAGCGGAAGTGGGCAACCTGCGGGTTCTCACTTCGGGAGCGATGTCGGCGTAGTCTATTATGTCGTCTGAGAACTCACCGAATTCACTGGAGAGCCTATCCATGTACGAGAAAAGGCTGGGCGAGTCGCTGACATGCGACGGGCGAATATCCCCCTGGCTTTCGACAGGCACCTCAGACAGCTGACCGGAGGTCTCCTACCGCTAACATGGTCGTCGGAGGATCGTTGGGGCAGCAAACAGCTAACTTGGCAGATTGCCTTACGGAGGCATTAGGTCCGCTAAATGACTAGGACTGGTTCCCAGTAGCACTCGGACAGTTTATCAGACGCAAGGAAGCTACTCTAGAGTCTGGCGCAGACTTCTTCTCGTCCGGCATATTTAGAACAAAGATACACGTTTGCAAACTAGGTTCCGAAGGGTGGAACTGACATGGGATTATAGACAGGAACCCGGATGTACCGAGCCAGGAACCCGGATGTAGCGATTGGTTGCGCGGCATTAGGCTCTTGTGATCGTGATCAATTATCTCACTGGTTAATTACTATGGATCAATCACACGTGGTATTAATTAACCAATAACCCCTTACTTTCAACATTTATTTTGGATCTAAATAGTATAATGAGGTATAATCCCAGCCGCGGACATCTAACCGCCGACCGCATCACTTCATTATGGTGTGTGTGTGTGTGTGTGTGTGTGTGTGTGTGTGTGGTGGGGGGGGGGGGGGGTGACTTCATAGCCTCGGGCAACAATATAGGCATCATGTGACCATGGGAGGGTGGGGACGTTTTATAAGGGGAATGGGAGAAGGTTGTGAAGGGGTCACGGTGATGGTGTGGGTGGGGGGGACGTAACAGAGGGATGATGGCGGAGTGGGAGTGTCCATGGTATTGGGTCACGTGGGTCAGGGCGCGTCATATCTCACCGCTATCTCCACGCTCCACGCGCGCTCGGGTAGACCATTGTGACGTCACAGACACGATCATTTAATCTGATGATGATGAACGACTAATAATCATAGTGTGTAATCACGTAGCATAGATCATTATGGTCCAGACAGAGTGCCTGTGCTCTGCTCTACCTTACTTGGCCACTGAACCCCTAGCGGCCAAAAAAGGAAACAACTCGACATGTAAAATCTAATCGAGAAACCTACCTCAGTTGATTGCTATCCGCTTAATAATATATTTACGGTTGCCTGAATTTTCGCCAATTCCACTTGTTTTCCCAAGGGCATTACTTGTCTGTATTGAGGGAGGAACGCCCAGCCATTCACGAATGCAATAATTCAGCGCCTCTTCAAATAAACAACCCATTTCATACTGTCTAATTTCGTTGGGTTGTCCTAGATCGGTTTGAGGTCAACAGCTTTGAGAGACTCGGATTCCGTGCATGCGTACTTGGCGATTCCTGAAATCCTTTGAAGCGTTTGAGGGTAACTAACCCGTGTTTAGTGGGAACGAGGTAACGAATGCAACAGGAACCTGGGTTTAGTGGGAACGAGGTTACGACCGCTACAGGCACCCGGGTTTTGTGGGAACGAGGTTACGACCGCTACAGGAACCTGGGTTTAGTGGGAACGAGGTTACGACCGCTACAGGCACCCGGGTTTTGTGGGAACGAGGTTACGAACGCTACAGGAACCTGGGTTAAGTGGGAACGAGGTTACGACCGCTACAGGCACCCGGGTTTTGTGGGAACGAGGTTACGAACGTTAAAGGAACCTGGGTTCGCTGAGAGTGACGTATGTAGCAAACGCGCCGATCATAAACCGTCGGTTCAGGACGTGATTGACAGCGGCTTGGCATCTCCATTCCTCGCGTCTTATATCAGAAAGGAAACGTTTATATTTTTTCTTGGATAGTTCATTGAAATAATGATGTAGGGTTTGGCACCTGGTTCAGAGGCGCGTGGGAAGGATTCTAGCGAATGGCGATCGAACAGGTTATAAACGCTGTACGATATATTTATATATGTTTCAGCATCACTCCTTGCCAATCGTGTTTATCTCCAAATTAGACAGAGTTCTCATCCATCTTACGAAGTTCTATCTCCAGCCAGTACGTGAAGCAGGCCAGTGCATGTTTCCCTTTTATTTATCGAGGTTAAGTGAAAATCCATCTGCCGTAATGGGGTTTCTTATCGATTCTATTTGAATCCCGATCGTCCAGAAACTGCCAAAAGTCGCCGTGGAACTGAGCTGCCATTCTCAGAGCCGATGATGGTCGGCCCTTTGACGCTCGGAATGCGATGTCAGGTTTCCGAGCGCCTGCGGATAATATACATTGCTGCGTACTGCATCCGGGGTTTGTGCTACGGTGGCCCACTTCCTTCAGTTCAGTTCAGGTATTCAAGTAGAGTGGCAGTATTACATTGATGTAACCGCACGACATTCGGAAGCGTCACTTCGTGATCTTAGCGACCACATACTTGTTGAACGGAACGTTGGTCCGTCCCAGAAGGCGACTGCAGGTCAACAACAACGTCCACCGTGGGTTGATTACGGTTCCCCATACCGTCTTGGTACCGTCCCCTGTGGGTTGATTACGGTTACCCATACCGTCTTGGTACCGTCCCCCGTGGGTTGATTACGGTTCCCCATACCGTCTTGGTACCGTCCCCCGTGGGTTGATTATGGTTCCCCATACCGTCTTGGTACCGTCCCCCGTGGGTTGATTACGGTTACCCATACCGTCTTGGTACCGTCCCCCGTGGGTTGATTACGGTTACCCATACCGTCTTGGTACCGTCCCCCGTGGGTTGATTATGGTTCCCCATACCGTCTTGATACCGTCCCCCGTGGGTTGATTATGGTTCCCCATACCGTCTAGGTACTGCCCCCCCCCCCCCCGTTCCCAGTGCCTCGTTACCCTTGGGTGGATCAACACAGGTTCGGTGTCGGTGATGTCCGTGTACCGTCCCTGGTACAATGTTGGTACCTTCCCCGGTACAATAATTGTACCGCCCCCCGTACTGTGTTGTTACAGTCCCCGGTACTGTACCCGTTACTGTGTTGGTTCGCTTCTCGATACGTTCCGGGTACTGTGGTCGGTACCGATGGTACTCTTCCTCTTGCCGATTGGGGGCGCTGCCGCGGGAACAGGAGTAGGTTCAGTGTTTGTCTCTTCTACTCACTCGTCGATGTATTGATTTCCAAAGGTGCGTTTCGCAGGTTCCTTAGACATGTGGTTGCTAGGCACCGTAACCAGGTAACACAGTGACGGCTGTTGGTGGCCTCTCGTTCCGCCGCTCGTAAACAACATGGCTGGCCAGTGGAAACTATACTTCCATTCCACCTATCTGACTCGTCTACTGCACAAGCACGGATGCGTGGGCGTGCGCCTCCGCCAGAGAATGGATGTCACGATGTAATCTGAGAGAATGTTGTCGCAATACGAGGCCTACCAGACAGGCCCGCTGACCCTGTTTGGTTCCCATTTTGTGGTGCCATATACGCTCAACTGTTCAAATAAAACATTCGGAAATTCGTCATAGCATGCATAATGTATAAGCATTGTGCCGAAAACAGCTTGGCGCCCATTGCATCGGTCTCAGGGTATTTTCGTGATATATCTGCAGGGGAGGGGTCAGGTTACCAGAAATTAAAGGGGGCAAATTTGGTTTGACACTCCGAATCCTGTTGTAAAAAAATATTGCCCCTCCCATTATAGGGAACATCAAACCATCGATAATTGATCAACAACTGCGCGTTGGAATGAGCTGTCGATCTCTGTATAGCCGGGGTTCACATACAGCCGGGGTTCACTGATAGTACGCGACTCGTATCTGCTTGTGAAATGCATTTTTTTGTGTCACTTCAAGATAGTCTG
The DNA here is from genome assembly GCA_034190875.2 of Urechis unicinctus. Taxonomy (NCBI): domain Eukaryota; kingdom Metazoa; phylum Annelida; class Polychaeta; order Xenopneusta; family Urechidae; genus Urechis; species Urechis unicinctus. The sequence goes on along the minus strand of CM067358.1, from coordinate 70,791,188 downwards.
TCATTTCGGTGCCGTTGATCACACCAAGTTGTGATGCGGGTTCGAGAAAAGTGGTTTGCTCTCTGGTTGACCGGTCTCGTCCGCTTGTAAACAAGTCGGCAGCCAATTCCGGTGATTTCATACACATCACGTTGGTTACGCGAACCAGTGGCGGCCGATTTTGTTTTTCTCATCTTCTGAGCCTAGTAAGAGGAACAAGTTCCGATGAAGTTGATTCTATTAAAAGATTTAATATGCACGATATTTATAAATCGGTCAATATGGAATGACCAACGGCGATTGGCGTCATGTTTTGCTGAAACCTTTGCTCTAAATTGGCTGTTACCTGGAGCCGTCATTCGGTCGTGCGTCAACAGAGGGCGCTGCCAGCCGTTTATAGATAGCTTGTTACTGTTCCGTGAAAGGCAAGTTTCGTCATGTGAGAGTGTGTATTTGTAGCGTTTCGCGGCAGGTATTGTTTACCTCTGTGTGTTGAGTCATCGTTGTGGTGGCGGTACGCACGCCATAGTCCTTATTCAATCGGCCTAGCTAAGAATATGGTTGGTGTGACGTCATCGCGAGCGGTGACAAGGCAGGCGCGGATATATAAATGGAGAGGCTAACAATCTGGTTTCAGTTCGGATCTGGCCTCGTGTTGATCGCCTTACACTTGTTGTGGACAAATAGTTACTGAACGATATCTAGCAATCGTCCATTGAACGCTGGTGACAAATAGAGCCCAGGTATTAATTCATCACCATACCTTCTCTTCTGTGTGAGTGTGTAAGACTCGACATTATACCTTCTTTTCTGTGTGAGTGTGTAAGACTCAACTTCATACCTTCTCTTCTGTGTGAGTGTGTAAGACTCAACTTCATACCTTCTCTTCTGTGTGAGTGTGTAAGACTCAACTTCATACCTACTCTTCTGTGTGAGCGTGTAAGACTCAACATTATACCTTCTCTTCTGTGTGAATGTGTAAGACTCAACATTATACCTACTCTTATGTGTGAGTGTGTAAGACTCAACTTCATGCCTACTCTTCTGTGTGAGGAGTGCACGAATTTGGTGTGAGTAGTGCATGGATTATGTGTGAGTGTGTGAGGAGTGCATGAATTCTGTGTGAGTGTGTGAGGAGTGCATGGATTATGTGTGAGTGTGTGAGGAGTGCATGGAAATAATTATGTTTCTATTTAATGTGAAAATCTCTGTATTCATCAGATGTTATTTTCCCTCTTTGCAGTGATACTGAAAACACGCGTCAGTCAGCTCACTGATCGACTCATATCGATCATTCTCTCGAAACAGATCCCACGAGAAAGCCAAGTGGCTCGGTCTTCCGGTCAATCCGTCTTTATGGGTACCTTACCACGTGACATGCCTGTTCGCCTAAATACATTCGACCGGAAGCCCTCTGTAAATGACCGACTCGTTCTCGCTGACCAGACCAACCGTCAGTTGAATCACTCGCCGATAGATTCGCCGCCCGCCGTCAAGAAGAAACTCTGTCGTCTGCCTCAAGTGGCCGCCACTTCCTCACACCAGGGGGCGCTCGATAACCTGGACGCCGAGTTCGTGTTCGATGCTCCCGCCGTGGAGATCGCTGAAATCGCTTTGGGTGGTGTCCCTAAAAGACTCCAAGATCACAAACTCATTAAAGAGAAGAAAAAGACGAAAACAATTCTGAAGAAGAAGGAGGACTACCACTGTGCCATCCCGTCTAGCCCACAGCGCAACGTTCATTTCCGCGACAGCGTCACCGTGTTTCGCATGGATGAAGATGGTGCGTACTTGTGTACTGAGTGCCAAGCCCTGCAAGTGCAACCTGTTAGTCTAAGTTCACGGCGCGCGTCACAACGTCGCGCGACCCTCTGCAATTCTCTCAGTGTGTCATCCCCAGACCAGAGTTTCCCATCGAACTGTCACGATAGCCTTGAGCTATGGAGCGTGTCTACTCGCCCCCCACCCACACCTCACCCCAACCCCACACCCTTGCAGCCTGCCAACGCAATTTCGTCGACTAAGTCCCACTCGACGTCGGTCAACTTCACTTTTGTCGAGGACAATTCCCACGGACTACGGCTCCGGTTCCAGGTGCCCCTGGGCACGGGCTACGGACCTGACGATGTAGTAGTTAAGGCAAATATGAGCGGCAATCGTATCCGCGTTGTAGCCAACAAGACGTCGCCGAGTAGCCAGACGACGTACGCGCCATACAACGAGCGATTCCCGCTACCCATGGACGTCGATCCGTTTAAAGTGACGGCCCGACTGGACGCACGAGGTCAGCTGATTGTGGAAGCTCCTGTTTTGACTCTCGGCCGTAAAAGCCAATTGATGTCTTCCAAGTAATGCACCGTCTGGCCGGTGAAAATGAACTGTTGCAAACATGGAGTGCTTGCACTCAACCATCGTCCGAAGGGAAGCTGTGTAGCATCATAGGATGTTCGACTTATTTCTACGTCCGGTTCTCTGCGCTACTTTAGTACAAGGCCCTGAGCGGACGAATCAGGACTTCCGATTGACATCTTGTCGTGCGTGGGCTCGTTTGTGAGCCTGTTACATCGCGCGTCGTGTGGGGATGTCTTTATCTGTCTTCTATATATAGGAAGGGTCAGGGCGCGACTAATCTCCACGTGCAGTTTAGGAAGTGCTTCTTGTGCTAAGGTGACCATTGTCTTCTTGAACTTTCGTCAGGTACTGTTCCAAGGAGACACCCTCTTGCATCAACTCATCGCATATCCAAGTGTCCAATCCATTTCATTTGCTACTGAATATGATTTTGTGCTGGCTCAGGTTAATACACGATTCTTCAAACGGGTCTGATCCGTTTGAAGAAGTCAATTAAGTCTGTTCTGTTTGTAGAAGTCAATCATTGTCACTCGGTGCTTACTGTTTGCATATCGTTTGGTTCATCATAACGTACAGATCAGCTGTAGATGCGCGATTGTAAGTAATGTACTTAAGATTAATTTATTTGGAAGTCATAACGGCATTCCTTTTTCAGGTTATGAAACATGATCCTCGTCCGGGTCAGCATGATTGTAGCTGTAAGTGTTAAGTAGATATTTATTTTGTCTCGACAAAACAGAGTCTAAGTATCTGTTGTTTTATGATAAAGTATCAATAAAGAAATATATGTTCTCAAATTGAAGTTGTGGATTAATCTGCGGAGTGAATTCTGGTACCATTGCACCCAACATGTTAATCGCCCACTTCAAAGCCACCGCGTCATTTCTCAACAGAATTCATTATTAACATAGCAAACAGTTTTTACAGTGTTTCAGGAAGCATTTATGGATTTTTCCATCAGTAGACAATTACACATGGAAGTCAACATAGTAATGATATAAGGGTGGGGCTTGGTTATTGCGTTGGCTGTGGTTTTTGCATTGGTTGTGGTTGGGGTATATATATATATATATATATATATATATATATATATATATATATATATATATATATATATATATATATATATATATATAACTAGGCATCATTGCCTTATATCAATGTATTTTGTTTTTACCAGCTGTATGGACACAACTATATATATATGTATATATATATATATATATATATATATATATATATATATATATATATATATATATATATATATATATATATATATATATATATATATATATATATATATATATATATATATACCCCAACCACAACCAATGCAAAAACCACAGCCAACGCAATAACCAAGCCCCACCTCAGCCACAATCCGGGCAACAACCTAACAATTAATATACCAAGCACAACATAACATTTTTGTGAGGCCAATATTTGTTAAAATGTTTAAATAGACAGGAGTCACAACCGTCACGAGTCACAACCGTCACGAGTCACAACCGTCACAAGTCACAACGGTTGTCAAGCGAGGTGAAGCAGACATTGTAGAATGTGGAGTGCAGTAAGTGGGATGGGACGTGGAACAGGGAAGGATGTCTTGAACAGCGCACGAAGACGTGCAATGCGCCTTGTCTGCAGGAGCCTGAGTCAAAATCTATGGGAGATGTGGCAAAGAACTGTGTCATTATAACTCTGTTTACTGGCATAAAAGAAGCTGTCTCCTGAAAGTGGAGAAGCGAATAGAGTTGAGGAAATATGGCCTTGCTGATGAGGTCAATCCTGCTGAGGTCAACAGGAAAGACCAATCTGATTGCAAATGAGGAGCTAGATATGGCTAAAGACATACCGAAACTCTGGTTGTAAGTCAGGATGATTTGTCATATACCATTTAGAGATATGTGCACCTGATGTTTATGATTCTCACAATGATGCATCATACTGTATAACATTGTCAGAATGATACATCACAATGTGTGTGATTGTCTGAATGATACATCACAATGTGTGTGATTGTCAGAATGATACATCACAATGTGAGTGGTTGTCAGAATGATACATCACAATGTGTGTGATTGTCAGAATGATACATCACAATGTGTGTGATTGTCAGAATGAAACATCATAATGTGTGTGATTGTCAGAATGAAACATCATAATGCTGAGCGTACAGCTGATCAGATGAATAATTCAGATTCCCGCTGCATACAGGTTGCCCCAATTAGTTGCCACCTAAGTCATAAGGCGACTGATATATTGTTGTGAGGTGAGATGGCCAGGTTTACAGAGAGCCGGACGCATCTGAGAAATCCGACGGAAGAGCCATCATTAAAGCAACTCCAGCCATGCCTTAGACCAGGAGGATGACAAATGCGTGTTGACAAAGCAACTAGGCCTCAAGCAATTCTCATTCATGCAGCAAGCGACCTGGAACGTTAGAAGGACAACATGACTCTGTGACAACTGGTCATGAATCTCATCTGATGACACAGGGCATCAATAACTGGCGAGTTCATTGAGTTCTATTGTCACTCCTGGCACAGGTAATAGCCTGCCCTGCGCTCCTGGCACAGGTACCAGCCTGCCCTGCGCTCCTTGCACAGGTACCAGCCTGCCCTGCGCTCCGTGCACAGGTATCAGCCTGCCCTGCCCTCCGTGCACAGGTACCAGCCTGCCCTGCGCTCCGTGCACAGGTACCAGCCTGCCCTGCACTCCGTGCACAGGTACCAGCCTGCCCTGCACTCCGTACACAGTTATCAGCCTGCCCTGCCCTGCAATCCTGAAGAAAAACTGGCATTGAGCTGGAACTGCTGATCGACATTAACCAGCACCTCTTCCTAAAGAAGGGGCTGCATGGGGCGTAAGCATGGTCTCAAAATGATGTGCAAAAGCTTAAGACCAGGGTTATGATGTGCAAAAGCTTATGACGTGGAGAGCCTGACAAAATACATCTAGTACCTCTATGGAATCTACATGAGTGGCTCGGTGATGAGCTAGGCTACCAGGATGGCTCGGTGATCAGTAAGAGTCTACCATGATGGCTAGTTGATGAGTTAGAGCCTACAAGGATGGCTAGGTGATGAGTTAGAGCCTACCAGGATGGCTAGGTGATGAGTAAGAGCCTACCAGGATGGCTAAGTGATGAGTAAGAGTCTACAAGGATGGCTCGGTGATGAGTAAGAGCCTACCAGGATGGCTAGGTGATGAGCTAGAGCCTACCAGGATGGCTAGGTGATGAGTAAGAGTCTACCAGGATGGTTAGGTGATGAGTAAGAGTCTACCAGGATGGCTAGGTGATGAGTAAGAGTCTACCTGGATGGCTAGGTGATGAGTAAGAGTCTACCAGGATGGCTAGGTGATGAGTAAGAGTCTACAAGGATGGCTCGGTGATGAGTAAGAGCCTACCAGGATGGCTAGGTGATGAGCTAGAGCCTACCAGGATGGCTAGGTGATGAGTAAGAGTCTACCAGGATGGCTTAGTGATGAGTAAGAGTCTACCAGGATGGTTAGGTGATGAGTAAGAGTCTACCAGGATGGCTTAGTGATGAGTAAGAGTCTACCAGGATGGCTAGGTGATGAGTAAGAGTCTACCAGGATGGCTAGTGTGATGAGTACCAGGAGAGTCTACCAGGATGGCTAAGAGTCTACCAGGATGGCTAGGTGATGAGTAAGAGTCTACCAGGATGGCTAGGTGATGAGTAAGAGTCTACCAGGATGGCTAGGTGATGAGTAAGAGTCTACAAGGATGGCTAGGTGATGAGTAAGAGTCTACCAGGATGGCTAGGATCTGTTAGGGAAGAGGATGTATAACCAGCCAGAGGACACCACAGGAGGCAACATCGTCCTGTTATATCTGGAGGGGTTACACAATGACTAATCTCTAGTAGCCGAAAGAGTGGTGGTGAAGAGCTAATGACTGTCAGAATACCAAAACGCTCACATCAAGTGGTTCTCGGTAGAAAATCAGATTAAACACACAGAGTTTATGAATAACAAGGAAAGTATAGGATATAACAGTACACCAAAACGAATGTCTTATATGGTACTACAACGGCGAGGAAAATATATATACATAAGAAGTAATTAACAGTTGCATTTTTTCCCGTTTTTTCATTGATTTAAATGATTAATGTGAAATTTATTCAAAACGTATTGCGCTTATTTGTTAGCTGTCTACAAATATGGCTCGGCCTCCACACAAACAAAATATTGCTGCCCTGATCAATTATGCCTGAACGTTATGATACATATCCTGTAGCTCACCATGACAAATACATCTGGGTCATGACAAACAGAACATTCGTAACAAAGTTTCCTTTATCAGAGCCCCAGCCCCGACACTGTCTCCCTCTTTTGAAAAGTCTTTGTACATGACAATACAGTCCAAATATTTGTCATTTATTTCTGTGAATTGGTTGAGAAGGCTCGTTTGCCCGACAGCTAGACATCTAGCCATGTTGCGTTAACTTGTCGTAGGGAGCCTTCGACACATGATACAAATCCATGCCAGACTCATCCAGGTCCTCTCTGATATGCGTGCCATTTGGTCTGCTTTGATAACAATGGATGTTGTGCTGAATTGTGGGATTCGACTTTAATTAGAGGCTCGGGATGGGAAAGGTCCTAAAGGCTCAGAGCTTGATTCGGGTTTGTTTTAAACTTACAAAGGTTCAAACGAAGGGCGGGACAACAAATGAACCACAGCCAATCAATCAATGTTTGAAATGATTCAAAGATAGGGACTTCGAAACACTAATTACAATTGTAAAAAATATGGGCTAAATGAGTTTTTTTGGCTAAATAATGAAGAAGGAAATGTGGTTTCTTCCACTGCAAGGATAGGTTTGGCGTCAACGGCAAGGATGGGTAAGCCGTTTTGATGAGCAGATTCGAGATATTAATCAGGATAAGTTTTAAATAAAATCTCTACAAATCATCCATACAATGTTAACTCTCCTGCTTTGATAACATTTGAAATACTATTCAGATAGAACACTTCCAGAAAGTGTGGTGCCGGCACTAATTTCTTAAATCCGGTTGGATTATAATTCTTTGATAATTCAGGTCCATGCCTCCTACGTCATAGATGATGCAATTCTTTCCTGTGATGAGCCTTATTCGGATAGAAGAAGATTGACACTACATGTTACCTCTCACAAAGCCATCTCGTTTACAGCATTCCAAATGGTCTCTCCAAACACTTCATATATGACTTCTTCGTTACCAATCTCAAGATGGACTTAGGGTACCGACGTCAACTTCTATACAAGGATACGGACCTCCTGCACAAGATCCAATCAGAGGATGTATGTATGTATGCAGACAAGAGGGGCATTAAACTCCAGCAACGATCATTTGTGACTCTCAGGACAGGCTTCAAGTCATTCACAATGTGACTCTCAGGACAGGCTTCAAGGATTTGGGTCATTCATAATGTGACTCTCAGGACAGGATTTGAGTCATTAACAATGTGACTCTCAGAATATCTGAATCATCCACAATGTAACTCTCTGGACAGGATTTGAGTCATGCTATAGCAGCGGTGCTCTGTGAGGGACCATCTCAAGTGAAGTTGTTTCTCGGTGATATATCGACACGGTTGCAGTTATCGCATGGCAAACTGCGCGTATGAGGTGATATGGGAAAGAGACTGAGCTTTTTTTCGAGCTCTGATTGGCTGAGAGTAGGGGGCCATGCGATAAGATTCATTGTTGTGGTATTAGGGGGTGCCTTGGTGGGGTGGAGGGGGGGGGGGGGGCCCTGTTATTGGTTATTGGTGAAATGGGCGGTAGAGAACTGTGGGCGTCTTTAAGTAGTCCGTTAAAGCCCGAGTTTCGTGGCGCCTTTCGTCCCTAGACAGGCATTTACTTATGTAGACAGGTAAATGAAATTGATTTTCGGTGCGCGCGTTTAGTGCCCCTCCCCGACACACAGGTGTATGGGACTCCAGATTGTGATCCCACCTTGAGTCAGCGCGGATACACCACCACGTCGCAGGTTGGATCGTCACAAACTTGGTGGACGCAGCCATGTGAGATGTTGTGTGACTTCAGTTGATCATTGTCCATCGAGCACGCATCACAAGCAGGCCACTCGTGGTCGTGTGGACGATGGTATGCGCTCCATGGACAACAGGCAGCGCCCGTTACCATGGTGAGCTGTGTGAGGCACTGTTGCTGGACACAGCGCGGATGGAGACGTCGCCGGATGTTGTGTCGTGTACTGGTCATCGCGGCCATCACGTGCTGTCTTATTCCGCTTGTCTTCTTTGGTCTCGCCAGGTATCCCACTACGTCAGGACGCACGCCGTTCTATGACGTCAGCGCCACGGCGTCACCACCGTCACCCTCCACCCACTCTCAAGTTTCGGTCGATCTCCCCTCACGGCGGATAAGTGAGGCCGTGACGTCACTTCCCGTATCACGTGACTGGAAGAGTACAACCCATGCCTCAGAGAGCCATGTCACGTTCGACTGCAGAAAGATCGCCGGGAACGAGTCCTATTTAGAGAAAGTAGTGGAATTTACCAAACATTCTTACAAAGATCCAAGTTTGAGCGACTTGTCTTTGGCGAAAGCCGCGTCCAACTGTAAGTCATTCGTGCTGTTCCGGAATTACAACCTGAAGCCCCTGTCGCTGGAGGAGGCCCGATTCCCGATAGCATTCAGTGTTGTAGTTTATAAAGATGCTGGCCGAGTCGAACGACTACTTCGCGCCATCTACCAGCCTCAGAACGTCTACTGTATCCACGTGGATGATAAGGCTCCTCCCGCCCTCCTCGCAGCCATGCGCTCTCTCCAGAAATGTCTTCCAGGAGTATTCTTGTCTTCCAGAAACGTCAATGTTAGGTGGGGGCACTTCACTGTATTGGAGGCAGAATTAATTTGCATGTCTGACTTGGTGAAGAGAAAAACCAGATGGAGGTATTTTATCAACCTTACCGGTCAAGAGTTCCCCCTCCGAACAAACCATCAACTTGTTCGCATTCTCCAAGCTTATGACGGAGCGAACGACATCGCAGGATACTCACCGAGGTAGGTGTATATATATATATATATATATATATATATATATATATATATATATATATATATATATATATATATATATATATATATATATATATATCAGGTTTTGCCATAGACGTTGATAAATAAGGTATCATTTTTTGTCAGGACTACACAAGCTGCAATAAGCCGTCATTATCCTGGTACTGCGGAACCGAGAAATACTGCGTGAGAATTAAGTAATCATGACATTGCGTTCCCCAAAACAGAATTAGGCCACTTTAGACGGCTAGAGTGTCGCTGGAATTGATAGAAGTGAACAGCTTTTATCATATACTATGCGGACGTCGTGACGTACAATAGTATATTTTTCACCTTCGGGGTCTTAAAACATTGTTAGCACTTATGAGTACGTACTGACGACATCTGTTCTGGGTGCAGACAATCGCAGGCATTCATCCAGCGTGTGAAGTTTAAGCACCATCTTTCCGGAGACGGCCGAGGCTGGTTCCGGTCACTCGCTCGCAAGGGCCCGATGCCATTCAACGTCACTTTCATCAAAGGCAGAGTGCACATCACAGCGTCCCGCGCGTTCGTGGAGTTCGCAGTGCGCGACCATAGAGCACAGACGCTGGCTTCATGGTTGAAGGACACGGGGATTCCGGATGAAGTCTTCTTCCCAGTGCTCCAGTACAATCCGCATTTAGGAGCGCCAGGTAATTACCACTGTTCCAGCATCATTAGGTGACCCTAGTAACCACTGGTGCTTATACGATTAGGTGCCCCTGGTAATTAATATTGCTCTAGTACGAATCTACTACGATTGGGTGCCCCTGGTAATTAATAATGGTCTAGTCCGATTGGGTGTCCCTGGTAATTAATAGCTCTCCAGTATGATTGGGTGCCCCTAGTAATTGAATATTAATAGTGCTCTAGTACGATTGGGTGCCCCTGGTAATTAATAGTGCTCTAGTATGATTGGGTGCCCCTGGTAATTAACAGTGCTCAAGTACGATTGGGTGCCCCTGGTAATTAATAGTGCGATTGGGTGCCCCACCAAAAGTAGTCGAACAACACAAACACGACATCATTTGTACAGCATGACAAATGCAACAAGATAAGTTTTGGCTTCATGAGGCCCATCAGGAGTATTCTCTGACTTTCTCGTAGAATTACTAATTGGTGGCCATAATAACAAGGAACCTATTTGTGAACAAAACTTTAAGTCGACTCCTGGCATACATTGTTTGCCTTTGTAAAATCAACATGTCTGCCGTACGATCCACAGGGATTTGCATTGGCCTGCATAGAATGCAGAGCATAGAAGATAGCGGCCGGCAGGCCAATGCAAATCCCTGTGGTACGATCACGTCACTGATTGCTGATTGCGTTGTGTCTGATTCGTTACAGGAAGTGCCCTCGTTCCCATGTTCAGTCCCGCGCATTCCGTCAATCGCTACAAGTACTTCCGGGGTCAATCCGAGCGTTGTAGGGGCAAGTTTCACAGGGATATATGCATATTCGGTTTACGTGACTTGCCGAGTCTTTACAAAGAAGTAACGGATGGGATGATGTTATTTGTGAACAAGTTCCACTCGGACTACCAGCCGTTGGCTTACGACTGTTTGGAGGAATTGATTCGGAATCGAACCAGACAGGAGTCGGTTGAAAACATCGAGTTCGACTCTAGTCAATACAAACAATTGTTTTTCGTGGAGAACTTTCACCGAGGCGTAATGAAGTCCAGATGATTATATAGCAATTCGCTTATCGTTTTTGTTTTCAAAAAACCGCACAGATTCACTTGTCTTTTCTCCCAAAACATCATTGTATTGTGGCACCCCCCCCCCATCTGTCTCTTTCTTTCCCAACGAGATTACACACCAAGCTTGGCCCCTAACTACCATTCATACAGAATGTGTCTCGTCTAATGAACTGAGAACGCGAGTTCGCTATATGTATACGAATGCGTGTTTTCCGGATGTCAGGATCAGGGTTTGTGTTGTACACGCATCCCTAGGCAACTGGCCAGCCGTCGTTAATCGGACACACTTACGTGTATATAGAACACACGCTGGCGTGTATATAGAACAAACATTGGCGTGTCAATTATTGATCCTCAATGCATTCAAGCGAAGACAAATGTCGATCTGATATAATATGCCGCCGCGTAAAGGCGAATACGGGGAATTGGTGTGTACATGTGTAGTGAACCCTGGCGACCACTTTACAGCAGCTGACGACTCCTGAACATACACATCCCACTACCCGTGATCAACGGTGGCTGGCTGAACTGAGTAGGAGGAAGGGGGTTGGGGTGAGTGGGGGACATTTATTTCCCCTCGGCACAACGATTCTAGCGAACGTACCATGTCATGTGGTTGCTGGGCTACCCAGCGCCCATCGTATTCCATAAAACACCATAACAATCCATTATACGACAGCGCCAATGATAATCATGATAACACATAAATAGTGAATATGACGCTTCTAATTGGTCTTACCAAGAAGTGAACTTTCTCGCAATTCGGAGGTTTCCATCGACTTCCAAGGGGCTATTACGCTGGTTACCCCTATTGAGGACTCAGTTATACCCAGTGCAGGACGCAGTTATACCCAGTTCAGCACGCAGTTATACCCTGTTGAAGACGCAGTTATTCCCTGTTGGGGATGCAGTTATACCAATTTGAGGACGTAGTTATACCCTATTGAGGACGCAGTTATACCCTGTTGAGGACGCAGTTATACCCAGTTGAGGATGCAGTTATACCCAGTTGAGGACGCAGTTATAACAAGATCTTTGGTTATACCCAGTTCAGAATGCAGTTATACCAATTTTAGGACGCAGTTATACCCAGCTCACGACGCAGTTATACCCAGTTCAGGACGCAGTTATACCCAGTTCAGGACGCAGTTATACCCTGTTGAAGACGCAGTTATTCCCTGTTGAGGATGCAGTTATACCCATTTGAGGACGCAGTTATACCCAGTTCAGGACGCAGTTATACCCTGTTGAGTACGCAGTTATCCATTTGAGGACGCAGTTATACCCATTTGAGGACGCAGTTATACCCATTTGAGGACGCAGTTATACCCAGTTGAGGACGCAGTTATATACCCAGTTAAGGACGCAGTTATACCCATTTGAGGACGCAGTTATACCCTGTTGAGGACGCAGTTATACCCAGTCGAGGACGCAGTTATACCCATTTGAGGACGCAGTTATACCCATTTGAGGACGCAGTTATACTCAGTTGAAGACGCTGTTATACCCAGTTAAGGACGCAGTTATACCCATTTGAGGACGCAGTTATACCCAGTCGAGGACGCAGTTATACCCATTTGAGGACACAGTTATACCCAGTTCAGGACGCAGTTATACCCAGTTGAGGACGCTGTTATACCCATTTGAGGACGCAGTTATACCCAGTCGAGGACGCAGTTATTCCCATTTGAGGACGCAGTTATACCCAGTCGAGGACGCAGTTATACCCATTTGAGGACGCAGTTATACGCAGTCGAGGACGCAGTTATACCCATTTGAGGACGCAGTTATACCCAGTTCAGGACGCAGTTATGCCCAGTTGAGGACGCAGTTATCAAGGTCCAGACGTCGTATCGCGATTTTTCGGAAACGATATATCGATGGCATTTATTGAAGAATAGTGTCGAGTGGGTTTTTTTTTGGTGCGTCCGGTCTATTTTTTTGTACAGGCTCTTGATATATTTATTTTCTAGATGCGTCCTACAGCACTTTAACCCAAACGCGTTTTCGCCGATGCGTACCTGGAGACCAGCGAAAGTGATATCCAAGTGTAAAGAGCCAAGGTCGTATATAGTTCAAGGTCAAGGAGGACAGTCGTATCGCAGAAACAGACATCATTTACTGCAGACGCGTGAGAATCCAAATATCTGGATTGCTCCTCAACAACCTAAGAACTGTGTACCTATACCAAATCCGGATACTCCGCGGATACCCTAGTCTGCGCCCCAGACTCCAGGGGTTCCGCTACGCTTCTCGCCCTAGAGACTGATGGCGAGACTATAGAATATCAGTAACATGTAAACAGCGCCCGCAGACATCAGGCTAGGGGACTTTGACTACGGATACCCGCTCAAACACAGGATATACCTCAGACTGAGCCGAGTGTTAAAGAACCAGTTACAGTGGCTGAGCAAGTGGCTCCAACACCAACTGTAACTCAAACTCTTCAGAGATCAACCAGAGGAAGGCCAATTGTCAAGCCTGCCAAATACCAGGATTATGTGCTGGAAGTGATTTATTTTTAATAGTATACATGTTTGACTTTAGAGTGTGAACTTTTTTTAGAGACTTTATTATTACATTATCTAGAACTTTATTATTCTAAGTGTTATTCTGTGCCTAGATTTTAAAGAAAGGGGATGTAACATACGGACGTTTCTATTCGGGGATTATTTAATAACCGGATGTTATTAAAGACAATTGCGACAGTTCTAAATTCGTACATAGATTTTCGCGATTTTTTGCAGAGAGTAAGCTCGTATATAAAGCTAACGAAATGTAAAATAAAAAGTTTAGGTCACCCGTGTAAATTTCTGAGTATGGCGAATTTAAGATCCACATGTTAAGCCAATGGGAATTAGGCGTTTTTGATAATATTTTGGTTCTACAGAAAAGTTCATACAGCGAATTACATTTTATTTAACATACAGACAGAACAATATCTGCTTTACAAAAAATCAAGAAAAAAATGATGTCTCGCCGCACCCTACAGCAAGCCATTTATAATTTTATTGTTAATTTTTCTCCAGAATGACGTCAAACCTCCATAAAAAGAAATTGAAAAATGAGTTTTGAACTAAACTTGGTAATACGGTGCAGTGATATATGTACTATGAACAGAAATTAAAAAAATGATAGGTCTGGGTAGTCTATGGGAAGCGACAATGGATTTTCGGTTGTATTCTGTGAGTGCGGTGTATTACAATATTCAAACCTCATAAAAAAAATTTGACCACTGAGTTTTGAACTTAACTTGGCAATATGGTGCAGTGATATATGTACTATGAACAGAAATTTAAAAAATGATTGGTCTGGGTAGTCTATGGGAGGCCACAATGGATTTTCGGCACGCTCGCCTTGACAAATTTTCCTTTAGATTTCATCTTGATTATGCGTAGCACAGGCCAGAGACCAAGTAAAAGTATATTTTCTTTCTGAACCTTAGGTCATTTTTGAACTTGGATTGTGTCGTACATGAGGTGTAACTTTGATCTAAACTCAACGGAAATAATTCGTCGCACAAATTTCTTCGAAACCAACTCGTTGCGGCGCAGTCGCGGTCGCACCGGGCGCGAAGATGCGCGCAGCGCGTCAAAGGTGGTTCCCGCGCAGGACATGACGGCCGCTGGGTGGCGCGGCAGTGAACTGTAGCATTTCCCTTTAATAGGCGCGCTTTGTGGTAGCGTGCGAAGGAATTCTGCCCAAGCTGGGTCTTGAAATGTGCCTCTGTAATTTGGACTGAATAAAGTCTAGTTTGTCTACCAATATCAGAGTTTGGTACATATTACAATTATAATCGTGGTCGAATTCAACATTCAAATGATGGCGTTCGAATTCATTTGGAACTCGATCGCGAGGGAAATCATTTTGAACGGGATAAAAATAATTTTGATAGCGAGCACATTTATTTTGAACGCGCCAAAATCTTTATTTTGATCGCGACTATTAGCATCAACGCACGCTCAACACTTGTGTCCCTGAACACCGCGTGGGAAACTGAATGGACGTGTCATAATGTACGTGATCATAAGGGACTGTTTTATTCCAAATCAGGAGATATGATATCCTTATTTTAGGTTCGCACCAAGAACATATACTGTTAAGGAATGGTCAAGCAGAAGATTCTATCGATAATTGAGATGAGGATACGCTTAGGCAGTTTTCTAACGATAATGTAATAGTTGACTTGTCCTGAAAGGGCGATAATTCAAGGATCTGAGATGACTCCTTTCAATATGGAGCTACAAATTCCCCGAAATGTTTGGGAGTCTTGGACCGCACTGGGAGATGACCACACTATAAACATAAAGACAAGCTCACCAGACGCTGAAGGTTATGTCAAGTACAGTCCATATGTGGTTAACACTTGCCAAATCGTTCTACATTGACAATTAATGAGAAATACAAAATTAACTAGCCCTACAACTAACAAGACGTCCGAAGTATATATTTATATTACCGTTCGACCGGGGCTGAAAATTAACTCAAATTCTGTTCAAATACAGCGAACTAGTATTCCGTAAATTCATTTTCACACCAGGAGTATTTGACTATTTCTACTTCTCCTGTAGCCGCGTACGACGGTAATATAAGTAATAAGACGTCGTGCATAGCTACTTCTGGTGATCACAATCGCTTAAGGAATGTTGCGAATCTAACTGTGTTTAATCTATTTCAGTTGTCTGTCTTGGATTGGAGGTGACAAAGAAATCGGACGAATTGACTCTAAGAGTCTCGGGTATGCCGACTTCATTGGACTTCATTCAGCATGTCATTATATTACTTTTGATCAGGTCACCATTTATCAGTTTATATGAACTTTGTATTCACGTGATGTGTGTCAATACTCCGTGATTCTGTGCTTGATTAGTAAGCTAATCAAACAACTGATTTTTAATAATACCCAATTCTGTCAGTCAGTTGGAATGATCGTCTCTGAAGATATTGATGTTTGGATTAGTTTCAAGTCAATGCAAGGGTAATTGAGTGGGATCGAAAGCAATCATTCATGTTATACACCTATATGGTATTACGAGCGAGTGTTGTGGTGGTGAATGCTGTTATGAGAGGTGATAAGGCTGACTCTGCCTCTGTGGATGTTGGGGTTGGTGTCCTTGTAGTAACTACTCAAGATTCTATTTGAGTTTTATTTGTGGCTCTGCTGACTGGCACGCTCTTTCTTGGTGTTTCTGTGACAAAGCGAGTCAGGGTCTTAGAAGTGTAGATGCTGAAGTAAATATATCAATGAAATCTGGATTGTCTATGAATGCTTGGTTTCTGTGTGTGATACAGTTGTATTTGTTGTGAATTGGTGGGGTGGTTTCAGGTGGTGAGTTGTGATTGGCTGTTGGGACATTAGGGTGAATGCTACAATTACTGCAGGTTTTAATTGGAGATCAAATCGGCTCATGTTAACCATTTGGTGAAAAGATGAGTTCAGAATGTGTCCTTCAAAGGGTTGATGTAAATTCCTGAGTGTTACATGGTTGTATCTTTTGAACCATCTTATTCCTCAACAATGTGGTCATTGTTAGCTGTCATGGGTGTTTCTGCAGGAGAGCGAGAGCTGTGTGAAACTTCCCTGTGCCTCTGCATCACAAGTGGCACATCTTGTGTTGTCATTGGAAACAGCAAGTCTCAGTCCAAGCCCTCCATTGCCATGGAAACCTCTCCATTTACAGGTCTGGAAACCACTCTGTCTTCACCTAGACTGACGGGAGCCAAGGGACGGAGGGACGATGTCAAAAACCTCCTCATCATGTCATCAGTCAGTGATGATGAGGCTCTGTCGGATGAACATCATTGCCAGCAGCAGCAGCAGCAGCAGCAGCATTACTGCATCAGTGATGAAGCTCAATACTATGTATCTGAAAATGGAATGTACTTCATAGAGGAACCTATCTGCAAGGATGATGAGGAATCTGCATTTGATGTTGCCCCGGTCAGATGTCTTGTTGACCATGGTGAGGATTACTCTGATATGGAAAGGAAGAACTCGCCGTCCAAACCAAGGCTTCCAAAATCCAAAAGAAAGTTTCCTCAACAGAGAAGCAGGAGTGTTGCAGACCCTGAGAGACTGCCAGAGATGCAAGTTATTGACTGTGAAAATAAAATTCTCATTAACAAGGACAAAGAAAGTTTCTCGAGTAAATTTATGAATATGAAGAACACTATGGAGAAAGATCTTGTGCCATGCTCAGAGGTGACACCTAAATATGTGGCTGTTGACAAATCAAGTTTGCGATTTAAAAGTGAGGCTCTTGTAGCTTTCATAGATGAACCTAAGAAAACGTGCAAATCTAGCTATGTGATCTGTGAGCACTGTGGCAAAATGATGACCAACTATCAAAATCTATGTTGGCACCGCAGGCTCCACCATGGTGTGGGTAAACCAATCAAACACAGAGAATGTCAGCTTTGTGAGAAAAAGTTTGCTGCATCATCTCAACTAAAGAGACATATGGCTTCACACCTAGGTTGGTTCTTCTACTCCTAACCAGCCTGTCAATATCGGTGTGATGAAATGTGTTTGTGTTTTATACCAACTACATTTTGAGTGTGACATGACTGTATTAGCTGGTGAGAATCTGTTAGTTGTATGTGAATGGATTGTGTTGGCAGGTGAGAGGAATCACCTGTGTGATATCTGTGGCCGTGGCTTCTATTCAAGAGCAGAGATGCGACAACACCGGCGCTTCTTCCACGAGGGCGTGGATAGGTACCACTGTGAGAAGTGTGGCTATGGGCTCAATAAAAAGGAACATCTGAGGCTACATCGATGTGGAGTGACGCGCAAGAGACGCAGAGACAATCTTCTTGTTGCTAAATGACAAGCTAAACCCATGCTCTTGTTGCTTAATGATATGTAAATGACAGAGACAGTGCTCTTGTTGCTTAGTGATATGTAAGGCAGAGACAATGCTCTTATTGCTTAATGATATGTAAATTACAGGTAGTGTTCTTGTTGCTTAGTGATATGCAAGGCACAGACAGTGCTCTTGTTGCTTAATGATATGTAAATAACAGATAGTGTTCTTGTTGCTGAATGCTATGTAAGGCAGAGACAATGCTCTTGTTGCTTTATATGTAAATGACAGAGACAATGCTCTTGTTGCTTAATGATATGTAAGGCAGAGACAATGCTCTTGTTGCTTAGTGATATGTAAATGACAGAGACAGTGCTCTTGTTGCTTAGTGATATCTAAATGACAGAGACAGTGCTCTTGTTGATTAGTGATATTTAAGGCAGAGACAATGCTCTTGTTGATTAGTGATATGTAAATGACAGAGACAGTGCTCTTGTTGATTAGTGATATTTAAGGCAGAGACAATGCTCTTGTTGATTAGTGATATGTAAATGATAGAGACAGTGCTCTTGTTGCTGAATGATATGTAAATAACAGATACAATGCTCTTGTTGCTTAGTGATATGTAAATGACAGAGACAGTGCTCTTGTTGCTTAGTGATATCTAAATGACAGAGACAGTGCTCTTGTTGATTAGTGATATTTAAGGCAGAGACAATGCTCTTGTTGATTAGTGATATGTAAATGACAGAGACAGTGCTCTTGTTGCTGAATGATATGTAAATAACAGATACAATGCTCTTGTTGCTTAGTGATATGTAAATGACAGAGACAGTGTTCTTGTTGATTAGTGATATGTAAATGACAGAGACAGTGCTCTTGTTGCTTAGTGATATTTAAGGCAGAGACAATGCTCTTGTTGATTAGTGATATGTAAATGACAGAGACAGTGCTCTTGTTGCTGAATGATATGTAAGTCAGAGACAATGCTCTTGTTGCTTAGTGATATGTAAATGACAGAGACAGTGCTCTTGTTGCTTAGTGATATGTAAATGACAGAGACAGTGCTCTTGTTGCTTAGTGTTGCTCTTGTTGCTTAGTGATATGTAAATGACAGAGACAGTGCTCTTGTTGATTAGTGATATTTAAGGCAGAGACAATGCTCTTGTTGATTAGTGATATGTAAATGACAGAGACAGTGCACTTGTTGATTTGTGATATTTAAGGCAGAGACAATGCTCTTGTTGATTTAAGGCAGAGACAATGCTCTTGTTGATTATATGTAAATGACAGAGACAGTGCTCTTGTTGCTGAATGATATGTAAATAACAGATACAATGCTCTTGTTGCTGAATGCTATGTAAGGCAGAGACAATGCTCTTGTTGCTTAGTGATATGTAAGAGGCAGAGACAATGCTCTTGTTGCTTAGTGATATGAAATCAACAAGCATGTTTGTTGCCATGAAGTGATGGTCTTTGGCTGGAAACCAGTATATAGCAGGGTCAGAGTGATCATGTAGCTGGAGTCTGCTTTGCAGAATAAGGGGATGGTGAGTGAAGCAATGGGCCTCCCCTTTAGGCAAATAGAGCAACAGACACAAATGAATTCATTGAAAACTCTGTACATTTACTTCTTCCACATTGAGACTTGATAATCAAGGTTTACAGATAAACAAAAATCTACAAAAAATTTGTACAAAACACAGCTGTTGCCTGGCAATCGAGTGTAGCATAAATATATAAGGTTGTTGTGGGAGGTAAATCCCGATGAAAACGAGGCCAATGCTTTCAACATGGTGTCAAACCCAGGGAAATTTGATTGATATGGGGTTCCAACCCACTTCACATGTAGTCAAATCGCGACCAATGCTCTAAACATGGGGTCAAACCCAAGCAAATGCTCTTTACAAGAGGTCCCAATTGAGAGCTCCAAAGAGGCTTATTGCACCATGAAAAACCCATCTAAACCTATTTGGACAGTTCTGTACATACATTGGAGGAGATAGATGCACTCCGTGGGAGGGAACACGGTAGAATGAAGGGTAAAATCTCTAACTGTCAAAGTCTTCTAATTCAGAAATGATTTCATTATGTAACTGAATGGTGTCAGACAGCCAAGTGTTATTAGCAAATGTACCTATGATTGGTCACAACTAGCTGCCTATTAGCATTTATGATAATTAGTTACCAAGAGAGAGATACAAGGTGCTGGTGTTAACCTACTGTGTAGAAACCTGCACCAACTCACACAACCCACAAGCCAACCTCGTCCTTCCAGCAATACCAGACACTGACCAGCACCGCGAGTCGTTACTCAGATTCAGGATTGTCAATGGGCTGTTTCATCAAATATATATAACTATTTTGATTGGTTAAAGCTTCCATGGTAGTGGCATTGTCTAATAAGTAACATTTACAGTAGATATGGATGAAAATATTGATTACAGTCTCGGAGAAATACACAATCGTTTCAACAAATAACTAGACCCCACCTTTATAAGGGGATGGTTAAAAATATCATTAATGCTTTGCATGTAACAAACAATTTTAATACAAGAACCAAGAGAGATATCACACAGGACCTAGTATTGTGAAAGATATATAACTCATGGGGCTGGCACGCGAGTTACTCTGCCAGAGATGGCCATAATGGCACAGCCAGGCTGCTTAAGTCTCAAGGCCACAAGCCACAGTCAGTCAATTAAGCAGTCAACTCGATCACCACAGAGAGAGAGAGAGCCAGGCCTAAGTAAGCCAGTGCCTGGTCCGTTATGACAGATGCGTTAAGACTCCGTCGCCAGCCACGTCATCAGACAGCCACGTCACATTGAACCGATCCCCAACACAAGAAAGACAAGGGAAGCCGGGGTGACAGTCGTGTAGCTAGCCCGGGTGACAGTCGTGTAGCTCCAGACACTTCTGTAATGCCTGGCAAGATGATTGTGTGGACACGTGGCTGCTAGCTTGTCAGCCTGTGGGCCGCTAGATAGACATACCAGGATCCAGAGCAGCATGTCACATGGTGATCATTCTGGATTGAGGAGGATCGAGGTCCGGGTGGAGGAGGCCATCCGTGGGCGGGCGGTGTGTAGAGCAGGGTCCTGGCTCGGGTGTGTATGTAAACGTCAGACCGGTAGCATAGATAATGCCGTCATTACGCACTAAACTAACAGGCACCTGAAGACACACAATACACAGGGTCAATAAATGGATGACGTGGTGAAAGAAGAGGTGTTAAAGACATGCGAGTGGGAGAGGTACCGACTTGTAGCGGCTGGCGCACCCACTTCCAGCCAGAGCGGAATGCTGATATGTCTGGCACCACACACAGCATGCTATCCTCGCACCTGTACATAGTCTCCGCCTCCACCTCACCAAACCACACCTTCAACATCGGCATAAAGTTCTCCCCCATCAGATCGAGCATGGCTACATCTCCTCCTCCGTTCAACTGCCACAGCCAAAAACCATCATCATCATCATCAGGTGCCTCACAGGTATCAGACATCATCAGTTCTCACTGATACGGCTAACACCATGACAATTAAAACCAATCCCATGATCACTAGCATCCCATGACAGAGGCAGGCTACTTACATGGAGACTGCTAACAACGGGCACTGGCGTGACAGCTGACTTGACAGGCCCCATTCCCTCAAAGAACGTGTATTCAGCCTTATCGGTGCTGATGATGGTCCAGGAGGCTCCGTCGTTAATCATCTCCCTGTTTCCCTCCTTTGGGCACGGAGTCGCCTGTCACAGTCAACACAGTTGCATCAGTGACACAGCAGTCAATACAGTTGCATCAGTGACACAGCAGTCAACACAGTCACATCAGTGACAGCATAGCGGTGGCTCCAACTGGGGACAAACGGAGTGCAGGCAAGTGCAGGATTCTGCTGGGAGAGTGTTTGATGAAGGTGAGTGTGGGATTCTGCTGGTAGAGTGTTTGATGAAGGTGAGTGCTGGACTCTGCTGGGAGAGTGTTTGATGAAAGTGAGTGCAGGGCTCTGCTGGGAGAGTGTTTGATTAAGGTGAGTGCAGGGCTCTGCTGGGAGAGTATTTGATGAAGGTGAGTGCGGGATTCTGCTGGGAGAGTGTTTGATGAAGGTGAGTGCAGGACTCTGCTGGGAGAGTGTTTGATGAAGGTGAGTGCGGGATTCTGCTGGGAGAGTGTTTAATGAAGGTGAGTGCAGGGCTCTGCTGGGAGAGTGTTTGATGAAGGTGAGTGCGGGATTCTGCTGGGAGAGTGTTTGATGAAGGCGAGTGCAGGACTCTGCTGGAAGAGTGTTTGATGAAGGTGAGTGCTGGGAGAGTTGGTCCTCCTCACCTGGAACTGTATGATCTTCTCCTGGGACAGACAGAGGTACATGCGCTCTGTGTCCTTCAGGTAGAAGGCACACTTGTGCAGCTGTGACACCGGCTCGTCAGCATCTAGTAACACCATCTGCTTGTCCACCTTACGCACAATCTGTAACCAAGCAACAGCCGGTGAGAACAAGGGGATGGTATTAGAGATGGGGCAGGTGGTTGGTGGGCAGATTAAGAGGCGTACCAGTCTGGGGAGGGCCATGCCAGTAACGGCACACACCAGTTTGATGGTCGAGCCATAGTGGATGTAGCCGTCTCGTACAGTGAACTCTTCAGATTCCCCTTCATTGTCATCCACTGTTACACACACAATACATTCAACCTCTTACTCGTCACAAATGACACAACGCGAGGCCAGGCGAGACATACAGACAGTAACTTACGCAGATGAACGGTGAAAGCCCCCCACTGCGTCGAGCTGGCATGGAAGTTACCATTTTCTACATGGAGATACCTCGTGCTAACTGTCTGTGACCGTAAACGGTTAAACAGCGCTACCTTGGTTCCTGAAGCTATGCATACTGTCAGACAAAGGTCAACAACAGGTCAAGGTCATATATTTAGACACCTGCAGGTACCAAGGTGAATCAAACAAATGTACATTGCTTGGGAGGAGTAAATTTTTCTTACAATCAGCATTTTTCAATGACTGTTTCTTTTTCGAGGGTTTTGAGATGACCTTGATGCGCCTACTGTTGAAGAGTCCGATCTCTTCCCCATTTCCATAGAAGAGTTTTACACTGAGCATGAAGTGCTTCCTCTTGTCAGAGTCTGAGATGTACAATGTCTTGGCCGCACAGTAGTTCTGATAACAGACACAGTCCCACAGCCGCTAGCAATATCCACAAGTCATGTTTATACAGACAGATTTAACAAGACAACTCACACGAGAAGGGTTAGCCCAACAGGAGGCTCTGTATATGACAAGCCCAGACCAGACCAACGCCTCACCTTGCCGTCGAGCTGGAGCTGCTGCATATCCTGCTCTGAGTTGCCGATGCCCATGAAAGCACAGACCTCAGCATCCTGTCCTGTCACTCCACATCGCTCCATGGCCTCCTGCTTCCTCTTCCATCCAGAGCCGAACAAGTAGATACAGGGTGGTGGGCAGAAAAACCTACAGTATACAACACAGCCGCTACCAATGACCACAGGGAGCATGGAGACAACACCAGAGTGCTGGCTTACGTAACATTAACAAGATGGCAGCGTGTTGAATATGGCTACTTCAGTAACAAGTAGAATCACCCACCGTTTTTCATTACCATACGATTTCTGGGCGACTTTGGCGTGGAGGATGACAAGTATCTGATCTCCCCGATCCCTCAAGTAATTCTGCATTGCATCGCTGCAAGAAGATAGAGAAAAACTATTTGGTTATTTAGTTAAAATAGCAGATACAATGGCTTGATAAGAATTGTGAAGGCGCCATGTTGCCTCCAGCCAGCTGCTGGCTTCCCAGTGACCCTACCCCACAATAAGCCCAAGTATTAAACATTGTGGTCAAAACTTCACAAGTTAGATAGCCCGTACCCAATCGCTCAGGCCAATCACTGCTTGGGTCCTCAACCAATCACTGTATCAATCATCAACCAATCACTGTATCGATCATCAACCAATCACTATCAATCATCAACCAGTAACTGTATCGATCATCAACCAATCACTATCAATCATCAATCAATCACTATCAATCATCAACCAGTCACTGTATCGATCATCAACCAATCACTATCACATCAAGCCAATTGCCTCAACAAGCAACATGCAACCATCCTCCATTTGAACAAGAAAGCCAAGATACTCACCGAGTCAATTTTTGGTCTGGGTATTGCCTGCAATCAAATAAAAAAACTTCACTAACCAATGAGATCAACGTCAGTAGAAAAATGTTAACTAAACAGGGCCTCTTACAAATGGAGCCCATTCACCCAAGTGAGGCCTACCCATTGCTGTTACAGTGAGCAGTATCCATTCTCTCAAGCTCCCCATGCAGACGGCCTCCCAGGGGCGACGGTACAGTGCTGGTTGCTTGGGGACTAGGTGGGTTGTGAATTGTGGTTGCCATAGAGCTAATACTGTGCGGTGTTGTTGTTGCCATGGAGACCAACTCGCCGTTGATCTTGTCACTGGTAGGTGGGTAACCTCCATGGAACATTTGAGCGTTGACATCTACTCATCACACATAGAACACATCACAGTTGGGAGTTGACATCTACCCATCACACATTGAACACATCACAGTTGGAAGTTGACATCTACCCATCATACATAGAACACATCACAGTTGGAAGTTGACATCTACCCATACACATAGAACATCTCAGTTGGAAGTTGGTAGAGCAGTTTAGGTTGAATTCACATCTATGAAGACAACAAGTCTGTGACGAGTAACATTCCGCCCCGTGATGATATCTGACCGTTATGATCCATACAGTAACATGAGAGTTCTGCTGGTCGTTCTAAGGTGCGAAACTCACGCCAGACCTTATCTCAATCTTAAATTAACACAATCTAATTGGGTGTTTCGCGAGGATACACGGAGGCAGGGAGCGGGGATACTGCTTGGCCAATGAAGAAAAAAACCCCAAACATTCAAAATCCTAAACTGCACCCATCACAAGTGGATGAGAACGACAGGCCTTGACGTCACAGCTTCCCAGTGATCGTGAGTTCACTTATACCAATTGGCGGGAAGAGGGGACCGATTCCGTCAAAGATATAGTTCATCTCTCTGATATCAACGCTAATAACATCCATCTAGAACTGCTAAACAAGCCAGCAAACGGGGTCAAAAGGCGGCGTCAGAGGGGTCATGGAGACGCAGGGAGGCGTGGCCTGGACACCAAACAGACCTACGCCGCGATTGTCTCAGCTAAAAAATAAAACCGGTCCACCGTAAATGATAAAAAGCAACAATGAACATGACAACACAGAATGTCAGAATCGCTTGACGAATAACTTGACGAATTGGCACTGATTATACGAACGATGATGAACGAGCGGATTCAATCGAATCGTATTCGTGCATTGCGTAATAACAATAGCTTTGCATGACTGTCGTTCACCATAGGAACACGTGACCAAGAGCCGGTCACGTCTAAATGACGCGTCACGAGTCTGTCAAGTCTAAATGACGCGCCAAGAGCCTGTGACGGTTAAATGACGCGGCAAGAGCCAGTGACGGTTAAATGACACATCACGAGTCTGTCACGGTTAAATGACGCGTCACGAGTCTGTCATGGTTAAATGTAGGCAAAGAAACTCCGCCTCTGACAGCTCCGCACTGTTTACTACTTTCGATCTCTCACATCCGAGCTGTAGATGTCACCAAGGTGTCATCGGATCATCAAAACACCAGGGGCGAGTTGCCTTGCCTAGGTTAAATGACGTGTCACAAGCACGCATGGATAAATGACGCGTCCCGAGTCTGTCATGGTTAAATGACGCGTCACGAGCCTATCATGGTTAAATGACGCGTCCCGAGTCTGTCATGGTTAAATGACGCGTCACGAGCCTATCATGGTTAAATGACGCGTCCCGAGTCTGTCATGGTTAAATGACGCGTCACGAGCCTATCATGGTTGATGGTAAGGTATAGGTATTAACAGCACTAATGTGTGGGCAAGTATGAATAGATAAGATTGACCCGAGAGATCAGCCGCAAAGAGGTTGCCCATTTAAATCACCTATAGCGACATGCCAGGGGTCACAGGGGTCACAGTGTACCTAGCACCCGAACCCCTCGCCCCTATACCTACACGGGGGATACGAGGAGTTTTGGTGGATGTCCCCCCCCCCCCCCCCCCCCACCCCACCCCGGCCGGTCAAGTCTGGATCATTAATGTCACAACATGAAATAACTTCAAAATGAGCCATATGTTGTACCGCATCAATGGCGATCTGGAAGCAGGGTGCGTACCGGCATACACGGGGCACAGACGGAGGCTCGTCTGAATAACGAGGCTCTCACAACGAGTATCACACCAATTAGGCCTGGAGGCCGGGCAGTGGTCAGGACCAGTTAGTGGGGCGGACCAGCTAAATAGGCCGTCATCCGCCGACCAGCTGACCAAACAGACATGCCAACAGAAGCCACACTGTAACAGTCGCCACGTTTCTTTTCCTTTGAAGCATTGGCCAATACAACAGGTAGCTGGTTGGGGCCACTGTTAGCATTATAGGAGTTATTGGTGTTGTACTCTACCGCGTACAACGACATTAAATGAGCTTTTGAAAACATGCCCTCAATGACAAACCTTACGACAATAACGACCCGGGCCGCGGGGTGAGGAATCTAGTCAACCTGATCAACGCAATCCAAACCGACGAGGGGTGCAAAAGAAAAGTAAAGAATCCCTACCCTCAATAAATGGACCCGCGAAATCATCGAAACCAAACTGGCCGTGATGATAAGAGTGGCGAGCCGTGCCGAACATCCGTACAGGTCAATGTCACCGCAAGGTCACACGGTTAACTGGCCCAGGTCATCCACTCAACTGCATCTGTTGATTAGTAGATGAGACAAGTCGTCTGCTTTCCGAGGACGACGTCAAGACGTGTTCCACTGGGGTGATGACTCAAGCCGACCAAGTAACAAGTCACGGCCACTCTCCACGAGATTATATCCTAACCAACGGTAGCCAGCAAGTCATCCAAGTCTTCTATTTACTTATAAGTCAGAATAAGCTGCGGTGGCCGGCGTTCAGTGGTCATCATCCCGTCAGCCGGGACCACACCTTGAGGATCCACGGGGAGGGGGAAGGGAGAGGAGGGCAGGCAGTCACCTTTGTACGCGCGATGTAAGGCAACAGGAGGCTTATCAAGGGACAAATCGCCACACAGCAGCACGAGTAGCATAAAGCAGGCCAAGAAGGGGGGGGGGGGGGGGGGTAGGGATGGCGGGCCCGACCAAGGAGACCTTTACACCACCGCCACCAGCCGCCGCCTCCACCGCTTTGTTTGATATTAATTATCTTCTAGCACCTGTGAAGTATACAATTTTCCCACGCTCAAGAGGATGTTCTCGCCTATCCAAGTTCCGGGGCCACAGCTTTAAACAGAGCGGCCCTGACTGCGACCAGCTAGGGCGCTGGTGGGAAAGGCAAGGAAGACGGATTGAGTTCGATCAATTGGGGCTTCGTAGAGTTGTAGTAGTCAGGGGGCTGGTACAGCGATGAGAAACCCTGCTATCTCACCAATTCCATTCTATTACACATCTATACGACACAGGAGCAAGCTGGAAATCAAACTGTAGAAGATAAATGTCGTCAAAAGGCGTCCCTAAATGATGCAGCACAATACATGTCACTGTTTGCTCCACAGTAACCACTGAAAGTGACATTGTCACTAAAAGCATATGGTCCCTCCTCTGGCTTCATGCTGAGCCTCACCAAGCCTGTTGTCGTGCAGATCAAACGAGTTACGCATAGCACGGGGGGGGGGGGAAGAGGGGTTGAAGCAGTTCTATTTCTGCATGGCATTACAACGATAATTTGAGATATAAGTCAGGCTGAACACGAGTCCCTCAAGAAACGAAATAGAAAAACAACACGATATACCCGAAAAACGCATCTTTGGAAGAGACACATGACGACGGCGGTCAACTCGATACACTAATACAGTCAGTCAACTCGTTACACTACTAAAGTCAGTCAACTCGTTACACAAGTCAGTCAGCTCGCTACACTAACGAAACCAGTCAGCTCGCCACACCATGGTCAGCTTGCCACACCATGGTCAGCTCGCCACACCATGTTCAGCTCGCCACACCATGGTCAGCTTGCCACACCATGGTCAGCTTGCCACAGGCATCATCATCAGAACCCCGCTCCCGCTCCACCCCCAACTCCATTCACTGTGTCTGGTGGCGCGGTATGATCAAGACTTCTGCTTCTCATCGGCCCACTCAACCATCCCACGACCCACTCAACCATCCCGCCGACCCACCCAACCATCCCACGACCCGTCACTCAACCTCAGCAACCGCTATCAGCATCACCAACCTCACATTGCTTATCTCTGCCACCAGGACCAACCTCACACCGCCAATATCCGCCCCCAGGACCAACCTCACACCGCCAATCTCCGCCCCCAAGACCAACCTCACACCGCCAATCTCCGCCGACAGGACCAACCTCACACCGCCAATCTCCGCCGACAGGACCAACCTCACACCGCCAATCTCCGCCCCCAGGACCAACCTCACACCGCCAATCTCCGCCCCCAGGACCAACCTCACACCGCCAATATCCGCCCCCAGGACCAACCTCACACCGCCAATCTCCGCCGACAGGACCAACCTCACACGGCTAACATCTCCCACCAGACAATCGAAGTGGAGGAAATGCAAGTGAGCTCTATGAGGCAATTGAGAGGAGACATTCTGTTGAATTCCCACCGCATATTGATTGTGGTTGGCTCACTTGCGTGGAAGCAGACGGGACGAGGTCGTTAAACCTACCCAAGTCATAGTGGTTACACAACACGCCACCTAGTCACTCGCTTGATGTTAAAGCATTGTGGTATGTGCATACCGTGTCACCCATCTCTCTTTGTGTCACCCATCCCTCCCCGTGTCACCCAGCCCTCACTGCGTCACCCTTCCCTCCTTGTGTCACACCTACCACAACATCATCAATACCAAATATAACCAAAAACCGGCTACTCAAACCAGCATTAACACAAAGACAAACCAACATTTTCACCGATACAGACCAGCAGAAGACAAACCAGCATTAACACCAAGACAAAACAGCAGAAGACAAACCAGCATTAACACCAAGACAAACCAGCATTAACACCAAAACAAACCAGCATTGACACCAAGACAAACCAGCAGATGAGTTAGGTTTGAAGTTGGGCTCACCTTTTTCCTCCTTGCAGGGCTGGTCCGAGTAGGAGTGGGGCGGGTGTCCATTGTGGTCTGAGCGAGGCACCACCAGAGCTGTACACACACTCACTCCAATGTCACTCTGCCCCCGCCATACACACAGCAACCAGCAGTACCAGGGGGGCAGGAGTACTCCAGCCAACCAGCAGTACCAGGGGGGCAGGAGTACTCCAGCCAACCAGCAGTACCAGGGGGGCAGGAGTACTCCAGCCAACCAGCAGTACCAGGGGGGGGGGGGCAGGAGTACTCCAGCCAACCAGCAGTACCGGGGGGGGGGGGGGGGGGGGGGGGCAGGAGTTCCCCAGCCAACCAGCAGTACCAGGGGGGCAGGAGTTCCCCAGCCAACCAGCAGTACCAGGGAGGCAGGAGTATCCAATATCATCAATTAAAGAGCGACAGTCATCATTTGAAGAGCGAGTCATCAGTTAAAGAGCGAGTCATCAGTTAAAGAGCGACAGTCATCAGTTAAAGAGTGAGTCATCAGTTAAAGTCATCAGTTAAAGAGCAACAGTCATCAGTTCAAGAGTCATCAGTTAAAGAGCAACAGTCATCAGTTAAAGAACAACAGTCATCAGTTAAAGAGCAAGTCATCAGTTAAAGAGCAACAGTCATCAGTCAGTGAGTACAATCCATCCATGAGAGACTCAATAACACTGAATACCATATGGGTAAGAAGCCTATGATTTCAGTGGAGCTAGACATGCCATCAAGGGACCTTCACTCAGCCATCCACTGGCTGGTAGTTACTAGAGCAGCAATGAGTGTTGTCAATCAGCCAGGTGGCCACGTTAGGGTACTCACATTTCTCTTCAGGTTTTGCATCAAATTTTTGCATATGTGGCTTAAAGCCGGTAGGAAGGAGTCCGTTATGATGTGGTGCTGCCTGGTTGATTCCATTACGGGCCGTGATAGATGCCAGCATACCATTGTTGGCTAGCATGTGGTTGACACTGGACGTGGAGGCGGAGGAGAATGCATCCGTTTGATCAGGGAGTGGAAGGCCAGACTGGTGGTAATGGTAGCGTGGTTTCTTGTGGAGATAATGACTACCAGCACCGAGGTCAGCCGCGGTGTGGCCATGTTTACTGGACGGGTGACGGCTCGCGGAGAGGTCGACTGGATTGTCGAAGGCGGACTGAGCCATGAAACCATTCATTGCAGCATGGCGGCTCTGAGCCACCCCATCCGGCAGTGACGTGGATGACGAGGGGTCGGGGGGCGCGTTGCCCAGCTGACTGTTCGTGTGCTCGGAGGAGTCGAGGCGGGCGTAGTGTTGTGGCAGGTATGCAGGCTGGTAAGATGATGACGGCGTCTGTGGAGGCACGGAGTCTGGGAAGTGGGTGCCGGTCACATGCTGATTGTTGAAGGAGAAGAGAGAAGCCCCCTCTCTCTCAAAGTTGGCCCCCACCGTGTAGCCATACTGGCCCTGATACACACACACGGAGCTCAATCATGGAGGGTTGGGTGACACGGGGAGGGACGGGTGACACGGGGAGGGCTGGGTGACAGTGAGGGCTGGATGACACGGGGAGGGCTGGGTGACATGGTGAGGGACGGATGACACGGGGAGGGACGGGTGACTCAGTGAGATATGGGTGAATAGGGAGGGATGGCTGACTCAGGGAGGGATGGCTGTCCAAGGAGGGATGGCTGCCTCAGGGAGGGAAGGATGGATGACATATGTGAACATAATATTGCTGAAGTTGTGACGCATGGGCATCCCTCCTCAGAATCTAAATGTTCTATAAATGAGCGGCTAGGGAGCGCCTCAGGGTGACATGGTCGCTATCGACGTACACAGGGATGTGGTTAACAAACACATCTTCCAATTTGCCCCAGGTGCAAAAAGAATGTAAATCATAACGTTCGAGGTGCAGGCGAGGTGACTGGTGTTGCTCGTGTAGGCAGGTAAAGGACTACGACAAGTGGCAGGTGGAAGGCATACTTAGCTCAGCCTGATCAGTTGACAGAAAGCAATCATTGAACAGCTGTTGTGTCAAGCCATTGTTGATCGGTTACAAGTGAGAAAGGGGGAAATGGATGGAAGGGGGGTGTGACAATTCACCGCCCCCCCCCCCCCAACCACTAAACTGTCTGAATGGCTTATTTGTGTTTGAAACAGGCACGCGAGCCACACGGACAAAAGAAACGATTTGTCACCTGCTCAAAATCCAGTAGAAAAACAAGTTGCCGCAAGTTGGCGTGGAGAAGGGAGAAAGGCAGGAAGCAGGGACGCGAGTTGATTCAGAGGCTGGCACGCACGACAATGACTGGGCTTGTGTCACCAAGATGTGTATAACCAAGAGCCATCTATCTTTCCCGAGCCCCCTTGACTGTCGTAACCGAGAACTGAGCCCACTTCACTCAGCTTCCAGCAAATAACCAAGAAATTATATCCGACTGACCAAGGTCTCTGACGTCGGTCAAGCTGACAGGCAGGTGCGCAATACGTTCGTAACGACGTCACGTTAGACGTCGTCAGCGACTTCAGGGTGGACGCCGTCAGCGACGTAACGGTAAACGACGTCAGCGATGTCTCGACAGACGTCAGCGATGTCTCGACAGACGTTGTAAGCGACGTTACGGTAAACGTCGTCAGCGACGTTACGGTAAACGACGTCAGCTATGTCTCGACAGACGTTGTAAGCGACGTTGCCGTGAACGTCGTCAGCGATTTCACGGCGGACGTCGTCTTAGCGGTGAAGCACAAACAAGGATAGCCTTACTCCATTACGTGCTGCCGATGTAAACTTTCCAGCTCGATAATGCTAGAGATAACAATAAATACATATCCCATTGTGACGTGGTAGACCATAGTAAATGGGCGTCTGAAACATACAGAGGATATGGCTTAAGCGGAGACAGGATACAGTATGATGGCCGTGCCGTAAGGTGGAAGGAGGGGGCGGGGTAGTATAGGCGGGTGCTGATGGATTACATCCTTCGGACGGGCAGAGGCCGCCGGGTCGTGCACGGTAGACCGGGCGGGGCGCGTCTATGTCGGCAGAATGCGGATGTCTTCACAGCCGACATCCTCGACGCGCGTCCTGGAGCGAGCGCACTAGATGACGCCAGTAAATACCGCGTCACACAATAAGAGACGATCACCGCCTCGAAACTTCACACATTTCTTCGACACAATAATAGATGCGCAGTGGGGCCACGGTGGCGTGCGCATCATAATGCCAAGCACCTCAACGGGAAATGTTACCTGGTTACGTGAAATATGCGTCTCTGGTAGTCACCGATATAAATGAGGGTGAACAGGTTACCTGGGAAACGTAGACTTCCTGTGTCTCATTCATTGTAATGACGGACAGATCCCAAGGGAGCCAATGCGAGCCGCGTAGCGGGCTGATGCACTGATGATCCAACGCGAGCCGCGTAGCGTGCTGATACACTGAGGATCCAATCGCGTAGCGGGCTGATACACTGAGGATCCAATCGCGTAGCGGGCTGATACACTGAGGATCCAATCGCGTAGCGGGCTGATACACCGAGGATCCAATGCGAGTCCCGTTGCGCGCAGATACA
This sequence comes from Urechis unicinctus, assembly GCA_034190875.2. Classification (NCBI taxonomy): domain Eukaryota; kingdom Metazoa; phylum Annelida; class Polychaeta; order Xenopneusta; family Urechidae; genus Urechis; species Urechis unicinctus. The sequence goes on along the minus strand of CM067358.1, from coordinate 70,758,473 downwards.
CTGAGGATATAATGCTAGTCCACTAGAGCGTACATCACTCAGGATCCAAGGCGTGTCCCTTAACGGGCTGATACCATGAGGATCCAATCGCGTAAGGGGCTGATACCATGAGGATCCAATGCGAGCCCCGTGATACAGTTAAGGCAGTTCAGTCCGGATGTTATGAGCGCAATGGGACATAAGCAGCACAGGTCAAAATTCTCAACGTCAACAGCGAGTTAATTAGAATAAGGCCAACAGCCAAGCGACAGTCAGCGGCTTGCGAGTCAGTGAGGACGACTCTTGAGTCCAAGAAGAAGTTATTTCCGTGAGCCTTTGTACTTTACAGTAGCAACAGAGTCTCGCTTTCGCCCAGGTGGTCAGTGGAATGACGCTTCCACCAGGGCAAGTTCAACTAGCAAGTCACCTCGCTAACACCAGAAGTTCCGCTGCCCCAAACGACTCGATGATCAATGCACTGACACGAGCCCCCACCAGCATCAAGTCACTATCCCCAGTCGATATCCTCCACGATTGTAAATTGGACACAAATTTTCCCACCCTGGGAAAACGTGGGCACTTCTCGCAGATCTCGGTCGAGCTGCTCCCAACGCGTCTCTTCTTCACACACCAACCCACTATGTCAAATAAATAAAGTTAAAAAAATACAAGTCCCATCGGCAAAACGGCTCCCACGAGGTCGCCGCTCATATTAACCCCACTCGAATTTTGCGGTGGAATGGATCAAATGAAAACTGAGGTTCTTGTGTTGAGTTGTGACCCGAAGTCTGAACGAACGGGTCAAAAAGTCTCTTGGTGAGCTGCGCCTGGGAACAGGGTCCGGGAGGCGTGGGATTTGGCTACGTGATGTTCCCAGTGAGTTCCGTGTCGGCGATGGAGATGGACGTTTGTCACGGAGAGGGCGACAGGGGGCGACAGGGGGCTTCAGCGGCCAGGAGCGGTAGAGGGCGCCTTATACAAGAGACACTTCTCACTGGTATATCACATGTCACATTTGACGTGATCGCTAGGAGATGGAAGAGCGGTCTGAGGAGCGTTAATAAGCCGCCGCACGCACGGGCTCCTGGACAAGTTGTGTCGCGCAGAGGACAGGTGGAAAGCCAGCCATACTGATAGAAAGTTAGACCGTCTCCTAATATCACTGCGATTTACGAAAGGCAGGGGGCGTGTGGTGGAGAAGTGGGGAAGCTGGGTGGTGAGTAGGGTAAATGATGAGGGGGGAAGGGGTGCAGAGGATGCTCTAAGGGACGGGTGGGCGTACCGAATTAAAGCACTTGTGTACATTAGCCAATTGACACCACCCCAACCCCTTCGCCACCGTGGTTACATCGACGCGTGGGAATATCCATTACCGCTTGACAGAGCGTGTGAACAATGAAAGTGCCGTGCGAGACGTAGCCACACCCCCTCTGACGGTAACTCACACAAGTAAGCGACTAGATGGCAGCTGGGCAGAGAGCCAGATTAGAGGACCGCAGCGGGTTCTGCACTCAACAAGGTCGAGTGATTTTCCCACGGTTATTAGGCCACACAAAAGAGGCATTAGTTTCCTAACAAGCGAGTTTGGTCAAACAGAAGTGCCAGTATGAACAGACACCAGGAATAACGAGGTGATTGTGAGCTGACTATGAAGAAAGCAGTATGTCACATCCTAAGCACATCACATCAACGTTAGTACCTGTTGTCGGACAGCTACTCTGAGATTCCGTAATTCTGAAAGGGACCAGCAGTCGAGCGTAATAAAAGCTTGGAGCACTGGTGTTTCGTAACCCAACCAACATCACAGAAGACAGCGCCACTCACCAGTACTGGCCAAACGCCAACACCACACGGCATGAGACTTCTCCGTGAGAGCTGGGGGTTGGGGGAATGGTGTAAAACTAGGTACTGTATATTTACGAGGAGTGTTTACTATAGGATTACACAAATTGACAGAAACTACTATTTTATCGGCTCGACCTAATGGCGAATCGTAGCGGTGTGGCAATGGTAACGGCATTTGCTAAGCACAATAAACAGGAGTTTAAAAAGTTCTTATTGTCAACTTCAAACAACAATACTAACTCGTGACCTTCCACGCGAAAGCCAAAATAACTCCGCTAATCTATGCACAAACGCAATTCAATACCAGATCACAATGTTTTGGTTAAATAAAAGACAGGCGAAAAAAGTGGCAAGTTTTCCCACGCTGTCAGAGGGCAAGCATAAACAGCGGGGAGGTGAATAAGTAACAGAATAGCCTCACCAGCAAAGACCGTGGTTTGGAAATGACGAATCTGCGCCACTGACAAAATCGAATATGCTCCCCCAAGCCCACCGTGAAACAAGTAATAAAGCACAAGACACCCGATATACAAGATGAGAGCCCAAGTCGACCGCAGTATCGCGTACTGACTACCTCACCTATTACATTCGTCGAACGTTCGTATTTCAATATGCCGGTGATCACGAGTAAGTCACAACCTGGTGGGCAGGCCGAAAAAGGCGGGACACAAAATGAATGAGAGAGAGAGGAGAGAGAGAGGAGAGAGAGGGAGGGAAGAGAGGAGATATAAAGGAGAAAGAGAGCGAGAGAGAGGGAGAGAGAAAGTAGAGAGAGAGAGAGCGGAGAGAGAAAGGAGAAAGAGAGGGAGAGAGAGAAAGAGCGGAGAGAGAGAGAGGAGAGAGAGAAGAGAGTGAATGACTGACTGATAGGAGGGTTACAGCATCAACAAGTGACCTGGGAGAAGTAAAGCATCATCAGGTGAGGAGGGATACGACATCCACTGTCAGAAGTGGGAGGGGTACGACATCCACTGTCAGAGGTGGGAGGGGTACGACATCCACTGTCAGAAGTGGGAGGGGTACGACATCCACTGTCAGAAGTGGGAGGGGTATGACATCCACTGTCAGAGGTGGGAGGGGTACGACATCCACTGTCAGAGGTGGGAGGGGTACGACATCCACTGTCAGAGGTGGGAGGGGTACGACATCCACTGTCAGAAGTGGGACGGGTATGACATCCACTGTCAGAGGTGGGAGGGGTACGACATCCACTGTCAGAGGTGGGAGGGGTACGACATCCACTGTCAGAGGTGGGAGGGGTACGACATCCACTGCCAGAGGTGGGAGGGGTACGACATCCACTGTCAGAGGTGGGAGGGGTACGACATCCACTATCAGAGGTGGGAAGGGTACGACATCCACTGTGGATGGGGTACGACATCCACTGTCAGAGGTGAGGAGGGGTGCGACATCCACTGTCAGAGGTGGGGAGGGGTACGACATCCACTGTCAGAGGTGGGAGGGGTACGACATCCACTGTCAGAGGTGGGGTAAGTACAGGCTAGGATGGCACATCACCACTATGTGTTATATGGTGCCTCCAAAGGTAGAGTAAAAATGAAGAGATAAGGTTGACCTGGTTGAGCAGCCGCCTTGTAGGATATGGGAAAAAAAGGCCGATTCATGCGGATCAAAATTAATTAAAAGGTGGAAAAGATAAAAATGTGAAGGATTATACTAAAGTATGTCACCACGTGCCGATTGACACGGACCATGCCATTCCAGCATCTCGTAAAGGTGAGTCAGAACCCAAGGCAAAAAGGTGCCCCCTACTAGTCACCTCTTACAACATGCTGGAGGATATAGGGCCGATCCCTAGACCCACTGGTAACACCAACAGTCAAGAAGGACAATACGGACACCCGAAATACGAAACGCCCCCCCTCCCCCCACACACGCGTAAATATATATATATATATACACTAATATATAAAATATATATATATATATATATATATATATATAATATATAAATATATATATATATATATATATATATATATATATATATATATATATATATATATATATATATATACCCTGATATATAAAAGAGAGTGGTCAGTACAATGGAGTATGCGACCCAGCTTCACTTTACGAAAGCAGAATCCGTTATGACAGCATTGTTAGACAGAAAGCGTGATGACTGAATATACGTCGTCATGATGTTTGAATACCATATAAAGGAATGATTTTGACGCCCAAAGCTGCTTCCCTTGTGTGATATGCAAGCAGAAGGGAAACAAAAGGAGTTGAAGTTTCTCAACTCTCCAATTAGAATCAGACATCTTTGAAATTCATGGTTCATATCATCTCTTTTCTCATCCTTGGTCAATTTGTGTGACCTTCCACAGACAGACATGAGCCAACATTAGGCAGTGATGAATCGGGCCTAAGTTGTCTTGTCTTCTCAGTACATACAGCCGCATTTCTTTTGGAATAGCCAGGCCCAGTTTAACTAATACGAGACAAGCAAACACAAATGCATAAGCCACTCAGTTCCCCGTCTGGAAGCCACTTGTCTTATTTTCACACAGGTATAAAACCCTGATGCCAGGACACTGGCTGATATGATGCTATGACAGGTGTAACAACCTGATTAGTAATACTTGACACACATCCTTATATAGCATTACCATATGGAGCACAAGGCATGTCGAGAGTGAGCTGTGCCACTATACACAGCATTCTTATCAATTCATGTCAAGCCAATTAGATTGATCAAGTAATATATGAAATACAGCATCGTAGTAAGGCTGTAAAAGTCATAAATGGCTTCAAAACAATGCAGAGTTGCTGCGGATGGTGCACAAGTAAACACTGGATTACGTCCGGATCTGGCCCTTTATTTATCCAATATACTTTGCCTTAAGACATCGAATGATTCATTCCACACTTCTGATATCACCCATATTATTATTCATTGCAATATACTCAGAGGACCAAACCTCACCATTGTTTATAATCTCAATAAGGCTCATTGCTTCAGAATTGTATGCCTCAATATGCATAGGATGGTAACATCTTTTAAGTAAACATCCCTGCAAAGTGTGCAGCAGCAGAAGATATGGGAAGTCAATGCTTTATTTGTCTGGTCACAGACACAGGCCACAGTTCAAATATGTCAATAAAATCCACAGCACCCACAAGTGAGGAAGTTATGAATTCAACACGCCACATCACTTATCATCGACATCAGCTTGTGTCCCTGGCCAAGATAAACAGGATTTCCAACCTAACTGCTCACTTAACCTGCTTCCTCCGTAATACATATCCTTTATTCATCTTTTACCAAAATCATATTTATATATTTTAGTTACAAAGCATTTGTTTTAATAGCTAGGGTGCTATCTGAAGCGCACAGTATTGGATTGAATGTGGCATACGGCAGCTGAACCAATGCATATTCAGTTTTTATCCATTCCCATGCATCTTTATTTATTTAATTTTTACATCACTTTCAACGACGAGGTGATATCACGAGGGTGATGGATGAGGATGATTGTGATGCTTGGACAGCTCCCCTGAAGTGCCAGCACCGCCATAAACCTGTTGCCCATACTGGGCTGCTAAACCCCCACTGCTGGTATGGTACAATTGAGTTAGCATGTCGGGTGTATCCACACTGCTGGTATGGTACAATTGAGTTAGCGTGTCGGGTGTATCCCCACTGCTGGTATGGTACAATTGAGTTAGCGTGTCGGGTGTATCCCCACTGCTGGTATGGTACAATTGAGTTAGCGTGTCGGGTGTATCCCCACTGCTGGTATGGTACAATTGAGTTAGCGTGTCGGGTGTATCCCCACTGCTGGTATGGTACAATTGAACTACCGCGTCGGCAGGGCTCTCACTAGCCAAAAATTGTCAAAGGTTCAGGACCCTCAGGTTAAAATTCCCAAGGGCCCCCAACACATTTCGGGGATCCACAAGAAACTCCAGGGTCCAAATAGATGTCATTGATAGCAGAACACAACACCACAAACACCTATGTACAAACATTGCATGCATATTAATTCACTTTCTTCTTCGTTTATCAGCAATAAAGTTCATAGTTGCTTTCTGGCTGTCAAAGTCCTGAACAGCTACACCCTCAATCTTGATGCGCATCAGTATCTCCAGCACTCTTTCAGACAACGAAGCACGTTTGCAAGATTTTGTGACATTTATATGGAGTAGTTCATTAAGCAGCTCAGAATAAAATCTCGCCACTGACTCGACGCTACGCGAAACGTGCGATCGCCCTTTGATGTCCTTTAACTGAGTTTCGCTTGTATTTGAAATACTGTGACCACCTGTTATCTACCTGTTATTCCTGTATATATATTTTTTTCTTCTGTATATGCATTTTGTTTGAATAAATTTGACACTCTTGGAGCAGAAAGTCTTTACACATTTTTTGGGCCGGTAGGTTTATTGGCGCGCTGGTAACCAGTACTGGTTTCAGGTACCGGCCCTGGTGGCCGGTAGCTGATAAAGTTTCCACCCCTGCATGCACATATATACATTGATATATTTAAAGACGCCCAGCTCTCGTAACCCTGGTATCAGAATCTGACTGCCATTGACTCAAGGCCACCACTCCTCTATTTATCATGAACAGGACAGTGATGTTAACAAAGCATGCATAAACATGTTCCCAGCCTCAGAATTCTCAAAACATCCAATGACATGACTTGCAACCCACAGCTAACAGGTTGCCCCCAAATCTGCTAATATAGACCTCTATTCTACTCCCAGACCCACGGGGGGGGGGGGGGGGGGGGGGGTGGGATCATTCAGTCACATAGAGGTAACAAATTTAAAAAGAAAACAGAATGACACATGACAGACTCGTCTAATCAATTCAAAGCTTAGAATTATAAGTTCATTTTCCAGAGATCCATAACAAGGACAGTATTGGGGGGAGTGGGCTACCCTATGTACTTTTCAAAAACCATGTCACGCACTCACGGGAAATGTACAAATATGAAGCTCTCTCACATCGTCCAACTTTGTTAAGGCGAACTCTTAGAGAAACAAATCTGCCACGAATAGTTGTTAGCGAACAAAAAGGATGGGGGCGGCAGTCCGGTTTGGCAGTTCACACAGGGGCAGGGCAGGGCAGGGCAGAGGAACTTGCTATTGCGGCTGCGTCTGGAGAAGCAGTATCATTTACACGTGAAGTTATGGCATTGCAAAATAATACAATAACTTACTTTTCAAATATCAAAGGTAAAAGATACTCTTTAAAGGAGAACTTATGATGCTTACAATGTTTTAAAAACTTTCCAAAAACTTTCTACTAAGTTTCAAAATGGCGGCACCCATAAACTGCGCTTGCGCATGTTTTGATCTCGCGATTTCTCGTTGATTACTTCCGATAATAGATAGATGTTGCTGACAAAGTATCTTGTGAGGTAGAGCACCATTAACTGATTAATATAATGTGGCATTGCTGTACAAATCCAGTCTTGAAAGCGCTTATATAATTTTACAGCCGTGTTTATCATTCGTCATCTGGGACCTGCAATATGTCCGAAACCGGATTGATATCGCCCAGTCACCCGAACTCTGATCAGGCCACGGTAAACGCTGAAAATGAAACAGTGGTGTCTGCGAGTCCAAAAATGGTCTCTAGCACCGACAAAGTTATGAATATAGAAACTGTTGAACCAGTCGTACATAATCCTTCTGAAGGCCCGGAACTGGTGGATGAAGCCACTGAAGACATCAGTCAAAACCCAGGTGTAGTATACACATAGATTTTAACTTTAAGAGGGGTTCCAGCCCCTTGTAACTTACCCATGTAAGGTAATCACGGATCATGTTGTTTCTTGATTACTATGTTTGACGCAGCTACTAATTAATGTCAGGTTTTTTGTGTTTACTGAACGGTAAAAAGTTCGATCGATTTTCTACATTAAAGCGCTACCCCGATAACTCTGTCAATCCGGATTGTAGCGGTGAGTTAAAGGAAAGCGCGAGTTAGTGGATGTGTGTCGAAAGTAGTGCCCCTTAAACTTTTCAGCAGGATTGCTATATGGATAAGTAATGAAAATGAATTTTATTATATTGCTTTTTTTAGTGATGATGGTCATTGAGAAATGTGTCAACGCCTCGTCCAGGGAAGCTAGTTGTGAAAGCGCGCTATTACAGGTGGTGGATGTCAATAAGCCATTTTTGTTCCTATTTTGCTAAGATAACTCACTATTTTGGGCAATATCTCACCATGCCTCATGAGTCCAAAACATTCGGTTGACAAGAGGAGAAATGTTTTTATTGCAGTGAACTATGAATCAGTCTCTGTCAAGACAGCCATGCACAGGGCTTGATACTAACGCCCGCCCGCCTGCCAATGGGCGGGTAGAAATTACTGAACTTGTCGCCCTGGTGGCGAGTGAACAATTAGCCTGTATTAGGTATTTATGGTGCACCTGCAAGAAACAGCTAACAGCCGAACGCCTGACTTTTAATTAAAGATGCATTTAAGCTTCCGAACCCCCACGGTGATTGTTTACTCCAAACGCAGCGATTATCTATCAAGACTTCATCGAAGTACTGAATATTTTTATACGACCTTATCGGATGTCCTGTTGGTATTGTTAATTGGGCCCTAAAATACCGTCGCTCACTTAGCTGACCACTTTTTCACATAGCTTGCCTAACTAAAGCTGCAGTGTGATGGTAATACTTAATGACGCATCCCCATTCATATGTTTTCTGGTCTTTTATATATAATATAACTGTTTGTTTCATCCCAACTCCGCCAATCATTATCATTATCCCTTTACCCCATCCGATATATAGCAATATTTTCCGTACTAATGGAGTAAAACAACCCTCACGAGCAGCCGTGATTTTTTGTGCAAGAATTGCATTTGAGTTCTTTATCTTTGCATGTGTCGCAGTGAGCCGCGATATGCCACTTAATTGCTGTTTTTTCCCGTAATAATGTAAGCAGGTGCACGGAGGTAATACTCGAAGGTTAGCGTAGGCTTTTGAGAAGCTGTTACAAGAGCTCGCGCTTTCAACTGGTCTGCGCGTCACGATGCGGCGCATGCTGTCAACGTAATGACATCGCATTTTGGTCTCGGCGAACTTACGTGGATATATAAGTTTAGTCATGATTAATCACCAAGCTCTGTGTACGAGTCGGCCAAGTCAAATCGTCAGCGTCCAGTGCACACTGCCCTTGAAGCCACGCAAGCATTCCTCACAAGATACCAGGAAAAGTAGGACAACTTGACAAGCATGATTGCTTAATGTAATTTTGACTTGCTTGACTGTATATATATGAATATATATATATATGATATATATATATATATATATATATATATATATATATATATATATATATATATATATATATATATATACATATATATATATTTTTATATATATATATATATATATATATATGTGTATATATATACATATACATATACACACACATATATATATGTATATATATATATATATATGTATATATATGTGTGTGTGTGTGTGTGTGAGTGTGTGTGTGTATAAATTGGATTTTTTGCAAGTCCTCTGTTGTTAGAGTTTGAAAGATCCTGATAACGAAAGTCAGAAGCTCTCAGAAACTGATGCCTCCTTTACATCATCAAGACGATGCCTTCTAGGAGACCTCAGCTATGCTTTACAGCATCGTTTCCATGACATGGATGTTGGTATACCACAGGCAAACCACATAGCCCACCTCCCTTCATGGCCGGTTGAAAAGAATGTCCTGTTGAAAAGATATCTAATGACCCATAAAATACATTTTGCCTTACTTGCCAGATTGCAAGTCATGTCATGTGCCTTATCATTACCTGTCTGAAAATGCTTTTAGAATTTGGTGATCAGGCAGTAGACAAACTTGTGGACCATTTCAGTGTTGTACTCTATGGCACAGGTGTTGACCCTGATGACTGTGCTTTTTGTCTCGCCCCCTATCGCTGACTACAACCCTGAATGTGCTCAAAGACTGTGGTCGATTACCAGGTATCAACGCCACAGTTACAAGAAAAACATTCAGTGGGAAAGTGAGGAGGAGGATGGACCAGATTAGGACTTGGTTTACATTGGTTTGCTGTTGAGTAGGGTTTTTTTGCTGTGTATTATACATTCTTCCCTAAGTCTCAAGATGTTTTTCATGCTGTGTATGTCAAGTGATTGATTTTAGCACGTGTTTGTTATGAATTATATTCTGCGGGTCATGGGTAAAAAAATAAAGTATTTGTAAACACATATCAAGTTGTGTAGAATTTTTTGGGCTGGTTGAATTTTTTCTGGGCCGGTGGATCTTGGGAACTGCCAGCCCGGATGGCCAGTAGCAAATTTTCTTAAGTTTCATGCCCTGGCCATACACCTAAGATATGCCTATCATATATTGACCAATTCCCTGCTACAATTAGTAATGATATTCAAAAACTTGAGTCCAATTGGTGACCCAGGTATTTTAATGGTCTTTGCAATGTCTGATTTCTTATTTTTGGTGGGGCATGAATTTTAAATCAAATATGGCACATGGTACACGCTACATTACATTTGAATCTGATGGAGCTTGAGCACTTATACCAGATAAGGGAGGAGTTGCGTCTGCACAGTTACTGGTCTTGGTTGCAGTTAAATGAATATAATAGTTAAAAAGTTGGAAGGCTGTTTTCATGCATCCAGATTGATATATTCTTGACAATTTGGTGTTCCCAATAACATGAGAAGATTATAAATGAGTTTACCATAATGAAATATATGCTTGATAAAAATTTTTACCAAATCGCTGAACAAATGTATCATTAAGTTTTGTTTTCCATGTTCAGATGTGCCTATGGAGAGTCAGCCCTGCATTGATTCTGAAAATCTAACCATCACAAGTGATGCTGGTGCAACATCTGAAATAACTGTAGAATATGGACCAGATGTCTCAGATCCAGATGAAAAGAGCAGTGCATCTCTCAGTAACATTCCATCAGATGAAAGTCAAGTGTTTAACAGTGGAAAGGATGAGTCATCTGAAGTAATGGGGCAACCTGCTACCAGCAGTGGTGCTTCTGCTCTGCCTGATTCACAACCAAGTGTTTATCATGTCAAATGGATTACTTTCAAGGAGTCTAATTACCCAATCATTACTCAGAATGAAAATGGACCCTGCCCATTGCTAGCTATATTAAATCTGCTCATTCTACAAGGCAAAGTGAAGTTACCCAGTATGATAGAGATAATCACCTCGGGGCAACTCATGGAGTATCTTGGAGATTGTATCTTTGAAAACGCACCCAAGGTGAGCTTATCATTTTCGTCATGATGCAATGTGCAAACTTACAATATGGTACATTCACTGTGGCTGATTACTTCATTATTGAGATAGGTTTTGGGTTTGAAAGTTGAATGATTGAGATTTTATTGTAATGATGAGATTTTATTGTAATGATGTAATGATGTGTCGGATGAGAAACATAAAATGAATGGCCTCGTTGTAAGGTTATGATTTGGTTTGCTGAATGGTTGTTATTAAGTTTGATTGTGAAATGAATTTCTGTAAATAAGGATAAATAGTAAGTTAATTGATTTTATGCTGTTCAATATTGAGTTCAGAAAGATTGTTGATTTGGGTTGTATAATGAATAAGCCATTGTGTGGATTGAAGTTGGAATGAATGTTGGGCAGATGTTGGATATTGGCTGTTGTGCTTCAGGAGCAGAATCGTTTATAATTCGTTATGCTACAGGATATCAGTGAGGATGCTCTTCTCAACTATGAACAAAACATGAGTGATGCTATGGCTGTATTCCACAAACTACAGACAGGACTTGACGTCAATGTCAAATTCACTGGGTAAATGGCCAACCTCCAGTATTTGACACTTCAATTGCTCCTTTTTGTTGACAGTTATACAGTTGAACGATGTAAAATCATTTGATCTTTCAGCGTGGCTGACTTTGAGTACACCCCAGAATGCATTGTATTTGACCTTTTAACGATCCGCCTCTATCACGGCTGGCTGATAGACCCAGCTGATTTAGCTGTAGCCACAGCTGTCACCAGTTGCAGCTACAACCAGCTGGTGGAGAAGATTATCACCCAGAAGCAGTCTGAGATGCATGACCTGGTTACTGAAGGTACGGCCAGTACATCCCATCACACACCTGCCGTCCACCTTATTTAGCTGACATTCTGTTGGACTTTTTGATTAATTTCTGGACTTTTGTTATCAGCACTAGTGGCTGAGGAGTTCCTCAATGGCTCTGCCTCTCAGCTGACCTACCATGGATTAAGCGAGCTGTCTGCCACACTCAACCAGGAAGAGATGTGTGTCTTCTTTAGAAACAACCACTTCTCAACACTCTACAAGCACAAGGTAGGATGTAAAGCAGGCTACACAGTGTGTTATCTGGGGTGGGACATAAAGCAGGCTACATGGTGTGTTATCTGGGGTGGGACATAAAGCAGGCTACATGGTGTGTTATCTGGGGGGGACATAAAGCAGGCTACATGGTGTGTTATCTGGGGTGGGACATAAAGCAGGCTACATGATGTGTTATCTGGGGTGGGACATAAAGCAGGCTACACAGTGTGTTATCTGGGGTGGGACATAAAGCAGGCTACACAGTGTGTTATCTGGGGTGGGACATAAAGTAGGCTACATGGTGTGTTATCTGGGGTGGGACATAAAGCAGGCTACATGGTGTGTTATCTGGGGTGGGACATAAAGCAGGCTACATGGTGTGTTATCTGAGGTGGGACATAGAGCATCTGGGAATTTTGCAACAAGTCATGTTATGTGTTTGATATTGTTCCGGATTGATTGGAGGGTTTCAGTCAGATTGTCATGTTACTGAAATTTAGCAAATGTTCCCTTTTACTCTTCTCTAAATTGTGAGTTTATTGACGCAGGGAGAGCTCTTTCTTCTTGTGACTGACCAAGGCTTCCTAACAGAGAGTAACGTTGTATGGGAAACACTGTCCAATGTCGAGGGAGATGGTCACTTTGTAGATGGTCAGTTCAGGACGTACAGGAAAGCGGAGGATGTGTGTGGCTCTGTGGCGCTGCCAGATGTCACGGTTGGCAGCAACCAACAAGTGGACCAAGAGTAAGGAGATTAGCAACACACCTCGTATAGATCGCAAGTGTCACCTCGATTTGATGTCACTAGTTTAGACATCTTGTTTAATTCAATTTAGACATGATTCTGACATGGTTGTTATCATGTTTCATTGTTCTGCGTCCAGTTACTTGGTGGCCTTGTCCCTACAGCAGGAGCAACATCAGTATGAAGAACAGCCTAGTGTTCCTGTGGCTGTTCCAGTAGACACACATCCAACCCCAGAGCTCTCAGAGTAAGTGTGCTCTTGTCCAGTATGGAGTAAACTCACAGCAGGAAAGAACAGAATGTGTAGAGTCAGCTTATTTCCAGAGCACCTGCTAGATTAAATGCCATTGATGAGTTTGGTTGGCTTATGTTGTCATCTGCCCAGGTGTGTTGTGATGATGTGTGAGATAGTGGTGATGACCCTGCCATGCCCTCTCTGTAATAAAGCTGTCGGCCATCATTAGTTTTTCTCTAGCTTGAAAGATCATGATGTGCTCAGGCAATCCCCATCTGACAATTTCCTGACTGAGGTGCATTTCATAAAAATTCTTGAAATTCTGTTGTTAAAAAAAATTAATTGACCAATTCCCAACTGCTTTTGTGAATTGCATTTTTAAAGAACTTTATGGTCAAAAATCTGTTCGTTTCCAGTGTGGACTATCAACGTGTGAGTTTCTTTTTGGCTGATTGTTGGTATGTTTTTATATTGTTTGTTGCTATTTGTCTTAGGACTTCATTTGAACCACTTGAGAGTCTGCAGCATTGTCACAGGCTTTATGATGGATTGTTTAGGTTTGCTGAATGAATGAGGAAGGAAATTTTTACTGTATGTCTCGATTCCAGTGTTGTTCATTCATGTTGTCGGTGAGGATGGTGGATGTTTTGCAGACACAATTGTCCATTTGCTTTAGAGGTCATTTGATTTGATCCTAGCACTCCACAGACACGCTGTAGGACAGATCACTCAATTAGTGCAATATTCACCGCACAGAGGATTTATGACTTACCCATTACTTGTTTGGTAATCTATGTTGGTTCATAAGACATGTAACTTGTCTGTGGTACAGTCGCGAGCTGGCCATGAAACTACAGCAGGAGGAAGAGAGACGTGTTGCCCGGCAGCAGCAACAAGTTGCCAACCAGCGCCACCTGGAACAACAGTATGCCCATCACATGGACGAACAACGGGAGCGAAAAAAAGAAAAATCTGATGTGAGTTGCCTTCACTCAGTAATGAGAAATGAGGAATTTGTGTGTGGGTTGTCATAGATACATTCTGTATTATATGTGAAGGATTTATGGGAGGTGAGTTTGAGTTAATGAAGCCATGTTGCCATAGAGACGTTCATTTTTTTTATGAGAGGGGTGTATTGGAGGTGAGTTTAAGTTAATGAAGCCATGTTGCCATGGAGACGTTCAGTTTTGTATGAGAGGGGTGTATTGGAGGTGAGTTTGAGTTAATGCAGCCATGTTGCCATCGAGACGTTCAGTTTTGTATGAGAGGGGTGTATTGGAGGTGAGTTTGAGTTAATGAAGCCATGTTGCCGTAGAGACGTTCAGTTTTGTATGAGAGGGGTGTATTGGAGGTGAGTTTGAGTTAATGAAGCCATGTTGCCGTAGAGACGTTTAGTTTTGTATGAGAGGGGTGTATTGGAGGTGAGTTTGAGTTAATGCAGCCATGTTGCCGTAGAGACGTTCAGTTTTGTATGAGAGGGGTGTTGTATAGGAGGTGAGTTTGAGTTAATGCAGCCATGTTGCCGTAGAGATGTTCAGTTTTGTATGAGAGGGGTGTATATGGAGGGGGTGAGTTTGAGTTAATGAAGCCATGTTGCCGTAGAGACGTTCAGTTTTTTGTATGAGGGGGGTGTATTGGAGGTGAGTTTGAGTTAATGAAGCCATGTGCCGTGGAGCCAGTTTTGGAGACGTTCAGTTTTGTATGAGATGTTGGGGTTGTTTTGTATGAGAGGGGTGTAGTTTGAGTTAATGAAGCCATGTTGCCGTAGAGACGTTCAGTTTTGTATGAGAGGGGTGTATTGGAGGTGAGTTTGAGTTAATGCAGCCATGTTTGCCATGTTCGAGACGTTCAGTTTTGTATGAGAGGGGGGGTGTATTGGAGGTGTTTTTTGAGTTAATGAAGCCATGTTGCCGTAGAGACGTTCAGTTTTGTATGAGAGGGGTGTATTGGAGGTGAGTTTGAGTTAATGAAGCCCATGTTGCCGTAGAGACGTTCAGTTTTGTATGAGAGGGGTGTATTGGAGGTGAGTTTGAGTTAATGAATGAAGACGTTCATGTTTGGAGGTGAGTTTGGAGAGCCGTTCACGTTCAGTTTTGTATGAGAGGGGTGTATTGGAGGTGAGTTTGAGTTAATGAAGCCATGTTGCCGTAGAGACGTTCAGTTTTGTATGAGAGGGGTGTATTGGAGGTGAGTTTGAGTTAATGAAGCCATGTTGCCATAGAGACGTTCAATTTTGTATGAGAGGGGTGTATTGGAGGTGAGTTTGAGTTAATGAAGCCATGTTGCCATGGAGACGTTCAGTTTTGTATGAGAGGGGTTGGAGGTGAGTTTGAGTTAATGAAGCCATGTTGCCATGGAGACGTTCAGTTTTGTTGAGAGGGGTGTTATTGTGAGTTTGAGTTAATGAAGCCAGGAGACGTGTTTTATTGGAGGTGATTGGTTTGAGTTAATGAAGCCATGTTGCCATGGAGACGTTCAGTTTTGTATGAGAGGGGTGTATTGGAGGTGAGTTTGAGTTAATGAAGCCATGTTGCCATAGAGACGTTCAGTTTTTTGTATGAGAGGGTTAATGTGTTGCCATGGAGACGTGATTTGTATGAGAGGGGTGTTTGGAGGTGAGTTTGTTAATGAAGCCATGTTGCCATGGAGACGTTCACGTTCAGTTTTGTATGAGAGGGGTGTATTGGAGGTGAGTTTGAGTTTGAGTTAATGAAGCCATGTTGCGTAGAGGACGTTCAGTTTTGTATGAGAGGGTGTATTGGAGGTGAGAGAGCCATGTTGCCGTAGAGACGTTTTGTATGAGAGGGGTGTATGGGAGGTGAGTTTGAGTTAATGAAGCCATGTTGTAGAGACGAGTTTTGTATGAGAGGGGTGTATTGGAGGTGAGTTTGAGTTAATGAAGCCATGTTGCCATGGAGACGTTCAGTTTTGTATGAGAGGGGTGTATTGGAGGTGAGTTTGAGTTAAATGATGGAGACGTTCAGTTTTGTATGAGCCGTGGAGGTGAGTTTGACGTTGCCATAGAGACGTTCAGTTTTGTATGAGAGGGGTGTATTGGAGGTGAGTTTGAGTTAATGCAGCCATGTTGACGTTCAGTTTTGTATGAGAGGGGTGTATTGGAGGTGAGTTTGAGTTAATGCAGCCATGTTGCCATGGAGACGTTCAATTTTGTATGAGAGGGGTGTATTGGAGGTGAGTTTGAGTTAATGAAGCCATGTTGCCGTAGAGACGTTCAGTTTTGTATGAGAGGGGTGTATTGGAGGTGAGTTTGAGTTAATGAAGCCATGTTGCCATGGAGACGTTCAGTTTTGTATGAGAGGGGTGTATTAGTTAATCCAGCCTTGTTGTCACTGGTGATTGTGTGTGTATGTATTGCAGTGCACCATTCTATGACAAGGTTTGTGGCTAATTAGCCAAGCCAATCCACTTGTACTTGGCTCACTCCTTCTCTACTTGCTGTAAGACATGATGTCAACAAGGTGATGAATGCGACCGTGTTAGCGGGCCTTGGCTGACAAACCTATCTCAGTTGTCTTTCTCGTCAGCTACATATTTATAACACCTTCCCAGGCAACAGAGACATTGTACTATGATATATAATGGGCATATTAAAATGATAGTATTTTCGGATTAGCCTCTCGTTGAAACCTCTCACATTATCTGGGGTTGGCTCCCCTGCTCAGTAATGGACTCTTCCATGGTGTGAGGTACTTGAGAGAGTTGATGTGTCCACTGAGCCTGGGTACAAACCATGTGATTCGTCTTCTATGTCATTATCTATCAACATTCACATATGTGTTTGTATTATTCTTAAGTGTCAATAGCTTTCAGTGATAAACTGCGAATAGTTCAGCATTTATTTCAGGTTTTCTCTCTGTGTATTCCACTCGTATATTATCCACCAAAGACTAGCTGCTGGTGAAGTCTAAGAGAAGTTTGCGTGTTGGACAACGTTCCATGTTCTGTTTATATAGGACCAGTAGAGAAGTGTGATTTGCCCGCGTGTTTCTGTGAAATCGGTGCACAGACCTGCATCCTGTGCTCATGTGCATTTATGTAGTGTGACAATTAAAACCATTTCTTTTTGACATTACTCTATATTACCAAACATTCTGTGGTCTGGAGGATATATTTTTGTGTTGATGCTGTCATTTTTCTAGTGAACACCCGTCCGTGTTAATCAATGACAGAGCTGTCAGATAGAACGATTCAAACGAACTATGGTTACCAAGCAGGATGTGGCTAAATATAACTGGTTACTAAGCAGGGTGTGGCTAAATATAACTGGTTACTAAGCAGGGTGTGGCTAAATATAACTGGTTACTAAGCAGGGTGTGTCTTATAGTGAAGAAATATGATTATTATGCTTAAGAAATCTTCATGTCAATATTTATTTTGGATGAACTTGCAGTAGATAATTTTTACAACTAAATGTGTTGAGAGTTGGTTTTGCGGTCCTGGTGGAATAAAGTTGTTGTTGTGAGGGGTGTGGTTGACGTCATTATAGGGGACATCCTGCTGGTGGTTGTCTTGGAGACGAGGCTGTGAGTGATCCTAGTTTATCCTGCATGTTGTAGTATTGTCATGGTGACAGGGACCTGGCTGAAGCTACGCCCCATATGTTCTCTTGTTATATCATGTGACTATTTGTACATAAACAATGTATTTTTTTGCATTATGATGTTGGGATACATCTGTGATTGGTTTTTAGTAAATGCACTGCAAGCGTTAGTTGCAGCCAAATTGGTTTCTTCTGAAAACATTAGTCACATATTTATATATTTCAAGGGGCACTATTGTACAGTGGATCTCCTGACTTAATTGTTTATCAGTTGCAGCGCATTAAGCTTTTGGCATAAAAGTATCTGTGATGCGACCATAGACCAGCCCAGGTTCACCCTCAATGAGGGCCACTATAAATAGCCAAGACTTGAAACGTTGTGTGCTTGACCTTAGAGAATGAGTGAGGATAAAACAGTGACATTAATAGATGACGTTATGATTTCACTTTCTGTATCCTCTATGACTGCATTGAGATGAACAAACTGGGGTTGCAAGAAGTCTGTGTACGTAGTGTGCTATTGTGGCTCTTTGAACTGAATCATTTGATGTTGCCAGTGGAATACCTATCCATACATTGACCACTTACACAAAGGTGTTGTGTTCAGCAATCCAAGCTCTCTAGTGAGAGTCATAACAAATTCATATTAAACTGAGGTCTATATTAAAGTACAGTTCTTTTTTACACCTACACGGAAGACATTGACGTGACACTGGCCTCACTAGCTAGACATCCCCGTGGAGTCGTATCATCTTAGAGAAATGGACGTATACTCAGCATGAGAATTTATTTTTCATACTGGACGGATAAGACTTATCACAGAAACAGCACATGCAAAAAAGTCCATATGTATCGGACATGAAATGTAATGGGAGATACTGGTAAGTTTAAAAGTTGCCTCTATGACATTACAATCTCTGCTTATGACATTACAATCTCTGCTTATGACATTACAATCTCTGCTTATGACATTACAATCTCTGCTGTAACGTGACAGCATCCACTGTAAATTGCATAAGAGTATTTCAACATTAGCTGTATTGCAAGTAGGGAAAGGAGGCAACCATTATTCTGATGAATAGACTTTGACATGGAGACTGGTCGCTAATGGGGAGGAGTCTGTTTGCTAATGGGGAGGAGTCTGATGAAATACAGGAAGTACCGGGTATTTAGATGTCTTATACAAAGGATTCTTAACCTTTACATGCTATGAATGCTATCCAAGCCCACTGAACACATGGATAGATATGTGGTAAGACAATGGAAGATTCAGTTCAGTTATTACTGTAGGGGGAACCAGAATTCAGCAGTTATGACAAGCCTTAGTACCGCAGCTAAACTGAACAGCCGACGGTCCACATGGGTCAGAAGCGAGTCTTCTCTGGGCCCCAGCCCCACTCAACCAGCCTGCCTGTCAGGAAGGTCATCAGTGAGTCCTTTTCTTCCCACCCCCCCAGCCAACACTCTTCTCAACAGGAGCATTCCTCCAGGAGATTTTCTCGTCCTTCCTTACTCCTGGAGCCGAGCTGGTTTTTAGAGGTGGCAGCTGACGACCTTTGAACAACATACACACTGCTACAATACCAAACTCATCCTGCCTCCTGAACCACATCAAATACAGGCTGCTTATTCCCTGGGGAGGTTTTCATAAAATGTCTAACCAGAATCTAGCACCTAGTCCGATAAAGGTGTATGGTGATTACCAGTGATGCTGGGAGTCTTCTGTAGAGAGAACCTACGAGGCATTGCTGTCTCCCCATGAACACTGATACTCTCCACAGACTGTAGATCCATAGAGGCAGGACTCTCCTGATCACACATACAGTTGACAGCCACACAGTTGACAGTCAGCCACTCAGTTGACAAAGTCAGCTGCTCAGTTTACAAAGTCAGCCACACAGTTGATAAAAATCAGTCACACAGTTGACAAAGTCATTCACACAGTTGACGACAGCTACACAGCTGACAACCACAGCTACACAGTTGACAACCTCAGCCACACAGTTGACGACCTCAGCCACACAGTTGACGACCTCAGCCACACAGTTGACACAATAAGATACCCAATGAATCAACAGGTGTCTGTCATGTGAGTCATTTCAAGCATGAATGGTCTGAGAAGCAGTATGTTAGAATGACCAGCTCACCAAGGGGCGTCGTCCGGGTACGGCAGCCATATCCATGTGAGGCAGGTTTCCCTCACTGCCAAAAGCATTCTTCAACCGCCCTCTAAAAACATATAGACAAACAAATGTAAACCCTGAATGCAAAACCAAACGAAAATATTTGTCACATGGAATGAACAGGACGCTTTGGATGGGGGAAGGGAGTGAAATTGAAATGAAGACTTTTATAGATGAAAAGGGTTGGTGTCAATTAGCCCTACAAGACGTCGGAGTATTTATATTACCGTTTGACCGGAGCTAGGTGTCAATATGCCTGTGAACACCTGATAGGGTTGATATTACAATGCCCTTCAGTCTCAGTGAGAGCCGTTGGTGGGGTAAGTTGTGTTTCACGATGACTAGGGTCGGGGTAGAGTACTCACACAGGCGGCAGCGGGGAGGCCGTGTTTTGATCGCTGACTTGTGTGTGGACCCATTCAAAAGTGCGATGAACTTTCTCATGCCGTTCCTGTTTATCTTCATACACCCTCTGTTGAACCTCTTCTTCCCGTGCTGAGGTCACAATAAACCAACCACATCATGTTAATACATTCCAATCAAACTCCTGTCTCGTCTACCCAATAAGAGAGATCTCAGCAAAGAACTTCTCTCACCATGGAAGTATTCCTTCCTGGCTGCTGCTTTCTTCGGGGGTGACAGAACAGGACGGAGTTGTGTTGACTGCTCCAGCTTCCTGATGAGAGCAAGTCGTTGTCTGGCATCTGTCAACAACATAGTCAATTGGCAATCACAAATAGCACCTGTCATTAGCAGAGTTATACACGATCACTCTTTGTTTATGTCAATAGCAGAGCTTTACATGATCACTGTATCAATCAATCAATAGCAGAGCTTTACATGATCACTGTATCAATCAATCATTAGCAGAGCTTTACGTGATCACTGTATCAATCAATCAATAGCAGAGCTTTACATTATCACTATCAATCAATCAATCACTATCAATCAATCAATAGCAGAGCTTTACATTATCACTGTATCAATCAATCAATAGCAGAGCTTTACATGATCACTGTATCAATCAATCATTAGCAGAGCTTTACATGATCACTGTATCAATCAATCAATAGCAGAGCTTTACGTGATCACTGTATCAATCAATCAATCAATCAATCAATAGCAGAGCTTTACACCTCTCCTCCCCTTATCACCTCTCCTCATCTTATCACTTCTCCTCCCCTTATCACCCATGCTCACCTTACCACCTCTCCTCTCCTCATCTTATCACCTCTCCTCTCATTATCACCTCTCCTCCCCTTATCACCTCTCCTCCCCTTATCACCTCTCCTTATCTCATCACCTCTCCTCACTTTATCACCTCTCCTCCCCTTATCACCTTTCCTCACCTTATCACCTCTCCTCACCTTACCACCTCTCCTCTCCTCATCTCATCACCTCTCCTCCCCTTATCAAATCTCCTCATCAGAGTATAGTAGAAAGCAGAGCCATACACCACCTCTAGTAAACCACTTACTGAAACAAACAACCATCTAACCTCACCATCTCCTGCTATGAATGACAGACTTACCCAGCTGACTCAGTTTCTTCTTCTTGTCTGCATTGTATTTGAGCTTCTTGGCCCTAGCCATCATCAGCTGTGCTGTCCTCTCATCTTTGAAACCCCTTTAAATGCACCAAATAAATGTGTACCAATCAACATACAACAATAACAATACAACATTCAAAATGGATCGGTCAAAATACACTCATCGAAAACAAATAATGTTTGAAAGAGATCACTTCAACAATCAACGAACCATTCCTCTGATAGTTTCTCTGACTTTTTGGAAACGCCCGTCTTGTGGGACATGACCTCTGAATGACCTTCTGTGGCATCACTCATCCTTGAAAGAGGAGGGAGGGGTGGTTTGCTGCTGGGGAAGTGGACTGCAGTCGGTGGTAGGGCATCCATGGGCGAGTCTTGGTTCCTCCAGGCCTGTCGGGGGTTTGTGGGGACTTGGTGTGCGTTGACGGGAAGGGTTGGAAGAGGTGCTTGTCCAGAGTGGTACTGAGGCTGGGCTGATGAGGCAGGTGGTTGGATCGGGGGAATCTTGGACAGCACAGGGTGTCTGGTAAACAATCAGAGATTTATTGAGCAAATGATGAACCACTGATAAATGAAAGGCAACAAAAAACTGTGAAATGCACAATAAGATCAAATGAATGGCCAGAAGTTTTGCTGATTTCTGTAATTTTGATGACAATGAACGATGAATCAAGCGAAAGAAGGGGCGTCCGAGGGACTTTTCTGAAGGTGCTGAGCACGTTTACAAGCACCTGTTAGATCACATTTACTGTTGTGACAAACACAGATCATGATATTGATGTAAGATGGGTTCATGTAAGATTTGGGGCCAAGTTGCTTTACAGGCAGACTAGCAGTACAGATGGAGGGACAGATGGAGTAACACAGGTATATGATAAGATCAGCTGAACAACAGAATAAAAAGCAGGCAGACAGGGAAACAATACTCACTGTTTAGGTATCTGGGGTGTCTCCGGGGGTAACCATTCTTTTTCCAGGTCATCCTGCATATTAAGTGCATTTAAATTTTCCATAGCCATTTTAAAGTCAAGCTAAATGAAAACTTCATATATATATATATATATATATATATATATATAGAGATATATAGATATAGATATATAGAGAGATAGATAGAGATATAGAGAGATATAGAGAGAGATATATATATATATAGATATAGATAGATATATATATATATATATATATATATATCTATATATATATATATATATATATATATATATATATATATATATATATATATATATATATATATATATATATATATATATATATATATACCCTAGTACACATCCATTAAACAAGAGATTATGTAAGCACCTCATTAAAGTCAAACGCAGCCAGATCAACATCAGGTAAGTCAATGTCTTCATCTAAGTCCGCCTCTCCAGTCATACGAGCGTAGTCAAGTGCGTAGTGAAGTCGCTTACGCAGAATGTAACCTCGCCACAAAGCCTGCAACAAACACATGACAGGTAAGGTGAGGAAAGGTGATAAGGTGAAGAGAGGTGATAAGGGGAGGAGAGGTTATAAGGTGCAGAGAGGTTATAAGGTGAGGAGAGGTTATAAGGTGAGGAGAGGTGATAAGGTACACTAGTATATGATGCATAAACTAATAGTTGACACATAAACCAGATCAAAGGCATTTCTGTACATTTCATTTTTAGCATAAACTATTGAGTTGAGCCATAAACTGCTTGGGTTGATACCATAGGGAGGAGCTGATAAGGTGAGGAGAGGTCAAAGACAAGGAGAGGTGATTAGGGGAGGAGAGATGATAAGGGGAGGAAAGGTGATAAGGGGAGGAGATGTGATAAGGGGAGGAGAGGTGATAAGGGGAGGTGATAAGGGGAGGATAGGTGATGAGGGGAGGAGAGGTGATAAAGGGAGGATAGGTGATGAGGGGAGGAGAGGTGATAAGGGGAGGAGATGTGATGAGGGGAGGAGAGGTGATAAAGGGAGGATAGGTGATGAGGGGAGGAGAGGTGATAAGGTGAGGAGAGGTGATAAAGGGAGGATAGGTGATGAGGGGAGGAGAGGTGATAAGGGGAGGAGAGGTGATAAGGGGAGGAGAGGTGATAAGGGGAGGCCTCTGTGATGAGGGGAGGAGAGTGTGAGGAGGAGGAGAGGTGATAAGGAGAGGTGATAAGGAGAGGTGATAAGGAGAGGTGATAAGGAGAGGTGATAAGGGGAGGAGAGGTGATAAGGAGAGGTGATAAAGGGAGGATAGGTGATGAGGGGAGGAGAGGTGATAAGGGAAGGAGAGGTGATAAGGGGAGGAGAGGTGATAAGGGGAGGAGAGGTGATAAGGAGAGGTGATAAGGAGAGGTGATAAAGGGAGGATAGGTGATGAGGGGAGGAGAGGTGATAAGGTGAGGAGAGGTGATAAAGGGAGGATAGGTGATGAGGGGAGGAGAGGTGATAAGGGGAGGAGAGGTGATAAGGGGAGGAGAGGTGATAAGGAGATGTGATAAGGGGATGAGAGGTGATAAGGAGAGGTGATAAAGGGAGGATAGGTGATGAGGGGAGGAGAGGTGATAAAGGGAGGATATATGATTAGGGGAGGAGAGGTGATAAGGAGAGTAGATAAGGGGAGGAGAGGTGATAAGGAGAGGTGATAAGGGGAGGAGAGGTGATTAGAGGATTTGAGGTGATTTAAAAAAAGGAATTGACAAGACTAGGATGAGAGACCTGACCTGTATCTGAGTGGCAGCTCGCTGGTGTCTCCTTGAGGATCTCACACCTCCAACAGTCATGCCATTCCTCACCAACTCCTTTCCACTAACACATTGCATTCAATTATATCATAAATGAGACACAGGATTGATAGAACAGAAAAAACCCATTGTTCAGAACAATAAGTAAATGCAAGAGATGGGCCTGTGCTACTGATACATCTAGTCACCAGAAGTGACCTGTGCTACTGATACACCAGAAGTGACCTGTGCTACTGATACATCTGGTCACCAGAAGTGACCTGTGCTACTGATACATCTGGTCACCAGAAGTGACCTGTGCTACTGATACATCTGGTCACCAGAAGTGACCTGTGCTACTGATACATCTTGTCACCAGAAGTGACCTGTGCTTCTGATACATCTGGCCACCAGAAGTGACCTGTGCTATTGATACATCTTGTCACCAGAAGTGACCTGTGCTACTGATACATCTTGTCATGCTTACTTGTGGCTACAAGCCGGACCCCCATCATGGGGGAGTCTTCCTGTAGGAACGGTGTTGACAGCCTGAGCTTGGCGAGGCTCGGCCTTAGCACCGGCCACACCATCAGTTCGAGGGGAGGCATTACGTAAAGCTTCCTCAAACTTGTTCTTCATGGCCCCTGTTTGTGACTGGGAACTGATGCTTGGAGGGCATTGGTCTCTACGAGGAGAGGACTCAGCCACGTCAGATTTGGGATGCCGTGGAGGTGCAGGGCTTACATCACCATACTCGTGAGTTAAGCGATGCTCAGAGGCCAGCTGCTGACTCTGGTTGAAGTAGGATTTACTGGCCTGGTATAGTTCATCCAGAGATGAGGCTTTACTGAAATAACCATTGCAAAGCATAATTCACATGAAAGTCCCAAGAGACTTTAACCAGAACACAACAAGTACAAAATGACAATACAAACCTCAATAATTGTTCATAATTGTCTTTTATCCTGTGGTGCTGTTTAATATGTGCTAAGCAAAGGCTTTCAAACGGTACCGGCTGGGAGTGAGGTTTACTTGCAGTAATGACCTTGCCATCTAGCGAGGTCAGACATGGTAATCCCTTGAGTAATGTGTCTCTGTCAGAGGAAAACATGAACACTATACAAAACATGAACACCATACAAAACATGAACACTACACAAAACATGAACACTTCACAAAATATGAACACCATACAAAACATGAACATTATACAAAACATGAACACTTCACAAAACATGAACACTATATGAATCATGAACACAATATAAAACATGAACATTATACAAAACATGAACACTACACAAAACATGAACACTATAAAAAACATGAACATTATACAAACATGAACACTACACAAAATATGAACACCATACAAAACATGAACATTATACAAAACATGAACACTGTACAAAACATGAACACTATATAAAACATGAACACTACACACAACATGAAAACTATACAAAACATGAACACTATACAAAACATGAACACTACACAACATGAACACAATATAAAACATGAACATTATACAAAACATGAACACTACACAAAACATGAACACTATACAAAACATGAACACTATACAAAACATGAACACTATACAAAACATGAACACTATATAAAACATGAACACTACACACAACATGAAAACTATACAAAACATGAACACTATACAAAACATGAACACTATATAAAACATGAACACTATACAAAACATGAACACTATATAAAACATGAACACTATATAAAACATGAAAACTATACAAAACATGAACATTGTACAAAACATGAACACTATACAAAATATGAACACTATATAAAACATGAAAACTATTCAAAACATGAACACTATACAAAACATAAACACTACACACAACATGAACACTATATAAAACATGAACATTATACAAAACATGAACACTATATAAAACATGAACACTACACACAACATGAACACTATACAAAACATGAACACTACACAAAACTTTATCAAAATGTCAATGAATTCTCAACATGTTCCTTCCCACTATTGCATCGGGCATTTTTATATGCTATCATGATTGGAAATAACAAAAAATAACCATTATCATGAGGACATATCACAATAGAGTAGTATACACAGCAGGGGTTCTGGCACAACACGCTCTGAAGCATTTTTTTATCAATTTCAGCCCTTATAAACCTAGATTGTTTTTTTACAAAAATGCTTCTGAGCTTGTTGCACCAAAACTTCTACTATGTAAACCACTCAATAGTTACCCATTATCATGATCAGATATTCTAATAGGTACCATTATCATAAGATATTAAAATAGTTACCCATTATCATGACAAGATATACCAATATCACGATAATTTATCACAATAGTTATCCATTATCGTGAGTAATAACAATAGTTATCCATTATCATGGTGAAATATCACAATAGTTATCCATTATCATGCTAAAATATCACAACAGTTACCCATTAACATGGTCAGGTATAACACTGTTTGACCATATGAAGCAGTGTGAGTTGAGTGAAGCCATTTGTTTACCTGTAATGTGGACCCTCCGCAGCAGGACAGCCATGTGATGACAGCGACCGTAGACTACGACAGCCGGCAAGACCTCGTACAAATACACCGCTGTCTGCGACAGACAAAGCCTCACTATTACTTGACTACCTCAATATTGCTGATCATAAATAAAGAAGGTGTTAGATCAGAACTAGGGAAGATGTTACGACGAAGGAGATCGTGTGATTTACCTATGACCTGGTTATGTGAGATGTCAAGATCGTGGAGGCTGATACAGGCGGAGAGTTGGTCTATGTCCGTGATGCTGTAAATGAGAAGTTATCAACATCACCCAGAAGATATCTATACAGATACTGAGGCGAATGAATGAAGACACATCTATGTCATGCTACTTCCTGTATGAATAACAAGATCTGCGTTGTCAGTTATTGGTAAGCTGATCATTAAGATGAGATAAGGATGGGAGGGAAAATCAATCTGTGCCTGTCATACGAGAACCTCCCTGTTTTGACTGAGCTGGAGTGAGTGGAGAAGAACTACCTGTTTTGACTGAGTTGGAGTGGAAGAGAACCTACCTGTTTTGACCGAGTTGGAGTGAGTGGAGGAGAAACTACCTGTTTTGACTGAGTGGAGTGAATGGAGGAGAACCTACCTGTTTTGGCTGAGTTGGAGTGAGTGGAGGAGAACCTACCTGTTTTGGCTGAGTTTGAGTGAGTTGAGGAGAACCTACCTGTTTTGACTGAGTTGGAGCGAGTGGAGGAGAACCTACCTGTTTTAACTGAGTTGGATTGAGTGGAGAAGAACATACCTGTTTTGATTGAGTTGGAGTGAGTGGAGGAGAACCTACCTGTTTTGGCTGAGTTTGAGTGAGTTGAGGAGAACCTACCTGTTTTGACTGAGTTGGAGCGAGTGGAGGAGAACCTACCTGTTTTTAGTGAGTGGAGGAGAACCTACCTGTTTTAACTGAGTTGGATTGAGTGGAGAAGAACATACCTGTTTTGATTGAGTTGGAGTGAGTGGAGGAGAACCTACCTGTTTTGACTGAGTTGGAGTGAATGGAGGAGAACCTACTTGTTTTAACTGAGTTGGAGTGAGTGGAGGAGAACCTACCTGTTTTGACTGAGTTGGAGTGAGTGGAGTAGAACCTACCTATTTTGACTGAGTTGGAGTGAGTGGAGTAGAACCTACTTGTTTTAACTGAGTTGGAGTGAGTGGAGGAGAACCTACCTGTTTTGACTGAGTTGGAGTGAGTGGAGGAGAGGAAGCCAGGCATGAGACAGACAACGCAACGAGGATATGTTATTGTCACTCAGCACCAAATGATTTAGAAGCACATGATTGGTCAGCTCTGGTATCTGTTGATAACAAATGCAAATGAGCTCAAACATCTATAATAATAAAGATAACTTCAACAGTAATGAATTTCCTTGTATTTGAGATCTCTGAACCTTGTAGATAGCAAGCAGTACCTGCATGAGGTTGTTGCTAGCAGCCAGTAACACCTGTAGCAGCCCCAGTCGATTGAGGTCGACCAGTGAGGGCAGATGATTGTAAGAGACATCAAGCTCCTGAATGGTGGGACACTCCCCGAGACCCCGCGTGGTTATGAGCTGGTTATGGTGGGCTCGCAAGGTGTGCAAACGACGCAAACCCTCCAAACCACCTGGATACACAGCAAGAAGCTAAGCATACGTGGGAGAGGAGCAGGCTGTCGAGTAGAACCATCTTCATTAGGCTGGGCATAGTAAACTATGATGTAGGTAATGAGAGATAATGGTGACATACCTATCTTGGTGCACTACCTATGATGAGATAACTGTGACATACCTATCCTGGTGGGCTACCTATGGTGAGATAACTGTGACATACCTTTCCTGGTGACACTGTTATGGTGAGATAACAGTAACCTACCTATCTTGGTGATGTTGTTATGGTGAAATAACAGTAACCTACCTATCCTGGTGATATTGTTATGTGAGACATCAAGCATGCGTATATGCGAGCATGCCTCCAGTCCGTGGATGGAGGTCAGTTTATTGTGGGAGAGGTCAAGGTAGACTAGATTAGTGTTTGTCTTCAGAGACACCATTTCCACCTGATTTCTCTGCAACACATCCATATTACAATGAGCAACACGAGAGACAATTGGTTTTTTGAGAGCTACACAAATGGTTCCTTCATCTGCGAATTCATCATCAGGCACTGCTAATCACAGAGACATGACATAGGATAGAAAGGCACTGCTACAACACAGAGACATGACATAGGATAGAAAGGCACTGCTACAACACAGAGACATGACATAGGATAGAAAGGCACTGCTACAACACAGAGACATGACATAGGATAGAAAGGCACTGCTACAACACAGAGACATGACATAGGATAGAAAGGATCGTAGCTAACTACATTTGTAGAGCAATCCAATGCTCTGTAATGCACCATTCAACTCTGATGATAAATTAGGCTTCAAGTGGATTGAAATGTTGACCCATCACTTCCACTTCCACCTAAATGACTGTGAGGCACCCAACACCCTCTATACTGTCTCAAGGGTCAAAATAAGGTCAGGGTGTAAATAAAAACCCAGTATGGACTCTGCCTTACCTGAAGATCCAGGTAGAGGAGCTGAGTACACTGGTCAATGCCTTCCACTGTGATGAGCCCACAGTTAACCATGCTGAGTGAGCGCAGGTGGGTGCAGGGATTGAGAGCTGCCATGCTACAGCCAGGCAGGTCTCGTAACTCCACCGTAGTTACCTGGTCACACAAACACACCCCCGTCATAAGCCACACTTCAATGACAACAGGTTATACAACTATATCTCACCTAGCATCCAATCTTCCCACCTGCAGTGGGTGTATAAGTGTATGTAGGCTGTGAATGGAAGATGGCTGACCTACCTTTGTCAGGGAATCTACATTGGCTGTGCTCAGAATTAGGGAGTGGTCTACGGGAGCCAGACTCTTCGCTGATGCAGGACGCCGCTGTCCACGTTTGGCGGCTACTACCTTCTTAGACTTTTGTTCTCCTACCGTTTTACTGTAAAAAGTATATTTTCTATGAAACCAGAGGGAAGAAAGTTGGTTGGTATGTATGTATGTATGTATGATAGAGATGAACTCACGCCCATGGCTGGCAGTCTTTCATCCACCCCAGTCTCCTTTTCTCCAGTGACTCAGGCATACATTGGCCCCATGTCTCCGCTAAACTATCCCTGTCCCTGATAATGCTATTGGGCTTATCACTAAGTGGGTCAGATGGACTTACTTCAGGTGACTGGACTGTGATTCCTTCAGACTGATGCTCTGTTGGACCACTGATCCCGTTTGAACTATCAGTCGTTATGGCTACAGATTCGTTATGTCTCAGGGCGACTGACGTCTCTTTATCAACAGGATGAATTGCAGAAATATGTGCGCTTATTCCACCATTGATAAGTTCCCCATTGTTCATGTTATCCCTGTGTGTTTCCTCACCCAGCCTCTCATTCCTCACAGCTTCTTCGTTATTCTGGCCATCGACTACTTTGATCTCGTTTTTCCTTTTTTCCTTTCTCAGTTTCTCCGATCTCTCTGCTTCTACTTTCAGTTTCTTTTCATCTTCCTCCTTCTCTTTCCTCTGCCTCATTTCTTCCTCTTTCTTTCTCTTCTCTTCATCTCTTCTTTGTTGCTCAAGTTTTCTGGCCTCTTTCTTTGTTTTGCTTTCCTCTTCCTTTCGTAACTGCTCTTGTCTCTTTTCTTCTGCCTTTTGTTTTCGTTCCTCCTCTTTCCTTAAATCCTCTTCTCTCTTTTCTTCTGCCTTTCTCTTTCTTTCCTCCTCTTTCCTTAAATCCTCTTGTCTCTTTTCCTCTACCTTTCTCTTTCTTTCCTCTTCGTTCCTTATTTCCTCTTGTCTCTTTTCCTCTGCCTTTCTTTTCCTTTCCTCTTCTTCTTGTTGTTTTGCTTCCTCCTGCCTCTTCCTTTCTTCCTCCTCTCTTGTCTTTTCCTCTTGTAATCTTGTTAATTCATCTTGTTTTCTTTTTTCCTCTTGTTCTCGCTCTTGTTCCTTTAATACCTGTTGCTGTTTCCTTTTCTCCTCAATTTGTTTCACCTTTTCTTCCTCTACTCTCTTCTTAGCTGCTGCTCCCCTTTCCTTTACCTCTGTACCATGAAGCATCCTCACCCTGTATCCAGTCAATCACTCTTTACATTCACCCTAGTGTATAGATTATTGACAATAGTCCAAACATGAATGGCTTCAGCTTGGATTAACTGATTTCTCAAATATGACAATCATAGTTATCCTCTAAAGCACGAGCCTTCGTGTTACTCTCGGAAGCTTGAAAAGCCTGAGACCACTATAAGATACCTGCATCCCCTGTAGTTGGTCTGGATGACTGTGGCCGCCCATTCCTGCTTCTGCCTACGTTTAATCTCCTCTTCTTGTCTTGTTCTGGCCAAGTAGTCCAAGTCTTGCTTTGTTTGGGCAGTAAGTGATTCAATTGTGGACTGAAATACAGCATATTGATGATTCAGTCATCTGTCATGAAATATGATTGCATATCAATATAGTCAATACGACACAGTTAATAAACTCCACATATTATGATTAAGAAGTCACTCACCTCATAGTTTAGGAGGGATTGCCTCATCTTCTCCTCAAGGGCTGTGACCTCATCCCTCATTGCTGCCTCCCTCTCTGCCCTCTCAGCAGCCAGTCGGTCTCCCTCTGCTTCCAGTGCAGCCTGTTTTTCTAGTCTTTTCTTTCCGTTGTCATCTTGCTTTCTCTCCTCAATCCGCTTCCTTTCCTCTACTTCCTGTCATCGGAAGCAACAGGAGCACTTTGATTTGTTCATGTTCTAATAATTAATACCCCATACAGCAGTTGCCCATGAACTTAAAACTTACAGAGGTACTCTCAACAATAAAACTTGACCCTGTGGAGCAGAAGTATTGCTGACCTCTTTCCTGATAAGGTCCTGGTGTTTGTGCTGTTTGTTGATGTCTCTAAGCTGGCGATGAAGTTGGTGTTCCAGTATGTCACTCGCCAACCACTCCACCAGCTCCCCTCCTGCACACACGCACGCACACACACGCACACATAACTCATCAGCAAGATTTAAAACATACATCTATAGACAACCGGCCACATTACATGCTGACCTCGTGCAGTTCATGATGCTGTAAAGGTAATGGCTACTGTTTTCATATGATTCAATGGTGGGGAGGAAATAGGTCACTCTGTGACTATAGACGTTGGATTTGGTAAATAAGCAATTGGTGCATGGGAAGATGCAATGCAATGGCATTATGTAAAAGTGAAACCTCCTGAGGATTAACACAGTTATTTCATTTTTAAAAATAGTCTTACCAGTTGCCTTGACGACTTCATCCTGCTTCTTCCCTTCATTATTTGAAACACTTTCTTTATGATCTTCATGATCAACGACATCTTTGTCTTTGATCTCTGCCAGCTGTGTCGCATCAGTTCCATCAGTATCCATCTGACTGATCATACAGTTCGGAAAATGGTTGGAATCGCTCTGCTGGTATTTGCCAGAGACTGGCTCATCATCAGTATCCCCGGCTAAATCCTCCTCACTTCCTGCCTCACCTTCCACTAATTCTAGTTCCTTCATCACCTATAAAGAATTCATAGAGGTTTAATTGGATTGAGATTCAAAGCATGTATCAGAAACATAGCACACCTCCTTCCTTGACTAGGCTAGATGAACCTTTTGTTTGAGCCGAGTCACATCCAACCCCTCTTGTCTGGCCATCTCCTCCAGCTCCTCATCTTCCTCTTGTTTCCTGGATGACACTTCACAATAAATGACATAATTAATGGACCCTAATATACCATATACAGTCCCTTATGACAAGATATAAACCCAATGAAGCAAAATAAGCAGTGATGTTGAGAAGAGAGTTACCAGGGACAGCATGTTGCAAGAGGTGGTCACATTCAGCCAGATGCCTCTCAAGCTCACTTGTCTGTCTCTGCATGCGCTCCATGTAGCTCCACATGGATGGCAACACTTGGCTCTCCTCCTCAATGACACGACTATCATGATCATCCTCACTTCTCTCATCAGTTAATACTTCCCCTTCCTCAATATCTTCAGCAGTTAACCCCTCCAATTCTCTCTGAATCTCCTCCTCCAAACTGGCTGGGTCACCATCATACATTGTGCTCATCTTCCAACAGCTCACCTGGTTCAAAACAAATGTTGTGACATTCTACAAGGTCAATTAAATATAAATTCATTGTGATTTTTGAATGGTTTTGAATAACGATGATTGGTTATGGTTTATGGCTTTTCCTTGAGACTAGGTCAGCCATAGGCCTGTGTTTACTGCAGCCATGCAGTCAGAGTTCAACCCCAAACACTGAGATGGTGAAATAAATGGGATACTGACCCACATGTGGTCTTTTATTATATTCCCCAAGATTGAATCAGCTAAGAGCTTCATCAGGTCAAAGGTTGGCCACTGAATGAATGATATCACATAACATTTCAAATGGATGTTGCGGGCCTAAATAATTAATCAATATATATTGGTTCATAAGATTACACTGTATTCTTGCATGTGACATCCCTAGTCCCATATAATGGAGGTACTCTGCAATTTGAAATTGGCAGCTGAGTTCATACAGCTTATGTATAACTGTCAGACCTGGAGTGGCTAGGCTGAGGTAAGCATTGACCAGTCTCAATTGTTCGCATGATACCAAGCAGTAAGCCGGAGCACTCAGGCCTGTTTGTACAGCTGACATTAGGTCTTTTTGACTGTTTCGTTAGATTCCCCGAACGGACTTACCTCGTTGGCTACTGTTAATGCACTGTTACTTATCTTATTTATCTGCATTGATGATAAATAAGATATGGTGTTAACATTGACAAGCGACCTGTTTTTGCCAATGATAGTGCCACTTAATGATCCATACATGATGTGTGCATGGCATCTGAAGTGAACTTAAACAATGACAAATGTTTCCTCTGAATGAACAAGCCCAGTTCAAAGGTCAGCCACTTAAAAAATTATGCCCCATGATTCTGTGGCAAGGTAAGGTTTCAAATGAGCTACATAAAACATTACTGTGTTTATGTTCAATTTGTGGGAAATCGATTGTATTATACTGTGTGATTTCACTGAACAACATGGCCTTAAGCCTCCATATAATCGATAAATGAGATACGCTGCTAATAGTAATACAATTTGGTATCCAGTTTCATCATTGGGGCTTATGCACTGAAGAGTCATTAAAGTAGGCAACATCCGAACCAGGTGAAAACAGCAAAATGCCAGGCATAGTCCTAGGTATAGCCCTATCGAAACAAGTACTTGATCTTCTAGTGTGCAACAAGATAATAAAACCTGATGTTGGTCTGTTGGGGTATCTAGTACATAATCTATAGGTACGTTTTTACGTTCAATGGAATAGCTAATATGCCTAGTTTAAACCAAAAACCCAAGTATTAAATACCCTTTACAAGTCCAAAGATATCACATGTTTTATGTTTTGTACAAGTATTCTGATATTTCTGGACGATGTTTGTTATATGCATCCCTGGTCTTGGATGTCTCTGCTATAATTCCATGGAATGCGTCCCTTAGCGACGGGCGATAATATAGTATTAAGCGTTGCAGTGACACTCTGCTATAGATCTGGCTCTATAGAGCTTACTTGTGTTGAAATTGAATCGGAATGATTACTCACAACCCAAATTCGGCTTTATGAATTTAGTTATTCCGAACAGGTTAAGGATCAAAGCATTTTAAAACAACTGACGACGAGATTGTTTACATCCGTCATTTTCATCGAAGCTTCCGGTATACTGTCTGAGTTATCTTCCACCCTCAACAATTCATCTGTATAAAAAAACGCGCATGCGCTTAAAACAACAGGTTATTCGATCCACAAGTCGGGGGGGAAT
This sequence comes from Urechis unicinctus, assembly GCA_034190875.2. Classification (NCBI taxonomy): domain Eukaryota; kingdom Metazoa; phylum Annelida; class Polychaeta; order Xenopneusta; family Urechidae; genus Urechis; species Urechis unicinctus. The sequence goes on along the minus strand of CM067358.1, from coordinate 70,723,902 downwards.
TTTCATTTGGAGTTGGCGTTTCATTCAATGAATCATTTTTTTAATTTTATTTTTAGTCTGTAGAGGTCGTATTGAGTAACATTTAATGTTCACTTGGCAGCACATACCTAACATTTGGAATCCAAACTCACCCTTGTTGCTACTGCCTTAGATTTGGAATTCTAGCTTATTAAATCATATTAAAGGATTTAAAACTTTTGTTTTGCGATACAGATTGCAATATTAGACTGTTTTTGTAATTTAAAAATGCACCAACTATGCACAGATCCGAGAAGTTTTGTTTTGACCTTTACCTCAGACCAAGCTCATCAAAATATGGAAATTCCTTGATTACTCTGTAATTAATAGTCTGATTGTATTGTATCAAAGTTTACATTTCTGGTGTTTTTGTTCTACAGCAATCTTTTATAGTTGACATGTTCTATCAAAATATGTATAGTTTTTGTCAAGTGCCCTAGTTTTGAAATTGTTGGCAGTCAAAAACCGAAAATCTGAAATCTTCAATAACTTGTAAGCCTCTAAAGATCGCAAATGTTATGCAACTTCTTTTCTACGGCTTGTTTAGGCAATCATATTATATGTTACCAACTCGCTGATTAAGAAACCAATTAGACATACAAGAAAGAATCAGGAAGAATGTGCATAAGCATGACATTACTGTGACGGAAACCCGAGAATGCGAAGGCCCCTATTGTAACATCCATTCAGAAATGGCGATGGTGATGCTGGGAAGTTCACAACACAACCAGTTAAGAGTGATACCTCTTAAAGAACCTCTAAGCATTTTTGGTTCCTATGGTTCTACGGTTCTTATGGTTTCACGGTTCTTATGAATGACACTCATCTTGATGGTGCACAGTACACAGCAGATAAAATGGTGGTTATAAGAGTTGGTGAAGCTATCATAATGACAAGAGTGTACTTTAGGGGGGTTGTTTGGCTCGAGGCTTAACCTATATAGTAATTTACTAAATGAATATCAATAAATCCAATATCTATTCCACATAAGCATGTTTATTCCCTACTAAAGTAAGGAAAGCAGACTAAATGGTAATTATCACAGTCAGTAAACAGATAAGATAGAACATATAAATAAACAAGTTTTCCATTGTTAACGAGTGTGTGGAGCAACACAGCAGCATGACAAATCCAATCTATGCCTTTGTTACAGTTAGAAGTGGGCGGTGCAAGGTGAAGACAGTAGTGGTATAGCAGGAGACTCCATTCCATCTCCCGAGGAGATAACAAACTGTTTTGGTCAGATGAGATAGGAATATTCTGAAGCATACAATTCACACTTCATAGAAAACACAACACATAGGATGTCAAGCAGAAATAACTGAAGATAAATTGGCCTCGAATAAATGCCTACACTTCTTGCTAATAAGGGATGGATAGGAAAGTCAGATTGTTACACACCTGATGAGATGAGGCTGGAGGTGGGTTGAGAGGAGGCTGAGGAAGGCAGGTGTTTTCTAGGGTGCTGGTGCAAGCTCGCAAGATAACTACCCCATCACCTCCATAGAATCGATCTAGTTGTTCTAAATGTAACAGCGGCTATTGAAGTGGGTGAGTTTCTGATAAGATCATACCAAGGTGAGACTTGGTTGGGTGGCTGGGTTTCCGCTTGTGCTTGCCTTTGGAGGCTTGTGTCTGGTCAGTGTACACTTCTATGTCATTTTCAGGCGGCGAGTTGCTCTCACTGTCTTCTGCGTTACTTACATCTGGGTCAGAACTCCCATCATCACTTGCCCCAGTCTGTATGAAGCCAGGAAATACAGGAAGCCCGGTGTGGAAGCTTTGGCCAGCAGGTTGCTCTAGAGAACCTGCTGTGCTGCTTGGAACCCCAGTCATTGGACCAAAAGACACATTAAGAGCCTGTTGTATATTGTCAGAGTTACCCATGGAACTTGTGGTAGCTGGCGATGTTGGTAGTGGCATAGCACATGCAGCCACGACTACACGCGCTGTTCCATCCTCATGCTTGGTCTTAATATGCTTCCTCACATTGTCCACTCGCTTGCCAGAATAGCCACATATGCTGCATGCAAAAGGTTTGGTTTCTGAGTGTATGAGAAGGTGTCGTTTGAGATGTTCCCTTCGACTCAGTCCTATGTCACATATAGGGCACTTATGTGGCTTGAGTCCAATATGTGTATCCTCGTGTCGACGCATCTTGTCCTGGCAATGGAAGGTCATGTCACACACCTTACACACATAAGGCCGGAAGTTGGCATGTCTCTTTAAATGTCTTTGCAAACCTCGCCAATGACCAAAGTTCTTGTCACATATCTGACATTGAGATGTGAATCCCATGCGCATGTGACAATCACTCAGCTCCTTGTAGCTATGGAACGTCTCCTGCATATCTTGAGTCAACACCTGGACAGATGCTGGCATACTGGCTCCTCTCTTGGGCTGAGTCTCTGCACCTGAACCAGAAGCCTTCACTTTGCTAACTATTTCAACACCAGTACTCCTCGAAGGAGGTTTGACAACATAGTCACCAAATGTACCCCCTTGAGGCTTGACAATGTACTGGTTTGCACTCTCAGAGGGAGGTTTGACAATGTATGGATTCCCAGCCAGCAACTTGAGAGGATACTGATTATCACCTCCTGGAGGAGACTTCACAATATATTGACCAATGCTTTGTTCTTTGCTTGATGCATCCCGTTTCAGAACAAAAACAGCAGGAAATTGTGTCTGTTGTTGGTCTTGCATCTGTTGTTGTTGTTGCTGGTTTTGCATCAACAACTGAGGAGATGGCTGTGTACCAGCAAACGATTCTCTGCTTGAATCAACTGCTTGTCCAGATACAGGGACCTGCATGTTTTGGGTGACTTGAGGTTTATTCCAAGATGACCCTGGCTGCATGGCATCTGATGGAGTCGAGCTGGAAGCGGAGACTGGCATGGAGCCGACAACCCTCTTGGCAAGCATCATAGCCGCAGCAGCAGCTGTCAGGGGAGGTGCAGAAAGGCTGTGTGGGCCAGGAATAGGAGCTGGCATATACATGTTCATAGGCGGTGGTCGAGGGGACAAACGGGAGTCATTGCTGGGGAAAACCCCCGATTGACTCGACACCTGGTTGTAGTAATTCATTATACCTGAAGACAATAGAATAATCAAGGATATCAATATATCACATGGTAAAAATCAGAAATATCTGTACATTGAGAATATAAACCATATTACAAATCTTGGTAAGAAGTACTTATTTATATATCATGATATTTGACTGGCTGATTAAGAAGGAATTATGTCCGAGTTACATCACTTGTCAGGCATTTGAAGCTGATTCAAATTTTTGAGCTATATAACCTCATATGACATTAGTATATTTACTAGTTTGTTTTGATACCTTGCAATATGTCAATTGTCAAAAAATAATACACCAGAGAGATCATTTGCAGTGAAAACCTAAAAAAACAACAAATAAAGAGCCTTCAATGGCAAGAATGTGAACAACACCACGTAACCCTTTCCAGGCAGAATTTTTGACAAAATTGACATGTGTGACCGGAGTTGATGCTTCCTATACGTTCCCTGACCAGAATTAATCTGGGAAACGACCAAAGGAAATGGCCAATGACGTTTATGTATGGTTAATTGTAACTTGTTCTCGTTCATATACATACATATAAGAGATCAAGTGAAGCAGGAAGATCCGAAGATCAATCTCTCTGATAGATAGTCATGGGGCCATGTTTAGGCTCACTGGATCAGTGGATGAAAGTTGGCAGCGCTCAATCTCTCGCCACAACTCCGTTTTACCGTTGTGTCGGCTCTGGCTATCGAAAGTGACAGCTCGGTCACCTCTTTCATACATCGCCACAAACATCCTAATCGTCATCAATACTTTGACAAACAAGCGTTCCCGTGCAACTGCAGCCTATTCTTATTTATTTTCAATAAATTATGCTCAGCTGAAGACTAACGAGTAATTGACATTGTTTACAAACGCACGAGCGGCCATTTTGAATGCCGACACGAAGCCAAAAGTCGAAACCGCCGTTCCCATATTTGCGTGTAATTGGATAAAACTTGCTCAAATGAGGAATATTTACTATGTAAAGTGTACCCCACTATCAGGGTCAAAGTTCAATGATGTCATACACATAGGATTCTATTGGTTATGGCTAGAAACGTCACCGGTCAGAGGTCACTGTTAAAAGTTGCATTGATGCAACTCGCGCCCTGCGCCCCCGGATGCATTAAGGTCTGACGCACGGGAGTCATTACTGCAACTCGCGCCATGAAAGGGTTAACCAATTGCTGAAGTTATGCAAAATTAATTGGCATAAAACTTCATTGGTATAGAATAAAGATCATCAATGCAAGCATTCAAACTCTTCATCAGTTAACATCAATAATTTCAGGTGAACCAACGCCCTTATTTTTAAATGACATCGAAATGACACCTCCACACAGAGGTATAGGTGAACGTCTTCTAAATTGAAAGATCTGATTTCAATATGAGAAAAAAAAATTACTAGCAAAGGAGTTGACAAAGATAGTATATGAAAACTGCCTTCTGGAGTCCTGAATATGAGAAAAAAATATTTACTAGCAAAGGAGTTGACAAAGATAGTATATGAAAACTGCCTTCTGGAGTCCTGAAATAAAATGTCTAATAAAAAAATAAGGCCCAAGAAGAGTAACACCAACAAAGTCCTCACACCAACCCAGCCCTTGCCTGCCTATAATAACCTACCAACAAACCAGGGGACAACATTGGTCAGTCTTTCCCTTAACTGTTTACGTTACTTGGTTACAAATTCTTTGACACAAAAAAAGTGGTTTTATGCTGAGAATCACGAATAATAATGTATTCACCATTGAAAGTGAGTAATATGTTTCGTAATCAACCGCAAACTCTTTATTCGACTGTAGTATGGTGGTCACTTTGTAACAATGGCCACCTCGATCTATGGAAGTTCATCAATTCAATCAGTGGTAGTGACCCACCTTTTAAACCTGCTCAACTTATTTTAGAATACACAGTTAAAAGTATATTTTGGAGACAAAAATTATTTTTTGAAAGCCAGAATACATTATCATAATGCATGGAATAATTGTTTTGAGTTCTTTCACAGTTAACTTTTCAAATGAACAAGTATCTTAGCGCTTGAAATATGTAACAGTCTTCATTATCGCCAACGCCTTCAATCGACGATCCAGTCAACACTAAAAAAGATGACAGATTTGAACTGAAATAGTCTTTATAATGTCAATAAAATCGCAATTTTAGTTCAATAGTCAGCAACCAGTTACAATAAAAAAGATAAGTTACATTCACTTCAGTCCACAAATCAATCGCGTTGGTGGTATTTGGTTAAATACTGAACAAAATCGCCGCAAACTTATCCAAAACCAAGAGCGTAAGGGGAATTATCAGTTTATGGTCATTTCCGCCAGGGGACAGCGTTATGATGTACACACTATTTTTGCATAACGTATAAGAAAGTAAAGCAGACTGTTAGATCGGGGTGCAAGATACCGTCATCAATATCAGTCATACAGTATGACTTACGTCTGGTTCTCTGTGCCACCAAAGTCAGAATTCTACTTTTAGGAGGAAGACTGGTTTCGTGAGAGACACTCTGATAATACATAATGCAGTTTTCTAAGTACGAGAGTCTATGTAGGAGTACAAACAAATATCTTGGATATCTTACTTCTTGAACAAGTTGAACCCAAGCTGAGATGCAATAGTCTTAATGGGATGAATACAGGACATTTACTCCATACCAAGGGGAAATTATTTAATTACCTTCCGGTTGGACCGAGATTCCACAATTCCATTCAATCAGAAAACAAATTATGATGCTTTCTCTGAAAGTTGTTACAAATTTGATCCCTAACGAACTGGTGAAAGTATTCAACAATTATATGACCCTCCCCACAGACTAACTTCAGATATATTGCCATGTTTCAAAATTGTTGAATCTGAAACATGGTTGGCTTAATTGACACAATATTCAATTTAACCTGCATTTTTGTATCGTGTAATATTTTTTATACATTATCCTTCAATGTGCATTTGCATATCGAAATAAAATGAAAATTTGATGCTTTTCTTCACTATATGAAATACCACACCAGCAATACCCAATGTCAAAGTAGTTAATAAGTAAAACTTCGGTCCTTTCTCTGAATGGGGATATACGTACCCGACCCAGAGGCAATGGTTTTTACATTCATCTCAATGGAATGGGTTTCGTAGCCGGATCTGGAAAATGAGTTGGTGCTAAGTTGACGAAGGCACTTATACTGTTATCAGTGGATCGAAACGATTAAGAGATTTAATCAGCACTGGCGCTAGGGGAGGCGTCGTTTCTTTGTCTACTAGCATTGCACAGTTTCTTTGTGATTCGAGGCCAGCTTTTGGTCTAAGTAAGTGTATTAGGTATTTATGATATATTTAATTCTATGTATGAAGAATTTTTCGTGGGTGACTTTGAAAGTAGCAAAATTTCTTAGTGTTTTACCACAAGACTAGAAAATTTAAAAAGTTACCACAAGGGTCGAGAGACTGGCGCATGCGCGTCAATCATTGAAGAATATCAAGGGTGTTATTAAGCGGAAAACTGATACACCGGATATTTCATTATTGATAATAATAAACAACAAATGCATGAATCGGGCCTCTCAACCAGTCAACACTGGTCAACAGATCAACAGAAAATTTCGACTCGTACCGAGAGTGAACAAAGACAAGGTTCCATGGCCTTAGGTTTCTACTCAGGCGTAGTTATTTTGGCTGTTTCAAATTATCTCACCCTATAATGACCACCACTGCGTCAGAGAGACAATCGATGAACAGATAAGATTTGATTCAACTGTTCAAGTGTTGAAGGAATGGGCCTGGAGCAGTCAAACCGCAAGATTTTTTCTCGCGCATCGGCAACAGGTACTCGTAAGTAAAATACCATTGAGCATAAAGTGCACCTGCTTTATCTATGCGGATTTGTAGCCGAGAATTGTTGGTTAACCAGTCCAAGGCATACTCGTCGCTGCCCCACCCTAAATCCCTACTCAGCTACTGCGAGCGTCCCGATGTGATTTAAATGAATTGATATTCCACTATACTTATATAAGTCAATGTATAGTAATTAAAAGTATTTGTCTTAAAGGTGGTGGCACAACCAACTGTTATGCACAGCAGCAGAAAAGTTGCATTTGTGGACTAATTAGCATCTGGCTAGGTTCAGCTGTTAAGGAGAATTTACACACACACACACACACACACACACACACACACACACACACACACACACACACACACACACACTCACACACTCATACATAGGACACAATTGGAGCCTACAAACTTTCATTTTTATATATTATTTATGAAAACAGTCATCACAGAGACTCATACTGAGGCCCCATCATTGGGTAACATTAACTGATGATAATAATGTGAGACACACACACACACAGGTGCACACAAACACTTGCCAATACACACCTCACACCAACTGGCTTGATCTCAACTATACAGAGAAGTCTTGTCACAGTTTGTTGGCCATTCATTACAATCTGTCACTTTATATCACATGTTCCCACTGGACCTCCTTACCATCTGCTGTTACATCTTGACTAATTTGCCCCTGATTTGGTCCACCTTCATTACAATGCTACTCTCTGACATGGCTTTATCACAATGGATCGGTGAAGCCACCTTTCCTGAATGTGAAATGTGACATCAAACTAAAGTTTTATTTCAATCTCAAACCAGCAACACACACCAGGCCGAGGACAATGAAGTTACATTTTCTGTAGCTGTGTCAGAAGTGTTATGGTATATTTTTCCCCAGAAATTGGTGGCAAATAAACTATTTGATGAGGACAGATGTAGGTTTTGGTGAGGGCAGGTGTAGGTTTAGGTGAGGATAGGAGTAGGTTTTGGTGAGGACAGGTGTAGATTTCGGTGGGGACAGGTGTAGGTTTTGGAGGATGAAGGCAGTGGTCAGCAAAGCTAATGCTACTGACCCAGAATGGCTAGCACCAGGAAAGACTGCACCTTGTATTGTTAACTCACTCACCCACATAACTGCTGTTGTTTGTGAAGGTGTTTGGGCGTTGCCAGGATCTGTTCCAATTGCTGCCTCACCTGTAAGCTATAATTACTGTAATTAAGACATCAGTGGAACTGTCTGTCAGCTAGTGGTTGTTATTGACACCACAAACTGGACATGGATCAGCATTCATGCTTCACATTTATAACTTTAACTATATTACTGTTGCTGACAACAGGTACGTATTCTGTCTATTATGTGAGATATGGAATTGTTAAGAGAGTAATTGTCACTTTGATTTATAATGAATAATACTTCAACTGCTGTGTGCAATTATTTCCACATTGATTCAAAATAACAGATAACAATCATATTCAATATCTGAAGGAAAGTTTAGAGGTTATTATGAAATTACCACTGAGGGTTTTAATTTGTACATCTCTGTAATGTTGAGTGATGGTTGTGTTGCAGTCTCAAGGTGGTTATCGGAAGGAATCGTGGATTAATTGGCATATTTTGAATTCACGGCAAATCATGATCGCCAAACCAATTTAATTGAAAGTTGATGATCAGCAAGTAGTCACCTGTCTCTTAAAATGGGAGACAGCCCAGCCCTGCAGAATTCAAGTAAAGCTGACCTCAGCAATAATGCTCCTGATGTCAACTCTGAGAAAGTCAGTGAAGAAGATGTCAATGTATTTATGGATGTCCGGAGCACTTCTCAGATACCTCTTACTGACAACAGTTCCGAAAACAAGTCCCCGGTGGATTGCTCCCCTGTCAATTGGACTTCTCATCTTGGGGAAGACACCAAGTCTAGCTGGTGGTCTTTTTGTATTGTCAGCCCTGCTAAACTTCAGGAGTTGTGGTTGACCAACGTCTCAGTGTCAGTCCTTTGCTTAGTATTGGCTGTAGGTGTATCTGTTGGGCTTGGCTACTATGCAGTTTTTGCCAGGGAACCTAAACCACAGATTGATCAAACTGTAGAAGCATTCCATATTCCGAACCACATGGCATCCAAACACTATGATGCATTACAACAGGCAATTCATGATCTCCGATCATATTATAACAGCAGAAAGAAGAGACACTCTGACTCTAAAAAAAAGAGGCATGCAAGGAGGTCCAGAGGTGGAAGAATTTGGCCATGGAAATATTTGGATAATTCTAAAATATCTGGTGGAGGGAAGCAAAGGGAAACCCGTGATACTGTTGAGGACAAATATCAGATTTTTATTGCTAAGAAACTTGAACTCATCTATGTTGCAAGAGATTCCAAAAACCTAAACATATTCACTGAAGAAAGCTTACTTGACGTAAACCGAGTGGAGAAAATGATTATGCAAAAGAAGGGTTTTGTGAACTACTGCTACAAGAACTACCCAAGCTGGAGTTTAAATCGTAATCTTGACAAATATGACGGCTGCGCACCACTCAATTCACTCCTCACTTATTTCTTTCCATCTTACAGCGTGAATGGAAATGAACGTCTTGCTCATTACGACTCACTGGGTTCCTTAACCTCCAACATCAGCACAATGCTTGACTTTGCTATGACAAATAAGAATTTCTACTGGTATACTGATGATAAGATTTCATCTGAGAATAAAGCCAGCAAGATACTGCGTAGCGAGGTGCACTTTGGGTTACCTCTTAAAGGTGAGATAATTCCATTGTACCTGATGAAAACATATCTGGTGTTTTGTGACAGTGATCTCATTTGATGCGTTTTTTTTTTTCAATATCCACTGATAGGTTTTGCAAAAGGCACAGATCTTGATATCCAGCGTAATCTTGTCCAGGATTTCCTGTTGTCATACATGAATGAGCTATCCCAGGCGTCAACAAGGTGAACACTGATCTCTTAGACCATTTGTCAGCTAATCAATGTAGAGTATGATGTAAGGCATGCTGATTGGTGTCCTTGAGTTGCCATAAAGTACCAGTGTAGTTTTGGTGCTGTTTCAGGAATGTAGAGGTGCTGTATGGTGGCACAGATGTGTTTGATCATCTGGTGAAGGATGCCTTCTGGAGTGACATCAAACTGTCTGTCTTCACTGTGACCTTCATCCTAATCTGCATGTTTGTCTTGACCTCATTCTCACTGTGGTTGACCTTCTGGGGCATGACCTCCATCCTTGTCAGCTTTCCTCTGGCTTTCTTTGCGTACCGGGTCTTGGGCCAAACAGATCATCTTGGAATCCTCAATGGAGCCGCAGCTTTTGTGATAATTGGCATAGGTCTGTCAATGATTCCCTCTGATTCACCTCAATGCTTGCAAAAATGTTCTGTGGTTTTGTAACTTCCATTATGGTTAGTCATGTATTTATAGCCTTACTTGGGGTGGATAATGCCTGCCCCCTAAAGGGTGGATATCACATCCCCCTCCCTGGTATTAAATGCCTACCTATTACCAAACAGATAATACCTGCCCCCTCCCTCATGGATAATGTCAGCACCCTTACAGATGGGTAATGCCAGCCCCCTACCTCATGGATAATGCCAGCCCACTACTTGTTGTATATATACCTGCCCACTACTTGATGTATATATACCTGCCCACTACTTGATGTATATATACCTGCCCACTACTTGATGTATATATACCTGCCCACTACTTGATGTATATATACCTGCCCCCTACCTGATGTATATATACTTCCCCCCTACTTGATGTGTATATACCTGCCCCCTACCGGATGTGTTTATACCTGCCCCCCCACTTGATATATATATACCTGCTTCCTACCTGATGTATATAAAGCTGATACGGTGTTTCAGGTGTAGACGATGTGTTTGTCTTTGTCAACACGTTTCGACTGAGCAAGGGCTTGGCGTGTCTTCAGGCACGCATGAGGCACACGATGTGGACAGCAAGCAAAGCTACATTTTTCACTTCCTTCACCACAGCTGCAGCCTTCACGGCCAACATAGCCTCTTCCGTAACCACTCTCCTCTCTTATACCTGAGCCCTACGCCAAGCAGTTGTGTATAGAGTGGATTTATAAGTGTGTGGGTGGGGGGAGGGGTTTGTATAAAGCGGAGTGGGGGTTGATGCAGTAGTATATGCTCAGATCCAGAAAAATGTATGTGGTTGTCATGCTTGATGTATGATTGCCCTGTGGTTGTCATGCTTGATATATGATGGCCCTGTGGTTGTCATGCTTGATGTATGATTGCCCTGTGGTTGTCATGCTTGATGTATGATTGCCCTGTGGTTGTCATGCTTGATGTATGATTGCCCTGTGGTTCTTATGCCTGATGTATGATTGCCCTTTTGTTTTCAAGTTTTATGAATGATTGTCTTTCAGATTCCAGCGGTCCATGACTTTGGGTTGTTTATGTCGTTGATTGTCATCTGTTGCTGGCTCATGGTGTGTTGTATCATGCCACCAGCTATAATCCTCTGGGCGCAGTACATCGCACCGTGGGAAGTCTCCTGCTATGACAAGTACGACTCATAGTCCCGTCCTCCTACTCTCTGATTAACTTCAGGTACAGGTGTATATTTCATGATTTCAAAATAAAGATATTCATGCGAAGTGTTTGTTTACAGGTGTCATTGTCGTCCTGGAGACAGTAAGGTGTCACCATGGCTGCGAGTGCCTGTTGAATACCAGTTGTTTGGGTGTGTTGCTGAAGATTCACTGGTTACTAAAGATAGTTGTCAAACATCTGGCAGCTGCAGCAGCAACCAGCTGGTCCAGTTTGATAATCCTGCTATCCAGGATCAGGAGTCCACTTCAACTGAAGTCACAAAAAGTAAGTGAAATTCATTTTGTTCTCTACAGGAGCCAACTATTCCAGCTGCATTCCAGCCAAACCTCTTATCCAAAAATAATGTCTTTCATCTTTTCATACATAATATAGTTGCTTTACTGACCTTCAGGGAGAGAGGTCACAGAGGGTGAAGAGGTCACAGAAGGTGAGGATGGGGGTATAACTCTGCAGTTCCCAAGCTCTGCATCATCGACAGTATCTACGGCAACAGAGGCATCTGTTGACTCGTCCAAGGTCAGCAGGTCAGGGGAGGCTTATAACCTGACCTCTCTCCTTCAGGCTGTTGTCTATCGCTGTATTGCCCAGCCTGTGGTGAAATATCGCTGGTTCATGTTTGGTAAGCCTTGTCTATGTTATCTGCTTTATGGCCTGTGTAATTGTTGGCATTGTTGAATTAAGGGGACACTTGTTGTGAGTATAACTTGTGTGGAATTAACGGGGGTACTTGTTGTAAATGTCAGGGGATACTTACTGTTAGTGTCACTTGTGTGGATTTCAGGGGGGTACTTGGCAGTACTTGTGGCATCAGTTGGCCTGATCACCCAGCTCAAGTTTGCATCGAAACCTCCTCAGCTCTTTGACTCTGACAGCAACCTGCAGAAATTGATTGATCTGACGGCCAACTTCAGTCATCAGAGCATTACATGCGATCACTGCTCCGCTTTCTTTGCTGTGAGTCGTTCATTACGCTTAACCCGATTACAATCCAGCATATATCAACTCTGTGATAAAGACTGATATGTGATTTGTTTTATAATTGATGCTGCCCTGGATAGACCGTTGTTATCATGATATTGTCCTGTATAGACTTGTGTGATGTCATCACGGTGATGTGCTGTCTCTGTAGACTGGAGGCCCATCATATGTTGGGGATATACCCCAAGGTGTCCTTCCAAACACGCCAGGAGGAAAGCAGCCTCAACCAAACCAGCCAGAATCAAACCCACACATTTCCAGGCCATCTTCATCCACCGCTGCTGTGACTCCTCCCACCAGGTTATCATCATCCTCTGCCTCCGCAACCCGTAGCAGTGCATCCCGTACCACATCTTCCAGTCTCTCACGTCGGACATCAGCAGCCACAACGCCGCACCTGCCAGATATCTGTGAATCAATCTTTTCTAAAATGAAGGCTGTTGATTTTTTTCCTCTTCTAGAAACACCAGTACAGTGAAAGATGATAAATTTGGGATTCATCTAATTAACTTGTGATTAATGTTTGATCCGATTGAAATGATAGGGCTTGTTGAACCACTCTAACTGAACAGTGTGAGTAGTGTGAGAGGTAAGGAATGTAGTGTATCACTCTCATCATAGAGTGGGGGTGGGTTGAGACAGAAAGGGTTTATTTTACCGTTCTCACCATTAAATGGGGATGGGATGAGGTAGAAAGGGTGTAGTTTACCACTCTCACCATAGAGTGAGGGTGGGTTGAGGTAGAGAGGTGTAGTTTACCGTTCTCACCATAAAGTGGGGATGGATGAGGTAGAAAGGGTGTAGTTTACTACTCTCACCATAGAGTGGGGATGAATGAGGTAGAAAGGGTGTAGTTTACTGTTCTCACCATAGAGTGGGGATGGATGAGGTAGAAAGGGTGTAGTTTACTACTCACACCGTAGAGTGGGGATGAATGAGGTAGAAAGGGTGTAGTTTACTGTTCTCACCATAGAGTGGGGATGGATGAGGTAGAAAGGGTGTAGTTTACTACTCTCACCATAGAGTGAGGGTGGGTTGAGGTAGAAAGGGTGTAGTTTACCGTTCTCACCATAGAGTTGGGGTGGATGAGGTAGAAAGGGTGTAGTTTACCACTCTCACCATTGAGTGAGGGTGGGTTGAGGTAGAGAGGTTTAGTTTACCGTTCTCACCATAAAGTGGGAATGGATGAGGTAGAAAGGGTGTAGTTTACTACTCACACCATAGAGTGGGGATGAATGAGGTAGAAAGGGTGTAGTTTACCGTTCTCACCATAGAGTGGGGATGGATGAGGTAGAAAGGGTGTAGTTTACTACTCTCACCATAGAGTGGGGATGGATGAGGTAGAAAGGGTGTAGTTTACCACTCTCACCATAGAGTGGGGATGGATGAGGTAGAAAGGGTGTAGTTTACTACTCTACTCTCACCATAGAGTGGGGATGGGATGAGGGAAATGTAGTTTAGGTACCATAAATGGGATGAGGTAGAAAGGGTGTAGTTTACTACTCTCACCATAGAGTGGGGGGGATAGAAAGGGGATAGAGAGGTAGAAAGGGGGTGTAGTTTACCACTCTCACCATAGAGTGGGGATGGATGAGGTAGAAAGGGTGTAGTTTACCACTCTCACCATAGAGTGGGGATGGGATGAGGTAGAAAGGGTGTGTTTTTACTACTCTCACCATAGAGTGGGGATGGATGAGGTAGAAAGGGGTGTAGTTTACTACTCTCACCATAGAGTGGGGGTGGGATGAGGTAGAAAGGGTGTAGTTACCACTCTCACCATAGAGTGGGATGGATGAGGTAGAAAGGGTGTAGTTTACCACTCACACCATAGAGTGGGGATGGGATGAGGTAGAAAGGGTGTAGTTTACCGTTCTCACCATAGAGTGGGGATGGAATGAGGTAGAAAGGGTGTAGTTTACTACTCTCACCATAGAGTGGGGGATGGATGAGTGGGTATGGATGAGGATAGAAAGGGTGTAGTTTACCACTCTCACCATAGAGTGGGGATGGGATGAGGTAGAAAGGGTGTAGTTTACCACTCTCACCATAGAGTGGGATGGGATGAGGTAGAGAAAGGGTGTAGTTTACCACTCTCACCATAGAGTGGGGATGGGATGAGGTAGAAAGGGTGTAGTTTTACTACTCTCACCATAGAGTGGGATGGATGAGGTAGAAAGGGTGTAGTTTACCACTCTCACCATAGAGTGGGGGGGATGGATGAGGTAGAAAGGGTGTAGTTTACCGTTCTCACCATAGAGTGGGGATGGGATGAGGTAGAAAGGGTGTAGTTTACCACTCTCACCATAGAGTGGGGATGGATGAGGTAGAAAGGGTGTAGTTTACTACTCTCACCATAGAGTGGGGGATGGATGAGGTAGAAAGGGTGTAGTTTACCACTCTCACCATAGAGTGGGGTGGATGAGGTAGAAAGGGTGTAGTTTACTACTCTCACCATAGAGTGGGGGATGGATGAGGTAGAAAGGGTGTAGTTTACCACTCTCACCATAGAGTGGGGATGGATGAGGTAGAAAGGGTGTAGTTTACCACTCACACCATAGAGTGGGGGTGGATGAGGTAGAAATGGTGTAGTTTACTACTCACACCATAGAGTGGGGGATGGATGAGGTAGAAAGGGTGTAGTTTACCGTTCTCACCATAGTGTGGGGATTGATGAGGTAGAAAGGGTGTAGTTTACAGTTCTCACCATAGTGTGGGGATTGATGAGGTAGAAAGGGTGTAGTTTCCCACTCTCACCATAGAGTGGGGATGGATGAGGTAGAAAGGGTGTAGTTTACTACTCTCACCATAAAGTGTGGATGGATGAGGTAGAAAGGGTGTAGTTTACCGTTCTCACCATAGAGTGAGGTTGGGATGAGGTAGAAAGGGTGTAGTTTACCACTCACACCATAGAGTGGAGATGGGATGAGGTAGAAAGGGTGTAGTTTACCGTTCTCACCATAGGGGTGGGGATGGATGAGGTAGAAAGGGTGTAGTTTACTACTCTCACCATAGAGGGGGGGGATGGATGAGAGTAGAAAGGGGGTGTAGTTTACCACTCTCACCATAGAGTGGGGGTGGGATGAAGTAGAAAGGGTGTAGTTTACCACTCACACCATAGAGTGGGGTTGGGATGAGATAGAAAGGATGTAGTTTACCACTCTCACCATAGAGATGGGATGAGGTAGAAAGGGTGTAGTTTACCGTTCTCACCATAGTATGGGGATTGATGAGGTAGAAAGGGTGTAGTTTACCGTTCTCACCATAGAGTTGGGATGGGATGAGGTAGAAAGGGTGTAGTTTCCCACTCTCACCATAGAGTGGGGATGGATGAGGTAGAAAGGGTGTAGTTTACTACTCTCACCATAGAGTGTGGATGAATGAGGTAGAAAGGGTGTAGTTTACCACTCACACCATAGAGTGGGGATGGATGATAGAAAGGGGTACCACTCTCAAGAGGGTGTAGGATGAGGTAGAAAGGGTGTAGTTACTACTCACACCATAGAGTGGGGGTGGATGAGGTAGAAAGGGTGTAGTTTTACTACTCTCACCATAGAGTGGGGGGATGATGAGGTAGAAAGGGTGTAGTTTACTACTCTCACCATAGAGTGGGGGATGGGGATGAGATAGAAAGGGGGTGTTGTAGTTTACCACTCACACCATAGAGTGGGGATGGATGATGAGGTAGAAAGGGTGTAGTTTACTACTCTCACCATAGAGTGTGGGGATGGGATGAGGTAGAAAGGGGGTGTTGTTTAGTTTACTACTCTCACCATAGAGTGGGGATGGATGAGGTAGAAAGGGGTTGTAGTTTACCACTCTCACCATAGAGTGGGGATGGATGAGGTAGAAAGGGTGTAGTTTACCACTCTCACACCATAGAGTGGGGATGGATGAGGTAGAAAGGGTGTAGTTTACCACTCTCACCATAGAGTGGGGATGGATGAGGTAGAAAGGGTGTAGTTTACTACTCTCACCATAGAGTGGGGGTGGATGAGGTAGAAAGGGTGTAGTTTACTACTCTCACCATAGAGTGGGGGTGGATGAGGTAGAAAGGGTGTAGTTTACCACTCACACCATAGAGTGGGGATGGATGAGGTAGAAAGGGTGTAGTTTACCACTCACACCATAGAGTGGGGATGGATGAGGTAGAAAGGGTGTAGTTTACTACTCTCACCATAGAGTGGGGATGGATGAGGTAGAAAGGGTGTAGTTTTTACCGTTCTCACCATAGTGTGGGGGATGGGATGAGGTAGAAAGGGTGTAGTTTTACCACTCTCACCATAGAGTGGGGGATGGATGAGGTAGAAAGGGTGTAGTTTACCACTCTCACCATAGAGTGGGGATGGGATGAGGTAGAAAGGGTGTAGTTTACCGTTCTCACCATAGAGTGGGGATGGGATGAGGTAGAAAGGGTGTAGTTTACCTACTCACACCATAGAGTGAGGGATGGGATGAGGTAGAAAGGGGGTGTAGTAGTTTACCAACTCTCACCATAGAGTGGGGGATGGATGAGGTAGAAAGGGGGTGTAGTTTACTACTCTCACCATAGAGTGGGGATGGATGAGGTGGATGAAAGGGGTAGAAAGTGGGGGTGGATGAGGTAGAAAGGGTTTACCACTCACACCATAGAGTGGGGATGGATGAGGTAGAAAGGGTGTAGTTTAGTTACCTCCATAGAGTGGGGGATGGGATGAGGTAGAAAGGGTGTGTTTACCACTCTCACCATAGAGTGGGGGTTGGATGAGGTAGAAAGGGTGTAGTTTACTCACCTCACACCACTCACAGAGTGGGGGTGGATGGTAGAAGGGTGTAGTTTACTACTTCTCACACCATAGAGTGGGGGATGGATGAGGTAGAAAGGGTGTAGTTTTTTACTCTCACCATAGAGTGGGGGATGGATGAGGTAGAAAGGGTGTAGTTTACCACTCTCACCATAGAGTGGGTTGGGATGAGGTAGAAAAGGTGTAGTTTACTACTCTCACCATAGAGTGGGGGGGGGGGGGATGTTTAGACTCAGTAGAAAGGGTGTAGTTTACCACTCTCACCATAGAGTGGGGATGGATGAGGGATGAAAGGGTGTAGTTTACTACTCTCACCATAGAGTGGGGTGGATGAGGTAGAAAGGGTGTAGTTTTACTACTCTCTCAGAGTGGGGGATGGGATGAGGTAGAAAGGGGTGTAGTTTACCACTCTCACCATAGAGTGGGGATGGATGAGGTAGAAAGGGTGTAGTTTACCGTTCTCCACCATAGAGTGGGGATGGGATCACCATAGAGGGTGTAGGGTCTCACCATAGGATGGGGTGGATGAGGTGAAGTAGTGTGTGTGTAGTTTACTACTCTCACCATAGAGTGGGGTGGGGGGATGAGGTAGAAAGGGTGTAGTTTACCACTCTCACCATAGAGATGGATGGGGAAAGGATAGAGGTAGAAAGGGTGTAGTTTGTGTTTACTCTCACCATAGAGTGGGGATGGATGAGGTAGAAAGGGGGTTTACCACTCTCACCATAGAGTGGGGGTTGGATGAGGTAGTAAAAGGGTTTTTTTACACTCTCACCATAGAGTGGGGATGGGATGAGGTAGAAAGGGTGTAGTTTACCACTCTCACCATAGAGTGGGGATGGATGAGGTAGAAAGGGTGTAGTTTACTACTCTCACCATAGAGTGGGGGATGGATGAGGTAGAAAGGGTGTAGTTTAGGGTGTTTACCACTCACACCATAGAGTGAGGGTGGGATGAGGTAGAAAGGGTGTAGTTTACCACTCACACCATAGAGTGGGGGATGGGATGAGGTAGAAAGGGTGTAGTTTACTACTCTCACCATAGAGTGGGGATGGATGAGGTAGAAAGGGTGTAGTTTACTACTCTCACCATAGAGTGGGGGATGGATGAGGTAGAAAGGGTGTAGTTTTCCCACTCTCATCATAGAGTGGGGGGTGGATGAGTAGTAGAAGGGGTGTAGTTTACCACTCACACCATAGAGTGGGGTTGGGATGAGATAGAAAGGATGTAGTTTACCACTCTCACCATAGAGATGGGATGAGGTAGAAAGGGTGTAGTTTACCGTTCTCACCATAGTATGGGGATTGATGAGGTAGAAAGGGTGTAGTTTACCGTTCTCACCATAGAGTTGGGATGGGATGAGGTAGAAAGGGTGTAGTTTCCCACTCTCACCATAGAGTGGGGATGGATGAGGTAGAAAGGGTGTAGTTTACTACTCTCACCATAGAGTGGGGATGGGATGAGGTAGAAAGGGTGTAGTTTACCACTCACACCATAGAGTGGGGGGGATGGATGAGGTAGAAAGGGTGTAGTTTTTCCGTTCTCTCATCATATAGTGAGGGAAAGGGGGATGAGGTAGAAAGAGGTGTAGTTTTGTACTCACTCACACCATAGAGTGGGGGTGGATGAGGTAGAAAGGGTGTAGTTTACTACTCTCTCTCACCATAGAGTGGGGATGGGATGAGGTAGGTAAAAAGGGTGTAGTTTACCGTTCTCACCATAGAGTGGGGATGGATGAGGTAGAAAGGGTGTAGTTTACCACTCTCACCATAGAGTGGGGATGGATGAGGTAGAAAGGGTGTAGTTTACCACTCTCACCATAGAGTGGGGATGGATGAGGTAGAAAGGGTGTAGTTTACCGTTCTCACCATAGAGTGGGGTTGGATGAGGTAGAAAGGGTGTAGTTTACCACTCACACCATAGAGTGGAGATGGGATGAGGTAGAAAGGGTGTAGTTTACTCTCTCACCATAGAGTGGGTGGGATGAGGTAGAAAGGGTGTAGTTTACCACTTCTCACCATAGAGTGGGGGGATGATGGATGAGGTAGAAAGGGTGTAGTTTACCGTTCTCACCATAGAGTGGGGGGGATGGGGTAGAAAGGGGGTGTAGTTTACTACTCACACCATAGACACCATAGAGGTGGGATGGGAGGAGATGAGATGAGGTAGAAAGGGTGTAGTTTACTACTCACACCATAGAGTGGGATGGGATGAGGTAGAAAGGGTGTAGTTTACCACTCTCACCATAGAGTGGGGGTGGATGAGGTAGAAAGGGTGTAGTTTACACTCTCACCATAGAGTGGGGGTGGATGAGGGTAGAAAGGGTGTAGTTTTACACTCACACCATAGAGGGGGGTGGATGAGGTAGAAAGGGTGTAGTTTACCACTCTCTCACCACCATAGAGTGGGGATTGATGAGGTAGAAAGGGTGTAGTTTACCACTCTCACCATAGAGTGGGGATGGATGAGGTAGAAAGGGTGTAGAAAGGGTTACCACTCTCACCATAGAGTGGGGATGGATGGATGAGGTAGAAAGGGTGTAGTTTACTACTCTCACCATAGAGTGGGGGTGGGATGAGGTAGAAAGGGTGTAGTTTACCGTTCTCACCATAGAGTGAGGGTTTGGGATGAGGTAGAAAGGGTGTAGTTTACCACTCTCACCATAGAGTGGAGATGGGATGAGGTAGAAAGGGTGTAGTTTACCGTTCTCACCATAGAGTGGGGATGGATGAGGTAGAAAGGGTGTAGTTTACTACTCTCACCATAGAGTGGGGGATGGATGAGGTAGAAAGGGTGTTGTTTCCAACTCTCATCATAGAGTGAGGGTGGGATGAGGTAGAAAGGGTGTAGTTTACCACTCACACCATAGAGTGGGGATGGATGAGGTAGAAAGGGTGTAGTTTAGTTTACTCTCACACATAGAGTGTGGGGGATGGATGAGGTAGAAAGGGTGTAGTTTTTACTCTCACCATAGAGTGGGGGATGGATGAGGTAGAAGGGGGTGTAGGTAGAGTGGGGTGGGTTAAAGGTGTAGTTGTTCTCACTCACATAGAGTGGGGGTGGGATGAGGTAGAAAGGGTGTAGTTTACCACTCACACCATAGAGTGGGGATGGATGAGGTAGAAAGGGTGTAGTTTACTACTCTCACCATAGAGTGGGGGATGGATGAGGTAGAAAGGGTGTAGTTTACTACTCTCACCATAGAGTGGGGGTGGGGATGGATGAGGTAGAAAGGGTGTAGTTTACTACTCTCACCATAGAGTGGGGATGGATGAGGTAGAAAGGGTGTAGTTTACCACTCTCACCATAGAGTGGGGGATGGATGAGGTAGAAAGGGTGTAGTTTACTACTCTCACACCATAGAGTGGGGATGGATGAGGTAGAAAGGGTGTAGTTTACCGTTCTCTCTCACCATAGAGTGGGGGGGATGGATGAGGTAGAAAGGGTGTAGTTTACTACTCTCACCATAGAGTGTGGGGATGGATGAGGTAGAAGGGTGTGTAGTTTACCACTCTCACCATAGAGTGGGGGATGAGGTAGAAAGGGTGTAGTTTACCACTCACACCATAGAGTGGGGATGGATGAGGTAGAAAGGGTGTAGTTTACCGTTCTCACTGTAGAGTGGGGTGGGATGAGGTAGAAAGGGTGTAGTTTACTACTCTCACCATAGAGTGGGGATGGATGAGGTAGAAAGGGTGTGTAGTTTACTACTCTCACCATAGAGTGGGGGATGGATGAGGTAGAAAGGGTGTAGTTTACCACTCTCACACATAGAGTGGGGATGGATGAGGTAGAAAGGGTGTAGTTTACCGTTCTCACCATAGAGTGGGGGTGGGATGAGGTAGAAAGGGTGTAGTTTACTACTCACACCATAGAGTGGGGGTGGGATGAGGTAGAAAGGGTGTAGTTTACCACTCTCACCATAGAGTGTGGGGATGGATGAGGTAGAAAGGGTGTAGTTTACAGTTCTCACCATAGAGTGGGGATGGATGAGGTAGAAAGGGTGTAGTTTACCACTCTCACCATAGAGTGGGGATGGATGAGGTAGAAAGGGTGTAGTTTACCACTCTCACCATAGAGTGTGGATGGATGAGGTAGAAAGGGTGTAGTTTACCACTCTCACCATAGAGTGGGGATGGATGAGGTAGAAAGGGTGTAGTTTACCATTCTCACCATAGAGTGGGGGTGGGATGAGGTAGAAAGGGTGTAGTTTACTACTCACACCATAGAGTGGGGGTGGGATGAGGTAGAAAGGGTGTAGTTTACTACACTCACCATAGAGTGGGGGTGGGATGAGGTAGAAAGGGTGTAGTTAGTTTACCACTCACACCAAAGAGTGGGGGTGGATGAGGTAGAAAGGGTGTAGTTTACCACTCTCACCATAGAGTGGGGGGGATGGGATGAGGTAGAAAGGGTGTAGTTTACTACTCTCACCATAGAGTGGGATGGATGAGGTAGAAAGGGGTGTAGTTTACTACTCTCACCATATAGAGTGATGGGGTGGATGAGGTAGAAAGGGTGTAGTTTACCACTCTCACCATAGAGTGGGGATGGATGAGGTAGAAAGGGTGTAGTTTACCACTCTCACCATAGAGTGGGGGGATGGATGAGGTAGAAAGGGTGTAGTTTACCACTCACACCATAGAGTGGGGGATGGATGAGGTAGAAAGGGTGTAGTTTACCACTCTCACCATAGAGTGGGGGGGATAGGTAGAAAGGGTGTAGTTTACCTACTCTCACCATAGAAGTGGGGATGGATGAGGTAGAAAGGGTGTAGTTTTACCACTCTCACCATAGAGTGGGGATGGATGAGGTAGAAAGGGTGTATACTCTCACCAAAGAGGGGGGTGGATGAGGTAGAAAGGGTGTGTAGTTTACTACTCTCACCATAGAGTGGGGATGGGATGAGGTAGAAAGGGTGTAGTTTACCACTCACACCATCACCATAGAGTGGGGATGGATGAGGTAGAGAAGGGTGTAGTTTTACACTCACCACCATAGGGGTGGGGTAGAAAGGGTGTAGGTAGAAACACATAGAGTGGGGTTGGATGAGGTAGAAAGGTGTAGTAGTTTCACTCTCACCATAGAGTGGGGATGGATGAGGTAGAAAGGGTGTGTGTAGTTTACCACTCTCACCATAGAGTGGGGGTGGGATGGATGAGGTAGAAAGGGTGTAGTTTTTACCTACTCTCACCATAGAGTGGGGGATGGATGAGGTAGAAAGGGTGTAGTTTTACCACTCTCACCATAGAGTGGGGGTTGGATGAGGTAGGGGTGTAGTTTACCACTCTCACCATAGAGTGGGGGTGGGATGGTAGAAAGGGTGTAGTTTACTACTCTCACCATTAGAGGGGGGGATGAGGGATGAGGTAGAAAGGGGTGTAGTTTTACTACTCTCACCATAGAGTGGGGGTGGATGAGGTAGAAAGGTGTAGTTTACTACTCTCACCATAGAGTGGGGATGGATGAGGTAGAAAGGGTGTAGTTTACACTCTCACTCTCACCATAGAGTGGGGGTGGATGAGGGATGGATGAGGTAAAGGGTGTAGTTTACCACTCACACCATAGAGTGGGGGATGGATGAGGTAGAAAAGGGTGTAGTTTACTACTCTCACCATAGGGGGGGGATGGGATGAGGTAGAAAGGGTGTAGTTTACTACTCTCACCATAGAGTGTGGGGATGGATGAGGTAGAAAGGGTGTAGTTTACTACTCTCACCATAGAGTGGGGGGATGAGGATAGAGGTAGAAAGGGTGTAGTTTCCCACTCTCACCATAGAGTGGGGATGGATGAGGTAGAAAGGGTGTAGTTTACTACTCTCACCATAAAGTGTGGATGGATGAGGTAGAAAGGGTGTAGTTTACCGTTCTCACCATAGAGTGAGGTTGGGATGAGGTAGAAAGGGTGTAGTTTACCACTCACACCATAGAGTGGGGGTGGGATGAGATAGAAAGGATGTAGTTTACCACTCACACCATAGAGTGGGGAGATGGGATGAGGTAGAAAGGGTGTAGTTTACCGTTCTCACCATAGAGTGGGGATGGAATGAGGTAGAAAGGGTGTAGTTTACTACTCTCACCATAGAGTGGGGGATGGATGAGGTAGAAAGGGTGTTGTTTCCAACTCTCATCATAGAGTGAGGGTGGGATGAGGTAGAAAGGGTGTAGTTTACCACTCACACCATAGAGTGGGGTTGGGATGAGATAGAAAGGATGTAGTTTACCACTCTCACCATAGAGATGGGATGAGGTAGAAAGGGTGTAGTTTACCGTTCTCACCATAGAGTGGGGATGGAATGATGAGGTAGAAAGGGTGTAGTTTACTACTCTCACCATAGAGTGGGGGATGGATGAGGTAGAAAGGGTGTAGTTTACCACTCACACCATAGAGTGGGGGATGGATGAGGTAGAAAGGGTGTATTTTACTACTCACACCATAGAGTGGGGGGTGGATGAGGTAGAAAGGGTGTAGTTTACCACTCACACCATAGAGTGGGGGATGAATGAGGTAGAAAGGGTGTAGCTTACTACTCTCACGATAGAGTTAGGGTGGGATGAGGTAGAAAGGGTGTTGTTTACAGCATGCCTCATCATTCTTGTAAACTTGCGTGAGTGATGAGTTCAGTCACTCATAAGTCCGGCCATAAGACCAATGTTCATCTCCCCATACTTCTGGGTTTAAATATATTGTAAGCTGAAATGTTGGTGATGTGCTCATAACAGTGACAGCTTGAGGGAATTAAAATGTTCCTCTTACCTGTCGTTATCCATGTGTCAACAGCTCCGTTTAGAAGTATTGGTGATGTCACCCGAGACCAGCCATCCACCCCACCTGCAACCCCCACCACACCCCGTCTACCCGAGGTTGACCCCTGCCGTGAAGACGAGTGCCATGCCACTACCAGAACCAGTCTGGAAGTCGGGGCTAGCATTTTCATTGTGTTTGGCATCAAAGGCATTGATCGCAGCAATGTTTCCCGAGGCCAAGTCTTAACTGAGAAGGTACTTTTAAATGCTATGGTTATTTGTTAGGTTTGGGGTTTGTGTTGTTCTGTGGTGTTTCTTACACATTGTGAGGTGTTACGTATGAGTATGCTTCCTGTCCCACATAGGACCATCTGATGTGAAGTTTTGTCTATTCAGAACCACTGCTTGTTCCATTTACAGGGCCAGACTATTTATGATACAGAATTTGAAGGAAACTTTTCCCTCACAACCAGTGGCTATTTCAACTTGAAAGCTTTGAAGGAATTATGCCTTGTGTGTAAACTGATCACGAATAAGACTGATATGGTTGTGGAAGGCAGTGGGCAGTGTGTCCCTTCATTGGGGTCATGTAAGCACATTATTTATTCATTAATTACTAATGCATCACATCAGCATTTGATCTGGAGAGAAGACCACTTTATCGAAACAGATGTGTATATGTATTATGATTATAATGTGTTGATCTCTGAAGCAAAAGATGGAAGTCTGGCTCTGCTCCGAACTTACCTGGATATCATCCCTGAATGCAACGACCTTCCAACGAACCGGAGAATCAACGGCAAGTGGATGCCATCTCGAGCCATGGCTGGGATCACAAAGGAGAGTTTGAAGTGGATTGCTTTTGCTTTTCATTCGGTAAATTTTCTTATTTAATCTTAATCTTTAGTTTTATCATAGTTTATAGTTCATAAATCCCCTCCATACATATCTGGCATTGACCATTGTTGTTCTCCAGACCACATACAAGGGGCAGTCCTACTTCAGAGCTTACGATGACTACCAGAAATGGAATTCATTCATCGAGCACATTAGACGCAACATTTTGTCACCAGACTCTCCACTTACTCACATGTATCAGACTTCAGAGTTCTGGCCACAAGTAAGTGTGGACCACTAAGATATACTTGCACGTTTGTGATTCTGCTCGTGAAGCAGGTGCTGCAGTTTATCATGTCAGTGATGCCGAGTTCAAGGTGACATTGGAAAACGTGCATTTTGTTCCCATCGTTAAATGGTGTAGAGGTGAAGGTTGTGTTTGAGATGGGGAAGAATGAAGTGGATTGGTTGGATATGAAGTACCCCATTTTCCATGTTAGTGATGAGAATGGTGGGGAGTTAAGAGTTGGTTGCTATTGGTGATGAGGATGATGGTGGGTGAGAGTTGATTGTCATTTGTGATGAGGGTGGTGGGAGTTAGAGTTGGTTGCTATTGGTGATGAGGATGATGGTGATTGTCATTTGTGATGTGGGTGCCAACGAGTTCTCTTTTGCTTATTTTGGTTTGTGGTTCTCATTTTTTGTATACATGCTGCATACTTGATGACTGGGTTAAGATTATATGTCCACTTGGCTGCAATTCATTTTCATCATTCACACACAAATACATGTGTTAGTCATTGTCAAAGTTCTCTGTGACCTCTTGGCTAGTCCTGTGATTTGTGTTTGTAGCACCTGACCCACCCTGTGTGTGTATCTCAGGTGATGATGGAGGTTGTGGCCGTGAGCAGCGCCATCTATGGGCTCGTCTTCTCCCTTGTCATCTGCATTGCGGCTGTTGCTGTCTTCACAGGACATGCCTCTCTTCTCCTCATCATCACTGCCACTATACTGGGTGAGGTTAACTTAGGTTTTTGTGTTCTTTTAATTTTATCAATCTATCAGCTCCTCTCATTTCATTTGTGCAGATGTGATTGTCCAATGTTGTATTAGTAATTAACTGTTTGTTTCAGGTGTGATAAGTTTAGTAATTAATTTTCTCAGGTGTGATAAGTCTGGTAATAAACTGCTTGTCTCAGGTGTGATGAGTCAGGTAATTAACTGCTTGCCTCAGGTGTGATAAGTCAGGTGATTAACTGCTTGCCTCAGGTGTGATAAGTCAGGTTATTAACTGCTTGCCTCAGGTGTGATAAGTCAGGTTATTAACTGCTTGCCTCTGGTGTGATAAGTCAGGTTATTAACTGCTTGCCTCAGGTGTGATAAGTCTGGTACTGGCCATCTTCTACTTGATTGGTTGGGAGGTGGGTGCTGTAGAGGCTGTGTCGCTATCAATCCTCGTTGGTTCATCTGTTGATTACTGCGCCCACCTTGTGGAGGGCTTCCTTCTGGCTGGACGTTACACGCCACCCCATGCCAAGGTGAAACATTCATTGATCATTCACACGTAGGATTCCACTTTTGATATTAACACCCTGCTTTATGATGCAGCATGAACTGTGGGCATTGTGTTACAGAGTGAGAGTGGAGTGCGACAGTGGCGCAGCCTGGCGTCCATGACACACATCGGTATCTCCATCATCAGCAGCGCCCTCACCACAGTCATAGCCTCCATCCCCCTCACACAAACCACCATCGTGCCCTTCTCCAAATTCGGACAGATTGTTGCCATCAACACGACCGTGTCCATTGTTTATTCCCTCACAGCCTGCACTGCATTCCTCAGCTTGTTTGCACCTGCACACTTCATCAACAGTTGGAGGTCGACCTTGATTGCCTTTGTGGCTACCTGTGTTGTTGTTGCCACTGGTTTTGTGGCTGCTTTTGTTGTGTCCAAATGTGGATATCACATCCCAGGTCCTAATGGTGAGGACATATTTTCTGTCCCCAAATCGGTGCAATTTTAGGAGCACTGGTTTACTTTAAAGTTATCTGTCTGGACACATTCAAATGTGGTTTATCAAAATCTTATTTGTCTCACTAACCACCTAGTCTGCCATTTGGTTAAACCATTTGGCTTTGGTGCACCTGGTTAAGCAGTGGCTTCAGTATATATCACACACAGTGTCTGCTTAAATCGCTTTCTCGTTAGTTCTCAGGTTCAGGTAATATATTCTTGTTACATGTTTGCCTTTTTACTCATCAGTTCTTAGTACAGGAACTTGATGTTTTGTCATGGGAACACAAGGATGAAACTGTTGTCATGGGAACACAAGGATGAAACAGTGTTTTGTCATAAATACAGGGAAGAAACAATAATTGTTTATCTTGGGTTGAACACCTTAAACATTCACAATTAAGTATGCGTATTAAGTCGTGTATCACAGTTTGACCTTTGAGGTCATTTCAACGGTCATGTCTATCATGTATTACCTATTTAACCTACAACAGGAAAAAAAAACGTCTCACCATGCAAGCTCACATAAAGATACTTTTGGATTTATTTTCCCTTGACCAGTTTGGTGATATATTTTGTGATACTATGTATGATGTTTGCATTTTTTGGTCAAGCTGAGTAATATGATTACTGCATTTACTTAGAACTTAGGGTGGCTACCAAAAGGATTTCTTTGCTGCAAGTCACACTGAAAGTGAAGTTGAAATGTTGGCTAAGTTAGCTTATAACTTACAATTTTTCTCGGTCTCAAATGAAGATATTTTTTATCTCTAAGAACTTTTTTTATGTTGAAGATGACATTTTGTGCATTTCTATATTTATGACTTTGTTGTAAGTAACTAGTCAATTCTGTTTGTGTTCTTGGTTCTTAGTGGTTTATGATTGCTGCATTTACTTAGAACTTAGGGTGGATTCCTTTACTGCAAGTCACACTGAAGTGAAGTTGAA
Source organism: Urechis unicinctus (assembly GCA_034190875.2). Taxonomy (NCBI): domain Eukaryota; kingdom Metazoa; phylum Annelida; class Polychaeta; order Xenopneusta; family Urechidae; genus Urechis; species Urechis unicinctus. The sequence continues at coordinate 70,696,073 of CM067358.1, read as the reverse complement.
ATGTTGGCTAAGTTAGCTTATAACTTTCAGTTAAATTCAGTCTCAAATGAAGATATTTTTATCTTTGAGAACATTTTTTTATGTTAAAGTTGACATTTTGTGCATTTCTATGATTATGACTTTGTTGTCGGTAACTAGTTAATTCCATTTGTGTTACTTGCTCTTAGTGGTTTATCTGTGATTCTCTGCGGCAAGGTAACAATAAATGGCTACCGTCTTTTGGTGGATATTTTGTGTTGTTATGCAAATTTTGATTAGAAGCAATAACAATAGCAGCTAAGAAATATTCTACCCTCTTGACACATGTGGAAGAGGCAAAGAGCTAACAACTCCTCAATCCTCTTGTTTGTGTTGTGTGTGAACTTCAGCAGTCATTTTACTTGTAGACTTAAATTGATTTTTTGTGATTCTTGCTCAGAGAAACAAACATACAGAAACTAGCCGAAAGTGCCACGTGCAGGTAGTCTTAAAGGTATGGTATTATTTGCACAGACTGGGTTAATTAATAGTGTCATAGCTATAAAGACGCTCGGTTCCTGGGTCCGGTTCCTGACCAGCAGACGACGTTAATTGTGGTCTTGACTTGTAATAGGCAAGGCACTCGCCCCTGGTGTTTTTATGATCTGATGCCACCTAAGGGGTGAGGGTCCGTGTAGGCAAAGAAACTCCGCCTCTGAGAGCACCGCGCTTTAAGGCTATGAGCAAATTTGCTCCTTCTCGCAATGCAGACAAGGGACAGTTTAAAAAACATAGATTTTCATATCCATAAATGTCTTTATTACCATCAATCTTACCTAGAGTGCAACAACAGTCATACTCCTTAATCAACAGAATCAACGAAATCAAACACAATTTTAAAATTGTTGTCCAACATGGCTACCGCGCGAATCAAAAACGTGAGCGATATCACAGCGAATCAACTCAAAAATGTTACATTGTGGGAGTCGGCCATGTTGAGTTTTTGAACGAAGTTTCTTGATGTGCCGTATTTTAGTGCTCAAACAGAACAATCAGACAAAACTGTAGTAATAGAAACAGTCCTCGTGCCATTTTGTCAATAAATCTTTCATTTTTTCAAATGTTTTGGCATGGAGGGCTTTTGTAAGTTTTTAGCGAGTTCATCTGTCATTTTGACTTCGGAACCTCGGAAATTTCACAGGCAGCTCTTCGCCTCTACAGCGCAGATGTGAGAGATCGCAAGTAGTAAATAGCGCAGAGCTGTCAGATGCGGAGTTTCCTTGCCTAGACTTGAAAGCAAAGACAGCACGTAATGACCAACTTCTTGGAATGACCATACATTTACCGCTCAACTGCTCAATGCCGAACTACACCTCATCTTTCATGAACTGTGTCAACTTCGCGTCCACATCCACCTGCGTGTCTATCTCGCTGCCCCCTCCCCAGCAAACCAATATGAGATTATCAATGACCACGATTTCTTAAATCTTTCTCCACAAGATGAATTACTCCGGCACGAAAGCCTCCCCCACATTATAGAGACTCAATGCCAAGAGGTGAGGGAACAAGCCAGTAATAAAGCTTGGAAAGTAGTATATATAGTACGGGGGGTACTGAAACAGTTCGTAATTTAGAGAAGTCTTTTCCTCCAGATATAGCGGGGGTACTGAAACAGCACCTCCCACATATATTACTGACCCCCTGGCAGCTTAAACAAGATTTTTGCTCACCCTAGGGCGCCTCGGACCCGACCCCCAAACCGGGCCGAGGGGCTAGTTTGTAGGTAAACTAGTGTGACGTTCACAACCTGCAAAGAAGGTCCTCTAGACGCTCCACTCGCTCCATAAGATCATCGTTCTTACCCTCCAGATCTCTCACCATGTCCTTCAGTTCCACAAGGTCATCATACTTAGTCTCAATATCGCTCAGTTTGTCCTCCAGATCTATGTTGTAAAGAAGCACCCAATGCTTCGTCTTTTTGATCGATTGAAACAGTCTGGCGTACTTTTACAGATCTGGCCTTAATTTCGCCCTTCATTTGGGTATATTTTGTGACCTCAGCTAAAACGAATTTAAACTCATGATCCGAGATATTACCACCTTCAAGTGCTGTCGATGCCATGTCAGCAATGGTATTCAATTTGCTCTGCGCTAGAATGCGGATCTGATCATGTTTTTTCACCTTAGTGGTCATTCGGCGACTGACGAATTTTTCCGGCAATTCCAAGTAGCCCACAAGCGGCTCCAGTTACACCCAAGACTGTGGCAATAGGAATGGCAACTATTGTAGACATTATACCTACACCACTTGCGCCAAGACACATACCAACAGTAACTAACACAGTGTCTACTGCATCCACTGAGTTTTCAATCTCTTTATCAAGATATTGCTTCTTGAGGCTGATCTCATTCAACCGGATTCTCATCAGGCATCTGCGGATATAACGGTGCGTTGGAATGGTTGGTTGTTGTTTCATACTGCTGTTTTATACGTAAGTCTACAGATCAAGTTCAATTAGGAGTGATGCTACAGACCAAGTCGCCCCTCTGTTTTGAGTGGTTGTATACAAGTTAATAACGTTGCCTTGTTCTAGCTGTACAGTCTGGTCTAAAGATATTACAACAGCCCGTTGGTCAGCAGGCTTTCTTATTCTTACCATTTGAGTTGTCCCATTTACAACAGGAAACACTGCTATCACTGTTATCACTAGTATCAACACCAAAACCAGAACCCCATACGAATGATCTTACCATTGGATCACATGGTTTATCGCATGGCACCCTCCTCTCAGCCAATCAGAGCTCGAGAAAAAGCTCTGTCTTTTTCCCATATCACCTCAAACACACAGTTTGCCATGCGATAACTGCAACCGTGTCGATATATCACCGAGAAACAACTTCACTTGAGATGGTCCCTCACAGAGCACCGCTGCACTAGCATGGCAACACTACGGAGGTTCTTAATATCACGTACACTTTACAAGTTTAATAACGAAGGTTTTCTCAAGAGTCCTTTGCTTGCCAGCCGCTAATGTGGTTGCGTAGCGCTCATCGGGAAGTCACGGTATTACCCCATCTCCCCGGAATCATGCTGAGGCGCGAAATTGTAACACCTGCCGAGCCGAGTCTACTGCGCTACAGTGTTGCTAACATCATCAACGGCAAAGTCGGCGGAGCTGTGATTGCGGAGTAAGGAAATTTCTGCAAATCTCACACAACAAATGATCGAAGCATATAATAATCAAATAAACAAACAAATATAGAAACAAAAATATTTATTTAATCATCACTAAAACACTACAGTCACTAGTCGATACTAGCTGATCCAAAGATAGCAACAATACAGAAAAACCCCGCTATCTAAAAGTCAAAAGAAATCTTGATTCGTTTGCCGCCACGCTCCAACTACACGCTACTCCGTAAGGTACTTGAATGGACAATTCATTTGAAGCAGTTGAAGTGGAGTTTGAACGCTCTTTCGATGAAGCGTGAAGGAGTCCTTCCCCGTCAGTAGTTGGTAGTATTTCTTGCTTTGGCATCGGTTGAGGAGGGGGTGAAGACAGAGAAGCCGGCGCTGCAGGTTTTAGTGTTTGAAGCGCCTTCGAAACATTATGTAACAGGTCTCGACTGGGATGTTTGTAGACCCGAACTGATGTAGAGCGGTGACCGCTCCTGGGAGTTATCGACTGCTCATCGAAACCTGCCTCGTAGAGCCATGTGCAGCATGTTACTTTCCCGCTGTGGTTGGAAATATTCTTGTTCTCACTTCTCCAATTGATTCCGGCCTCGTCATTATCTGTAAAAGGATCCAAGGGAGCAACAAACCCACCATCAGGAACACTAAAATCCGTCTCAAAATCACTGGCGTCGGAAAAAGATAAATCTCCGAGATCTCCTATGGTTGAAACCATCATGGCAGGCAGCTGAGGCCGAATGTTGGATTAAGGGGACTGCCTCTCATATTTACAGGCCCCAGGCAGATACCTTACATAACATAGGTTCACGCTAATTATCATTGTTAGGGGACAGCGTCGTGCTTGATTATCGCGTGTAGGTGCCATCGCGATAAGTATGTTATCGCATGGTCACGTGGGTGATATGGGGAAAGAATACGAGGACACGGAGCCTGAGTCTTGTGAGTCTCGACCCCTGGCCCCATGGCCAAACGACCACTCATATCCTGTCCGAAGGGGGGCACTTGCTTCTGCCCATACATTTATGAGTGGTTTCGTCTTTTCAGCTACGTAGCGTCTCAGGTACCTGTTCTGCTGTCTATGTTCATCATCAATATACTCTTTGTGATCAGCATACTTCGGTGAAATCGGGTCTCCCAACTGAAATTTTTTTTATTCTCTCTCATTTCAAGGTTTCCAGTCATAAAACCGCCACTTTTATCCATTTGATGTGAGTCACCAATAGATACATAGGTCTTTGTGGCATATTCCCAGAGGTCGGCGCCCTGAACAGTGCTTATCGGTTTTTGCCTAGGTCCATAAATACTCGTTTTTATTGACATCTTGTAAATTCGAGAACAATTCTAACAGGTAAGTCGTGGTTGTTCAATAGACTTCCCTTATTTTCCAGTAACTGAACTCATGCACTGTTCCACTAGTGACACGCTTACAGACAGGATTAGCGATGTTAGTGGTTATAATATCACCGAAAGAGCCACCCTCTAAACCTACAACTTCAAGAAGCGTAGTGGGCGCACCATCTAGCATGTTGTGCGTGGTGCTGACTTGATCGAGATGGACATAAAGTGTGTTAAAGATGCTACAGTTGATGGGCGGGTCACCTATGTTAGTACCCGAAGGAATTAATTGCCTACCCTGACCGTCATCAAGACCCAACATTTTTAACACACCATCTGATATGCGCGCAGCCCCATTATCAGGAATTGTGAGGGTAATAACTCCATTTACAGCATCAACATCTAAACCAAGACCTATTGACGTAATCTGCTGTTGAAGAAGGATGAAACTCCAGAGACCAGATCCAGATGGTTGAAACCATCATGGCAGGCAGCTGAGGCCGAATGTTGGATTAAGGGGACTACCTCTCATATTTACAGGTCCCAGGCAGATACCATACATAACATATTATTAGGAGACAGCGTCGTGCTTGATTATCGCGTGTAGGTGCCATCGCGATAAGTATGTTATCGCATGGTCACGTGGGTGATATGGGGAAAGAATACGAGGACACGGAGCCTGAGTCTTGTGAGTCTCGACCCCTGGCCCCATGGCCAAACGACCACTCATATCCTGTCCGAAGGGGGGCACTTGCTTCTGCCCATACATTTATGAGTGGTTTCGTCTTTTCAGCTACGTAGCGTCTCAGGTACCTGTTCTGCTGTCTATGTTCATCATCAATATACTCTTTGTGATCAGCATACTTCGGTGAAGTCGGGTCTCCCAACTGAAAAATTTTTTTATTCTCTCTCATTTCAAGGTCTCCAGTTATAACACCAGTCACTTTTATCCATTTGATGTGAGTCACCAATAGATACATAGGTCTTTGTGGCATATTCCCAGAGGTCGGCGCCCTGAACAGTGCTTATCGGTTTTTGCCTAGGTCCATAAATACTCGTTTTTATTGACATCTTGTAAATTCGAGAACAATTCTAACAGGTAAGTCGTGGTTGTTCAATAGACTTCCCTTATTTTCCAGTAACTGAACTCATGCACTGTTCCACTAGTGACACGCTTACAGACAGGATTAGCGATGTTAGTGGTTATAATATCACCGAAAGAGCCACCCTCTAAACCTACAACTTCAAGAAGCGTAGTGGGCGCACCATCTAGCATGTTGTGCGTGGTGCTGACTTGATCGAGATGGACATAAAGTGTGTTAAAGATGCTACAGTTGATGGGCGGGTCACCTATGTTAGTACCCGAAGGAATTAATTGCCTACCCTGACCGTCATCAAGACCCAACATTTTTAACACACCATCTGATATGCGCGCAGCCCCATTATCAGGAATTGTGAGGGGGTAATAACTCCATTTACAGCATCAACATCTAAACCAAGACCTATTGACGTAATCTGCTGTTGAAGAAGGATGAAACTCCAGAGACCAGATCCAGATGGTTGAAACCATCATGGCAGGCAGCTGAGGCCGAATGTTGGATTAAGGGGACTACCTCTCATATTTACAGGTCCCAGGCAGATACCATACATAACATAGGTTCACGCTAATTATCATTGTTAGGAGACAGCGTCGTGCTTGATTATCGCGTGTAGGTGCCATCGCGATAAGTATGTTATCGCATGGTCACGTGGGTGATATGGGGAAAGAATACGAGGACACGGAGCCTGAGTCTTGTGAGTCTCGACCCCTGGCCCCATGGCCAAACGACCACTCATATCCTGTCCGAAGGGGGGCACTTGCTTCTGCCCATACATTTATGAGTGGTTTCGTCTTTTCAGCTACGTAGCGTCTCAGGTACCTGTTCTGCTGTCTATGTTCATCATCAATATACTCTTTGTGATCAGCATACTTCGGTGAAATCGGGTCTCCCAACTGAAATTTTTTTTATTCTCTCTCATTTCAAGGTTTCCAGTCATAAAACCGCCACTTTTATCCATTTGATGTGAGTCACCAATAGATACATAGGTCTTTGTGGCATATTCCCAGAGGTCGGCGCCCTGAACAGTGCTTATCGGTTTTTGCCTAGGTCCATAAATACTCGTTTTTATTGACATCTTGTAAATTCGAGAACAATTCTAACAGGTAAGTCGTGGTTGTTCAATAGACTTCCCTTATTTTCCAGTAACTGAACTCATGCACTGTTCCACTAGTGACACGCTTACAGACAGGATTAGCGATGTTAGTGGTTATAATATCACCGAAAGAGCCACCCTCTAAACCTACAACTTCAAGAAGCGTAGTGGGCGCACCATCTAGCATGTTGTGCGTGGTGCTGACTTGATCGAGATGGACATAAAGTGTGTTAAAGATGCTACAGTTGATGGGCGGGTCACCTATGTTAGTACCCGAAGGAATTAATTTGCTACCCTGACCGTCATCAAGACCCAACATTTTTTTTTAACACACCATCTGATATGCGCGCAGCCCCATTATCAGGAATTGTGAGGGTAATAACTCCATTTACAGCATCAACATCTAAACCAAGACCTATTGACGTAATCTGCTGTTGAAGAAGGATGAAACTCCAGAGACCAGATCCAGATGGTTGAAACCATCATGGCAGGCAGCTGAGGCCGAATGTTGGATTAAGGGGACTACCTCTCATATTTACAGGTCCCAGGCAGATACCATACATAACATAGTTAGGGGACAGCGTCGTGCTTGATTATCGCGTGTAGGTGCCATCGCGATAAGTATGTTATCGCATGGTCACGTGGGTGATATGGGGAAAGAATACGAGGACACGGAGCCTGAGTCTTGTGAGTCTCGACCCCTGGCCCCATGGCCAAACGACCACTCATATCCTGTCCGAAGGGGGGCACTTGCTTCTGCCCATACATTTATGAGTGGTTTCGTCTTTTCAGCTACGTAGCGTCTCAGGTACCTGTTCTGCTGTCTATGTTCATCATCAATATACTCTTTGTGATCAGCATACTTCGGTGAAATCGGGTCTCCCAACTGAAATTTTTTTATTCTCTCTCATTTCAAGGTTTCCAGTCATAAAACCGCCACTTTTATCCATTTGATGTGAGTCACCAATAGATACATAGGTCTTTGTGGCATATTCCCAGAGGTCGGCGCCCTGAACAGTGCTTATCGGTTTTTGCCTAGGTCCATAAATACTCGTTTTTATTGACATCTTGTAAATTCGAGAACAATTCTAACAGGTAAGTCGTGGTTGTTCAATAGACTTCCCTTATTTTCCAGTAACTGAACTCATGCACTGTTCCACTAGTGACACGCTTACAGACAGGATTAGCGATGTTAGTGGTTATAATATCACCGAAAGAGCCACCCTCTAAACCTACAACTTCAAGAAGCGTAGTGGGCGCACCATCTAGCATGTTGTGCGTGGTGCTGACTTGATCGAGATGGACATAAAGTGTGTTAAAGATGCTACAGTTGATGGGCGGGTCACCTATGTTAGTACCCGAAGGAATTAATTGCCTACCCTGACCGTCATCAAGACCCAACATTTTTAACACACCATCTGATATGCGCGCAGCCCCATTATCAGGAATTGTGAGGGTAATAACTCCATATACAGCATCAACATCTAAACCAAGACCTATTGACGTAATCTGCTGTTGAAGAAGGATGAAACTCCAGAGACCAGATCCAGATGGTTGAAACCATCATGGCAGGCAGCTGAGGCCGAATGTTGGATTAAGGGGACTACCTCTCATATTTACAGGTCCCAGGCAGATACCATACATAACATAGTTAGGGGACAGCGTCGTGCTTGATTATCGCGTGTAGGTGCCATCGCGATAAGTATGTTATCGCATGGTCACGTGGGTGATATGGGGAAAGAATACGAGGACACGGAGCCTGAGTCTTGTGAGTCTCGACCCCTGGCCCCATGGCCAAACGACCACTCATATCCTGTCCAAAGGGGGGCACTTGCTTCTGCCCATATATTTATGAGTGGTTTCGTCTTTTCAGCTACGTAGCGTCTCAGGTACCTGTTCTGCTGTCTATGTTCATCATCAATATACTCTTTATGATCAGCATACTTCGGTGAAATCGGGTCTCCCAACTGAAATTTTTTTATTCTCTCTCATTTCAAGGTTTCCAGTCATAAAACCGCCACTTTTATCCATTTGATGTGAGTCACCAATAGATACATAGGTCTTTGTGGCATATTCCCAGAGGTCGGCGCCCTGAACAGTGCTTATCGGTTTTTGCCTAGGTCCATAAATACTCGTTTTTATTGACATCTTGTAAATTCGAGAACAATTCTAACAGGTAAGTCGTGGTTGTTCAATAGACTTCCTTATTTTCCAGTAACTGAACTCATGCACTGTTCCACTAGTGACACGCTTACAGACAGGATTAGCGATGTTAGTGGTTATAATATCACCGAAAGAGCCACCCTCTAAACCTACAACTTCAAGAAGCGTAGTGGGCGCACCATCTAGCATGTTGTGCGTGGTGCTGACTTGATCGAGATGGACATAAAGTGTGTTAAAGATGCTACAGTTGATGGGCGGGTCACCTATGGGGTAGAGTTCTCCAACCTGTTTGATAAATACTTGGTGCCGGACATAAGCGACGACAGCCTTGTGCTTTGATGGAGAAGCAACCACATGCAATTATGGCAGAATCAGTTAAACTTTGTTGTATGGTGCGCAACAAGCGGCTGCAGAGTTTCTACCCCGGCGCTATGTAGCCTCTACAGGTTCCACTTCTACTACACCATCCGGAGACTTTTAGACGAAATGAGAATAGCACTGTCTGATGACGCCACATGGTCGGCCACAAATAATACCTTAGACAGGAGAATCTACCTCCAACTCTGCCGAGAGTTCAGGGTAGATGAAAACAGTGACTGGAGGATAGAGGGCGGAAACCAGGGCCTGGGGCGGATCTATTTCACCGACCCTGATACTCATAAGGTACGATCATCACTCATTATGGAGACACCGACCTCTACGAATCCGTCAGACAAACCTTCGATAAATCATACACTGGATTTGTTTTCGAGAGTGGCAAGCTGCACATCGATTTCATACGTCAGGACCAGGATGAAGCAAACACCCCCTGGAGCACGTTTATCCTGAAAAGGTCGGAGGGCTTTCCCATACCCGGTGTTACACGGATCAATGACAGCATTCGGATATTTGTTTACGCCATTCTTAGTGCTCAGGCGCAGACCCGCTCAGCTATACTGGGGGTCGCCACGTCCTTTGATGCTCAGAAACAATTTCAGGCTAATATTGAGGATGCTATCAACTCACCAGTGGACATTCCTTCATCCATTTGAAGATATCAAGACTTGCTCCAGAACGCTTCCTCAAAGCTTGATTATGTTTTTGGGACAGGCCTATACATGGCTACATCTGACATGACCTTGGCCATTGGGAAGGTTGTAGGTTACAACAACCTTATCACCATTGCAACTGAGATGCAGAGGATCGGGAGCAATAGTGATCTCAATACGGTTACTGTTCTTCCAAATAGAGGAAGCTTTGACCCTCCACCTCCAGTGGAACCGGAAAGGGGAGTCCCCTCTCTAGGCGTTTCAAGCGGCGCGGCCAAAGGGAAGGTGCACGAGGATGAGAAAACCGCTCTTATTGTAGGCGGAATCACTATAGGCTTAGCTGTGCTTTGGTTTGCTATGTAGTAGGTCACAGGGTATCAGGAGGATAATTCCCCCCACCGCTGCGGCTCACACATGTTCTGCCATCCAACTAGCCACCTTTGCAGCTGAAGCACCCATGATACGATGGAGCCAATGATTCCTGGAAGGGCAACTGCTGCCTTACCGGAACGACCCTTCAGTACGTTTGCCAAGGAGTTAAGCTATTTTTTAATCCATTCCTTTACCCCGGGCTTATCAGCTGGCGTCGGTGTTGGTGCCGGGGTTGCACTAGTGCTCCCTTTGCCTGTCAAAGCAACTACCAGGGTCGAGATTGCCAATCCAATTGCAGAGAGGATGGATGAGATTGTTATGCCCTGCTCCCGGAACAGGGTGTGTTGTGTCCTCATTAAGAAGTCTGTTGATCGTTTCCCTAATGCGGTTAATTTAGGTTCACAGACGTTCACGGTTTGCGGAGGCAGCCTCAACACAGACACGCCGCAGGTCCTGCAGCTCTGCAAGCTCATTTCCTTGGAATCTCCATGCTCGACTATCACCCCTCCCTTCATCCTCCATGCTTGCCATTTTAGCTTTCCGATGTTTTATATCCCTTTCTATCTCAGTTATTTTAGGTAGGTTAAGACCAGCTCACCCCTCTGGGTCTGCATAGCCTTGTCAAGCCCCATAAGCTCGCTGAGTCATAGTTCGTTGTCTGTTTGTGTGCCAAGGTCTTCTATGGCGTTATGAAAGCCCTCTATGAAGTTTGTTTCTTCCACACTGTCACGGCTTCAGGGCCGCTCTCTGGAGCTTCCGCTTTAGCAGCAGCTTGTTCAACGCCTTGTAGTGCTTTTGATGCCTTTGTGGATAGTTGAGAGGTCACCCCAAGAGCCCGAGCACGCTGTGTACCACCGGAATCTACGATACTCCTAGGAGAGAGGAATTTGTTGGGATTGGTCTTCCATGTCAGAAGCTTCCATTTTCGGCCCCACAAAACCTAAAGGTCACCTCCTTTAGACGATCTAAACTCCAGAGTGGCCTGCAGCCCATGCTTAGACACTGCCTTCTCCCACCTCGTAACTAAGACTTTGGTTTCTTCTGGGGATCCTACCTGATCTTTTGTTAACCCAGCAGGCATTTCAGTAATAGTGGACTAGTCGTACTCGACGTATCTAAAGTTTCGTCAATCAGGTTAGTCTCCTTCTCTACTTCAGTGAGCCTATCCTCATCCTCTCTTCCAGGGTCGTGCCAATCTTCATCCACTGCGTCGTCAAATGTTGGGTTATCAAACTCTATGTAACTGTGTTAAAGCAATACTTATAAATAAGCATTCAACATGTCGAGTATAAGATGAGATGAGACAGAGGAAGAGGACAAGGCCGTAGCCGATGTGTAAGTTAACAGGTTCTACGTTCCGCTTGACTTTGAACTCCTCAAGAGGCACATGCCATTCTACTAGAGCGCGAATACAAGCTAACATTAAACAACTAATTCACGCAACAGCGGACACAGCTGCCAGCTACAAAATTGATGGCATCTCCCTAGAGTATGACATGGTTAACCAACCAGAGTTGGCCCGCATGATACGCAACCAGTACACAGGTCGACTTGCAATTCTGTATGACGGTGTGCTTCGTCACAGGAAGCTTGTATACAATAAAAGAGATTCACTGGAACATTAACCCAAACATGCCGGCCTGCAGCATGGAGGGCATCCTACTGCTCTTTGAAGACCCAGCCAATGCCTCATTCGCCAGGAAGACAAAGTCCCAAAGATTACAAAAGTTGAGGTGACCATTGAGGGCACTCCCAACAACTCTATGCCCAGGGCATGCGCGGCTACCAGCAGTGGGATGAATTGAAGAAGGCCTTTGCAGCAACGAGTGAACCAGACCCCAGTGTAGCACTAGCTGCAAAAGATATGTCGGACGTGTCCCTAGGAGAGTACCTAACCACCAAGTATGCTCTGTCGCTCGACTTATGATAACGCCCAGGTGCACGGTAGTGGCACGGCCGTGGAGAATGCGCCTGATGGTATCACCATACAGATTACAAAACAAAGCAGAGGCTAAAAGGGTTGCAGCAGTACGAAAGGGAGCTGCAGCTCGAAAAACCAATCAACTGCTAGCAAAACATCGAGTATCAGTAAGGCGCGGCCGTATGAATATCCATCGAGACCAGGGTATAGTGGAACGCTTTTACCGAACACTTGCCGAATGACTCTTTGGACACCAGTATGCCGTAGAGTTATGGATACTGGAAAACGATCGACTGAGTGGGTTTCTCGACTGCAGGCTGTAGTCTCTGCAATAAATAATGAGGTGACCCGCTTGACTGGAATAAAACCTAAGGATGCTATAAAGGCAAACGAGTTGCACAAAAGCCCTCTTCAGTCGTACCTGGGCGCCCGCTTGGGGTCAAAGAGCAAACGCTTCCCTCTGATGTTGGCGTTCGCTACCTCTACCAGCCTGGTGAGGTCGAGCAAGACCAGCGGCAGCGGGCCACTGACCCTGTGTGGTCACTCAATGTTTACCAGATTGGGCGCTCTGTCACTAAATCTGGTGAGCCTTTACTATCCTATTTGTTGGATGGACCACTCGTGGCTTTGTAAAGGAGGAGCTGCTTGTGGTGCCGTCTGATACCCAGTTGCCACCAGACGGTATTACCAATTAGACATTAGAGATCTATATACATAACAATGGTAGTATATGACAATAAGTACCCATGGATATTACCCTGTACACAGATATAAGATAAAACATGGTGTCGTTAATCGTCTTTGTACGGGTTGCCAGAAGGCTGTAAAAAAAAGTAAGGTAGGATTGAGTATGGATTGTGGGTTTGATAAAGTCAACCACAGGCGCTTGCCTTGCCCCCCCCCCCCCCAAAAAAAAATGCTTCACAACAGGCTGCAGCCTAAAAAAAGAACGGGGATCTCCCCCTGCATAAAAATAGAAATCCGCCCGCTGTCAAGTCGTTGTTTTATGCATCCAAATATTTCCTTTTAGACTAATGGAACTGTGTAGTAACAATGGCTCATAATACGAGAGCACGTGAAGCCAAAAACGATCACCACGGTTTTGCACTTCAAGCACTTGAAAAGCGTAATGAATTTGACCGTACATACAAGAAGATATTTGATAGATTAGGGCTGGGGTGGCACGCACCTCTGTCCCCATCCCTGCCCCACGCAGACCAGTCCCTATCCCGCACAGACCAGTCCCTGCACCACGTGTCCCCACAACCCAGTTCCCAGCCCCCACAGCGCTTCTTGCCTTCAAGAAGTGGACTAAGTTCCTTCATCCATTTGCGTGGATGGGTGATCAAGTTCTTGCTTACCCCCTTGGCTCAACTTGATATGTTTTTGGGATCGGAAGATTTATAAATGGCGATGGTCATAATGACTTGATGAAGGTTGTAGGTTACAACAACCTATCACCATTGCAACTGTGGATTGAAAGGTGGCACCTACCTAAAGTAAAACTGCAGAGAGCAAGCTGGTGGTAAAACAAGGCAATCATCAGAAATGTAACGAAACCAGAGTAACTAATATCCAGAACGGTTGACCTATCAATCCACAGATTCCCTTGAAAGCGGCTCTGCACTCGGTGGTAAACAAGGCAATCTAAGAAACCACATAGACCATCTATACTATAACATGCTAAGCACATAGACCATCTAACTATAACATTAAGCCGCTCTTAACCCTGTTTGAAGGTAAAGGCGCAGAATTTCTAACACCTGTACCGCATATTGAGAAAGTAGAAGTAGAAAAGCATGCTAATCTAGCCGTAAACGTCTTTGGCTGGGATGGTACATGCATAAACCTCATGTTGGTTGAGGCGGACAGGTTACATTACACACTGATCAAAGATCTGAACCGCTTGCTGTATGATCAGAGTAAACATAAAGAGCGCAAGTTCTTCTGGGAGCTATGTCTGCATGGATACACCACTGCAAAACTGCTCCTGGCACACAAACCTGAGTGCATGGGTACGTGTTGACATGCCTGAGGAAGGGAAGAATATGTTATCCTTCCAGAACTGGCAGAAACAGCTTCCTGGCCGATGTGTTTGATATGTAGCGTGCGAGTGGTTTCTAAAAAAGCGAGTGGGGTAAATCTAAAACTTAAACTGTTGAACACGCTTCGCCCGAAAAAAATACACAGATTGTATGGAGCCAAAAGTAGATTTATTCCATTTAAAAGCACAACACCAACTGCGTACGAGGTAGGCTATGCTAAGAACAGTTCCCTGCTCTCAAACATGCAAATATTACAAAAAGTCCCTCAAATGGAACTTACCAACGATTGAGGTGAAAATAATCCCAAGTCCAACTAAATCGGACGCTGGAACCAGTCACAACAACAACAACAATGCCACCTCGATCTCCTCGCTGCGGAAGATGCCACAGCTTATATATACAAGGTCACGTGACCACGCTGTTATCAATGCGAAATGTTAACATGATAATAAATACATAGACATAAAAATATTATACAAGTTATGTGGGCATGTGCATTCTAGATCTTTCAAGGCACTTGATGCATGACTTCTATTATAATACCATGAAGCCCAGATACGGCAACAACCTTGGGCTGCTATACACAGACACGGACTCGCTGCTTCTCGAGCTCCGTACATCTGACGTGTATGCTGACATGAAAAACGATGGGCATCTCTTTGACACTGGCAATTATGATCCTTCCTACCACTTGTTCAGTAACGTAAATAAGAAGGAGTTGGGGAAAATGAAGGATGAGTGTTGAGGTGTTTCTATCAAGGAGTATGTCGGTCTGCGTCCTAAGATGTACTCTATTCTGATGTCAGACGACGGTGAAATGAAAAAGGCTAAGGGAGTAAAGAAGGTTGTGGTTAAGAAACACCTACGCCATGAACAGTATATGGAGTCTCTGTTCACCAAGAAGCAGTTCCGCCATGGGATGAACATGCTGCGCATGTTATATGGGCTCCACGTCAATAAAGTGTCCCTCTCCCCTTTGACTCAACGCGGTGGATAGCTGAGAACGGTGTAGACACCTTGGCCTATGGGCAGACTAGATCGACAAGAAACTAGCCGCTCGGCCCCGTTGTGGGATCGGGTCCCAGGCGCCCTTGGGTGAGCAAAAATCTTGTATAAGCTGCCAAGGTTGAGAAGTATATATGGGGGGGGGGGTGCTGTTTCCCCTACTATATATACTACTTGGCACGTGAAAAGATGCAAGAGATTGTAGTCCTACCATATAGTTAGGCTATGCAAAACCACAATCAAAACCGACATGGTCCAAAAAGCAAAGTCACTGACGCACGTCAATCAGATTCGTGTCAAAGCCATTAACCACGGCATCCATAATAAGCATGTGGCTCTGAGGAAATATGCAGGGTTGACTGGGGCCGAAGTCCCAAACTCACCTTGCCAAGCATGCTCACCAGATGGTGTTGTGTCTGATGACCTGATTGTTGAGGTCAAGCGACCAGGAACAAACCTGTCATTCCTGTCTCGGTGCCATACCTGGTCAGTGTGAACATTCAGCTGACCCTCATCAGACAACATGATTACTTTTACCAGATTCAGGACCAGTTGTTTTGCGCAAACAGTCGACTTTGTCACCTCGTGGAGATTGTTCCAGTGACCCGTTACAATGACTTTATTTCTGCTATGGTTGCAAAGTTAGGTTTTTTTCTTCATGGACCCCTTCAAAGAAGCTGTTCTTGATTTCATGTATTTTAACAGATTCTGTTTCTGAGTTTGTGAAGTCTTGTGCACTGATTTCTTTTTCCTTGAATAATCATTCACCTGTACCTCTAGTTGCATATTGTCTGTGGTGGAATGTATTATAAACTCTGAGATTTTGAAGTCTTAATTGTTGTAGTTTATTTCTGTACTCAGTGATAATCCACGGTCCCATTATTAACTAGCTTAATGAAAGAGACAAACATGACTAGGTTACAAAACAATTTTGTCTTCAAGATATTAAGAGTACTCGGATGAAGATTTATTTTAAATTACCTATATATAAATTCATTGTATAAAATGCAAACTACACAAGAAATTCATAGATACATTTTATATCCACTCAGGCATAGAGTCAAGGAGATGAGTATGCAGTTTAACAGTTGTACCTAATAAAGCTACCGCTAACGATCGAATGCGCATGCCTGACTTTATATGTATTGCGCATTCGCCGATACATTCAACCGTGATTGGACAAAAATCGCCGTACACCGTGTGGGCCCAAAAGGCTATTTGTACGGCTGCCACCTGAAGGTTAGTTATCTGTGTGTAATCGTTATACATACCCATAGTCCTGCGCGGACGTTATAACTTCATTACTACATACTCTTAGATCGGAATTATTAAAAAGCTTCTAGTCAGAAGAAACCATGAGGTGACAGAATGGGTAAGGTCTATTTCAAACAGTTGTGGTACTGTGTTGCGACATGTCAGGGAAGTGCACAGGTATTTAGGGAGAAGTGGCTTGGTGTGCTACACCATGTACAGGATGTTCAGGTGTGGGTTACAGGGAGATGACCACACACCCTATGCATATGAGGACGCGGCTCAGTAAACCTGGATATCACCTGAGTGCAAAGGCTTCCAAACAATCAATACAGTCGTGACAGACAAGAATCTTTGTATTTTACTGAAACCTGTGCTAAACTTACACAATTCCCATACCTACTGATCTGCCAACAAGGAATTTTGAATGTCATGTGTTTTTATATTATAAAAAAACACCTTTGAAAACTGCCATTTTGGAATCACCTTTCATCCAGAAAGCCATTAAAAACATTTGCAATTATAAATTCCTTGTCTGGATCGGTATATATGAGTATAAAATTTAGTTTGGTACAGACAAAGAGTGCCACCATATTTCTATTCAAAGCATCTACAATTAAATCTACCTCGACAGAGAGCTGGACAGAGGTGTTCTGGCCCAGAATCCAAGGATTTTTTGCCCGATTTTTTCTGGTTCGTTCCATGTGTGGATGACGCGTTCTTTGCTGAGCCATGTGATATGCTTTTGCTTCGTAGGTGTAACTTATTAACGTGACTCATTTGTACAATGGTTAGAAACCTTACCATCAATTAGACCACCTGGTAGGGGGGAGGGGTGGGGTAAATGTTTATTTCCGGGAGTGCATGTACACCAAGTCCAAGTTCCTCACTTCGCTATTCAATGAGATCCGATATTGTTCAAGGACTGAACGACTAAGTGGGACTGAACGACTTAGTGGGACTGAATGACTAAGTGTGCGTCTGTTCCTAGGACTTTATTTTACATTGATCTTTCTCTACTTTACAATTAATAAGCCGCGTTTGTTTGATTGAATCAATAGTTAGGATCCCACTGACTGTCAGTAATATCTTGGTCCTTGTGTCATGTTTCCACTAGTTTGTAACACTACCGCGTTGAATAGTCACATTTTGGTAGCCCATTTTGGCAGCATATTTTATGCTAGTATATTTTGCCCAGCTAGATCAAGCCTATGCATTGCTGTGGTATCATTTATTTAAGTTAAAGGAAGTTATATTTCCATCAAATAACTTCCACATTCTGCAGAGGCACAACCAAGTTCAGACACCGGGATTCTCCCCTTTACGCACTCGAAGAGGTTTCTGAAACGGAAAAAAAGTGTTCGATCAGCACATGGGCCATTCGGGTGCGATAAATGAATTGATTTACCAATGTACCGCAGCAATTAAGGAGATTATTGGAGAAGGGGGATGCCTTGTCCCCTATATGTATTGCCGTATCACCTACATACAATACATTGTAACCTACGTGCTATGCTGTATCACATACAGACAATACCTAGTCACCTACGTGCAATGCTGTATCACATACAGACAATACCTTGTCACCTATAACCTACATACAATACCTTGTCACTTACATGTATTGCCTTTTCACCTACATTCAATACCCTGTAACCTACGTGCAATTCTGTATCACCTACATACAATGCCTTGTCACCTACATTCAATACCTTGTAACCTACGTGCAATTCTGTATCGCCTACATACAATGCCTTGTCACCTACATAAAATGCCGTATCACCTACATACAATGCCGATCACCTACATACAATGGCTTGTCACCTACATACAATGCCTTGTCATATACGTGCAATGCCTTGTCACCTACATACCATGCCTTGTCACCTACATACAATGCCGATCACCTACATACAATGCCTTGTCACCTACATACAATGCCGTATCACCTACATACAATGCCTTGTTACCTACATGCAATGCCGTATCACCTACGTACAATGCCTTGTCACCTATGTGCAATGTCATATCACCTACATACAATGCCTTGTCGCCTACATACAACGCCGTATCACATCCGATTTTATCAAGCTATAAGCTACAAATGTATTTTCAAACAGTAGATTCTGCTGTAACATTAAGTATTTGTTATCCTAATTTACAGGATGAGTAAGGTTGAAACATTAGACAAGCTGGCGAACATTAAACAAGAAGCCCATGTGTACATTGGGGAACTTGTCATCATGATTAATATTATAATCATCAATGTTATCTTCGTTAACATTATCATCGTTATAGGCTTTATTGTCATGGAAATCTATAATTGTTATTACGATCGAATTATTTTCCAAGGGGATATTGATGATTTAAAATTAGATTGCGTTCGAGATCAAAACCAAACCTCTTTGTTTTGCAAATAAATTACACCTACCATTTAAAATAAACCTGAAAATATCTGAAAAATTGCACATGCACCGCAAGACAAAAACAAAGTGAACAAAGATTCATTTTGAAGCTGACCAACGTTAAACGAAAAAGTTTACGATTAAATAGGCCTACAATAAGCTGTAATTGTTTTTACGATCGAATCATTTTCCAGGAAGACACTGATGATTCAAAATTTCTTTCGACGACCTTGACTTCAGTTTGCGGTCAAGGTGACAAAAACCCTCAAAGTTTTGCGCATCTATTACACCTTCCTTCAAAAAAATAATTTCGAAAATATATTGAAAATTGCGATCTGTGTCACGAGACAAAAAAAACTTGACAAACATTTATTTAGAAGCTAACCAACGTTTAACCCTGAAATAATTGACGTGCAGGAATTTATTAACAATGAGTTATTTACAATTACATATCAACAAAAAATTGGCAATTGAATGAAACTTCCAAAATTGTAAACATTTTTCAAATCGAAGTGTTATACACGCCGATATTGGGAATTGAACTTAAGATATTTTTTTTATAAACTTTGATGCGTTCGGAACCGAAAATGATGTCATCAACAACCATGGAATTTTACAAAGCAACTTACAATGTCACTGACAACATTCGACAAAATTGTGTTATAATACTATTCTAGCTCATACGTTTTTAAAAAGCCTCCCCCTTGATTATCAGCACGTCAACCCGGGTTGCATCCGACCACTTGGTGGGGAGGGGTGTAACCCTGATAGCAGCAATCCTTATAGCCTTGACTCGCAAGCGGGTCCACCCTCCAAGTGAACCCGTCGTGTCACTCTGGGATTGTTTTAGCCTGGCCTATCGTGTGGACTGGTCAAGGGTCACGAGAAAGCAAGCCAGCTGACCGAGGACCCTTTAGGGCCACACATGGGTCAGCCAAGGAGAGCTTTTTAGCAGAGAGACGAGATTCAGACTGAGATTCCAGGGAGCTTCATTGTTGAAATTTAATAAACCAAATAAGCAACTCGACTTCTGGACTCATGTTATTTCTTCTGGCTAGTCCCCACTCCAGCAACCATAAGCAGTGAGTAACATTACAAAAACGGAGGAGCATCATCGCAATAAGAAAAGTCTAGAAAATTAAGTATAACAATTGCTGTTGCCAGCCGACAGTTATCAACGATGGGCGATGGAATGTTATTTGTTAATTTTCTTAAAATTTGGACTGATACCACGATTTGTTTTACCTAAGGCGCTTGGGAAAACCAAGGAGTTACATAAATTAAGAAGGAGTCGCAACGCCCTTTGAAGTCACCGCCAAGGCGCTCGCGTGTGCGCCTCGGCAGCGAGTGTTTTCACAAGCTCGCGCTTGGCGGCGCTAAGGGTACTTCGCATAGCGACATCAAGCGAACCAGCGAGGAATCCCGGAGGTCAAGTTCGCGGGGAACATAGACGAAATAGCATGGATATATTTGCAAGTGTCAATAGACGAGCTAACAACAGCAGGCGGTGTACTCCATTGCTCAATGTCATTAACTATGTCCTCTACGTGCCTTGTCATCACATTGTACGAGTCGGAAGTAAAATATCAGTACTCGCACGAGAATTGAAACGCGTTGGCATGCCAGGAGTTTCGATGACACGCAACGCAAATCTGACGCGCGACGTCAGTTCATTTTGATTTACTCGGAGCACATCTGGTCCGCTTGGCAGTGGATTTAACTGTTAAAAAGACACCATAAAGGCAGGAGATAGTGTGCATGAAAAAGGGTTTAAGAAAAACACTTAAAGATCTCGAACCATATTAACTGTGACTTGTGTTCGGTGTTCAAATGAATGTAGTACTCTTAGTATTGCGTTGAGTGATTGAGATGTAATGTAATGTTGGCCAAGCATTGTTTTGGGCATTTTGAATTTTTCATACATATTGTCAGCTAGTCAGTCATATTTTGTTATCAAATATATTTATAAACTGGGTTATTTTCTGGTTGCCTGCATATCATAAATTCATATTAACGTTGTATAATAAATTACATATTCATGTCTCAACCAAATGCTGATGTCATGTTTCTTCATGCTAAAACAGAAGTAGCTGTAGGTTTATGTAAACAATGAGATAAAGTGAGAACTATTTATTTGCACTTCCATGTGACAAACATATAAACAGAATACCATTAATGAAATACAGAACAAGCCTACACCAAGAAGTTACATCACTAAAGAAGGAGTGGCTACGTCTGGATCTTTTCCTTTTCCTGCCAACTGGAAAGGTTTTTGCCTGCAAAACGTAATTGAACTGGATATGTAAAGATTAAAAATATGTTCTCAATACACAGTTACCAACACCAACTAATATTTATCCATTAATCATTCACCGAAATTATATTCACATATTCTAGGTTATAGTTAGTTACATATAAGTATTCTGACATTGCATAAGTATGCCACCGGTAAGTAATAACAACAAATTATCGCCCACTGTCAGCCATATTGGACTTACAAATATAAGTCGCATTTGGATGCGATTTGGAGGTAAACTATAAGGGAATTTACAATTATTGATAATGGATTCTGTTTGGTCATTGGTTAAGGCATTTGTGCCGCTATTTGGTCAAACAATACAACATATTTTTTGATTGATTTGAAAAATTTTCGAAGCTGGGGAAACGACGAATTGTTCGAATTCAAGGTATTATCACTCACGTATTTAGCTCAATACAATAAAAAGTACGCATTTAACAGCTTAATAAACGTGACCATTCGATTTGTCTTTGTTCACTCAGCGAATACCAAAAAGGAAACTATGATAATCAGCGTATTTATTGATATATAATTAATTACCTCGTCGGGCAAATCCATCAGGTTTGGTGATACTGAAAATGAAGTTTCTCGCGCAGCAGCTAACGCCTCAACTTGCCGAACTGAAATGTGAGCGAGACACAGATCTCGTGGCGATCTCGCCGAGGCAGGCACTGCGCGCGAGATCTCTATGATCTCGTCGTCGTGTCTACTCCTGCTATTGGTTATAACTCCTTGGTTCTGCGCATTATCCACACCATTCAAGTAAAAAAAATATTTGGAAAATATCTTGAAAATTGAGTTCTGTATTGCGAGGCAACAAGAAGTAAAAATTTTAAGAATGTGTATCGCACAACAAAAATTTATTACAAACAAACAAGGTCAAAATGATACCTCGGGATTCTGCGTCTGAAAAACAATTTCTATTAAAAAAAAAATTGAAAATATGTTGAACATTGTGACCTGTACACAAATTACACAAATTTATTTAGTTTCTTCAGTACATATTCTAAGCATTCCTTAAACTAAAAGGTAAATAGTTATTTTGCTGATACACTTTTTATAATATTTCAATAAGATGTTTTAAACCAGAGATTCGTGCCTGATAGCACTCGCCAGTATTTTTTGGGGAAATTAATAAAAATGAAAAAAAAAAATTAATGGCAGTTCTTGAGAAGTCAGCTTCTCTTCTAACTCAATCAATGTATGCTAAAATCCCCTCAACGTCGGATAAGCAGTGCGCAGAATACGTTCAATCGACCCTTAATTCAAGGAGCTCTATCAAAGAGTTCATAGCTTCGCAAAGAGGATTCACTCCGAGTGGTTCTGTGATGATCGCTTTCCTAACTATAACTTGTAATAAACAAAATTGCATGTATATACTGGTTGGACGTCATTTTTCAGATCCTTTCCACAACCAAAACACGTGCAGTTGTTACCATGTATACGATTATAACCCTGGTTACAGTTGTTGCCTTGGCTACAATTGCTACCCTGGGTACAGTTCTTACCCTGAGTACATTTGTTACACAGGTTACAGTTATTACATTGGGTACATTTGTAACTCTGGGTTCAGTTATTACCCTGGCTGAGGGTTATTTTATTTTCTCTACTACCTGACACTGATGTTTTTTACGCTATATTTAGCATAATTGCTAGAGCGATAACCTGATCTTCATTTTAGTCTGCCAATACCTTACGCCAATACTCGCACCTCTCCTGCCCTGTGTAGGATAAATGGAGTCAAATTGGTTTGATGATTATTATCTGAGCATTCAATGATAGGTTGTTTGACTAATTTTGGGTATAGAGGATATGTTATCTGGGCTACAGTGAATATAGAGGACAGGTGTGTGTGTGTGTGTGAGTGTGTGTGTGTGTGTGTGTGTGTGTGAGAGAGAGAGAGAGAGAGAGAGAGAGAGAGAGAGAGAGAGAGAGAGAGAGAGAGAGAGAGAGAGAGAGAGAGAGAGAGTAAAGACTACACGCTATATTACAGCACTGTATATTGCATTTTGACCGCGTTAAAGTTTACATTGTTTCCATCCATTGGCATACTCTCTAAAAGCATACTCTTTGTATGCTATACAATATTCACAGATGAGTCCTTTTGAATAATACAATCGTGAGCTTGTAGCGCCATTACGCCAATGCATTCCCTGGATTCGCTTATTAGTAGATTGATCTATGGGGATACACAACTGCACGAAATAATCTCCGCACCCCACCAAGCCACGATATCGATGTCCAGCTCTGGATTAACGACCTATTCTGGAGTACATGTGTTGCAAGTTAAACGATGCCCAGATGAAGAGCAAGTGCTTGACATCGATCCTTACCAAGTCCCTCCCCCATGATATTTATATCCATACTACACAATTTTAGGATTCAAATTGAGCTGTCCATGACAACAATTGAACCAATTTTTATGACCATTGGACCATTATTTACGATTTAATAAGCGCTTGATAGTTTTCTGGTCAGTGTGTATACCGTCTTTCCGTTTTTTGTTTATCAAAACCAAAAACGAACTACAATAGCTAAACCGTAAACCGTTTTTCATGTGCGACTATGCCAAACAGATAAGATACATATGTTATAATACTATTTTGGCTCATACGTTCTTAAAAAGCCTCCCCCTTTAATTATCAGCACGAGAGCCCGGGTTACATCACACCACTCTTTGGGAAGGGTGTAACCCTGATTTCAGCAATCCTCACAGCAAGCGAGTTCACCCTCCAAGTGGACTCGTCGTGTCACGTGGGGATTGTTATAGCCTGGCCTATCGCGGGACCCTTTATAAAGAGTCCAGACGGGTTAGTCATAGAGATCATCTAGTCAGAGAAACGATTCGGACCGCGAGATTCCAGGGAGCTTCATAGTTGAAATCTAAATAAACCAAATAAGCAACTCTACTTCAGAACTCGCGTTAATTTCCTCTGATTAGTCCCCACTCCAGCAACTACAAGCAGTGAGTAACAGTACTATAACGAAGAGCGTGCATAAGCAAGAAAGGCTAAGAAAATCTAGCTTAACACATATATTAAGAAAGGGTTTGCCACTGAAGTAAGCTACAAAATGATGCAAAGTTTATAACGATCGGACAATTATCCATGGAGATATCCAGGAATCAAGATTTTCTCATTTTCGATAACTGTGACCTTTTATTCAAGGCCAAGGTAAAAACAAACCCTCTCGGTTCTGCGCATGAATATCGTCTTTCATTTTAAAAAACAAAAATTCGAAAATATGTTTCAAATTGCGACCGGTATCGCGAGACAAACAAACCTTAACAAACATTTATTTAGAAGATGACAAATGTTAAAGGCATGAGGTCCATGCGTACATAGGAAAACTTGGCGAACTATATCAGGAATCTTTAAAGAGTTATTATGGATTTATCTATGATTTAAAGTTTCCTTTTAAGACCTTGACCTTAGTTTACAATCAAGGTCAAAACCCAACCTCTTGGTTCTGTACATCCTTGAATCCTTCAATTTTAAAGTATAATTACAAAAATAAATTAAAGTTGTATTCTGCATTGCGAGACAAACATTGATTCAGAAGCTAACCAACGTTAAACGTCAAAAGTATTGTGGATATATCGATGGTCTAAAATTTCCTTTGATGACCTTGAACTTTGTTTACAATCAAGGTCAAAATATCACCAATGATATTTGGCACAATTCAACTAATTTTCATGCCCATCGCATGTATATTGATGATTTTAAAAGCAATCAAAATTATTAAAGAAATCATGCTGTCCGGGGCCATGGTATATTGACAATGATTTGGCTGACTCAAGGAAAAGCTTACTTAATCAGATAGTACCACGGCGTGCCATAGTTGCTGGCGCCTCGTCAGGCGAGCAGACAGCAGAGGCGACCTTTGTTCAGCGCTATAAGTCGGCTGTTATTAGCAAATAAGTGCAGCGCCAGCAGATGTGACACTCGCTGTACTTCATGCTCGCTTTGTGAGATAACTGTCGATTATTTACAACGGACAATATTTAGTCATATGTTCAGAATTGAATTGGAATGTAAACCAATTCACGATACGACCATTCACGACGGACAAACGTCGCGATAACTTCAGATTTTAGTCCCGTTTTAACTTCGATTCGTTCGTAACCGGAAATGACGTACCCCCCCCAAAAAAAAAAAATTATAATTCGGTTGACGCTGTCCATGGTAACATTTGACCTACGTTTTTCGAACGCATATTGTGGGTTTTATAAGCGACCGAAAATTTCTTGTCAATTTTAGCTATCTTCTGAACTTTTACCTGCGATTCATGAGAAATCTAAACATAATTCGTGCCAACGAAATGTCACTAGAAGAGTTACTTACAAATTCATGGGAAATTTTTCAAAATCAACCAGGTATTAATAAAAATATTCGGGTACTAATGCATTTTGGAGGGCGTTTTTGGATTTTAAATTCAGTTTGTGAGAAAACTATTGATAATGTACAATGTATTAGTCACAAGTTTGGAATAGCATGGGCTATCGTCAGGTGCAAAATGTTTTACGATATGATCATTAACGGTAGAGCAACGACATGTTATCTTCCGATTGCAAAGCTGAACTACGTGTTTTGGTCGTAACCGGAAGTGACGTCATCGACATCAATAAAAAAAACATTCGTTAAACGCTGCCCCTTACAACATTTGACCCAATTTTTATGACCATCACATATTGTCGATTCTATAAGCGATTGAAAAAAGAATAAATTTGGACTGTTACCACGATTTTTCGATTTGGAGCGCTTGGGAAATTTATTGGTCTGATGCATAGATATATATATTAAGAAAAATTTTGCAATTAAAACGAACTACAAGTTGAAGGAAATTTTGTATCGATCAGTTGATTATTAAGGGAGTTATTCATTATACTAGTTTTTCACTTTTTCAATTCGTTTCAGGTCAAGGTCAAAACAAAACATCTGGGTTCTGTGCATCATCCACACCTTTCATTAAAAAAGAATAAATTCGACCAAATTTAAATTTTTTTACAAAATAACAGACTAAAACGATCGCAATTTTCAAAATATTTTCGTAATTATTTTTTAAATGGAAGTTGTAATGGATGCGCACAACCCAAAGGTCATCGATAGAAATTTGATTAATCAATATCTTCCTGGAAAATGATTCGATCGCAAAATCAACTACAAATTATTGTAGTAAAGTTTTACGTTCAACGTTCAAAACGAATCTGAGTGCACTTTTTTTGGTCCCGCGTTGTATGTCACTATTCTCAAGATATTCTCGATTTTTTTTAAAAAGGGAAGGTGTAATTGACGCGCAAAACCCAGAGGTTTTGTTTTGATTTTGAAAGCAAACGAAAGCCAAGGTCATCGAAACAAATTTTAAACATCAATATAGATCCTTAAAACAAATACAGATTTTCGTAGCCTAATATAAGTAACTTTACGATTTGCATGACGTTAAGGGTAATGACGATAATAATGATGTTAATGACGTTAAGGGTAATGACGATAATAATGATGTTAATGACGTTAAGGGTAATGACGATAATAATGATGTTAATGACGTTAAGGGTAATGACGATAATAATGATGTTAATGACGATTGATGTGATGAAGATAAATCTGAAGATACTCTTGAGGATTATAATGGGGTTGATAATGATTATGATCAAAACAAAATTCCCCAATAGATACAAACATACATACACACATACATATATACATACATACATACATACATACATACATACATACATACATACATACATACGTATATGCGTACATGCGTACATACATACATACATACATACATACATACATACATACATACATACATACATACATACATACATACATACATACATACATACATACATACATACATACATACATACATACATACATACATACATACATACATACATGCATGCATACAAACATACATACATAGCTACAAACGCGACTAACTTGGCGAACTGTATTGGCCCATTGATGACCAAGTTATCATGGATTTTAAATTTTTGGCATCCACAATTCAACCTATCTTTATTAGCGTATATTTATGATTTGAAATTACTTTTGATGACCTTGACCTTGATTTGAGGTCAAGCTAAAAACCAGGGCTCTGGGTTCTGCGCATCATTCACACCTTCCAATTAAGAAACATATTTCGAAAATATCTTGAAATAGCGATCGGTATCACAAGACAACAGAAGTAAAAAAAATCAAACATTGTGACTTGTGTCACGAAACCGAAATTGTTTACAAACAAACAAGGCCAAAATGAAACCTCTGGGTTCTGGGCATGAATTACACTTTCTATTTAAAACCAAAAAAAAAATAGCGACCTGACAAAAAAGTTAAAAATAACTTCGAAAATACGAACATTCCTTAAACTAAAATGTAAACAGTTATTTTTCTAATAAACTTTTCATCATGGTTCAATAAAACGTTTTAAATCAGAAACGCATGGTTAATAGCACATCAAAATGTCGCCAGTAATTTTACCAAATAAATAAAAATGAAGAAATTTTAATAGCATTTCTTCATTTTGGCCTGCCTATACTCCATGTCAAAACTCCCACCCCTGCCCTGTATATGATAAGTGGTGACTCAATATTTGAGTATATTTCGCGAATTGGTTTGATATTTATCATCTGAGCATTCAACATTAGGTTGTTTGACTAATTATGGGTTTAGAAGATATGTTATATGGGCTGCTGTAAATATACATGACAGGTGATTGGTTGTAGTGAGCATATATTACACGCTATATTACAGCCCTGCATATTGCATTGTAACTTGATGTTGCTTACATCCATAAAATGAACCATGCCTGAATAAGAAATACTTGAGGGAAATGAATGACTGTTTTTGTTTGCCACTTGCATATATTATATGGCCAGAGCGAGTTTGGTAGGCTGCACAAACAATATATTTTTTTCGCTGTAATGATGCTCAGAACCTTCAACTACTCAAAAAACATATTGAAAACAACTAAATATGCAATGGAGCAGTGATCCCTATTATAATCATTCGGTTCATGTACAGACATTCAGAAATGTTTGATGTTGACAAAAATGACACATATCGTATAACACAGGCTGATGTCAAGCGTCGTATAAGATACACAATATAACGGTCTAGTGCATTCTAACTTTCAATGCTTTTCTTCAACGGTATTTGCGGTTAACGATCCTGTAATAAACCTAATCGACCAAGACATAAACGAAACACTTCAGTTGAGGGTGATCACCAAAGAGAACTCGAATACACTGGAATGTGGTGCGAGGGTGAGATATTACAACGTGATATACGTTAGATATACACTAAAAGACATTCTGCTTTAAATACAACGACGAGGAAAATATATTATTTATCGAAACAAAAAACCAAAAGCGAACAAAAATAGCGAAACCGCAAACCGTTTTTAATATATGACTGTGCGCCAAACAGATTACATACATATATAAAAAAAATTAAGCTACAAAATGATGTGAAGTTTATAACGATGTGACCATTATTCATGGAGATATACTCATTTTCGATGACCGTGACCTTAGTTTAAGGTCAAGGTAAAAACAAAAACTCTCGGTTCTGCGCATGAATATCATCTTCCATTTATAAAGATAATTCGAAAATTCGTTAAAAATGAGAGACCGTGAGTTTTAATCCGCTACGCGACGCCACGGAGCGATGCGGTCCCTCGCCCGCTTCCGGTATTCACATACACACAGTTTACCATATAAGGTTGCGCAACATCGTTATTTTTGATTGAAACCTTTCGAGTTATATCGTTGATAACATTGGAGTAAATTATCACTGATGGATACGGCCGTCTGACCTTACAGCAATTGAAAATAGAGCTGAAGAAGCGGAATGCGAAGCTTAGCAGGCGAAAAATTGAAGTTATTGAAAGGTGAGTTTCTTCTGCAAGGATCCGTAGATCCTTAAACTTCCTTCAGCATGAAGGCATCACCCACATCACAATAAAGCTTGGCACATGGCAAGATGTAAGCGACTGCAGTCCACCCAGTTTGGAAGGATATGCAAAGCAACAATCAATACGGACATGGTCCGTATGACGAAGTCGCTGACCCGCGTCAATCAGATTCGGGCCAAAGCAATTGATCACGGTATCCGTAATGAGCCTGTGGCTCTGAGGAAATATGCAGAGTTGACTTGGACCATGTGGGATTGTAGTGTCCCAAACTCACCCCTACCTCGCATGCTCACCAGATGGTGTTGTGTCTGGTGACATGATTGTTGAGGTCAAGTGCCCCTACAGTACCAGGGACAAACCAGTCACTCCTGTCTCAGTGCCGTACCTGGTCAATGAGAACAACCAGCTCACCCTTAAAGCCAACATGACTACTATTACCAAATTCAGGGTCAGTTGTTTTGCACGAACAGTCAACTTTGTCATCGTTGGAAGACATATAGGTTTAGCCAGAATTTTTTTTTTTTCTCCAGTCAAGGTTTTTCGGGCTTTTCTCCGGAACGGCTAAACATATCAACATGAAATTTTGGGGAATGATAGATCAAGTTGGGACACAACTGCCGATCCAGTTTGACGCGCATGCGCAGTGTTGGAGGCTTATGGGATCGATTTTTCGTCGATTTTTTTCCCCCATTTTCTGTAACTATCTCCTCCATAACTACTGCGGTTACGAACATATGAATTATATGGTTGTAACAAGCAATTATCGTAGCATGGAATAGGCGAAAAAAATACTTATTTTCACCTTTTGTACTTTGTATAATGACATGTATTTTAGGGTACCTATCGCGATTTTTGCTACGACTTCTCTCCTCGCTGATATCTCTGAAACGGCTGCATTTACGGACATGAAATTTTGTCTGTAATTAGAACTTGGCCTCGTGATAATGACTGTAACAGTATTTTAAGCATTCACAATAAAAGAAAACAGTAAAAAGGACGTTTAGTTTGAATGTTTTCTACTGAAGCAGCTTAGCAGCAGGCTATCTGCAGTTCGTGTCTAAGTAGGCCAAACCTTACGTAATCGACCAAAGCCATTCATCGCTTACCTTGGCTGGCTTTAAGGGGTCATGTCAAAACAGGCCAAACCTTACGTAATCAATCAGCGGCAGCATTCATCGCTTTCGCGGTGTATTGACTTGGCTTAGGGGTCATGTCAAAACATCTAAGCGGCAGCAGCTTGTGATCTTATAATAGTGCGCGCGTTACCAGCTATTCTCGGTTCGTGTATATACTGTCTTTATGTCTCAGCGACAGTGTGCACTGGATGTCCCGGTGCAATCAAAAGGGGGTATATATACACAAACACGCATACACGCACATATATATATATATATATATATATGTATACACACGGTTTCCGATGCCAAGCTTCCGAGCGCCGAGCAGCTATCTATAAATAGCACATATATGTGAATATTTATAAGTGTGGGGGTTTTATATACGTATATATCTATATATATATAAATATATATATATATATATATAAATATATAGATATATATAGATACATAGAGACATATATATAGATATATATATATATAGATATATATATATATATAGAGATAGATATATATATACACATAGATATAGATATATATATAGAGATATATAGAGACATATATATATATAGACATATATACATCTAGAGAGACATACATATATATATACATACATATATATATATATACATATATATACATACATATATATAAATATATATATATACATAGATATATAAATAAATATATATATATATACGTATATATATATATGTATATATCCATATTTTATATATATACAGAATATACATACATATACATACATATACATATAATATACATATATATACATATACATATAATACATATATATATATATATAAAAATAAATATATGTATATATATATACATATATATATATATATATATATATATATATATATATATATATATATATATATATATATATATATATATTCATATATATTTTTTTTTGATATAATATTGTTTGTGGTATATTGTTGGTACCGTATTGCTGGTCGTCCAGGCTTGTCGTTGGAAGACATGCCGTTGGCGCATGTGCCAACTCTAAGTAGGCCAAACCTATAAGTGTGCGTGTGTTTTTTATATACGTATATATATATAATTATATATATATATATGGATATATATACATATACATATATATATATATATATTCATATATTTACATATATATATAGAGGGATATATATATACATATATGTAAATATTCATATATACATATATATATACATACATAGATATATATATACATATATATATATAGACAGAGAGAGAAATAGACATAGATAGACAGAGAGATATAAAAATAATAAGATATAGATATAGATATAGATATAGAGATATGTAGATGGATACAGGGATATAGACATATATATATCTATAGAGATATATATATAGATATATATAGAGATACATACATATAGATACATAGATATATACATATATATATAAATAGACAGAGATAGAAATATAAAAAAGAAATAAATATATATATATATATATATATATATATATATATATATATATCTATATATCTCTCTCTCTCTATATATATATATATCTATATATATATATATATATATATCTCTCTCTCTCATATATCTATATATATTTGTTTAGAGATAATATTGTTTGTGATAATATTGTTTGTGTTATATTGTTGGTACCGTATTGCTGGTCGTCCAGGCTTGCCGTTGGAAGACATGCCGTTGGCGCTTGTGCCAACTCAAAGAAGTCCAAACCTTACGTAATCGACCAGTAACGTGGGTGTGTGTGTGTTTGTGTGCATCGAAACATATTCGTATTTAGCAACTAAGCTATGTACGACTACAATTGAGTAAATTACTCTAAACTGGTCACTGCTACGGAGCACGTCGTCCTCAAAGGATCTTTTACATCCCTTTTCAAAGATGTGACCACCATTTGTACGTGATCATCCGAATCACGAGTCAGGTTGTCACACCTTGGAGTCGAACCCACAGCCTGTGGATCAAAAGGCAAAGCAGTAAACCACCAAGCCACTGAGACCGGCTTAGTGCCATTCCCTCGGCTTTGTATTGACTTGGTTAAGGGGTCATTTCAAAACATCTGCTAAGGGGTCATATCAAAACATCTAAGGGGCTGCAGCTTGTGACATCTATCGAAAAATAGTGCGCGTTACCAACTCCCCTCGCTGACATCTATCGTAAACGTGTGCTGCGCATAGGGTTATTAACAAGGCGCAATCACAGACCCGATTGCTTGCCATTGGAAGACTTGCCGATGGCGTGCCTGCCGAATCTAGTTACTACTATGATTAAAGTTAGAGGTGTGTTTCAGGGACTATTTTAAAAAATGATGTACTTGATTCAATGTTTTTTCACAATTTCTGTTATTGAGTAGTCTTTTGCACTTATTTCTTTTTTCTTTAAGGAATTGTTTACCTTCATATTATATGTGGTGGAATATATAATAAACTCAACAAAGTGTTGTAATTGAATTATAAAAAAATCACCCACTGAGATTCCACATTCACTTATTAAATGAAAGGGACAAACATGAATAGGATGAAAAACAATTTTTTCTTCGACAGTATTCACGTGTAGGGTTATAATACATTACATTATAAGGCAAATGGTATAAAAAGACTATATATCACCTTTCATTGAGATTCATATTATATCACACCCTGAGTGGGATAGACTTAAAAACATACACAGTCACACTTCACTAACACTACACTTCACCTTAGGCAGTTGTGGGGACTATGCACTGCAGAAGCTTACATAACATATAGCAAACAAAGATTATGTCAGAGGAAATCTGCACCTTACAGTGGTTCATATGTTCCACCAAGATTTTGAAGGTGCTTCCCAATCCTATTATCCGCTCAATAATGTGCATCTTCTTGCTGGAGATCTTGCAGTCCCTCTGCACCACTTTCACTGTCAGCCGATTCTTCACTGAGAAAGGTTAGTATATTTACGGTGACATCATAGGGAGCAAATAAGTCCTGCATGACAAAGCCCTTGTCAGCCATTATCGAGTCATCCTGGTCACACATTTTTGGTAGTTTGCCCCATCACCCGCCTGTTACTGGTTGCGCCGCCATACGAAGGAGACACATAGGACACAAGACCTCCTGGTGTAGCTCCCACCACCACCTTTACTTTGTTACGGTTCTTGTACTTAGAAAAAGTGACCTGCTGGGCCAGTTGTCCGTTCGCCGGTCGGCTCGATTCACAGCGTTTCGGAGATGCTCGTCCGCTACGCACAGCGTATTGACAGTGACAGCTTTACCCTAAATGTCGTCACCAACAAATATCTTATGACCGCGTGAAATTTAATTCGTCGAAGTGAAACAAAATGGAAACGAATCTCTTGTATTTATGCGTAAACAGTGATGAAAGCACCTAACTTCCGGTCGAGCTTGGGACCGTGTTGCCATCTCTCGGACAAAACCGCAACGCCATCTCCTAATGCGACCTGTATCGCAAGGCCAAATAAAAACCGAAACATTTATTTAGAAGTTGAACGTTAAAAAAATATATTGATAAATTGCGAACTGTATCACGAGACAAAGAAACTTAAACATCTATTTCTAAGCTAGCCAATGTTAAACGATATATGTATTCTTCCGTGTATTATTAAATTTGCGATATGATCATTTAAACGACACGTTAAAGTCCCGTTTTAACTTAGTTCCTTGATTCGTTCGTAATCGGAAATGACGTGCACAATTACAGTTTCTAATGAAACTCTCCTAGTAGTCATTAATTTTGAGTGGAGGCTTGGAGGCAGGAATGAAGTTTTGTTGTTGTAGGAAGATACCGGATTATATGGACAATAGATAGATTCATGACGTCCAAATTCAGATACGAAAGACATTGCATTGATTCTTGAAGATGACCTCAGTGTTCTCCATGGGCGAACCAATGGTTGAATGCAGCACATGCGCATGTCATGGATAGGCATTCTATTTCATGTCACGCCGGAAATTAACCACAAACAGATAACCACAGAAAAATTAAGCATTTAAGCATCTTCAGTATATAAGTGATATTTTAAAGTTGAGACGTCATCCCTGTCTCTCAGAATGCATGATAACTTACAACGCAACGCAAACGGAAAAAATCAAAACAATGCTCTAATAAAATATGGTTGTTGTCTGAATAAAAACTGAACAAGAAGCAACATTTCACGTATTCATCACCGTTGTCTTAGCTGAGTAAGCAGTCAACAATGAAGTCTATACGAAGATGCCTGAGGACCGTATCATTGGCAGTAATAGTTGCCGGCGCTCTGGCCATTATTTTGACGACGATCAAACCTGATACTGTGTCTGGTTTGAACCCATAAAGATAAAGTATGGAGTCTCGAACGCACCAATGATAAACATTGGGCAATCAAATCCATCAGCGATAAAGACTGGAGATCTCATCAGCGATAAAGACAAACATTGGCTAGCAAACTCCATCGAAGCATTACCATGCCAAAGAACATAGGACAAGATTAGCTTTCTTACATGGTCAAGGAAAAAACATGACGAATTTGAAGATGAAGTCGATTTTAGAATTATTGTCATCACTTGAAAACGGACCAAATCTCTTCAAACGTTGTTGGAATCGCTGAATTAGCTGCTCATTGGGACAGATAGTGTTGCCCTTGAAATATTCATGGATAGCAAGGAAAGTAATATAGTTTCTAATGAAACTCTCCTAGTAGCCATTAATTTTGAGTGGAGGCTTGGAGGCAGGAATGAAGTTTTGTTGTTGTAGGAGGATACCGGATTATATGGGCAAGGGATAGATTCATGACGTCCAAATTCAGATAAAAAAGACATTGCATTGATTCTTTAAGATGACCTCAGTGTTTCACCATGGGCAAACCAATGATTGAATGCAGCACATGCGCATTGCGGTGATAGGCATTCTATTTCATGTCACGTTGGAAATTAACCACAAAGAGATAACCACAGAAATTTAGCATTTTAGCATCTTCAGTATATCAGTGATATTGTAAATTGAATTGAGACGTCATCTCTGTCTCTGAGAATGCATGATAACTTACGACGCAACACAAACGGAAAAAATCAAAACAATGCTCTGATGAAATATGGTTGTTGTCTGAATAAAAACTGAACAAGAAGCAACATTTCACGTATTTATCACCGTTGTCTTAGCTGAGTAAGCAGTCAACAATGAAGTCTATACGAAGATGCCTGAGGACCGTATCATTGGCTGTAATAGATGCCGGCGCTCTGGCCATTATTTTGACGACGATCAAACCTGATATAGTATCTGGTTTGAACCCATAACGATAAAGTATGGAGTTTCGAACACATAAATGATAAAAATATGGAAATCAAATCCATCTACGATAAAGACTGGATGTTTGTAGATAAGAACGAAGTCCATTTGTTTAATACAAAACAATATACAAACAGGTCATTGCAAGATGGATGAACAACTGCTTCCGGTGCTAGGGAGCATTGATTATGTGTATCAGACATAGGAGCTAGGGGATCGTTCATTCATTATTATCTATCTCCTCCCAAGTCGAGACTGCGGAGTGGTTGTAGACTGATAGACTGTCCATGTCACCCCATGTTGTAGTCCAGGTGCCACTTTGGTGGTTTAATGGTTCTACTTGGTCTGGTGGTTGGTGGTGTTGACGGTGGTGCCGGCGCCGGCGTTTGGGGTGCAGTCCGGCTGTCGGGTGGCAGCATGGGTCCAGCCGGCACGACTGATTGATCCGCTACAGCGGGCGTCGGGACCGTCACCGGTCGGCTGACTGCCGGCGATGGTTCTACCAGTGTCAAGGTAACCGGCACCGCTTTGGTTGGTGTGGTGGCAACCAAGCGTCTTGGTGCCGGTGGCGCCAATAGGCCGTCTGAAGTGTGGTGACGCTCGTTTATTTCCGTCATCGATGTGAATCTGCGAAGGAATTACCTGTTACGGATTGCGACGCGCCTCGATCCGTCCACTCTGATTACATACTGGTCATGTTGGCGGACCTCTATGACCTCTCCAGTCCTGTCCCATTTCGTAGGGTGCGGCCCGGTCTGATTCTGTATTCGGACACTGTCTCCGACGATCAGGGGTGGCAATTTCCTTGTGTGTTCGGCCCACGTGTCCGCCATCAGCACATGACGTTTGCGTAGGGCGTCCTCGCGAGCCCTGAGTGTGTCACACCATGTGGGATGTGGCCGGTATTTCCCCGGCAGGATGGGAACAAAGTCTTTGATTGGTCTGCCGAAGACACATCGCTGGTGACATCCGAGTGTCTGGGTCCGGTGCATTCCTGTACTGGAGAATGGCTCTCTGAGCGGCGTCGGTGTCCAGGTCACCCCGCGGGCCAGTATTATTAACGATGAGGCGTTTCATTGTCTTGACGCCAATCTCAGCGCGGCAGTTACTATGGGGGAAGGCCACCGATGATAGCCTGTGACGGACTCCCCAGGTATCCAGGAATGCTCTGGTGACGGTCGAGGTGAATTCTGGACCTCCATCCGAGGCCATCTCCTCCGGGATTCCGTATGTGACGAATGCCCTGCGGAGGCTGTCCACCAGTCCGGTTGCGCCTCCAGGTGTCATGGTCACGATGGGCCAGTTAGAGTATCGGTCCACGACCACCAGGTAGTGTGCCCCCTTGTGAGTGAAGAAGTCCGCACACACGGCCTGAAACGGGTAGACTGCCATTGTCGGAGGTGTGGGTGGTCCACTCGGCTGGGATGGCGCCATTCTGTGGCAGTGTTCACAGCCCTGGCGCGTTGCCGTGATGTCCGATGATATGCCGGGCCAAAACACGGAACACTCTGCGCGAGCTGTCATCATGGAGACTCCCTGGTGGGCTGAATGGAGGGCTCGCAGGACGTCCTCTCTCAGAGCAGGGGGTATGATAATGTAGTCTTTGTAGGTGATGACCCCGTCAGATTCGCGTAACTCTCCACGGAATCTGTGGTATTCTGCAAGCTGTGCTGGCATGTCTTCTCGGGTTTCTGGGATGCCACTCTCTATAATATCAAGCAGGAGATTCATGCTGACGTCGCTCGCTGTCGCCTCGCGCACCCGGTCCCATGTCACTGAACGGAGGGTGTCCAGGGCCGCCATGGCTGTGCACTCCGGTTCCGGCTCGGGCTCTCTGGTGCGAATACCCATCAGTGGCGAGTAGGCCACTGGTATGACGTCACATGCGGATGTAGCGTCGTCTGGCAGTGTGAGCTTGTCGGGTGGGTTTGGTCCGGTTGGGTGGCGTGATACGGCGTCGGCGGCCTTATTACGTATCCCTGGTACGTGGACAACCTTGAAGCAGTACCGCAGCGTTTTCTCCTTTAGATTACGCAGTCGCGGGTTTGGTATGTCATCGAGGGATCGGTCGCTCAGCAGTTTAAGTAGCGGCTTGTGGTCTACTGCTATTATCAGGTCGTTGCATCCAAGTACAAAGTATCTCGCCTTGTCTAGTGAGTCTGCTACAGCAAGTGCCTCACCCTCGATGGGTGCATATCTGGACTCCGCCGGGTGGGTGAATCGACTTCCCACCAGGGTGACTTTCCACCCCTCAGGACAGCATAGGGGGGTCATCTTCTTACATTGGCAGTGCTTCTGTAGGAGCCAAAACCCGATACCTTCCTTCGACCAATCGGTGGCGAGGCATGTCGGTTTAGATCTGTCAAAGATGCGTACTCCATTCTCTATTTCCGATATGATAGTTGCCTTAGATGTGACGAATGCGGCGTCGAGTTCCGAATCCCATTTGAATGTCTCGCTCGGCTTGAGCAGCTGTCGGAATGGTTGCATTACGTCGGCCATGCTGAATGCGTATGCGACTTGGTTCACCAATCCGAACCAAGATCTGGCATCGCAAATGTTTTTCGGGGTGGGAAAGTCTCTGATCGCGATCAGGTACTTGTCACATGATTTCACCCTATCCATGGAGATGGTGAAACCGGCGAAGTCCACGGAAGGTCTGCTGAAGATGAACTTCTCGGGATTCAGGGTTATCCCATTCTTCCCACTATATGTCTAGCCATTCTGCTGCTTGGACGAAGCTCTCTGCTATGGTGTCGGACCATAAGAGTGTGTCGTCAATACATTTGGTTTTATTGGGTATGTCGGCCACTATCTCGTCGTAGCGCCGTGAGTATCCGTCCCCCGAAGCTATGTATCCCTGTGGGGCTGTTCGGTAACGGTAGCGTCCCCATGGGGTTATGAAGGTGGTGTAGTGACGGTCCTCCTCGCAGAGAGGGACGCTGTGATAGCCATTCCATGCGTCGAACACTGTTTTGCGTTTGTTGTCCAGTACGCATCTGGCCTGATGAAATGGCGACTGAGTGTGGTGTGTTTCTTTAGTAGCGTGTGCGTTCAGTAACTGAAAGTCGACCGTGCGACGTGGCTTGCCTGATTCCTTCGCACATACCACCATCCTGTGACACCATGTAGTAGGTGTTCCCACTGGTACAATCTCAAGCACTCCCATTCTTACGTCTTGGTCAAGCCCGGCCTTTACCTCGGCCTGCCAGTGAGTGGCCACTGGTATAGGCTTGTGGACTGCCACCGGAGTAGCATTGGGGTCGATGTTGAGGCGCAGCGGCGGTCCTGACATCATCGGTAGGGGTTGATGTGTTGAACGTGCTGTCCGCGTAATGCTTGAGCAGGAACTGCTGGAGCGCCGGGACATTGTCCTCGGTCGCTGGTAATGGTAGCTTGGTAGGGATCGGTGGTGGTTGTTTGCGTGCTGGGCATTCACATGCAGATGTGAGACCATTGTCTTGTTGTTCGGCCGCGTCCATCCTGTGCGTCTCCCCAAGGGTCGGAAAATCCTTGGAAATCATACCGAGATCTACGCATGCGCCGCGTGAGAGGAAGATCCTGTCAGATGTGTCCGTGACATACGCGACTTGTCGTGTTACAACGCGGCTGCCGGTGTCCGTATTCCCCGAGACACGGATGACAGCGGCTCCCAGTATGCGGATATCATTGTTGTTGGCTGCCTTCATTTTCATGGCGACTGGTATCAGATCCCTGGCGCTCATACCCATTTTCTCCACCACTTTCACGCCGATTAGGCAACTCTGGCATCCGGTGTCAGCCATGGCAGGGAGCTTTACGGCCCTCACACGTTTGTTGAGATTGAAGCCAAGCACCTCGTAGTCTTCTGGCATCGCAGAGATATTCATCTGAATGAATGGTTGTGGCTCTGATGGTCGCATCCGCCACCTGTCGCACATGTTGTCGTAAAGGTGGTGGTCCAAGTTGATCATGTGAGGTAGACCATGTTTGACGGTCTCTCCGACGGTGCACAGTTCGGCAAATGCAGCTGATTGTTCATTGTCCGATCGGTCCGGCTTGGGTTTGCGTCTTGTGGCTTGCTGGCAGCAACGTTTCAGATGGTTCTCAAGGTTGCACCCTCTGCAACGTTTACCGAATGCCGGGCATTCCGATTCCCGGGTTTTCCATGGCGGGACAGTGCCGTGCCCGTGTTCCCCGCAGTGGATGCAGGAACCTCTCCGGCTATCCCCTTGCTGCTGGCCAGCATGGGTGCTGCGCGTACGTACGTCCTGTTGCTTTCCTCGGCGGAAGCTGCTAACCGCGTCAACGCTCGGCGTATCGCGCAGTCGTGAGGTAGACCGTTTTCCGGATTCCTTTGCCTCGATGAATTTCAGCTTATCGGGCACGGACATCTCCTGATTGGTGTCGCCCAACAGGTCCAGTTGAATCTCCTGGTCTACGATTCCACGTGCGATGACGTCACGGACGATCTCCTCCGCGAAGTTATTTGTCTGGCCGCATGTACACTTCATCGAGTAATTGCAAGTGTTCGCCTGCCCTTTGACGCGGGCGTAGAACGAACGGATAGTCTCCTCTCGCCCTTGACACATGTTTCCCAGTGCAGCCCAGGCCACCATAATGTTCTCGCCCTTAACTGCGAGCTCCTTCATAGCCGCTAGTACGTCCTCCTCATTCTTCCCCATCAGGCTGCCCCCATGAGCCCTGGTGAGGTCTTTTCGGAGCTCCCCTTCACAGCACTCCAGCAGCTGTGGGATCATGTCGCCTTCTGTCAGTTTGGTGTCATTGCGGTATTCGTTCCACCTTGTCAGGAAGTAATCCCATTCCTCCCCGGTACCCGCTAGAGATACAGTCGGCCTCCTTAGCTTCTCTACTTTCGCGTTGTTAGCTCCGGCGCCTGCATGCCGATGTATGTTGCCATGAATGGTTAGTAGCGCGGCCAATATGCTAGGTGACTCCGACTCGTCAGTCTCATATGTACAATCAGGGTACGGGCATTTCAATTTAACGGCCATGGTGTGTCTCAATAACTATATCAACTTAGGCTCTGAGCAGCATCCCATGGGAGTGCTGCTATGCCTACTTATGTGCTGCACGACAGGTCATTGCAAGATGGATGAACAACTGCTTCCGGTGCTAGGGAGCATTAATTATGTGTATCAGACATAGGAGCTAGGGGATCGTTCATCCATTATTATCTAGTTTGAACTCATCAGCGATAAAGACAAACATTGGCTAGCAAATTCCATCGGAGCATTACCATGACAACGAACAGCGGACAAGATTAGCTTTCTTACATGCTCAGGGAAAAAAACATGACGAATTTGAAGATGAAGTCGATTTTAGAATTATTGTCATCACTTGAAAACGGACCAAATCTCTTCAAACGTTGTTGGAATCGCTCAATTAGCTGCTCATTGGGACAGATAGTGTTGCCCTTGAAATATTCATGGATAGCAAGGAAAGTAATACAGTTTCTAATGAAACTCTCCTAAAAGCCATTACATTTTGAGTGGAAAGTTGGAGGCAGGAATGAAGTTTTGTTGTTGTTGGAAGATACCGGATTATATGGGCAATGGATAGATTCATGACGTCCAAATTCAGATAAAAAAGACATTGCATTGATTCTTTAAGATGACCTCAGTGTTCTCCATGGGCGAACCAATGATTGAAAGCAGCACATGCGCATTGCGGTGATAGGTATTCTATTTCATGTCACGCTGGAAATTAACCACAAATAGGTAACCACAGAAATTTAGCATTAAAGCATCTTCAGTGTATTAGTGATTTTGTAAATTGAGTTGAGACGTACACACATGTCTCTTACCATGCATGATAACTTATAACGCAAATGGAAATGTTCCAAACAATGCTCTGATGATAACTTGTTGTTTTCGGAATTAAAACTGAACAAGAAAACAACCTTATACGTATTCATCACCGCTGTCTTAGCTGAGTAAGCAGTCAACAATGAAGTCTGTACGAAGATGCCTGAGGATCGTATCATTGGCAGTAATAGTTGCCGGCGCTCTGGCCATTATTTTGACAACGATCAAGCTTGACATTGTGTCTGTTTCGAACCAATATCGATCAAGTCTGGAGTTTCGAACGCATCAATGATAAACATTGGGCAATCAAATCCATCAACGATAAAGACTGGAGATTTGAACTCATCAGCGATAAAGACAAACATTGGTATGCAATCTTTATCGGCGAATTGCCATCCCAAAGAAGATAAGACAAGACCAGCTTTCTTACATGCTCAAGAAACGTACCCTATGAATTTGAAGATGAAGTCGATTTAAGAATCATTTTCATCACTTGAAAACGGACCAAATCTCTTCAAACGTTGCTGGAATCGCTGAATTAGCTGCTCATTGGGACAGATAGTGTTGCCCTTGAAATATTCATGGATAGCAAGGAAAGTAATACAGTTTCTAATGAAACTCTCCTAGTAGCCATTACATTTTGAGTGGAAGCTTGGAGGCAGGAATGAAGTTTTGTTGTTGTTGGAAGATACCGGATTATATGTGCAATGGATAGATTCATGACGTCCAAATTCAGATAAAAAAGACATTGCATTGATTCTTTAAGATGACCTCAGTGTTCTCCATGGGCAAACCAATGGTTGAATGCAGCATATGCGCATTGCGGTAAGGCATTCTATTTCATGTCACGTTGGAAATTAACCACAAACAGATAACCACAGAAATTTAGCATTTTAGCATCTTCAGTGTATCAGTGATATTTTAAATTGAATTGAGATGTCATCCCTGTCTCTGAGAATGTATGATGACTTACGACGCAACACAAACGGAAAAAAATCAAAACAATGCTCTGATGAAATATGGTTGTTGTCTGAATAAAAACTGAACAAGAAGCAACATTTCACGTATTTATCACCGTTGTCTTAGCTGAGTAAGCAGTCAACAATGAAGTCTATACGAAGATGCCTGAGGACCGTATCATTGGCTGTAATAGATGCCGGCGCTCTGGCCATTATTTTGACGACGATCAAACCTGATACTGTGTCGGTTTGAACCAATATCGATCAAGTCTGGAGTTTCGAACGCATCAATGATAAACATTGGGCAATCAAATCCATCAACAATAAAGACTGGAGATTTGAACTCATCAGCGATAAAGACAAACATTGGTATGCAACCTTTATCGGCGAATTGCTATGCTAAACAAGAGAAGACCAGACCAGCTTTCTTACATGGTCAAGGAAAAAACATGACGAATTTGAAGATGAAGTCGATTTTAGAATTATGTCATCACTCAAAACGGACCAAATCTCTTCAAACGTTGTTGGAATCGCTGAATTAGCTGCTCATTGGGACAGATAGTGTTGCCCTTGAAATATCATGGATAGCAAGGAAAGTAATACAATTTTCTAATGAAACTCTCCTAAAAGCCATTACATTTTTGAGTGGAAAGTTGGAGGCAGGAATGAAAGTTTTGTTGTTGTTGGAAGATACCGGATTATATGGGCAATGGATAGATTCATGACGTCCAAATTCAGATAAAAAAGACATTGCATTGATTCTTTAAGATGACCTCAGTGTTCTCCATGGGCGAACCAATGATTGAAAGCAGCACATGCGCATTGCGGTGATAGGTATTCTATTTCATGTCACGCTGGAAATTAACCACAAATAGGTAACCACAGAAATTTAGCATTAAAGCATCTTCAGTGTATTAGTGATTTTGTAAATTGAGTTGAGACGTACACACATGTCTCTTACCATGCATGATAACTTATAACGCAAATGGAAATGTTCCAAACAATGCTCTGATGATAACTTGTTGTTTTCGGAATTAAAACTGAACAAGAAAACAACCTTATACGTATTCATCACCGCTGTCTTAGCTGAGTAAGCAGTCAACAATGAAGTCTGTACGAAGATGCCTGAGGATCGTATCATTGGCAGTAATAGTTGCCGGCGCTCTGGCCATTATTTTGACAACGATCAAGCTTGACATTGTGTCTGTTTCGAACCAATATCGATCAAGTCTGGAGTTTCGAACGCATCAATGATAAACATTGGGCAATCAAATCCATCAACGATAAAGACTGGAGATTTGAACTCATCAGCGATAAAGACAAACATTGGTATGCAATCTTTATCGGCGAATTGCCATCCCAAAGAAGATAAGACAAGACCAGCTTTCTTACATGCTCAAGAAACGTACCCTATGAATTTGAAGATGAAGTCGATTTAAGAATCATTTTCATCACTTGAAAACGGACCAAATCTCTTCAAACGTTGCTGGAATCGCTGAATTAGCTGCTCATTGGGACAGATAGTGTTGCCCTTGAAATATTCATGGATAGCAAGGAAAGTAATACAGTTTCTAATGAAACTCTCCTAGTAGCCATTACATTTTGAGTGGAAGCTTGGAGGCAGGAATGAAGTTTTGTTGTTGTTGGAAGATACCGGATTATATGTGCAATGGATAGATTCATGACGTCCAAATTCAGATAAAAAAGACATTGCATTGATTCTTTAAGATGACCTCAGTGTTCTCCATGGGCAAACCAATGGTTGAATGCAGCATATGCGCATTGCGGTAATAGGCATTCTATTTCATGTCACGTTGGAAATTAACCACAAACAGATAACCACAGAATTTAGCATTTTAGCATCTTCAGTGTATCAGTGATATTTTAAATTGAATTGAGATGTCATCCCTGTCTCTGAGAATGTATGATGACTTACGACGCAACACAAACGGAAAAAATCAAAACAATGCTCTGATGAAATATGGTTGTTGTCTGAATAAAAACTGAACAAGAAGCAACATTTCACGTATTTATCACCGTTGTCTTAGCTGAGTAAGCAGTCAACAATGAAGTCTATACGAAGATGCCTGAGGACCGTATCATTGGCTGTAATAGATGCCGGCGCTCTGGCCATTATTTTGACGACGATCAAACCTGATACTGTGTCTGGTTTGAACCAATATCGATCAAGTCTGGAGTTTCGAACGCATCAATGATAAACATTGGGCAATCAAATCCATCAACAATAAAGACTGGAGATTTGAACTCATCAGCGATAAAGACAAACATTGGTATGCAACCTTTATCGGCGAATTGCTATGCTAAACAAGAGAAGACCAGACCAGCTTTCTTACATGGTCAAGGAAAAAAAC
The DNA here is from genome assembly GCA_034190875.2 of Urechis unicinctus. Taxonomy (NCBI): domain Eukaryota; kingdom Metazoa; phylum Annelida; class Polychaeta; order Xenopneusta; family Urechidae; genus Urechis; species Urechis unicinctus. The sequence continues at coordinate 70,651,450 of CM067358.1, read as the reverse complement.
ATGACGAATTTGAAGATGAAGTCGATTTTAGAATTATTGTCATCACTTGAAAACGGACCAAATCTCTTCAAACGTTGTTGGAATCGCTGAATTAGCTGCTCATTGGGACAGATAGTGTTGCCCTTGAAATATTCATGGATAGCAAGGAAGTAATACAATTTTTCTAATGAAATCTCATAGTAGCCATTAATTTTGAGTGGAAAGTTGGAGGCAGGAATGAAGTTTTGTTGTTGTTGGAAGATACCGGATTATATGGGCAATGGATAGATTCATGACGTCCAAATTCAGATAAAAAAGACATTGCATTGATTCTTTAAGATGACCTCAGTGTTCTCCATGGGCGAACCAATGATTGAAAGCAGCACATGCGCATTGCGGTGATAGGTATTCTATTTCATGTCACGCTGGAAATTAACCACAAATAGGTAACCACAGAAATTTAGCATTAAAGCATCTTCAGTGTATTAGTGATTTTGTAAATTGAGTTGAGACGTACACACGTCTCTTACCATGCATGATAACTTATAACGCAAATGGAAATGTTCCAAACAATGCTCTGATGATAACTTGTTGTTTTCGGAATTAAAACTGAACAAGAAAACAACCTTATACGTATTCATCACCGCTGTCTTAGCTGAGTAAGCAGTCAACAATGAAGTCTGTACGAAGATGCCTGAGGATCGTATCATTGGCAGTAATAGTTGCCGGCGCTCTGGCCATTATTTTGACAACGATCAAGCTTGACATTGTGTCTGTTTCGAACCAATATCGATCAAGTCTGGAGTTTCGAACGCATCAATGATAAACATTGGGCAATCAAATCCATCAACGATAAAGACTGGAGATTTGAACTCATCAGCGATAAAGACAAAAACATTGGTATGCAATCTTTATCGGCGAATTGCCATCCCAAAGAAGATAAGACAAGACCAGCTTTCTTACATGCTCAAGAAACGTACCCTATGAATTTGAAGATGAAGTCGATTTAAGAATCATTTTCATCACTTGAAAACGGACCAAATCTCTTCAAACGTTGCTGGAATCGCTGAATTAGCTGCTCATTGGGACAGATAGTGTTGCCCTTGAAATATTCATGGATAGCAAGGAAAGTAATACAGTTTCTAATGAAACTCTCCTAGTAGCCATTACATTTTGAGTGGAAGCTTGGAGGCAGGAATGAAGTTTTGTTGTTGTTGGAAGATACCGGATTATATGTGCAATGGATAGATTCATGACGTCCAAATTCAGATAAAAAAGACATTGCATTGATTCTTTAAGATGACCTCAGTGTTCTCCATGGGCAAACCAATGGTTGAATGCAGCATATGCGCATTGCGGTAATAGGCATTCTATTTCATGTCACGTTGGAAATTAACCACAAACAGATAACCACAGAAATTTAGCATTTTAGCATCTTCAGTGTATCAGTGATATTTTAAATTGAATTGAGATGTCATCCCTGTCTCTGAGAATGATGATGATGACTTACGACGCAACACAAACGGAAAAAATCAAAACAATGCTCTGATGAAATATGGTTGTTGTCTGAATAAAAACTGAACAAGAAGCAACATTTCACGTATTTATCACCGTTGTCTTAGCTGAGTAAGCAGTCAACAATGAAGTCTATACGAAGATGCCTGAGGACCGTATCATTGGCTGTAATAGATGCCGGCGCTCTGGCCATTATTTTGACGACGATCAAACCTGATACTGTGTCTGGTTTGAACCAATATCGATCAAGTCTGGAGTTTCGAACGCATCAATGATAAACATTGGGCAATCAAATCCATCAACAATAAAGACTGGAGATTTGAACTCATCAGCGATAAAGACAAACATTGGTATGCAACCTTTATCGGCGAATTGCTATGCTAAACAAGAGAAGACCAGACCAGCTTTCTTACATGGTCAAGGAAAAAACATGACGAATTTGAAGATGAAGTCGATTTTAGAATTATTGTCATCACTTGAAAACGGACCAAATCTCTTCAAACGTTGTTGGAATCGCTGAATTAGCTGCTCATTGGGACAGATAGTGTTGCCCTTGAAATATTCATGGATAGCAAGGAAGGTAATACAATTTTCTAATGAAAATCTCATAGTAGCCATTAATTTTTAGTGGAGGCTTGGATGCAGGAATGAAGTTTTGTTGTTGTTGGAAGATACCGGATTATATGGGCAATGGATAGATTCATGACGTCCAAATTCAGATAAAAAAAGACATTGCATTGATTCTTTAAGATGACCTCAGTGTTCTCCATGGGCGAACCAATGATTGAAAGCAGCACATGCGCATTGCGGTGATAGGTATTCTATTTCATGTCACGCTGGAAATTAACCACAAATAGGTAACCACAGAAATTTAGCATTAAAGCATCTTCAGTGTATTAGTGATTTTGTAAATTGAGTTGAGACGTACACACATGTCTCTTACCATGCATGATAACTTATAACGCAAATGGAAATGTTCCAAACAATGCTCTGATGATAACTTGTTGTTTTCGGAATTAAAACTGAACAAGAAAACAACCTTATACGTATTCATCACCGCTGTCTTAGCTGAGTAAGCAGTCAACAATGAAGTCTGTACGAAGATGCCTGAGGATCGTATCATTGGCAGTAATAGTTGCCGGCGCTCTGGCCATTATTTTGACAACGATCAAGCTTGACATTGTGTCTGTTTCGAACCAATATCGATCAAGTCTGGAGTTTCGAACGCATCAATGATAAACATTGGGCAATCAAATCCATCAACGATAAAGACTGGAGATTTGAACTCATCAGCGATAAAGACAAACATTGGTATGCAATCTTTATCGGCGAATTGCCATCCCAAAGAAGATAAGACAAGACCAGCTTTCTTACATGCTCAAGAAACGTACCCTATGAATTTGAAGATGAAGTCGATTTAAGAATCATTTTCATCACTTGAAAACGGACCAAATCTCTTCAAACGTTGCTGGAATCGCTGAATTAGCTGCTCATTGGGACAGATAGTGTTGCCCTTGAAATATTCATGGATAGCAAGGAAAGTAATACAGTTTCTAATGAAACTCTCCTAGTAGCCATTACATTTTGAGTGGAAGCTTGGAGGCAGGAATGAAGTTTTGTTGTTGTTGGAAGATACCGGATTATATGTGCAATGGATAGATTCATGACGTCCAAATTCAGATAAAAAAGACATTGCATTGATTCTTTAAGATGACCTCAGTGTTCTCCATGGGCAAACCAATGGTTGAATGCAGCATATGCGCATTGCGGTAATAGGCATTCTATTTCATGTCACGTTGGAAATTAACCACAAACAGATAACCACAGAAATTTAGCATTTTAGCATCTTCAGTGTATCAGTGATATTTTAAATTGAATTGAGATGTCATCCCTGTCTCTGAGAATGTATGATGACTTACGACGCAACACAAACGGAAAAAATCAAAACAATGCTCTGATGAAATATGGTTGTTGTCTGAATAAAAACTGAACAAGAAGCAACATTTCACGTATTTATCACCGTTGTCTTAGCTGAGTAAGCAGTCAACAATGAAGTCTATACGAAGATGCCTGAGGACCGTATCATTGGCTGTAATAGATGCCGGCGCTCTGGCCATTATTTTGACGACGATCAAACCTGATACTGTGTCTGGTTTGAACCAATATCGATCAAGTCTGGAGTTTCGAACGCATCAATGATAAACATTGGGCAATCAAATCCATCAACAATAAAGACTGGAGATTTGAACTCATCAGCGATAAAGACAAACATTGGTATGCAACCTTTATCGGCGAATTGCTATGCTAAACAAGAGAAGACCAGACCAGCTTTCTTACATGGTCAAGGAAAAAACATGACGAATTTGAAGATGAAGTCGATTTTAGAATTATTGTCATCACTTGAAAACGGACCAAATCTCTTCAAACGTTGTTGGAATCGCTCAATTAGCTGCTCATTGGGACAGATAGTGTTGCCCTTGAAATATTCATGGATAGCAAGGAAAGTAATACAGTTTCTAATGAAACTCTCCTAGTAGCCATTACATTTTGAGTGGAAAGTTGGAGGCAGGAATGAAGTTTTTTGTTGTTGTTGGAAGATACCGGATTATATGGGCAATGGATAGATTCATGACGTCCAAATTCAGATAAAAAAGACATTGCATTGATTCTTTAAGATGACCTCAGTGTTCTCCATGGGCGAACCAATGATTGAAAGCAGCACATGCGCATTGCGGTGATAGGTATTCTATTTCATGTCACGCTGGAAATTAACCACAAATAGGTAACCACAGAAATTTAGCATTAAAGCATCTTCAGTGTATTAGTGATTTTGTAAATTGAGTTGAGACGTACACACATGTCTCTTACCATGCATGATAACTTATAACGCAAATGGAAATGTTCCAAACAATGCTCTGATGATAACTTGTTGTTTTCGGAATTAAAACTGAACAAGAAAACAACCTTATACGTATTCATCACCGCTGTCTTAGCTGAGTAAGCAGTCAACAATGAAGTCTGTACGAAGATGCCTGAGGATCGTATCATTGGCAGTAATAGTTGCCGGCGCTCTGGCCATTATTTTGACAACGATCAAGCTTGACATTGTGTCTGTTTCGAACCAATATCGATCAAGTCTGGAGTTTCGAACGCATCAATGATAAACATTGGGCAATCAAATCCATCAACGATAAAGACTGGAGATTTGAACTCATCAGCGATAAAGACAAACATTGGTATGCAATCTTTTATCGGCGAATTGCCATGCTAAAAAGAAGATAAGACAAGACCAGCTTTCTTACATGCTCAAGAAACGTACCCTATGAATTTGAAGATGAAGTCGATTTTAAGAATCATTTTCATCACTTGAAAACGGACCAAATCTCTTCAAACGTTGCTGGAATCGCTGAATTAGCTGCTCATTGGGACAGATAGTGTTGCCCTTGAAATATTCATGGATAGCAAGCAAGGAAAGTAATACAGTTTCTAATGAAACTCTCCTAGTAGCCATTACATTTTGAGTGGAAGCTTGGAGGCAGGAATGAAGTTTTGTTGTTGTTGGAAGATACCGGATTATATGTGCAATGGATAGATTCATGACGTCCAAATTCAGATAAAAAAAGACATTGCATTGATTCTTTAAGATGACCTCAGTGTTCTCCATGGGCAAACCAATGTTGAATGCAGCATATGCGCATTGCGGTAATAGGCATTCTATTTCATGTCACGTTGGAAATTAACCACAAACAGATAACCACAGAAATTTAGCATTTTAGCATCTTCAGTGTATCAGTGATATTTTAAATTGAATTGAGATGTCATCCCTGTCTCTGAGAATGTATGATGACTTACGACGCAACACAAACGAAAAAAAAAAAACAATGCTCTGATGAAATATGGTTGTTGTCTGAATAAAAACTGAACAAGAAGCAACATTTATTTACGTATTTATCACCGTTGTCTTAGCTGAGTAAGCAGTCAACAATGAAGTCTATACGAAGATGCCTGAGGACCGTATCATTGGCTGTAATAGATGCCGGCGCTCTGGCCATTATTTTGACGACGATCAACCTGATACTGTGTCTGGTTTGAACCAATATCGATCAAGTCTGGAGTTTCGAACGCATCAATGATAAACATTGGGCAATCAAATCCATCAACAATAAAGACTGGAGATTTGAACTCATCAGCGATAAAGACAAACATTGGTATGCAACCTTTATCGGCGAATTGCTATGCCAAAAAGAAGAGAAGACCAGACCAGCTTTCTTACATGGTCAAGGAAAAAACATGACGAATTTGAAGATGAAGTCGATTTTAGAATTATTTTCATCACTTGAAAACGGACCAAATCTCTTCAAACGTTGTTGGAATCGCTGAATTAGCTGCTCATTGGGACAGATAGTGTTGCCCTTGAAATATTCATGGATAGCAAGGAAAGTAATACAGTTTCTAATGAAAACTCTCCTAGTAGCCATTACATTTTGAGTGGAAGCTTGGAGGCAGGAATGAAGTTTTTTTGTTGTTGTTGGAAGATACCGGATTATATGTGCAATGGATAGATTCATGACGTCCAAATTCAGATAAAAAAGACATTGCATTGATTCTTTAAGATGACCTCAGTGTTTCACCATGGGCGAACCAATGTTTGAAAGCAGCACATGCGCATTGTGGTGATAGGCATTCTATTTCATGTCACGCTGGAAATTAACCACAAACAGATAACCACAGAAATTTAGCATTAAAGCATTTTCAGTGTATTAGTGATTTTTTAAATTGAGTTGAGACGTACATCCCTGTCTCTTAGAATGTATGATGACTTACGACGCAACACAAATGGAAATGTTCAAAACAATGCTCTGATGAAATAACTTGTTGTTTTCGGAATAAAAAAAACTGAACAAGAAAACAACCTTATACGTATTCATCACCGTTGTCTTAGCTGAGTAAGCAGTCAACAATGAAGTCTGTACGAAGATGCCTGAGGATCGTATCATTGGCAGTAATAGTTGCCGGCGCTCTGGCCATTATTTTGACAACGATCAAGCCTGACATTGTGTCTGTTTCGAACCAATATCGATCAAGTCTGGAGTTTCGAACGCATCAATGATAAACATTGGGCAATCAAATCCATCAACGATAAAGACTGGAGATTTGAACTCATCAGCGATAAAGACAAACATTGGTATGCAATCTTTATCGGCGAATTGAATATGCCAAAGAAGAGAAGACAAGACCAGCTTTCTTACATGCTCAAGAAAAAAACCCTATGAATTTGAAGATGAAGTCGATTTAAGAATCATTTTCATCACTTGAAAACGGACCAAATCTCTTCAAACGTTGTTGGAATCGCTGAATTAGCTGCTCATTGGGACAGATAGTGTTGCCCTTGAAATATTCATGGATAGCAAGGAAAGTAATACAGTTTCTAATGAAACTCTCCTAGTAGCCATTACATTTTGAGTGGAAGCTTGGAGGCAGGAATGAAGTTTTGTTGTTGTAGGAAGATACCGGATTATATGGGCAATGGATAGATTCATGACGTCCAAATTCAGATACGAAAGACATTGCATTGATTCTTTAAGATGACCTCAGTGTTCTCCATGGGCGAACCAATGGTTGAATGCAGCATATGCGCATTGCGGTGATAGGCATTCTATTTCATGTCACGTTGGAAATTAACCACAAACAGATAACCACAGAAATTTAGCATTTTAGCATCTTCAGTGTATCAGTGATTTTTAAATTGAATTGAGACGTCATCCCTGTCTCTGAGAATGCATGATGACTTACGCAACACAAACGGAAAAAATCAAAACAATGCTCTGATGAAATATTGTTGTTGTCTGAATAAAAAACTGAACAAGAAAGCAACATTTCACGTATTCATCACCGTTGTCTTAGCTGAGTAAGCAGTCAACAATGAAGTCTATACGAAGATGCCTGAGGACCGTATCATTGGCTGTAATAGATGCCGGCGCTCTGGCCATTATTTTGACGACGATCAAACCTGATACTGTGTCTGGTTTGAACCAATATCGATCAAGTCTGGAGTTTCGAACGCATCAATGATAAACATTGGGCAATCAAATCCATCAACAATAAAGACTGGAGATTTGAACTCATCAGCGATAAAGACAAACATTGGTATGCAACCTTTATCGGCGAATTGCTATGCTAAACAAGAGAAGACCAGACCAGCTTTCTTACATGGTCAAGGAAAAAACATGACGAATTTGAAGATGAAGTCGATTTTAGAATTATTGTCATCACTTGAAAACGGACCAAATCTCTTCAAACGTTGTTGGAATCGCTGAATTAGCTGCTCATTGGGACAGATAGTGTTGCCCTTGAAATATTCATGGATAGCAAGGAAAGTAATACAGTTTCTAATGAAACTCTCCTAGTAGCCATTACATTTAGAGTGGAAGCTTGGAGGCAGGAATGAAGTTTTGTTGTTGTAGGAAGATACCGGATTATATGGGCAATGAATAGATTCATGACGCCCAGAATCAGATACGAAAGACATTGCATTGATTCTTTAAGATGACCTCAGTGTTCTCTCATGGGCGAACCAATGATTGAAAGCAGCACATGCGCATTGCGGTGATAGGTATTCTATTTCATGTCACGCTGGAAATTAACCACAAATAGGTAACCACAGAAATTTAGCATTAAAGCATCTTCAGTGTATTAGTGATTTTGTAAATTGAATTGAGACGTACACACATGTCTCTTACCATGCATGATAACTTATAACGCAACGCAAATGGAAAAATGTTCCAAACAATGCTCTGATGAACTTGTTGTTTCGGAATTAAAACTGAACAAGAAAAACAACCTTATACGTATTCATCACCGCTGTCTTAGCTGAGTAAGCAGTCAACAATGAAGTCTGTACGAAGATGCCTGAGGATCGTATCATTGGCAGTAATAGTTGCCGGCGCTCTGGCCATTATTTTGACAACGATCAAGCTTGACATTGTGTCTGTTTCGAACCAATATCGATCAAGTCTGGAGTTTCGAACGCATCAATGATAAACATTGGGCAATCAAATCCATCAACGATAAAGACTGGAGATTTGAACTCATCAGCGATAAAGACAAACATTGGTATGCAATCTTTATCGGCGAATTGCCATCCCAAAGAAGATAAGACAAGACCAGCTTTCTTACATGCTCAAGAAAACGTACCCTATGAATTTGAAGATGAAGTCGATTTAAGAATCATTTTCATCACTTGAAAACGGACCAAATCTCTTCAAACGTTGCTGGAATCGCTGAATTAGCTGCTCATTGGGACAGATAGTGTTGCCCTTGAAATATTCATGGATAGGCAAGGAAAGTAATACAGTTTCTAATGAAACTCTCCTAGTAGCCATTACATTTTGAGTGGAAGCTTGGAGGCAGGAATGAAGTTTTGTTGTTGTTGGAAGATACCGGATTATATGTGCAATGGATAGATTCATGACGTCCAAATTCAGATAAAAAAGACATTGCATTGATTCTTTAAGATGACCTCAGTGTTCCATGGGCAAACCAATGGTTGAATGCAGCATATGCGCATTGCGGTAATAGGCATTCTATTTCATGTCACGTTGGAAATTAACCACAAACAGATAACCACAGAAATTTAGCATTTTAGCATCTTCAGTGTATCAGTGATATTTTAAATTGAATTGAGATGTCATCCCTGTCTCTGAGAATGTATGATGACTTACGACGCACAAACGGGAAAAAATCAAAACAATGCTCTGATGAAATATGGTTGTTGTCTGAATAAAAACTGAACAAGAAAACAACATTTACGTATTATCACCGTTGTCTTAGCTGAGTAAGCAGTCAACAATGAAGTCTATACGAAGATGCCCTGAGGACCGTATCATTGGCTGTAATAGATGCCGGCGCTCTGGCCATTATTTTGACGACGATCAAACCTGATACTGTGTCTGGTTTGAACCAATATCGATCAAGTCTGGAGTTTCGAACGCATCAATGATAAACATTGGGCAATCAAATCCATCAACAATAAAGACTGGAGATTTGAACTCATCAGCGATAAAGACAAACATTGGTATGCAACCTTTATCGGCGAATTGCTATGCTAAACAAGAGAAGACCAGACCAGCTTTCTTACATGGTCAAAAAAACATGACGAATTTGAAGATGAAGTCGATTTTAGAATTATTGTCATCACTTGAAAACGGACCAAATCTCTTCAAACGTTGTTGGAATCGCTGAATTAGCTGCTCATTGGGACAGATAGTGTTGCCCTTGAAATATTCATGGATAGCAAGGAAGGTAATACAATTTTCTAATGAAAATCTCATAGTAGCCATTAATTTTTAGTGGAGGCTTGGATGCAGGAATGAAGTTTTGTTGTTGTTGGAAGATACCGGATTATATGGGCAATGGATAGATTCATGACGCCCAGAATCAGATACAAAAGACATTGCATTGATTCTTTAAGATGACCTCAGTGTTTCACCATGGGCGAACCAATGTTTGAAAGCAGCACATGCGCATTGTGGTGATAGGCATTCTATTTCATGTCACGCTGGAAATTAACCACAAACAGATAACCACAGAAATTTAGCATTTAAGCATTTTCAGTGTATTAGTGATTTTGTATATTGAGTGGAGACGTCCACACGTCTCTTACCATGCATGATAACTTATAACGCAAATGGAAATGTTCCAAACAATGCTCTGATGATAACTTGTTGTTTTCGGAATAAAAACCGAACAAGAAAACAACCTTATACGTATTCATCACCGTTGTCTTAGCTGAGTTAACAGTCAACAATGAAGTCTATACGAAGATGCCTGAGGATCGTATCATTGGCAGTAATAGTTGCCGGCGCTCTGGCCATTATTTTGACAACGATCAAGCTTGATATTGTGTCTGTTTCGAACCAATATCGATCAAGTCTGGAGTTTCGAACGCATCAATGATAAACATTGGGCAATCAAATCCATCAACAATAAAGACTGGAGATTTGAACTCATCAGCGATAAAGACAAACATTGGTATGCAATCTTTATCGGCGAATTGCCATGCCAAAGAAGATAAGACAAGACCAGCTTTCTTACATGCTCAAGAAACGTACCCTATGAATTTGAAGATGAAGTCGATTTAAGAATCATTGTCATCACTTCAAAACGGACCAAACCTCTTCAAACGTTATTGGAATCGCTGAATTAGCTGCTCATTGGGACAGATAGTGTTGCCCTTGAAATATTCATGGATAGCAAGGAAGGTAATACAATTTTCTAATGAAACTCTCCTAGTAGCCATTAATTTTGAGTGGAGGCTTGGAGGCAGGAATGAAGTTTTGTTGTTGTTGAAAGATACCGGATTATATGGGCAATGGATAGATTCATGACGTCCAAATTCAGATACGAAAGACATTGCATTGATTCTTTAAGATGACCTCAGTGTTCTCCATGGGCAAACCAATGGTTGAATGCAGCACATGCGCATGTCGGTGATAGGCATTCAATGTCATGTCACGCTGGAAATTAAACACAAGCAGATAACCACAGAAATTTAGCATTTTAGCATCTTCAGTGTATCAGTGATATTGTAAATCGAATTGAGACGTCATCCCTGTCTCTGAGAATGCATGATAACTTACAACGCAACGCAAACGGAAAAAATCAAAACAATGCTCTAATAAAATATGGTTGTTGTCTGAATAAAAACTGAACAAGAAGCAACATTTCACGTATTCATCACCGTTGTCTTAGCTGAGTAAGCAGTCAACAATGAAGTCTATACGAAGATGCCTGAGGACCGTATCATTGGCAGTAATAGTTGCCGGCGCTCTGGCCAATATTTTGACGACGATCAAACTTGATACTGTGTCTGGTTTGAACCCATAACGATAAAGTATTGAGTCTCGAACGCACCAATGATAAAAAATATGGGAATCAAATCCATCTACGATAAAGACTGGAGGTTTGAACTCATCAGCGATAAAGACAAACATTGGTATGCAAACTTTATATCGGCGAATTGCCATGCTACAACGAAGAGAAGACAAGATTAGCTTTCTTACATGCTCAAGGAAAAAACAAGACGAATTTGAAGATGAAGTCGATTTTAGAATTATTGTCATCACTTGAAATCTCTTCAAACGTTTTTGGAATCGCCGAATTAGCTGCTCATTGGGACAGATAGTGTTGCCCTTGAAATATTCATGGATAGCAAGGAAAGTAATATAGTTTCCAATGAAACTCTCCTAGTAGCCATTACATTTAGAGTGGAAGCTTGGAGGCAGGAATGAAGTTTTGTTGTTATAGGAAGATACCGGATTATAACCGATTTAGAAACAACTGACGCAGAGAGCAGAGCCAGAGAAAGGTGTGTTTCATAAGAAGCAGGCGATTCCTTCCCTCTGGGCATTTTTGGACACAAAAATATCATACAGGGTAATTATTTACATTATAATGGTACACATATTTGGAACTTATTGCCTCTGACATTCCAAATAACACACATATATGCTATACAAAGTGACATATTTCCACAATACAGGTCGCATTCTTCCAAGAATAGGTCTGATGAAGAGGAAGAAGCAGAGCCAGCCCAGGAACTTCAGTCTGACATGTAGGAATCTCACCTGTACCACAGTTGTTTTGTGTTCAACATGTAAAATCAAACCCACGTGCAGTAAATAGTACCATTAATGATATTTTCAACAGTGATTTGGAGGGAGACAGCATCAAAGCCTCACATAAAAAAAAGTTGTTGGCTCAATCAGAGGTCCCTAAGTTACCTCTGTTATGATATTAATCTAGCTCTTTTGACTTTTGAAACGCTCCCCCTCTTTTCCATTGTCAGCATGACATGTTTCACTAGCCCGGGGATGCCTCTGCCCTTAAGGGGGGGGGGGGGTGTGACCCTGATAAGTAGACCTCTGGTACTTTTTCCCATTGGCCAATGACCCTTCGAGTCCACGCCCCATGTGAGCAGTTGGGGTTGACCTTTGTGAAGGGGGACCGGCTATACCTGGACCAATGGGAGGCCAGCTGTGGGTGTGGTTCCGAGCGTAATTCAATGCCGGAACCCTGATAAAATAGCTGGCCTCGCAGAAGTACAGGGAGAAATACCTAGCGAAGAGACGTAGTATCTGAACAAGATTCTGACCCGAGATTCCAGAGAAAGCTAATAAGCAAAACTCGAATAAACAACAACAACTCAACTCCTGGACTCGTGTGTTTTCTCTGGCTAGTGTCCCCACTCAAGCAACTACAAGCAGCTACAATATTCCTATATACGAAGGAGCGCGCAGAAATACGAATAACCAAGAAATATAAGTATAACAAGTGTATAGCTATGTGGTCGGGTGTGCTCGTAAGAGATCGGGTGTGCTCGTAAGAGCTCGTGTGTCTCCGCCGTTGTTTCCGTGTTGTTGTTGGTTTTCCCGTGATCCTTCGCGACGGGAATTCCAGACCAGTACAAAAGGCGAAGCCCACGAGGGCTTAGGCTTTTACGCTGCGAGGATCCCGGAGGAACAAGTACATCACAGACGGAACACTGATAGTCATAGCCACTGGACCACGAGAATTCCCGGGTCATTTTTCGGTTGAATAAAGAAACATATAAAGCAAGGGAGCACCGTGTTGTGGGTCATTACGTAACCACCCCCTTACCCACCAAGCAACATTTGGCGCAGCCGACAGGGTTCGGATCCTTGCAGCAGGAACCGGTGCTACGAACGGTGACCCGGAGGAGACACGATTTAGTTTTGACATCGGTTGGGCAGCGTTCACCATAGGATATGTCATCTATGGAGGAACTGATCGAGCAGGTGGAGGAGTTGCGCAGACAACAGCAGAAGTCACAGGAGACGATAGAGAAGCTGCATGCGGCTGACAAGGCGCCCTTGCAGCCACAGCTTGTGTATGTCCCCCGTGAGAGGGCGATGGCAAGGATCACTGGTGAGGAGGATTACGACTCCCCGGTTGAGACTTTCGTCTCGGACGCTCGACAGATAATCAAGTCTAGAAAACTCCACGACTCGGACGCAGTGGACTTTGTGCTGAGCCACCTGGCGGGGCCGCCCTGCAGGAGGTACGCCTACGCTCCCAGGGACGGACTGCAGAAGGGGCGTTCGACATCCTCCTGTCAACGTTTGGCGACACGCGGTCAGTGCCTCAACTCCTGAGGTCCCTTTATGAACGACGTCAGAGAGAGTCCGAGGGTCTGCGAGCTTTTTCCTATGGGCTGTCGACATTGGTTGACATGGTCACATCCAAGGACTCGCGCGCCTTATCAGACGCCCGGACAACCTTACGGGACCAGTTTGCTGAGGGCGTGCGAGACAACCAGCTGAGGCGCCATCTCAAGCTCTACGTCCGCGAGCACCCTGAGGTCAGTTTCCTCGACCTGTGGGAGCAAGCAGTATTGTGGAGTGAAGAGGATGAGCGCCGTTCACCATCGGCGCAGAGTGCCAATTGCCATCTGGTCCAACAGGTGTCATCGGGACAAGGTGGCGACAAGATGAAGGTTTTGTTGGAACGAATGGAGTCACAAGAGAAAGCTATGCTAGGACTTACAAACACGATTAGAGAATTATTGTTGTCACAGACAGCCACATCACAAACGAACCAGAACTTTGCCCCGCCGTCGAGCCGACCTCGTCAACGGCTGAGGACTCGCTTCGGGGCTGGCGATCCCATCACATGTTGGGAGTGCGGTGAAGTGGGACACGTGGCCAGACGGTGTCCCAAGCCGACGAACGCATCGGCCGCCCGTGGTTCCATTCAGTCGGGAAACTAGCTCCCCGCACCGTCATGAGCCAGATGGTGAAAGCTGGGGAGTCAGGCTCGAAGGAAAATGGCCGCACCAATTTCCTTAGCAAAGCTGTAGGGAAGTGTCCTGAGGTGGAAGTGGAGATAGGTGGTGTGGTGACAAAAGCTTTGTTGGACACTGGCAGCGAAGTGAGTACCATGACAGAGACCTTCTACCAACAGCATTTCAGGGGGAGCCCGCTGCAGGAAACTAAGGGTTGGTTGAAGCTGACAGCGGCCAACGGATTGGACATCCCCTACGTGGGTTATTTGGAGCTCGACATGCGCTGCCAGGGACACCTCGTAGCCGGAAGGGGAATTCTAGTCGTAAAGGATCCGGCCGGCGCTGTGTTTACACCAACAGAAGGCGGTTACACCAGTGCTCCTCGGGATGAACGTCCTGAAAAAGTGTCAGGAAGTGTTGCGGTCAGAGCTAGGAACGGTTTTTCTACGGCGCATCGAAGCTGGTTGGCGGGTAGCTCTGGGAAAAACTGCCAAGGACAACGTCTCCGCATGCGCATTCGCTCGCGTGGTGGGTAGAGACATGGTGAGAGTACCAGCTGGAGCCATGTCGACGGTGAAAGTAACGGGCAGGGGCACAGGCCCAGAGACTTACGATGGCTTGCTGGTCGAGCGACTTCGTGAGCCCCTTCCCGGACATCTTTTGCTAATGAACACACTGACACAATCTCATGGCAACAACTTGTATGTGCGGGTTGCCAACCTAAGTGAGCGAGACGTGTATCTGCGGCCACGGACCAGGATAGGTGTCGTTCACGAGGTTCAACTAAAGACAGCTGAGCCGGACGTCCAATTTGAACGTGTTTCGGTGAGAGAGGAGCGTGTGTCGTTGTCAGATGGAGTTGGCGCTGACCTCAGCGATGATCTGCCCGTGCCAGGCCTGGACAATGTGGCAAAAGACGTCACAGAGGAGCAGTTAGCAAGTTTGAAATCACTTTTGCGCTGTTTCAGTGACCTATTTGCCAATGACGAGGAAGACCTGGGGTACACAGACAAAGTTACCCATCGCATTACCTGTACTGATCAGCAGCCAGTGAAGCAGCCCTACCGCCGCATTCCGCCGTCGCAGTACGACGAAGTCAGGCAGCACATCACCAAACTGCTCGCTAAAGGGGTAGTGCAGGAGAGCGCGAGCCCTTTCTCCTCACCAATAGTGGTGGTAAGGAAACGCAACGCAGATCTTCGTTTGTGTGTTGACTACCGTCAACTAAACGCCAAAACTGTGAAGGACTCATATCCGTTGCCACGCATAGAGGAGTCCTGGGACGCCTTAGGAGGAGCCACGTTATTTTCTACCCTCGACCTGGCGTCGGGGTACCACCAGGTGGCGATGGAAGACAGTGACCGGCACAAGACAGCATTCACTACTCCTTTCGGGTTGTTTGAATACAACCGCATGCCGCTTGGTCTTTGCAACGCGCCTGCCACCTTCCAACGCTTGATGCACGCCACAATGAATGATCTGCTCTTCCGGATCCTGCTTGTGTACCTCGACGACCTGCTTGTTTTCTCAGACACTTTCGAGGCCCATCTGCAACGGCTGGAACAGGTTTTCATCCGGCTTCGGGAGGCGGGACTGAAGCTACAGCCTAACAAGTGCCGGTTGGCCCGTTCGGAGGCTGAGTTCTTGGGGCACGTGGTGTCAAAGGAAGGTATTGCAACTGAACCTGAGAAGACGTCCGCCGTAAGTGACTGGCAGGTCCCAACGTCAGTCAAAGAGCTCCGGTCATTCCTCGGGTTTTGCTCCTACTATCGTCGGTATGTCCCCCATTTTGCCAAGGTCGCTGGCCCTCTACACGACTTGGTAAACGAGTGCAACGCGGACAATAGCTCCAAGAAGCGCCAGTCGACAACTCTCGAAGGCAAGTGGAGCCAGCGGCACCAGGAGGCCTTTGATGGGCTGAAGGAGCGGTTGGTCACCCCTCCCATCCTGGGGTACGCCGATTACAGCCTGCCATTCGTGGTCGAGGTCGATGCATCAAAGGAAGGCCTAGGTGCTGTGCTGTCGCAAGACCAGAATGGCCGACGACGTGTGATCGCCTACGCCAGCCGTAGACTGCGCCCGGCCGAACGGAACGACAGCAACTATAGCTCAATGAAACTCGAACTCCTGGCACTCAAGTGGGCAGTGACAGAGAAGTTCAGGGGGTATCTGCTGGGTCAGAAGTTCGTCGCTTACACCGATAACAACCCCCTGAGCTACCTACATAGTGCGACCAAGCTGGGAGCTGTGGAACAGAGGTGGGCCGCGCAGCTGGCGCTTTTTGACTTTGAGGTGAAGTACCGGCCCGGGCGAGTCAACGGCAACGCAGATGCTCTGTCTCGCCAGCCAGGACCGGGGCTTGATGATGACTCGGAGGAAGAGCTAGTCGCTGTGAACCAAATCACCGCGGCCGACACGCCTCTCCCCACCGAGTTAGGCCTCACGCTGACTGAGGGGCCAGGGATGGCGGCGGTGTCACGGATTGCCGTTGGAGCAGATATCATAGCGCAACCAGAGACAGACATCACCAAAGAGCAGACCTTTGATCCCCGTAGCATCTTCCTGTCGCACGACCAGAGGGAGCTGTCCCGTTTTCAGTCGGCGGACCCAGCCATCCGCCGAGTGTTGCAGTTCTGGCCACATCGGAAACCCGACGTTGCAGAACGCAGAGGGATGGAAGCGAGAACGAGGGCCCTGTTGCGTCAGTGGGATCGCCTTCTCATGTCCAACGGTATCCTGTATAGGAAGGTAGTTGACCCAAGCCTCGGTGAACTGAAACAACTGGTCGTCCCCGAGTCTCTGCAGCCAGGCGTATTAAAAGCATCACATGACGACATGTGTCATCAAGGCGGGGAGAGGACCCTCAATCTGTGTCGATCACGGGCGTATTGGCCAGGTCAGGGCGGTGACGTCGAACGTTACGTGAAGGACTGTCCACGCTGCGTCGTAGCAAAGATGCCGTCTCAGCGGGTGTGGACGCCCATGGGAAGCTTAGCAGCGTCGAAGCCGTTGGAAGTGGTGGCGATGGACTTCACCACGTTGGACCCTGCTACTGATGGGAGAGAGAACGTCCTCGTCATCACTGACGTCTTCTCGAAGTTCACCGTAGCTGTGCCAACACGGGATCAGAAAGCTGCCACAACTGCAAGGGCCCTGATCAGGTAATGGTTCCACCGTTACGGCGTGCCTTTACGGTTACATTCTGACCAAGGCCGGAGCCAGGTGGTAGCCGAATTGTGTCGGGTATATGGCATTACTAAGTCCCGTACGTCGCCGTACCACCCGCAAGGTAATGGCCAGTGTGAGCGTTTTAACCGAACGCTCCACGACCTACTCAGGACACTGCCCGTAAACCAGAAGCAGCGATGGCCGGACTATCTTCCAGAAGTGCTTTTCGCATACAACGCCACTCCTCACTCCGCGACTGGGTTCTCTCCACATTTCCTCATGTTCGGCAGGAGTCGCCGACGAGGAAGACAAACCAGAAGTAGACTGGCTGGCGACCCACCGTGAGCGTCTGCGGGCTGCGTATGAAAAAGCAGGAGAAAGGCTACGGAATGCGAGGAACAAACAGTGGGACAGGACCCAACCACGGACCGACACCTCACTACAGCGGGGTACTTTAGTATACCTCCGAAATCGAGTACTGGGCAGACACAAGATTCAGGACGCTTGGAGCCCCGACATCTATCAGGTGGTGGAAACACATGGCCACAATGTTTATTCCGTGGAACCTGTGGGCGGAGGTAGGCGCCGAAACGTCAGTCGGGAACATCTCCGGCCCTGTCCAGTTTCAGTTCGGCACCAGCCGGTGCCAAACCCCCGACCAATTCCTGCGCCACGTCGACTGCGGGAAGCTACTCTTCCACCGGAAACAGACGATGGATGCTTCCTAGCCATCGAGCCAACCAGGAACGCCGCCGCGCCAGGAGCTGTCGCCGGGTTTAATGTTGTCGTCGGGCCGGAAGATGTCGCCGCACCAGGAACTGTTGCCACTGCGGAAGATGTCACCGCACCAGGAACTGTTGCCACCGCGAAGGTTGTTGCCGCACCAGGAACTGTTGCCACAGCGGAGGTTGTTGTCGCACCAGACGCCGCGGCAGAGGACGCCATTGCTCTCGAAGATGCCGCCACGTCAGAGGTCGTCGTCATGCCAGAGGATGTCGCCACGCCATCGTCTGATGCCAAGACAGAGTCTACCCTTGCGACAAAAGCTGCTCCGATGCCGGCAACAAGACGTAGTGTCCGTTCCAACGCGGGTAGGAGCAGCAATCCCCATAATGAACCGCGCTCCGTTCTCATCCGACGACAACAAGCACGGAGCCAGTTAGTACTTGATGTTGCCGGCAGGTTAATGCAGGAAGTGATGAACGCTGATGTCATCCTTGACTAGATACAGTATTAGTCGTGTTTTCCTAGTTTTTATCATAGTCGCGGTCACAGCGGACTGTGACGTAAAGCGGTCGGGTGTGCTCGTAAGAGATCGGGTGTGCTCGTAAGAGCTCGTGTGTCTCCGCCGTTGTTTCCGTGTTGTTGTTGGTTTTCCCGTGATCCTTCGCGGCGGGAATTCCAGACCAGTACAAAAGGCGAAGCCCACGAGGGCTTAGGCTTTTACGCTGCGAGGATCCCGGAGGAACAAGTACATCACAGACGGAACACTGATAGTCATAGCCACTCGACCACGAGAATTCCCGGGTCATTTTTCGGTTGAATAAAGAAACATATAAAGCAAGGGAGCACCGTGTTGTGGGTCATTACGTAACCACCCCCTTACCCACCAAGCAACAGCTATATAGGAGGAAATATAGTTATAAGACCTCCTCTTCCATGGTAACATCAAATATGCATTTACTTTGTCTACAATGTACCTTACTTTGTGTAACATTAGAAAAGGGAAATCAAGTTACTAAAAAAAGTTAGATAAATATGCCTCTGATAAATGTTTCTACAGATATATATATATATATATATATATATATATATATATATATATATATATATATATATATATATATATATATATATATATATATTGTGGGCAATCCACAATTCTCGTGGGTTGTGCTCAGCCCACAAAACCTTCCCAAGCATCCTGAGCGGAAACAAAATGATTCCACATGTAACTGACGTTGCTTAATATTTGCTAGTTACACATTTCTATGATGGTTTCCGCTGTTGTGTTGAATAGTTGATTATGTGCCTTTGCATTTATTCTGTTTGCAACTATTCTTGCAGACACACAAGAAGCAGAAAATCAGCTGGTAAACCTTTCAGGTAAACATGTTAACATATAAATGATGGATATGTTTTAAAAACAATATAAATTAGATAAGAACAATGTCTATTTGTCTTGTATTTCACGATGCCAATAATTGTACTAGTTACAATATATATATATATATCTATGTAGCATTATTATCAATGTCAGGATCTGAATTGGTTAACTTTGGCATTTTCGTTGTCTGCACTGTACAGTACAGTATATGCTGACATAAATATGCCTGCAGACCCCTTCGAAAGGTAAATTTGTATAATATATATGTTTACACAGACTAGAAGAAGTTTCTGTTTGCAACTATTCGAGCTTAGCATTTCACATTTTAACATCATTTCCATTACATACAGCAATGATGTGCATACTACTTTGTACCAAAGCGGTGATAAACAGAATATGTAGCATATATGGTATTTTGATATTGATTTAGTCAGATATTTACTTTTGAATTTTCACATTTGTTGGTTAGTTATCTCTCCACCCTGGGTGGATGTTCCGCCAAAGAGGTGATCCACAGAATGATGGGTTCTCTATTCATGACAAACCTGGCCAGGCGGTTTAACTGGTCTGGTAGGCCCCCAAGCTGGTTCTAGGCAAGCTGACACTCGCAACTGTTATTCTAGGTAGTAAATTTATACCACATCTTAAAGTTTTTGGGTTTTTACATGTTTAATTAATTAGATAATTTCATTTAGTGAATGTTGATGTACATGCTCTTTGTATTCTGTATTCTTTAGCAACTTTCTATACTTGTGGGGTGTTTTTTTTACAGAAGCTGGGAAAATGAACCGCCTCATGTAATCCCAGATGGAGGCTGGTATTCGGATGTAGCTAAAGAATGCAGGTGACAGGGATGGCGGGCAAAAGATGCAGGCCCAATAGAAAGCTGGCAAGTGATATCATGTTGGTCGATAGGCGACGCAGTTTGCCACTACGTCACCGGAACCGGTTGCATTATATGTTAAAACCCCTTTTTATGCCTTATGATAACTCAAGTCTGTATTATGTTAGATTTTTTGCTCCCTGCTCACTTTAGGTGAGCTTCACTCGACAGACAGGTGGGTCGGCCACGCCCCCAAAAAGGCCCGACTCCACCTCGTAAGATTGCCTGTAAATTAACGTGACCATGTGCCAAGGCGTCTACGCCGTTTGCGGCTGTCTACCATTTTGAGTCAAATGGATCTATGACTGTTTTGCTTTATTTATAATAGTATATATATTTACTGCCGGTGCACCACTTCAACAGTGCCTTTCACAAGCTCGTGGCCTGCATCTCACACCCGCTGACAAGCTCCTCTAAGCGTTCCACTTGTATCATAAGGTCATCATTCTTAGAGCAATGGTATTCAATTTACTCTGCGCAAGAATTTTAACCTTGATGGTCAGTCGTTGACTGATAAATTTTCCAGCAATTCCAAGTAGCCCACAAGCGGCCCAGTAACACCTAACACAGTGGAAATATGAATGGCAACTACTGTAGACGTTAACTACGCCAAGACACCAACAGTAACTAAAGCAGTGTCTACTGCATCCACTGAGTTAACTGCATGCCTATATTTTTTGTACAGCTGTTATGTTATCAGTATTAGCGTCCGCCCCAGAAGACAGCCCCATACGAATGATCTTACCACTTGATAACATGGTATATCCACAGCTTGTGTCTCGTGAGGTTTAACCCCTGGCTCCATCACCAAACGACCACTCACATCCTCTGCGAAGGGGACCACTTGCTTTTGCCCAAATATTTTTATATTTTCTCATGTCCCAGTGCTGCAGTCTATGTTTGACATCAACATACTTTTTATAAGTAGCGTCCTTTAGTGATGTTTGGGCTCCCAACAGAAGGATTTTATTATCTCTCCAGTCATAATACCGCCACCTTTTTTGTGAGTCACCAATCGATACATAGGTCATGTTGCATATTCAGAGAGGTCGGCGCCCTGAACAGGGGCAGTGCTCGCCGTTTTTTGTGTAGGTCTATAGATGCTCGTTTTTATTGACATCTTGTAAATTCAATAACAACGCTAACAGGTAAGTCGTGGTTATCTAATAGCTTTCCTTTATTATCGCGTAACTGAAAGAGCCTACAAATTCTAGAAGCATGGCTGGCGCACTAACTAGCATGTTGTGCCAGGTACTGACTTGATCAAGGTGGACACAAAGTGTGTTGAACATGCTAAAGTTGATGGGCTGGTATCCATCGCCTTCCAAGTCCATCATCAAGACCCAACATAGTCAACACTCCATCGTTAAAACATGCAGTCCCATCAGGAGGGTAATAAGCCCATTTACGCTATTAACTTACAGAGCAAGACCTGATGCTGCTGCAGCTGGGTTTAATTGGATTCTTCCTCTTTTCCAGCAGTTTCAGACCGCCATGCAATGGTCATATTTGATTCAGTGTTGAACCAACGCACAGTATACATGATAGACTTTAAGCCAACACATAAATCGCCTGCTGTGTTGTCAATAGAAATTTGCAGGGACACAAGACTCGCTGCTTTGAATATTTGTCAGAGTTTGATACATAGTGGAAGGAATATACAGGCTTTTAGATTCAATAGGAATGGTACATACAAACTGGGCCCGCTCTACCTGTCCCATGTAGCAGCAGAGCAACTGACACATCTTATCATCCAGGTGAAAGTGGAGGACAGTAAAGGGGCGTTCAATGTGGAGTTCTCCAACCTGTTTGAGCACTACTTGGTGCCAAACATAAGTGACGATAAAATTGTAGTTGACTGGAGAACCAACCACTTGCAATACTGGCAGAGCCAAGTTAATGTTGTTGTATGGTGCGCAACCTCCGGCTGCGGTGTATCTGAGTTGGACCGCCTTAGCTCTAGAATCCCACCAATAAGGGATCTTATAGGCTTCACGCTTACTACACCATTTGGAGACTTCTAAACGAAATGAAGGTAGCACTACCGGACGACGCTACATGGTCAGCCACTGATAATACCTTTGAGAAGAAAAAGTACCATGAACTCCACTAAACCCAAAGGCCACCTTATTTAGACGATTTGAACTCAAGAGCTGCCTGAATCCCACTCTCAGACGCTGCCTCTTTCTACCTCGTTACTAAGATATTTGTTTCTTCTTGGGATCCAAACTGCTCCTTTGTTAACCCAGCAGGCATTTCAGTAATAGCCCATAGTGGACTGGTCGTATTTGCGGTATGCAATGATTCATCACCGGCAGTGAAGTAAGTCTCCTCATTGTCAGTGATAAAGCTAGTCTCCTCATTGCCGGTAATATAGCTAGTCTCATTCCTCTGCCCTCCCAAATTGCCATATCAGGGCATCGAAACATCAGATGACGGAAATGTGACTAAAAACGAGTGGGGCAGACGATGAGGATGAGACAGAGGTAGAGGACAAGGCAATAGCCGATGCCTATAGCCACCGATTTTAAATCCCGTTTGTCTTTGAGCTCTTCGAGAGCCACATGCCATTCTACCAGAGTGCGCTCAGTGACAGACTGGAATTCGATCTCACATTCAAGACTACAGCCTTGTGATTCATGCAACAGGTGACACCAATGCCAGCTACACAATCGATGGGGTCTCATTGGAGTATGACATGGTTGCCCAACCAGAGCTGTCCCGCGTGATCTGCACTCAGTACACCGGATGGTTGTCGATTCTGAATGAGCTTGCATACAATAAAAGTGACACACTGTGGAATATCAAGCTGAACGTAATGGCCCGCAGCATGAAGGGCATCCTACTGCTCTTTTAAGACCCAGCCAATACCTCATTTGCCAGAAAGAGTCATTCTACAACCTGAAGATTACAAAGGTCGAGGTGACCATTAAGGGCATCCCCAACCAACTCTATGTCTGCGTGGCTACCACCAGTGGGATAAGGCAAACAAGACCTTTGCGGCAATAAGTAAATGAGACTCCAGTGTATCAATAGCTTTAAAATACCTGGCATTGGCGGACGTGTCCCTATGAGAGTTCTAACCAGCAAGTATGCCCTGTGGCTCGACTTGAGGACGAGTAATGACGACCAACTACATGGTAGTGGCAGGCGCATGGACAATGCGTCTGAGGGTGTCACCATCTAGGTCACAAAAAAGCAGAGGTGGCTGGTGCAGTGAACGTCTATATGTATGTTGTTATGGATGCACAGCTTAACATTAAGGAGGGCAAGTTTGTCAACGCAGTCTACTCAGTTTACATTTCCAGATGGTCCCTCCTCGGCTATTGTCTGTAGGTGGACAGGATGGGGAAAAACATGCTTGACCTCCTTGAAAAGCCCTTGTTCGGTGCCTTTGTGCACATTGTGATCCTAAGCCCAACCAACCGTTTCAGTCGCAGCCATGGGTAAGGTCTGATTCAGAGGTGTATGTGGGATCGCTACCATATGTTTAAGGGCGAGGTTACCCTGTACGTTATTGATAACTGTTCGGCCACAAAGCCCCTAACCAAGAAGAAAGACATGTAATCTGAACTGGCCTTTAGCGGCCGGGATGCGCAGAAAAGTGTCTGGTCCTCATGCTCATCATGCTAAAGAGCCTCCTGTAGCAGAGCCGCTGGGATGTACTCTTTCACACCAAGGACCGTGACTTGTTTAAAGACACCCTGTGTGAGAATGATGTCAACCCAAAAAAGGAGGGACGTGCCGCAGTATGCCAGAGACCAAGCAAGCAAAACTGCTGCTGAAGACTGATCAACCCACTGCATGTGTCGTTGACCGCGATTGAAACAATATTCGACCTGACAACGGCTGTGTCATTGGTTGCCAGGTTAGTTATAATTATCTGGTTAGTCCAGTCAATAAAGACACAATATATTAGACTTCGAAAGTATATACACAACATGGAACCTGATATCATCATTGATCAACCTGATTACAGGCAAATCCGTGGACCCACTGGACTCTGAGTGTGTTGGCGTTCGCTTCTTCTACCAATCTGGTGAGCTGGAAGCAGTGCCATTGTCGTGCAATTTATCAGGTTACTCAATGTCTAGCGGCTTGGACGCTCTGTCAATAAGCCCAATGAGCCTGTACTCTAATAGTTATTGGATGGTGCCACCTGACACTCAGCTGCCACCAGAAGGTATTCTCAATTAGACATTAAACATATTCACTGTATACACAAGAATGGTGGTATTTGCAAGCCCTTAGATGTTGCTGGGGAAAAGAGACCCTTGTAACAGACCCTGTACACACAAGTTTTGTAATATACACAGATATAAGATGAAGCACAGAGTCCATAATCTTCTTTGTAGGGTTTGTCAGAAGGGCATAAAAAATAAACTAGGAGTGTGCATGGATTGTGGTTCTGACAAAATCAACTACAGACTTGCGTACCACCAGAAAAAGAACCCCCAAATCCCGATTACTGCACAACCCAAAAATGTGAGTTGGCTCAATACTCCAAATGATCTGTACAATCACCCTGACTCACCATGATAGGTGTTTTTACCATACCACGTCTAAAGTTCAAGAAAACTAAGTGAGCTGTTTAGAACTATATACGTAGGTGGGTGAGGAGCGTTCCTGAGGGTCACCCCCTCAGCAGCGATGCTCCGATGTACTTAAGAGGCATGAGTAAAAAGATGCATAAAGTTCTGACAGATGAGCTTAAGGAGCTGAATAGGATCAAGTGTCAGTTTACCCTGCAGGTGAGGCTCATCAAGCACACCGGCGATGGAGGAAACAGAGCTTCTTACACTAAGCATGTTGAGTCTGTACTGCGTAATAAGCAGGAGGTGATTCTCTCCGCGGAAGATATTAGCAATATTCTGAACAGTGGCTATGTCGATATCCAAGAGTGCTTGGAGAAGTGGACCAACAAAGGTTCCAGCTGGGAGTTTGAGTCAGTCACAACTCTGTGGTTCGACATTGCCCGCTACCAGCCATTAAAAGGTGGCTCCAGCCAACCGTGTGCGGGCGCTGGCGGCTAAGCAGGCGATTATAAACATGAAGAACAAGGACGACTACTGCTGATGGTCTACTGAATTGGTTCTGCACCCGGTTGCTAAGGACCCGCAGTGACGATGTTAGCATAACATTCATGGGCTTTTAACGCTGCTGGAAGGTAAAGGTGTAGAATATCGTATAAACCTCATGCTGATTGAGAAGGATGGCACGTTTCACTACACGCGGATCAAAGATCTGAACCGCTTGCTGTATGGTCAGAGTAAACACAAACAACGTAAGTTCTTCTGTGAGCGATGTCTACATGGTTATACCACTGAGAAACTGATCCAGGCGCACAAGCCTGAGTGCATATAGAACAAATTAGGCTTGCAGAGTGGGATGTTGCAAGGTGATATTGATAAAAACGTTTTAGCAGTATAATAAAAGCTGTGAAGGTACATAAACACTGCGCACTATGATAAAGGCCTAGCAAAATATACGGCTGTAAAATGACAGCTATGCAAAGACAAACGGCCGTGCAGTCGTAAGCAGCTCAGTGATGGTTGTTGACCGTGAAATACATAAGGGCCCATGCAGGGAACAGATGTGCAGTACATAACATATATGTGTCATGCTATTGTATTATATCCCATCCAACTGTAAAAGTCTCCCCCACCAAATTATAAGCACGACATGTCTAGCCCGAATTAAAACCACGTGGTTGATGTGTAGACCTTATAACCAGTCCTGGCCTGCACCAATCTCATAGCAGTACGTGGCCTATAGTTGCCGAACTGCTTTACCGGGAAACAACAACAACAACAACAACAACAACCAATCTCATTGGTTAATGGCTTAATAGGTCCACGCCCCATGTGGACCCGTAAGGTCAAGAGCTGCGAGGATTGGTCGGCCTTGCCTGGCCAATGGCTTTGGCTGGTCAAGTGGCCCTAGGCGAGTACCTTCCCGACTGGGACCACGATATAAACGGCCCACACGCATTGATTTTGACCGAGAAGATAAATAGTTAAAACTTGAATAAACTACAATAACTTTTCTCCTAGACTGTGATTTTTCAATCTAGTCCCAACTCCAAGCAACAACAAACAGCAACAAAGACCATAGCATAGTTGCATATAAAAGCTCCAATGCCCCGACTAATAATCAGTCTGCCTGGCCCAGGACCGTTGGTTGGACCATTATCAAAGACGCGCTTCAGTGACGAGCACATGATCTGTGTCAAGGACCAATGCAGTCGCTATGTTGTTGCATGGCCGACTGGTGACATCACAGCCGAATCGATTACTAAGGAGTTCTACATAGAGTCATATGTGTGTATGGTGCACCCAAGCGATTTCTCTCCAATACCGCTCTAATACACTATTTACCAATTGTAAGAGTTGTGCTCTCTGTTCAAAATTAAACAATATTTCAGTTCGGCATACCATGCTCAAAGTCAAGGGCAAGCGGAACGTTGTAAGCGCTCCATACTAAATCTACTAAGGAATTATGTTAGTCCTAAACAAACAGACTTGTACCAGCATCTATTGCCATTAGTATTTGCACTTAACAATACCATTACACATGACAGTTACTATATATATATAGCTGAAAAATTGCATTACGGCCGTAACAAAGCAAACTATAGTTGTGCTGTACGACAGCTGTGCAGTACATAACAGCTGTGCAATAACGGCAGATGTGCAGTACATTACCGCTTTGCAACAACGGCTGATGTGCAGTACATAACAGATGTGTAATAACGGCTGATGTGCAGTGCATAAGAGCTGTGCAATAACAGCAGATGTGCAGTAGATAACAGCATGGAAATAAATGAATGGCCAGAAATCCATAATGAAATGTAGCCGTGCGGTACTTAAGCACCTGTGCGGTACATATAAGCTGTATTA
Source organism: Urechis unicinctus (assembly GCA_034190875.2). Classification (NCBI taxonomy): domain Eukaryota; kingdom Metazoa; phylum Annelida; class Polychaeta; order Xenopneusta; family Urechidae; genus Urechis; species Urechis unicinctus. The sequence continues at coordinate 70,624,097 of CM067358.1, read as the reverse complement.
CAACAGCGGCTGTGAGATACATAACAGCGAAGCACGTATAAGGTGGCCAGAAATACATAACGGCACATACATACCTTGCTACAACAGCCGTGCGGTATAAATAACAGCAGAACAATATATGAGTGGCCAGATATATAGTGGTACATAGCCGTGTGGTGCAGAATAGCTTTGCAGTACATAAACAGCTTAGAAACACATTAATGGCCAGGAATCCATAACTGTTGTATAAAGAAATGTAGCTGTGCGTTACTTTTACAGCTGAGCGGTACATGTTGGCTGAGGTTAAGCGTTGTGGTGTGCGGGTGTGGGTTTTTCAACAGTCGACAGGTCTGTTTTTTTCAGTAGCTGGAATGCTGACTGTGATGGGATGTAGTCCTTCACAGTTAGCTCCTAAATGACATTTACCAATGTTGAACAGGTGACATGGAAATTGGGTTTGCTGACTGAGTTGGTCGTGAGGTTTAGGTGTGTGATGCCGTTATATGTTGGTTTTTGGTAGGGTGTCCTGGTATTTTTCTACGAGGTGGATGTTGTCAACGCCCCGACTTGCCGCCTGCCACTTCCAATACTCTCTGTCATATTACAGGAGGTACTTGGTGGCCAAGTCCGACACCTTATCTTGTTTTCCCAGGTAAAGTTTAGATGCATACAGCCTATTTTGGACATGGGACTAAACCTTCAGACGAATAAAGCCACACATAATCATTCTTGTTGACCCCAAGTTGATAAGCCTTACGAAATTTATTTGGCTTCATGACAGGTAGCTGTCTCCATAAAACCAAAATTAATGCTTTCGGGAAATAAATATATCAATATAAGAACATTTTGCTGAGGATATATAAGGTCTCCATAAGCCTAATAAACAAAGTAAATAATCAGCGGTCCCAATTATCCCGATAATTTTAGCATAGTCTCCTTATTGTTGATCTAAGTCATGTTTTTTTAAGGAGACGGTTATTTTGTTATATCCCATTCCACTTAATATTTGAAATTTACATTCTAACATGAGAAAGAGTAGCAGATGGGAAAAGTGAAAAAAATAATATCACCAAAAAATTAATAGTGAAAAAAATACAATTGGTGCCCCTAAGCCTGAAAAACCGCTGGCCTCCCTAAGCCCGAAAGCAGTGGTATATATATATATATATATATATATATATATATATATATATATATATATATATATATATATATATATATATATATATATATATATATATATATATATATATATGGCAGTTATTGTTGTATCAGAATTGGGAGGAATAGGAGTATATGCGACTTTACTCACCTCTCAATGGTCGCGTATGATAATATATTTCAGATATATATTTAGGTATTTTCTTTTTTAGTTAATCAGTGGGACAATTTCTGACAAATTTTGTATATTTTCGGTTCCATTTTCTTGCTTTAGCTTGGTTACAGAAATTCCAGATATATTACCCCACATAGACTCATCTTTAACTTTTGCACCCCCACAAAGAATGTTGGGGCGCTTGATAGCCAACACACGCAGGTGTTAAAGCAAGGTTTTTTCCTCAGAAGTGAGTTAAAGCAAGGTTTTTTCCTCAGAGACAATTCCGGAGACAATTGCGTAAAATTTTTACAGTTTCTTCTTTAATGTGTTTACCATACAGCTGAGCGAAAAGCCCATTTGCAGAAAGCTGCGGACGCTGTGGATTCTACCCTTAGCGTGTTAGAGAATGTTATTCTGTTATATCGCAAGGAGAGGTATCTTTAACTTTGCCATGTTTGGAATGGGCGTATGGTGCCTTAAAATTACCCCAATTTGGGGTTAACTTTTTATCCATACTTTGTGGGTTTTTTTGTTATTCGCCAGTTTTTTTAATTGTTAGTTTCCGACATTCCCTTTAAAGCAAGGATTTTTTCCTCAGAAGTGAGTTAAAGCAAGGTTTTTTCCTCAGAGACAATTCCGGAGACAATTGCGTAAAATTTTTACAGTTTCTTCTTTAATGTGTTTACCATACAGCTGAGCGAAAAGCCCATTTGCAGAAAGCTGCGGACGCTGTGGATTCTACCCTCGCGTTTCGAAATGTTATTCTGTTATATCGCAAGGAAGGTATTGGAATTGCATAACAATGTTTGGAAATGTGCGTATGGTGCCTTAAAATTACGCAATTTGGGGTTTCAGTATATCCATACTTTGTGGGTGTTTTTTAATTGTTAGTTTCCATTGATTCCCTTGATAACTGAGCCCAGGGATAACTAGTTTACAAAATAAATTGTATATCCTTCCTGTGAGACAACTGATGGACACATCATGGTATCATTGTCCTGGTATCATTTAGCACGGCCTCGTAGTCTGATAGACTAACTCAGAACATTCAGATGCGTAAAATTTACTGCATTGGGTCTTCTAATGTAGATGTGTTAAGAACTTAGTACGTGGGATTTTACCTTATAGAACTATCGTTGTTGACATAAAGACAACTGAAGTAGATCCACGTGGCGTCAGGTGATACACTAAGCTGGAAAAATGGCTACCCATGCAAGCTTGTGACTGATCATTCCACAATGTTACAGAATAATAACCTGCTATGAGTTGGGAAATGCATATATATTTACTATAATATCACTTCTAATTTGTATCACATTCAGCATTATTTTGAATTATATTGGTAGATTATAATGGTGGTCTGTATATATATTTTGTATACAATGTGTCGTAACGTGATCTGTGGTGTAGAGATGCTCACGCTACGCACTTGTAGTAAGTAAAAGAATCGAACTCCAGATGTAGGGTTAATAACAACTTGAACTTTATTTAACTGTTTTCAACTTTCGAATTTCAGATGTAACTTAGCCTAAACTTAAGAGAGAGAAGTGTTGAGCTCGGAGGCCAGGAGAGAACTGATTTTGAAATATAAGTTGCTTCCCTCAACGACTAAGGCACGCCATCCCAATTCTCATGGGACATGCGGTAGCCAGCGTGTGAGGGTTTGGGCTATCGGGCGTTGCCTGGGCAGGAAGGTCATGTGGCTCTGGAATATGGGGTTTGTATGAGGAGAGGGGGGAAGTGGCAGGTGACATGTAGGTCACTTGTGGATCTGGGAAACTGGGGCGTATAATTAATATAAGCTGTTGGGGGTTACTCCATCAACTGATGACTGAGAGGGTACGTTATGATGAAGGGTAGGTTTGTTATCAATTTGGCACTCAACAAATGATTATGAAAGATTATTAGCCTTTTTTGCCTACTCTTTGGTGACATTATGTGAATTATTCCTCATTTGTAAAATGCAAATTATAAGCGGATGTAATTAGATAATCACAAAATCCATTTCATGTACCTAGCAAATGTGATAAAAGTAAGTAATGGTAAGTAATTGCGGAAAATTTGGCAGCAAAATTGTTGCATGAGAACCATTATCATACTCACTCCCCAGATTAACAATGAGTATAAGCGTGAAACCTCGGGTTTAAAGCGCACCTGTGTATACGACGACTTAAGCTAATGATTGAGGTGTATAAATTATGAGTGTTATGCACGAGATTTTATAGCAGGTCTACATTATCCAAAATATTAGTCCATGGAATCGATTTCAAAATAATGACACACAAAACTGAACTGAATCAGGAAAGAAATACTATAAAAACCAGTAAATTCTTCAGTAGATGTTGAACAAAAACGGCAATGGATTTGTAGATATAATGAGAAAACATATATACATTTGAGATGAGTATAAGAAGAAGATACTTGACTTCTAAAAGGTCAGTTATTACCAAGACTTAACGTAGAAAGGGATTACTAAAAATGTCATATCATTTATTAAAATGAGTATTTACCTGAGTGTAGGATTAATTCAGGCTAGGCCCTTCACTGCACTCGCTCAATGTTGTCTTTCTTGTAAACAGGGTTAGTGACTGGAGAGCAATACCCAACAATAGGCCTCACTAAGGTCTTGTGTAGATGTACAAACGGTTTTGGTTGAAGGTCCTTGAAAAATCGCTTCATCAGACCAAGCCTAGAGTTTGCTTTCCTTGAAGTCATCATGTTCAGCGAAGCTCATTAATGGTTCAAACAAAACACCCAGGTCACATTCCGTGACGGCCTCTGCAATCGTTGCCTCGTCAATGTTGTAAATGGCTTTTGGGTTATTTCCCCCATAGTGGATGGTAATTGCCACTTTACATGTAGAACATCAATATCAGCCTGGAATTGTTGGATGTTGGAGTTTGAGATCACCGGCCTTAATACCGATGCACATTGACTGTAGTATAAACGACCGAACTGTGGCTAGAAGTCTGGAGTGGAGAACTGAATCAAAAACCTTGGGGTCATTGGCGAAAAGTGCAGTAGGAGAGCCAACAGCCTATGGTAAGTCATTGATGAATATCAAGAGTAGTGTTGGGTCGAGACAGGAACCTTGTGGCATTCCGCTGGTGACCTGTTCCCATCCTGATAGTGAACTCTCAACTCAAGAAGGATTTTATCCACAGATGCACATTGACTATAGTATAAAACGACCGAACTTTGGCTAGAAGTCTGGAGTGGAGTACTGAATCAAAAGCCTTGCAGTAGTCGATGCAATCGAACGGGGTGTGCGTGTCGTGCCAATGGTCACATTTCTCTGTCACTGAGAGTATCTGGGTGTTGCAGGACCTGCCGCACCTGAAACCATGTTACTCAGGTGCGTAGAGGCTATAGGACTCTCCCGTGTTCCATGATTGCGCTCTGACTCTTCTCTCTTACCACACACACCTGTAAGGCTAACTGTCCTGTAGTTACCCGGTTTCCCTTCTTAAGTATTGGTACCACTGTCGCGTCCTTCCAATCTCATGGGACCTCGCCAAGCAGAATATACAATGAGGGTTCTGGCGCAGACAGGTACACTTCTGGGATCCCCCCATAGGAAAAGGTTCTGGCGCAGCTTGTTTTTTTTCAACCCACAGGGGCTATAACGTCTTACACAGCCACCTTTTTCAGACCCGCGGGCCGGGGTCGAGTTGTTGCCAAACTTGTATAATGTTGACTAGCGCACTAGAACTGTTTAAAGGTTCCATTTTCTTGATTTAATTTGGTTACAGAAATAGTCTCGATTTTCAATCCCACAGTGACTCATCTTTAACTTTGAATGTTGGGGCGCTTGATAGCCAACACACCTTGCAGGTGTTAAAGTAGGGGGTTTTCTCAGAAGTAGTTTGCTTGTAAAGATTATTCATACTATTAGGTAAAAAATAATTTCCAGAGACAATTGCGTAAAATTTATACAGTTTCTTCTTTAATGTGTTTACCATACAGCAGAGCGAAAAGCATTGTTATCGCATGGTCACGCGGATGATATGGGGAACACTGGCGTCCTCATGTTTTCCCCATATCACCCGCGTTGCCATGCGATAACTAACTCACATTACATAACAGGCTCACATGCAACTTAGGTACGAGGTATTCCCTGTATCATAAAAAGGAGGCAACAACACACTTTTTTTAAACTTTTGGTGTGCTCTCATGGATAGTGGCCTTCTTACGAAGCACTGTGTGATACGTCCGATCATGACCACACTCCATGCAGACTCCCAGTTTATTCTTGACTACCTTATTACAGTGACGACTAAGAAGTGTATGTTACAGAACTCTTGTATGCAGGGCTTGTTACATGAGTCCCATGTTCCTAACATGATCCATGGGCACTTGTGTATAGCCTGCGTCACTTGTGTTTAGCCTGCGTCACCTATGTTTAGCCTGCGTCACTTGTGTTTAGCCTGCGTCATTTGCGTTTAACCTGCCTCACCTGTGTTTAGCCTGCGTCACTTGTGTTTAGCCTGCGTCATTATGTTATGTCATATACATGAATGTCTAACTGAACAATTATTTACACAGCCCCATCCCTGCAGTGTACTCGAGCCCATTGCAAACTTATATCCTCATGCCCAGTGTAAGTACCAAGACAAGCCTGACAGCCCACCCAGTAGTCACGACCCCTACAGCTTTGGGGGTACTGCAGAGTCTGGGAAAAGGTGGCTGTGTAAGGCGTTATTGCCCCGGTGGATTGAAAAAAAACAAGCTGCGCCAATTCCCTCTCATTGGGGGCGTAGTGACGGGATGCGAGTGTGACCCCAGAAACTTACCTCGCTGCGCCAAAACCCCCACTGTATATACTACTTGCCAGCTTCCATTGATTTCTCGTAAATGATGTGCAGCCACAGCCTGGGTTGTCTCCTTGAGGACTTGCGTAGATAGAACAATCTCAAAGAAACGACAAAATTGATTTGCACTACAGAAAGCTTGTCGATTTCTAACAACCCCAACGACACTTGGCCGCGGATATGATTTATTAACGCATGCGTGCACGGGTTCCAAAAAGATATGGGTTGGAATAACACTTCTGCTAAAACCATGGACTGGAATTTGTAATTCGGATATTGTTAGATGGCCAGGTACCAGCGACAGAAGAGTACGCTATTTTTATTGAGAATTTCAGCTTACGGCGTAAGTTACACAACAAGGGCATCTCAGTTCACACAAACCCTAGAAAATGCGATGTTATTATTGACTCTCTCAGCGACGTCCTACATGGCTAAGTTCTCACTGGACCAACCAGGAACTAAGTGAACTGGCAATATAATTTGCCATGTCGGTCCAAATACTCCGATCGTAGAATGTTATAGTCACAGCGAGAAAGTGCATATGCTTCAATGGACTGGTAATTTTGCTCGGAGAATAACTTCTGCATGAGAAAAAAACGGGATTATTAATCTGGTTCTCCAGCCAATCTGTTGTCATAACGCAGCCCTATTTCTTTTTTGACTACACTTAGATTAGTCGTCATAACGCGTATTACATTCTGAAAGCTGACCATGTCGTGCATGCAGATGTGAACTGACTATATAGAACATGGTGAATACACCCATACCCCATAGCCTCAAATCCGAGGCCAAGAAAGCGGCCAACATTATCCGTGAATTTTCCATGCCTTCAACGAAAGTTGGTCCTGACAAGCTCATTCCAGGTGCGTTTGGCGAACAGCTTCCACAGTCTTAGGCCTAAACATTTAGAGTTTGGTTGTGGTTTGGTTCTCCGTTATGCTAGATTGGTTGGTTCTGAATTTGCTTCTTACAGCGGGACTCCTGGTGAGCGCAGAAGGACTAGCCATACTGTCTGTATTCAGAGTTGGTTTTTTGGTGACTGCTCGTGGTGGAAGTGGTATTGTCATTGCCAAGTTGGAGGATGGAAGTGAGTTACTTTTGTACTGAAATTAAATCTTTCTACCAGAGCTCAGATAATAAATTTAATAATCAATTAAGTAAAATTCAACAGGGTTCATCTTAGACCTATCAGCTGATTATCAGTCACCAGGCAGAAAGTTGGTGACAGTTCTGTCTGGTGCCAGGTGACAGACTGGGTTCTGTCTGGTGCCAGGTGGCAGACTGGGTTCTGTCTAATGCCAGGTGACAGACTCGGTTCTGTCTTGTGCCAGGTGACAGACTGGGTTCATCTGACAGATTTGCTTGAATCATTTCATTCAATTAACTGCATGGATTGATCTGTGATATCCTAATGTTATTAGGCTGGTCAGCACCTTCAGCGATTGGTATAGCAGGTCTGGGTGGTGGCTTTGAAGTTGGTGCTGAGGTGAGATTGTTACGTAAACATCCAGCATGATTATGGGGCTATCTATGTCTTAAATATTCTATTCACAAGACATAGAAGGACCCTTTGGTTTATTTGAACAATATCTGTTATTCACCCAAATATTAGTTTTCATACATGCATTTATGGGTTAAACACATGACTCTCGATTGTGTCTGACAACCGTGACATCTGCCGCCTTCAGGTGACTGATTTTGTCATCATTCTCAACAAGCGTTCTGCTGTGCAAGCATTCTCAAAGGGTGGGAATCTGACTCTTGGTGGCAACTTCACGATAGCTGCTGGACCGGTGGGAAGAAACATCGAGGGGGATGTATCTATACGTTCCCCAGCTGCCATTTATACTTACTCCAAAACCAAAGGTCTATTTGCCGGTATATCTGTCGAAGGCAGTTGCTTGATCGAACGAAAGGACGCCAACAAGAAGTAATGTTTGTTAATCAAGAAAACAATATCAAATATAAGTGGAATTGTTCTAATATGCTTCATATAATGGTAAATTTTCTTGCAATAAATGAAAATTGTTGGAATGTACAGATTATTTATGTTTTGCCTCTCCAGATTTTATGCAGAGAGTGTGAGAGCAGTTGATATACTCTGTGGTAAGATTGAGCCGCCCAAGGCTTGTGCTGCCCTCTACGAAGTGCTTGAAAACCACAGCAGAATGTATGAACGGGTGACTGAAGCACTGGCTGAGAAGGAACAGCAGAAGCAGGAGAAACTGAAAGAGAATGAAGAATGGGGTGGGAGTAAGCCTCGACCTAGTGCTACTTCTAAGGTCAAGGTGACTGTTTCTGTTGATGTGGATCAAGTGATGTCATACACACACACACACACACACACACACACACACACACACATACATACATATATATATGTGTGTGTGTGTATGTATGAATGAAGGAGTCATATATATATATATATATATATATATATATATATATATATATATATATATATATATATATATATATATATATATAATTGATATTATGTGTATGCATTATTGGTTTTTGGGCTTGTTATTAGAACAAGTTGTCTCCTCGGGTGAGTGGTGTGAAGTCTGTTGGAAGAAGTCATGGTCGCAGTATGTTCTATGATGTTCAAGATATCCCAGCCATACAGAGTCAGCCAGGTATGGCATTACCATAGAACGTACTGGTTATTTGACGTTATTGTTCCTGTTGACATCTGTTGTCCATTTGAAGAGGAATAACTGTTTGCTGATATCTATGTTAAGATTGTGATATGAACAATGCAAAATGTCAACTGATGTGATATTGGCAAAGTCATACATGCTGGGTCAAAAACTGAATCCAGTTAGTAATATGGTGTCTGTAGACTGGCTGACTACCATTATTTATGTCCTGAAAATGCTGACATATAGGACGGTTTATGTATTATTTTAATCTGCGTACCGTTTTAAATGAACAGATGTTCTGAGCAGTACCACACAGCCTTTGATGGTGCAGGCTGCCTGGGGATTCACAGGTCAGCTTCCCTGTGACCTCACTTTCCTACCCGGTATGTAGAGTTGAACCGCCATGCTATCATACAGATCAGAGTGTAACTATGTCTGTACAATTCATGGTTTCTATTTAACAATATTTTACTACTTCCTTGAACTGAATGGATTTGTTTTACTATGATATGAGCTCCCTTACTAGAAGTTGTACAATTGATGAGGGAAGTTGTAAGATGATAGCGTGATAGTTATTGTGCTATTTGACCATTGTAGCATTGTGTCCTACGAGGATGGGAACCTCGTGTTTACCATGAGAGTATTATCTTATCTCCGAGTTTTCAGTGGTTTCTGTCATCATCACATTTAATATACCTCATATTGAGTATCTGTTTCTACCTGCTCCCGAGATGATTTTATCTGTGGCAGGTGATGAGATACAGGTGCTAACGAGAACGCACACACAGGAGGATTGGTGGGAGGGCCGTCATCAGTCGGGCCATGTCGGCATATTCCCCGCTAACTACATGCTCCCTCTCTGATTGCCACAGCTACACCTGGAGGTTGGGATGGAAAGTGTAGGTGGCTGGATATTGTGCTAGCCTGGTCAGATTACAGGTAGAGTGTGGAGAAGTTTATCAGACTTTTATCCCAATCTTAAGGTGCTTACTTAGTGTTGTGTATATTGACAGATATCTGCAGCAAAGTTGTGTCAAATGACCTTCATAAACATGTGGCATACACACCATATATCAAACAAACCGGCTCAATTCATCTGCATTTTTGTTATATATTAGTGTGCAGCTGTTTACATGTTTTATTGACTTTGTTAATTTCTGATGAAACATTCCAAGTGCCATTGGACTTTTCTTTTGTTATTTAAGAAAAAATCAAAATGTTTTATATCACTGATTGTGCAATGTTTGTGTATTTGTGATTTACATTGTCATAAAAACTGCATTTTGTTAATGACATTTTGATTTGGTTAAAAGAGATTATATATATTTTTATATGGATAGAACCCAGGGCTAAATAAAATACTTCTGCCTTTTATAATAATTTGATTGGTTTTATTAGGGTGTGTATTCTATATGAAATCAAGTCCTCAAGAACTCTGTCAAACTTAAGGAAATCCCAAGTCAGTCATTTCCTGCAAGCCTGCAAGAAACACGACAGCAATAAGCATAGCAGAATTTATTGATAAAATATAGGTTCAAAGCTGGGATTGATAGCCAGAAATGAGCTGGCAACACAATAGAGTTATATCACAGACTGCTAGGGAATGTAGCATCACAACCTGGGGAATGAAATCGCCATTGCACAGAGACACTACTAAACACTTTGTTTACCTGAGCAGAAATGAAGACGCACTTTAGCAGCAAGATTACAATTTTTTGCCCATCATACATTGAATATACATTACATAAGATTGCCCAGCCTAACACCAAACATTCCTTTCATGAAAGATAAATAGATACTTGATTACATCAAGACAACAATAATGACACAGAATGTGTCGTTGTGAAATCAACAATAAAAATATAATTAAGTAAGTAATGATAAATTAAAATAACCCAAAATTTAAAAATTCGAAAATAAAATTGAACATGAAATGAATGTACGTTATACAGTATATTCATTACCGATTAAATGTTAATTACATCACAAAGGGATATGTTCTCCTCAGCATAAGCTTACTTGTAAGAGATATTTGGAGAAAAAAAAAGGATAAATCTGAGTAGCTTGCATTATTTTAAATAGAACATGACAGTTAGGTGATAACTAAGCGATTTAAATGTATTTAATCCTGCATCCAGGCATCACACAACATTTACAAAATTTATGATATAATTTGACTCATGAATGCATTATAGCGACCACAGCTTTTTGACAATGAGTATTCTTGCTCCAGTTGCACTTATTGCAAAGAATTCAACAACATTGCCACGGTACAGATCATTAACTACACCACAACAACACCCAGCTCTTCTGAAAAACCCAAGAATTCAAGCCTCTAATTTGACAAAAGACAACTCAATGACCAGAATATTTACAACTTTGTTCAACTACACACCAAAGGAACTTCATTGCTTCATTCCATTGTATGCAGTGTCAGCTGGGAAGTACACGGATGCTCTGAGGAAGAGGTGGTCGGGTACAGGGAGCATGTGTTTAGTGACCCTTGGACCTGGCTCTGTTACTCGACTGCACCCTACCAGCTGTGCCTGGGGTCTGAGGGGAGCCACCCGCCAGATGAGATGGTCCGAACGCATCCACCTGAAACCAACGTCACACAGCGTGAAACAGGGAACAATCTATCTGGTTAGAAAGGAGATATCAAGGACAATTACAAGTCATTGTGATGACAGTATCAGGTAACCATGTCTTCTCCATGTTCTGGTTAATTAGGATATTCATGCCAGGTAACCAGAAACCGCAACATCCAACAATGTTACCATACAAGATAACCATCAACACAGCACTAGTTATGGTTATTAATAGAAACATGGGTTGTGGATAACAGATAAACAGCTAGTGTTAGGACTTGGGAGTTGTAAGAATATACCTGAAACAGATTGTCTCTTGCAGTCTGGAAAAAAAACCACATACATCATTGCCTCTATGATGACATGCTGTTAACCACCAGACCACCCCCACCCCACCCATACCGTCCTGATGCATTTATTGTCAATGTAAGCAATATGATTAGGCATTCAACAAACTCACAGTCAGTCACCAACCACTCATACATTAACTTCATCTTTCTACTTAAGTGACAATTTTCTTCTTTGGCTGGAAAAAACTCCTCCCTTGGCTAGATCAATCTCCTCTCTTGGCTAGATCATCAAAATGATATAAGCGGGCTGGTTATATAGTGCTCCCAGAAGTTGGATCCCCCCTCCCCTCCCCGAGGCCTTTTACCAGCCCACTCCATTGGACCATTGCTTCTAGCCAAACGGGTTCGCATGGGGTGCGGACTCATTAGCCATTAACCAATGGATTTTGTCGCAGATCATATCGTGCGGATAATTAAGGAAAAGGGTCAGGGGGTGACTTTTAACTAGAATAGTAGCATCATTAACTTACATCGACTTCAGGATTTGTCTGGGCTTGCACCACGATGTCAGTGGCCTGGGGTCCGTACTGACGACGCGCCCGTCCCCAGTTAGCTTTGATCTCGATCAGCTGCTGACTCTCACGGGGCTGTAAGAACGTCTTGTTGCTGGACACGCACACCAACTGGTCACGGTCAATCTCATCAAAGTCCTGCAACTGGAACATAAAACACAAGACTCGTCAAGAAATGAACAAAAACCAGTTAAAATATTTTCATTAACACCCCACAAGAAAAAAGGAAGAGATCTTGTCTTGCAGACTACATTCCTTGTATCAAAGTAAATCCAACAGTCTTTCTCCTTCCTCATACTACTTGAGATCTGTTATATATACATAATGATTGGAGGATTTCCTCCCCATACTTACCAACGTGCCATTGAGGTCGTAGATGAATTTGCCAGGCTTGCGCAGGTTAAGTCGGCTGGTGCTGTTGTCCAGTAGCTGTTGAATAGTCTCGCCCCACACGTACACTGCTCGTTCAACCTTCTCTCCGTTGGGGAAAACCAGCAAACGTTTCTGTAACCAAAACACATAAATAATCATTCCTCAATATAAAACTAATGCACACCCCACAACATGTGCCTATATAACACCCCACAACATGTGCCTATATAACACCCCACAACGTGTGCCAATATAACACCCCACAACGTGTGCCTATATAACACCCCACAACGTGTGCCTATATAACACCCCACAACGTGTGCCAATATAACACCCCACGTGTGCCAATATAACAACCCACAACGTGTGCCGTGTGCCAATATAACACCCCACAACGTGTGCCTATATAACACCCCACAACGTGTGCCTATATAACACCCCACAACATGTACCAATATAACACCCCACAACATGTACCAATATAACACCCCACAACGTGTGCCTATCCATATATCACATCAAGTGCACCGCTATGAAGTGAAGAAAAAAAACATGAAAGTTGGTTGACCATTGAGGGTTGTGTGTAAAGGCGTTGTACACTCTTGGCATTGTAGGTCTTGACACCTTTCGGTTTCTGACTGCTTTTCAACTCATGCAGATGTGTCTACAGACAAAGCACATGTCAGAAATTATGACGAGGTCACACAATAAGCACCAAAGCCATGATGGGTTATCACCAGTGGTGTGGGCCATTAGCGTTGTGGCTAACCTCGAGCTGATGAACTATGTCGTGTTTCTGCAGCTCGCCGTTGCTGGGCTCCTGCCAGTGTCCAGCCATCAGTACAGGTCTCAGTGGGTTACGAGTGGCGCGGTAATGAGCTGGCCTCTGGCCTTCGTATCGACGGCCCTGCATCTGACGTAGAACATGTTTCTCTTTCTCGAGTTCGTAAGCAACAGAAGCCCGCTCCTCTCGCTGTTCTTGGTTCATTTCATAGGTCTTCTCCACCACTGTCACCACAAACACCACATGCTTAGCAACAGACACCATGGTTACCTTCTCCGTGGTTACATATAATCAGCTACTTCAATGTCAGTGCTTATGGGGAGGACAGCAAAAGAGATAATATGACAACGGACGTGTAGTAATCCTCGAAAGTATAGATTCTGAATCCAGATTACATTCAGTCAAAGTTAAACTTGATCCAAATGCTAGTTGACTGCGTAATATCCATCATGCCACGACTCACCCTCAGGTTTGACGAAGCCCTCCCCACAGGAGATCCACACCTCTATAGGGTAACGTAGCACCATGTCAACGGGAGGAGGCTCGATGTACGGCAGCTTCTCTCTCTTACTCATCTTCTTATCCTTCTTTCTGCGAGACGGCACCACGACAGGTGCAGCTTGCTCTACCTCACGACCTGAACAGCACCAGCAGGCATTCATTCTCTTACAAAACCAAGCATAAGTTAACATGATAAGCTCAAAATTAACTTTGGAAGTAGGCACCATGCAATTTGGCCAGCCCATCGTCCAAAGAGAGGACAGCTTAAAACTATATGAAGTTGACCAATTTTGGCATTTACTATAAACTAACAGTATCGTGATGGTGGGGTCACCATCCATGTTATTTCCATTATACAAATGCCTTATGTCAAGGCAAAACAGGAAGTGTGACCTATACAACATGGTAGTAATAAGAAGAGCACAGGTAAACTCACGGACAGTGATGGTGGCATTGAAAGCGTACTTCCTGCTGCCATTCTGTTTGTAGGCATTCATCTTGAGGACAGCACCAACCTCAGGGGGCTCCCCGATTATCTTCTTGTACAACGGAGCCTCATTCATTTCCTTGTCAATTTCATATGGAATCAGTGGGTTATCCACGAAATGGAAGCCGATGACATCTCCCTTGATGGTTGGGATTTGGTGCTCAGGGCTGATGCTGATGGTGTTGCATCCTGCGGTCACTGATTCACAGGTGCTCGTACCAACTACAGCGTAGGTGTTGAGGTTGTCTGGATCCGGCCTGAACACCTGAGTGAACACAAACATGATCCTAGTCTTTAAGAGCAATAACAAGTGCAAATCAACAATAGTCGCTCATGATTTAAGATCAGCAATTCCAGGGTTTCAACGCCTCTTATATAGTTAATTTAGTGGTATGAAGGCTGCTATTCGTCATATTTCTGTAATTCATATTTGAAAGAAATATTAGAAATTGTCGCCCTAATTAACAATAAGAGTAAGTACCATGAGTTTGGTGATTCCCTCGCGTGTGGTGTAAACCTGCCACTGTGAGATGACACCATCTTCCCTAAGCTCCTCCGTGGAATTCGGTATCATAACTACCCCCTTCCAGCTAGCTGGGTCTATGATGGATCGGGGTTGGCTGGCTTCTTGTCCAATGAGGTAGTCTGTGGACAATGAATGAAAACATCACCACACCACCACGTCAACAGCACAGTGCATACACCCGTGAATGGAAACACCTCAACAACATTATATTGCCATTATCTAAGACTCTGATCCTTGAGATCCAACAGTTCGTTGGGATACACACTTTCTTCCTGTACCACGACTGCAGGAGCTGGAGGAGCTGCCTCCTCTCCGTCTTCCTCCTCATCGTCATCCTCATCACCACTCTCTTCTGAATCCAACTGCACCTTGTCCATCAGACTGGATCGTCGACCACTGCTAACACACCACCTGTACTATACAATCACCTGCTAACACACCACATCTATCATACAACCACCTACTAACACACCACCTGTACTATACAACCACCTGCCAACACACCACCTGCACCTGCTTACACACCACCTCCATAATACAACCACCTGCTAACACACCACCTGTACTATACAACCACCTGCTAACACACCACCTGTATTATACAACCACCTGCTAACACATCGCCTCTATCATACAACCACCTCACACACACCACCTGTACTATACAACCACCTGCCAACACACCACCTGCATCATAAAACCACCTGTAAAAACACTCCCCGCATGATACAACCACCAGATAAATAACCACCACTGCAACTGCCTGCCACCATGCTTAAACACCACCTACATGACATAACCACCTGCTTAAACACCACCTACATGACATAACCACTTGCTAAAACACCACCTACATGACATAACCACTTGCTAAAACACCACTTACATGACATAACCTCCTGCTAAAACACCACCTACATGACATAACCTTCTGCTTAAACACCACCTACATGACATAACCTCCTGCTTAAACATCACCTACATGACATAACCACCTGCTTAAACATCACCTACATGACATAACTACCTGCTTAAACATCACCTACATGCCATAACTACCTGCTTAAACATCACCTACATAACCACCTGCTTAAACATCACCTACATGACATAACCACCTGCTTAAACATCACCTACATGACATTACCACCTTCTAAAACAGAATCATGAATCATTCACTGACAGACTGACTCCAACCAACTCTTCTTTCATAGTAAGGCTGCATTTGACCGCCTATAAATTACAACAGCCTGCAAAATAACATTATTTTTTACATGCTTCCAAATGTAGTAGGAATGCTGTTTGAATAGATGTTGTCGAGACTGACCTCCCTTGTCAGATCCCTGCCCTGATGCCAACTTCTTGGCTTTAGCCTCCTGTCTCATCTGCCTCCTGGCATCCTTCACATACTCCTCTGTGACCCACTCAACAAGGTCATCCACATCCATTATGATGACCCCGTCGCTGGTGTAGAGGCGGCGGGCAGCACGGGCCAGCTCCAGACGAGAGGTGCACTGCTCCAAGATCTGAGGTTTACAAACATAGTTAAGAATGGAGACTCAGTTGAGGACTATTCTATTAACAACAGGGCCAAAAGAATTATAAAAACACTGACATTTTTCAATCTCCCCGACTGTCATCAATACAACTGTTGGTTACTTTAACCAGGATCCAATCATTACTGCTTGACTCACCCCTGGTATGCTGGATCCCACCACCAGCTCACCGGGCTTCATCCGGCCTTCCCCGTTCTTATAAGCTGTCACTTTCACCGTATAAGGCACCCTGGCAGCAGAGATCTCCTTAGCGATGGCTCTGACACTCAGCTCTTCACGGAGCTTCTCGAGTTGCCCCTCCCACTCCTCCAGAGTATGCTCCGCCTCATACGTAGACAGGTCCACCTTACCATTGAGGCACTGGAAACTTCCAATCTGACGCACTCCCAGCATCTTGGCTGAAGTGCAATTATATTCAGATGATGCATATTAGAAAATTGCTAAGGAATAATTCAGAAATACCACACAAATCTGCCCAACTTAAAGGTCACAACTTGCCAATGTTTCGACTACAGTATCACATTACATCAATCAAAATCTCACTATACAAAGCCTCAATATATCAATACCACAATAAATGACAAAAACATGCTTTACATCAAACCGTAAAGTGGATAAAATGCTGTTTTCCCACAAACAGTTCTGTATAGACATAATACCAAGGTGGACCTACCATTACCCATGGAACAGGCAAAATCAACGTTCCCAGGAACTCGCTCGAGTTTATGGCGTCCTCTCATGGCACGAGCGCATGAGGAGCAGACGAGTAGGGTCTTGGGCTTGCCAGACTTATCACTCTGCATCTCAACAACATAACCCTGCCACACACACACGCACACACACTATGTACTCAAAGTGTCAAGGCATTCAAATATAACACATGGTGAGAGATTTGAATGTTTAGGCTATGAGGGTATGGTTAAAGAGGTCAGGATGTAAGAAGCAGTGGCATACCGGCTGGTCCACCTCGGTGGCCCCCATGACAGAGAACGTGCACACATTGGCTTTGTTGGCGGCCGTGATCTCTGCACACCATACAGTTAGAACATGTACTAGGCTATCAACCATTATTCACATTATCAAAACTAAATAATCCACATGGAAACATAAGGCATCTAACTTGACGTCAATTCTACCTTTGTCCATGGCGTCTGTATGGAAAGCCTGTAAGAAGCCAGTCAATTTGTCATGGTACCAGCGCTGGTTAGCTCGACCAAACTGGGAGGATTTGCGCTGCTGCAGGGTAACTTGTGAGCCCAGATAGTTGCTGAACTCCCCCGGGTTAGTGGAGCCTCCAGGGTGGGAAGGCATGCTGACGGTCAGTACCATCTGGGGGTTGTGTTTGGCTTGTATCACCCTGACAACACAATGCTTGTTAGAGATTGCATGACAACATGACAAAAATGAGCATGCTGTTAAAACTCTGAAATTCTGGTTACTAATTTGCAAAGCAATACTATCGTGAACCATTGAGTGGAAACTGATCCCATCCCATAACGGTCACTTCTAGGCTGTGTCTGTGCATGGATGCTTGATGCCAAGCTTACCAATGCAATCAAGTCATCAGGTGCACCATGGACTTATCATGGCAGGTCATCTAGTGCACCATGGACTGATCATGGCAGGTCATCAGGTGCACCATGGACTGATCATGGCAGGTCATCAGATGCACCATGCACAAGTAAAAATAACAAACCTCTACTGTAAAAAGAGAATTGATTATTTCAGAATGATCTGTAATTTCAAAATGCCTACCCGTTGTCAGCCAGTGTCCAGAGCTGAAAGATATCATCAGGTCGTTGCTTCACAACTACAACCTCACGATCCTCCTGTTCGCCATTGACACCCAGAACGAGACTGCGATTGTTAGCACACATTATGTAACCATCCTCAAACATAAACTTCTGCAGCTGTAAAGCTTGGTCCACTTGTCTACGGGGCTTCTGTCTGTATGGACAAAACCATGTGGAATTACCATCATACATACAAGTCCCTGTATTAATTCCTCAATTGAGTACAATACATACACAAGATTGACTCAAAGTTACCTGAATTTGCGGAAGAGTTCGGGGTTTGTGAAGTTTTTCTCTTCTTCATCGACATCCTGATCCCCATCGCCCCCGGCAACTCGTTCCCATGGCCACTTGAGGTTGTTATGACGCTCATCTGCCCTCTGGTGGGAGATTTCATGGGCTGACCTGCAGTATCACATCAAGTAGAAATATACTCTTTGGTATGTTGTCAATCAAGGGGATGCAGATAAAGAGTTTGCACAAGAACCAGTTCAGGCAAGCCCAACACCTAATACCCCTTGCCCCAACATTAACCAAACACATTTGGTGGAGATCTCTTTTCACAAAATACAGACACAAAGTTAATTTCTCTTCTAACATATGGAGTTTTGTAGTAATGTCTATGTCCTGTAGTCCAACTAGGACTGCTGGGGGAAGTAGAGGGGACTCTATGCTCTGTTTTGTTTCATGTTTTATCAAGGTTATGAGATCACATTGTCAAGGTCAAGGTCAGAACTGTAAGGGTAGCATTATTTTTCAAATCTAACACTCCACATGGATATGAAATGTACAACTAAAGAGACAAGTAGGCTTACAAAATGCACACCACTAACCATTCAAGTTTCACAGTACAAGAAAATTGATGTTAAGTTACCAATGTCCCATAGAGATTTGTGTTAGTACAACAAAGTCACTGAGAATTAGGTAGCAAAATATCTTTTTCCCAAAATGTGAATCACAGTCTTAATTAGTGTTTAGATCACACTCTTGTACTCTGTTACCATAAATTCTGCCTCTTTCACCACCTTCCTACATGCACTCACCATTCATCTCAACATTCCCATTTCAACACACCATTTCCTAACCCAGTGTATTGGTCACATTCCTAATGTTGCAACCTCCGGACGAATCAATACACGAGTAAATATTGTAATCAACTTTGCTTGTTAGTCAGTTTGAAAGCTACCACTAAAAGGGCGATCTTTCATAAATACTCACTTGGATTTACTTTCTTTCCCCCTTCACAGGACAATCAAGGCCAAACTGAGGTTAAATTCCAAATCAGATCAAAGAGAAGACACAAGCCTGGCAAGCGTTAGTTATTTGGCCAAATAATCCCTTGACTTACATTCTTCCATTGAATAAGTCACTGTCTTCCACCATTTCATCAGAATGTGATATTTCAACAGACTTCTGTGGGGTTGCTGTGTCACCAGCTTCCTTGGCCATCAGGGCACTTTCATTGACACATACAGGTGCCCCGACACTGAGGGAGTCCACCTCCAGCACCAGATCTGCATCATCAGCATTAATAGTAGATAAAGCAGCACAACAAATCCAAGTCAAGTTAGTAAGTATAGGGTTTAACGACACACTGACATGAGTGTGTTGTCTATATCACTTTTAACTTTCCTAACTTTCCGTCATCAAAGGACATTCAATTCTGAATTAATTATGGTGACAATTTTTCAGAATCAAATTCAATAACATATAAAATTTATCACCTCAATAGAAAATCAACTACCACTTTTCAACTATCTAACTCTACTCACTCTGGGGACTGCGGAGAGCCACAAATTGTCTTATTTGTGTCACGTCACTGGCCAGGTTGGCCAACAGGTAGCGCCTCTGTTGCTCAGCTTTGCTAAGGTTAGGGTCAGACCAAGTTTCTCCACATGTGACATACACCAGCTGGTCACGCTCCAAGCTCCGCAGAGAAAAATGCTCCTTGCCAGTCGAATCATAGAGTCTTCTGGCAGCAAAAGGCAATCCAAGCATACTGGTTGCTCGCTCAAGGAACTGCAACAAGTCACTCAAGTGTATATTCCACTGAATCAAAGTGACAGCTGAATAAGTTATATCTGGCTGTATGGTAATGGTAGGATCATGCAACCAACAGGTTAATTAAACCAGCTATCATGAATGACCAACTTATTACTGCGGCTGTAACTGAGGTTTTCATTTCAAGCTGTCGACCATGCCCTATTGCTAGACTGACTGTAATGAGTGTCTATGGGTTTGCTTTGCTTTGTTTTTCCTGTGAGTTGGACATTAATGTACTTTGCGATGATCTGTGTATCACTCAATGAATATATTATGTAAATTTGTTTGCACCATATGGATCATTTATGACTGCAGGTGAGTAAGGCCAATAATTTAAATGATCCTTTTTATTATTTGCACCGAACCACTGACATCTATTTTAGCAAAAGAATCCGACACAGCCTCACATGTAGCCTCGGTCAAACGGGGTAGGGCTACTTTACATGTAGCCCCGGTCAAACGGGGTAGGGCTACTTTACATGTAGCCCCAGTCAAACGGTGTAGGGCTAATTCACATGTAGCCCCTGGCCTACAGTGTAGGGCTACTTCACATGCAATCCACAAGCTTCACTGCAGTAATATGCACGCCATAACTTGCATTGCCCATCGTCGCAAAGTACTCACCATAATGAGCTCCAGTTTGAGTATGGTGACATCTCCATCACAATGCAAGGGCATGTCCACATCAATCGACTCGGTATCATAATCCCGCCCTGTCTGACTCTTCTTCTTCTTCCTCCTCTTCTTGCTCTGCTCAGAGTCCTTCTTCATCTACTCCACACAAACTGAATGAAAACCTCCACCCAGCATCCAGGGGAACAGACATAGTTCATCATGAGTCAAGCTTACATTGGTGAGATCTGGTCAACAGCTACGGCCTTTGCCACTTCTTTCTCCCCGTTCTTGAGCACCAAGAGACGAGCAGGCGCCACTGCTATACACACCACAGACACAGTCACCAGTGCAATTCAGTGGCAAGCAAGTTTTATTCAAACTAGTTTATTTTCAAATTTACATGTAGACAGACTTTTAAATTTGGCCTTACCTGAAGTGGATTTCTTCTCTCCTGCTTTCTTTAGGGGCGGAGCATAAGGCAGCATGAAGCCCTCCATGGGCCAATCAAATGCCTCATTCAGCTCACCAGTCTCTGTGACTGGCCAGCTGAGTGCCTGCTTGCTCCACTCTGGGTTCTCAGCTTTAGTGAGTTTCCACTGACCCAAGTTGTCAAGTCTTTCCTGTTTGAGGGCCCACCTGAATAAAAACATCTCCTCATTAGCATACAACGTAAATAGAGGCTTCAATTGTTGGCCATTTGTACTCTGTCTACCCATGTAACACACCACTAAAAGTGACTGCCTGGAACAGTACATGACCTGGGCTTAACATAGAACCAGAACCAGCCAGATATTGTGGCAGGACTAAGGATTGCGATCACGTAGAGACCTAGATCAAGTCTGTCTCTGAGCAAGTTCAGCATAAACTTACCTCTGAGATTTGCTCTGCTTGCCATCAATCTTCTGACACACAGCCACATAGAAGCCGTAGCCGCTGGGTATACCCTCCACCTCATTGTTAACCTTACTCTCCTCGTTGTTATACTGCGAGCCAAGGAAGGTCAGGAACAGCTCGGGATAAAGCTGAAGTCAAACAGAAACCCCGTTTTAATACATATGTAAGACAATGGACAATCAGTATGCACACAGATGTAGGATGATAGATACTGAATGCATGCAACTGTAGGACAATGGACACTGAATGCACGCAGCTGTAGGACAGCTGGATGCCACATGCAGTACATCTAGCTGTATATCACAGATAACCTTACATATATATGACTATAACATATGAACGTGCTCATATGCTGGGACTTCCATTGATAGGTTAGTTTGCCTATGATGTAGAGGTTATGTTAACAAAATTGGTTGTTTAAGACATGGGTTTGGATATTGGATCTTGCTTTAACAATTGTTCCAACTGATCATGTCTTAGGAAGCAGCTGTAAGGGTTAGACCATGTTGAGACAATAATGCAAACCTACTGCTGAGTAAATCTGGCCCTCAGCTGTGAAGTGCCATTCCTGGGCTGCACTTGACTCCTTCTTCTGCAAGCTGACTGCAAAACCCTCCACCTTGACATCAGACTGTCCCAGGAACGGATGGCCAAGGTTGGTACACACTCGCTGTTCACTGACTCCAAGCACTAACTGAGGCATGCCCTTACAGTAGATGAAACCATTCTGAAACAAGCACCAATGGAGAGCAATTGTATATTGCATAGGGTCCAAACATGGCTGGTGTGTGTGGTTATGAGCTTGGGAGGTAAGTCTCACCTTTGACACGACCCAGATCTGAGCATCAGCCGGCCATACGTCTTTGCCTTTTTTCTTCTTGGTGTCCACAGTGACCTCTCCAAACAACAGCAGGTCAGACTTGTTCTGGGTCAAAGTACATTCAATCAATCTATTAATAGAGATTCTAACACCTAAACACCACATACAACACACCAGCTGAGGGTGATGAATACAGATTACCTTGGAAACCATATGATTTTCTAGTTTACTTCCCAAAGAGAGGGATCATTCTTCAATCAATAACAATTCTAACATACATGCATAAATTTACTTAAAAATACTTTCAAAATAGTACATCTAACACAGAACAACAATAACGTTACTTCCAATACAAGCAGCAACATGACTGGCCTCCATTGGAATGCATCCTGCTATTGTACCTTGGCTTGGAGGAATGTTGTACTGGCTGGCTCTATCTCCCCGTTATCGAGTAGACTCATTATGTGTTCTTTCTCCATGGGATCAGTGGAAGAATTGACTTCTTTCACTGTCATGTCATCAGGGATACCCATCACAGTCTCCCAGCAACCAGGTCTATGACAAGGGGCAAATCGTTCATGTCAGCTTGCCCTGAGCATTCACTGTTCTATTCCTGTCTCAGGAACGGTGGTATGGGTTAGTGACCCACCTGTCTCTTCCATGGAGATCCTCCTGCATCAGTTGTTCACGTACACCAGTTCTTCTGGACTCAATGTCATACGCTGACATCTTGTCAAACACAGCCGACATCACATAAGCTGCAGAAGCAGAGTCATCATATTAACTGCTATATCACTTACTCTTACATTCACATCTCTGAGTTGCTAATACTGAGCATTGGTAACAAAGAAATGCCATCACAATATGACTAAATGATCCCCATTTCAACACTAATAACGTCCAGTAAACAATGATGGGGAACAAGCATGGCTTACTGAACGGGTTTTTCCAGTTCTCGCCAAATGAGAGCCATATATCTTGGTCATACTGAAGATCAAAGACATTCTTGATTTCATGGCCCAGGTTGTTGTATACTTTCTTGGCCATTGGTCTGATGGTCGGGTTGTGTTTAGGGTTGGCCAAGCAGCTGCTTCCACTACACTGGTCCAGCAGCTGTCACAGCATGTTAAAGCATCACTCACCTCAGACAGACACACATCATCAACAGTCATCCAAAAGAACAAAATAAGACGA
Organism: Urechis unicinctus; assembly: GCA_034190875.2. Classification (NCBI taxonomy): domain Eukaryota; kingdom Metazoa; phylum Annelida; class Polychaeta; order Xenopneusta; family Urechidae; genus Urechis; species Urechis unicinctus. Next base: position 70,600,309 of record CM067358.1, on the reverse strand, counting down.
TGAAATGAAATAATATAGTGTTACAGAACTGCTGAAATATGAACCTACCCTCTCCATCAGCTGTTCTCTGTCATTTCCAATACCCCTGATAGCTTGTTGGAGGTTGAAGTAAATGACTGTTTCATCCTCAAATGAACCATTCTCATAGACCTTCAGCCTGATCCCACGTGTGCCCACCATACGGTGATTGGCCTCGATCTTGCCGATATGTTTCAGTGTGTACTCATACCCCTCATCTTGCTCCTCCCTCACATTCTCTTCAATCTTTGATTTCTGTTTTTTCAAGCGATTGAGAGCATTGCTGAAGTCATCAATGTCCCTTGCCACAATATCAAGAGTCTCATCGATTTCCTTTGAGGACATTGAGAGGATGGCCACGATATCAACACGATCCTTGCTGGCCTCATCCTGACCGAGCTGCAGCTGGCATAAGAGCAAACAGGTCTATAAATAGTTCTCATAGATAAACTAAATTACTGTGTTTTTTGGAAGCTAAAATGTGCAAAGCGATAATTAATTGTTTTTACTGATACATTTCACATTGGATTAACTCATTAATTAATAGCGATTTTGGACATACTTGTTCCTTGTAATGTTTTGCTTCTCGTAGTTTTCCTCGTGTATAAGTGATCAGTCCATCCAGAAACTCGCACACACCCTTCGGGCTGAAGCCCTCATTCTTAGACACCCAAAGGGGTCCCAACACAGGTGTGCTCCATGTCTGCAGACACTGGTCCAACACAGGGGCTGCAAACAGAAAGCACCATGGACATCATAGATAAGGTTGGCGCATAATTTACATGCAGTAAAAGATAACACACTCAAAGTTGTAATAGAAATAACTCAGAACGAATGCTTGATAAATATTGCTTTTGCAGAGTGGGATTACCATCATCCAGGTTGCTAACTTCGTTGCCTTCCCAATCATACAGAACCCTTGCATAGCTTCCCATGTCTAGCTTAGCAGTGCATGCTACCAAGAACTATAACACAATTACATTTCAATAAATAATACAGAATATTGAACATAATGTTTTTCTTAGCAATAAACTGTAAACCAAGTCTTTGAGACAATCTTTCAAATTACACCAATCACAATCACAAAAAGGCTGACAAAACGTGCTACACATACATCCTCAAATCTCTCCGGATCAGCAACAATTTCCACCCCTTGGGAGCCATGGCCATTTTTGAAGACCAGAACGCGACGACGATTCTGTTCGATGATACTCCTGTATTTCAAATAAATTGATCAAACAAACGGACTTACACAATAACAACGGCGATATATTATGGTATCAAATATTCAACTTAGTTGCACTATTGACAACAAACCTGAAGCGTTTTGAAAGACGTGGTTTGGTAGATTTTTGTCTAGCATCTTGAGACAAGATGAGGCCATTCATTGTCCAGCTGGCACTCTTTGACATTTCATTCTGTTCTACAAAAATTAAAATGGTCAAATTAAGACATAAATCCAGAAACATAATGATAATTGTTGCATATTATTCTTAAAGATTGTGTACAGATAATTTCTCACACTTACTTTTAACAGGCTTGAGGGGGTCTTTGAAGTTTTCACTGCAAGCAATGTATACCTCTGCATCACGAGGTATCTCAGAGGCAGTAAAGACCTCTGTACCATCAGCTAGGTACATCCGACGTGCAGCCATAGGAAGGCCTAGTTTTTCTGTGCAGTACTCCAACAGCTAAACATTCACCCAGTTACGGATATATATATTTAAACCAAGAATCCCATACACTCCAAATGATTCATCTCAATGTCATATATGATGACAAATATAAACCCTTATCAGTGGATATGAGTGCTTGAGATATGTTATTGCAATTAGATTATAAAACCATTTACAGATTGGTCACGATCATATAATATACTTTAGAAATAGACAAAAATTAACATACAACTTTAATACTTGGAGCAGCAACTTTTGCATATATCTCTCTGTCTCCATTCTTGAAAGCTGTTACTACAATTGTGTGAGGCTGTCGCTTGTATAAAGATTTCACTTTCTTTCCACCTAACACTGAATGGTTAAGCAAATACATAGAACTACAAATAACATAAAACTTAAACACATATAAAACAGCCACAATAAAGTAAAGGCTTTGCTTAAAGAACTGCACAAGAGTACTAACCGGAAGATTTGGCACTGGATGGCCTCGATCCAAAAGCACCTGAATATGGTCTGCAATACAACACTAGCATCAAACTGGTATCAGAAAACTATGCTTCATAGATAAGATGGAGACAGCTGAGTTAAGATTACCTTCTGTAAACAGGTGCACTTATAGGCCGCTTCTTTCTCTTGCTGAGAGGCCGATAGCCTTCAAGGTTTCTTGGAGTTGCTGGATCCCATAGATTTGGATCAGCAATGAACTTGGGGTCAATCTTAGGTTTACCAGTTGAAGAAACAGTTGTTGCAGAAAATGGTCTTTGTTTTGATGGATTGCTTGTAGGGACAACGTGAGTGTGGGCCAGCTTCTGGAGATAGGGGGAGGTGGGCCCTTGGTGTCTGTGAAAATAATTAAATTCCATCAAACTATATCAGTTTCAGCATTTTAATTCCATATCTTTAGCATCAGCTGCCCTGTTAATCAATCGTTTTGACTTGTTAGTTTGCTGTACTTACCCAGATTTGGTATAAGGGGGAGACTTTCTTAGTTCCTCTAGATACTGAGCAACAAGCATGTCTTCATAACTCACAAGATTTCCATTCTGTTGCATCAATTTTGGGTTGGCGGTAGCAGGTCTTAAGCCACCCCCTCCTTTGGCACTAGAAGGCCGTGCCATACTGTAAAGAAACATTTTTTTTCATATAAAGCGTGTTGGTTGATCATATGTCTATTTGTTTGCTATTTGTAGATTTGTCATGACGCGTGACAACTATGTGGCTTTCACTGTGTCAACTTGTAATCATTACCCGATTAGCTCTAGAGTGTCAGTCTATGGCTTTAATTGGGACCTGTTGACCTGGCTACCGGCAGAGCAGGACACAAGAAGAGTTAACCTGTTAACCCACCCAAAGTAACAGGTAAGCAGCCTAGAAACACTACTCTACAGATTGCATTGTTAAATTTTTCAATATGTTTTGTTATCATACGGCAGTTTATTAATGAAATTCATAAGGAAATCTTTGGAATCTTTTACATCTACATGATATGACACAGCCCAGTGCCAGGAATACCCACCCGTGGAAATCAAATCAACGCCGGTGACGGGTATCATCAAACAACTCGATAAATGTCATACATTTAGTCTTGTGGAGATCATTTAAAATTACTTACTTCAGTCTAACGCTCACTCTTGGTCGAAATTTTAAAACGTGTGAGTTTTATCCTAAGGGTGACAAACAACTATCCAGTTAAAAATATCTTCACCGTAGTGTCTACGGGCATCAGCAGGTGCCCGACAGTTGTGTTTTTCCATCCATATTAAAACTATTTGCACAGGTTTCCATGGTGACGGAGAGTTAACTAAATTTCGGTTTCGTAAATTAGATGTAAATATTATGAGTTGATTCAAGCGTATTTAATCTAGAAATATTTATACTAGTAGTTTAATAATTATTTACGATGAAAACATATATTTCGAGTGACAATAATTAAATAGGAAACTTGTCACTTTCACTTGGTTATGGTTCACAGATTTTTAGGGAAAATCGTCTGGAGGAACATGTCGTGCCACGGGTTCATTGTCAGTGGGATAAGTGCTTTACCAAGTACGCATTAGAGGTTCAATCACGCACGCATGCATGTACATAAGTGTGTACGCACACATACACCCACACATACGCGCTCGTGCACGCATGTACGCACATATATACCGTGTCATTTAACCAAAACTTAAGTAGACATGGAAATCGGATTTCCTATCTTTATAACTTGTCTGCTTGTAGGGCTTGGTTTCCACAAATTATCATCGATCAATTCATATTCCCTACGCACTGAAACCTTTGGAACAAAACTACTTTCCCATCACGACACACCATCCCCGCACCCATCCCACACCCAAAATAGTGAATTTTTGCCTCATTTAATCATGTGGGTGTCATCACAAAAGTGTTTCGTTTTTGGCTTCTCTTCTCCCATTGCCGTTATACGCCGAAGATTAAATATTGGCAGGTTATTATATTGAGCTACCTCATTTCATGAAACAGCTAGTTTTTAGCAAAATATATATTTTATTTCCCTATTTGTGGTATGATATGTTTTCAATTACTTTTTTTCTTGGATTTTTTTACGAATCGGTTCAATTTTGTGAAGCAAGTCTTTACCTATTGTGATGAATTAGCATAGCGTTATATTGTGGTCTATATTTCCATGTAATGGTGCTGCAATTATCATTATTTGGGTTGTGTTTCTGTAATATTTCCGTCAAATCTTCACGAAGTCTATTAAAGTCAGTCTTGATGATTGAGTTATATGAGATATATAAAATCACTATCGTCGATCTCCTTTGTGATTTTCAATATTTGTACATTCTTTTTTCTTTATGAAACATATCAACATGGTGTGAATGAATCTTTGAACAATAATCTATTGAATGTGTGTTTGTATTGACGTGTTCCTGTTGACGACGCCAATTATGTAGATAGCGTTATTGATTTCACCATTCACATTTTTTATCAACCTAACATGATATATTGATCTCTGTCGCCTCTGACTAGTATGGCATAATAATATATAATGCAATTTAAGTAAGATCAAATTAATATAAGTTTTTACTGAGCAAGATCGAGTATACATTCTGCTACACGCGTCCTGTTGTCATCGCCAAGCACTAGTTTAGTGTGAACCGATAGACACAGAAATTCCCTGTGAAATAGTTGTACGACTTTAGATCATGTGACATTGTGGGTGGCTAGAGCCTCGTTTCAACCTCGTCATTGCAAATGGCGGCCTTCTTAATGTGTGAAGAAACATCTCGTTCATGATACCATCTCGGATTTATTTATTTGATGATTATTATTACATGTCTTTGTTATTCATTTAAAATGTAAGTATACGTTTTTCAAAGCTGTTATTAGAATGTTCATCCCTGCCATACTTTTGATTTTAACGTCGGCGCGTAAACAACCCGGTTTTCCGCCCCTTCCTGTCAAGTGTCACTGGTCGCAGTCAATACTGCTGTCAACTGAAGCTCTGCAGTGGTCACGTTTGATGTTCTTCACCTCTAGACACGGTCTGGTTGAAAGCCATAGGTAATAAAGTTGTTGATGGTTTAGGGAATACTTTTCTTGTGACGTATGATACTTTGATTATTTTGCAATTTATTCCTCGAGGCTCACTAGTTCCCCTCGAGCAGTATAATCAGTGTGCGAACGTTTCATTTAATTATTAAGTCATGAATTTTCGGCACCCCTTTTTTCTGCATCCTGATAACAACTTGTATTCCGTGCCAATGAATAAATATATGTTATGTGCCAAAAGTGTACTACTTGTCAATGCTGATCTATAGCAATTGCCCACTAAATATTGGTTTTAGAGAAATTATGGTCTAGTGACTACCATTGTGGAAAATATGTGATCACATGTTGTCGTACTGCTCTCCGTTTTGCTAGGTGTTCATGCTCGGCATCTCTATGCACTGTTTTGCAAGAACTGCCTCAAAGTGCACCTATTTCTGCTGCTGTGTCTGTATTAGCCGCCTCCTTGGTGGAGTAGTGAATCTAGATTGTTCACCCTTCTCTCCATCCATTGGAAATATACATACTTTTTCAACTTAATTGTTGCTCATCTAATTAGCTGAAGTCTCTGGAAAACGCGAACACCATTTCACGTAAATAACCAAATGAAGATCAATTTGAAGCAGAGAGATCGGCCCCAATTTAGTCTGCTCTGTGTCAAGATAACAACAAGCCCCAAACATAAGCTTTTAGGCCCCTAAACTTCTTGGCTGGGTTTGTAGTGCTGTGTATGTCTGTATTGCAAATGTGATTGTCAAGCAGTTATTATTATTGCCATACACTGTCACTATTAAACTTAAGCCTTTTGGTAACCTTCTGTGTGGGAGGAAAATTGTGTAGTTCTTGTTACATTTGTTATGTGCATGTATATTCAATCGTCAAAGCCATCCCAGTTTTTTGCCTTTGATGTCATTATCAACTTTTGTGTGCCAGTGAGGTTTGAAGTGACAATACGCCATGCCGGCTGTGAAAGGCGATGGGATGCGAGGGCTAGCTGTCTTCATATCAGACATCCGCAACTGTAAGTTAGTCTACATTACTTTGGTTTTTTGGGGGGACATGGATCTGTTATTCTGGTTGGCAGCTCGATACACGACAGCTACATATGCAAGGTACTCATTGTCCTACTTTATTCAATCATTGTTCATGATTTAATGGATGTTCTCAGAAAAGAGAGTGGTGATGGTTCAATGACCATTTTCTGCCTGTGGATACAAGCAGGATATGGTTAGGTGTAATTGATAGGGCTGATTTCGATCAATAATCTTATCCTTCTTGCTTTATGTACTAAACTTGTAATGACCCATGGTAGAGTTTTTCCCATTGATTGCCCTGAACATGGTTTTTGATAGCGCGTCTCGATGTTCACTGCTTACACAATGCACTTAACTTTGCTGGCAAAACTATCAATGGATAATCAGCAAGTGATACAAGTTTTTCTGTTGAGTAATTATGAAGACTTGTCAGGATGTGATATGAAACATTCAGCAAGATTGTGGGTTTCTCGTGGGCATTTTGAAAGAGTTCTTTTAGGCAGTTTACAGCTCATGTATTAGCAGAGTCCAGCACTTGAAATGGTTGGTTGTTTCAGATGAATGATTGTATATTCTGGTTATCACAATTTAGATTTAAATGTATGACACTCATCCAAACATTAGTCACCTGACTAGAGTTGGTCATAAAAAAAAAATTCTCCCAGCTTTTAAAGTATCTTAATACCACATTTATACTGGATAATGCCAATAAAAAGGCCCTTTTTGTGTAAGTTTCTTGTGCTGGAGTTGAGATGATGTCACACCTTGCCTTGTGCCTTGCTGTTGGTTGGGAGGGGGTGGAGCTAGCTACCCTTTGATGCTCGTCTTTTCTGAACTTTGTGACCATTACAAGCAGTCAGAGCTGATATTATTGAGGGCCTCTTCAAGTTCTAGTGTGTCTGGAAGGCCTTCAGCCATCAAGCCCAATTCCACTGTTGTTGAGTTTTATTTGCTGCTCAGACCACCTGGTCAAAGTTCAGATTGCTTTGGACCCAAAGGATTCTGGTGTCGCTTGTCAATGGGTGGGTGTTGCCGTTGTTGGTGTAATGAGACATTCTAATGGTCGGGTAGATGTGTGTGGTTTGTTGCTGTTGTTAGTGTAAGATGATAGGGCTTAGTGGTGTGAGGTGTACCACATTTGTGACTCTCGGGTTGCTGTGATATGTGATGCATTGACCCCTGGATCTGTGAAATGATCAGTGATTCCCTTGGAAAGAACTAAGCTGTCCGAGACAAATAACCTTAATGTGATTAGTATTATCGTTTCATCGACAGTAGATTGTTTGTGGGGTTAGACCTGCGGTGGTCACCCGGGTCTACCGTTCTAGAAAGTAAGGAGGCTCCCACCAATTTCGAACCCTGGTACCTGTATTATTAAGGGGTTTAAGTAACAATAGTGTATTTTAATAGTGGTCTGTATTTGAACTTGTTATGTATGCATCACATTGTAATAGTATTTAGTTTGTTACTCGGTTGTGATGTTTTCAGGCAAAAGTAAGGAAGCAGAAGTGAAGAGGATAAACAAAGAGTTAGCCAACATAAGGTCAAAGTTCAAAGGTAAGTTATTGTTTTTAGAGTGATTGATCTGTAGTCCTGTTCACTGAATGATGTGGTTGTTAAATGGCATTCAACCTATAATGATCGGTGTCTGCATAGTTTATTTACCGTTAACTTATTCTCCATGTTAGAAAGACAGTGGGAGTTGTTTAATGTCTACTTGAATTTTAACTCCTGTTCAAATTGTATCGTCTCCGACTTATGTGTCCAGTGTTATCTGAAAGTAGACTTATTTAGGCAGTCCCCTTCAACTTACCCCATTGTACAGCCTGCAGTAGCTGTGTTATCACCCTACCACAGACTACTGTGTTATCACGCTATCACAGACTGTTGTGTTATCACGCTATCACAGACTACTGTGTTATCACGCTATCACAGACTACTATGTTATCACGCTATCACAGACTGTTGTGTTATCACGCTATCACAGACTACTGTGTTATCACGCTATCACAAACTACTGTTATCACGCTATCACACACTGTTGTGTTATCAAGCTATCACAGACTACTGTGTTATCACGCTATCACAGTCTGTTGTGTTACCACGCTATCACAGACTGTTGTGTTATCACACTATCACTGAAAACTGTTATCACGCTATCACCTACTGTTGTGTTACCACGCTATCACAGTCTGTTGTGTTACCACGCTATCACAGACTGTTGTGTTATCACGCTATCACAGACTACTGTGTTATCACGCTATCACAGACTGTTGTGTTACCTTGCTATCACAGACTACTGTGTTATCATGCTATCACAGACTTGTGTTACCACGCTATCACAGACCAGGGTTCGACACTAACGGTTGTCCGCTTGCCCGGGACAAGTCATTTGGCCTGTTGGGCAAGCAGCTAGTCCAATCGGCTTGTCCTACAGGACAAGTGATTTTTATGAGCTAGACCTGCATTCCGCGGCGGCGGGATAATAGTTTCACACTGAGCGGGGCCTTTATCACACTGTCGGTGAGAAGCAGGCGCGCGACTACCGTCTTTAATTGACTGCGTTAAGTAAATACACCGATCGATAGATAAGAGATGACAGTCTTGTTGTTTATGGTTCGAATTAGAATTTACCGCAAGTTTGGGACAAGTAAAAATTAGGAAGGACAAGTAAATGGACCAAGCACTTGTCCTACAGGACAAGTTTTTTAGAAACCTTAGTGTCGAACCCTGCAGACTACTGTATTTTCACGCTATCACAGACTGTTGTGTTACCACTCCATCATAGACTACTGTGTTATGACGCTATCACAGACTGTTGTGTTACCACACTATCACAGACTGCTGTGTTATCACCCTATCACAAACTGATTTGTTATCACCCTCTATTTTGTCATCAACTAGTTTGATGTTACTGCAGGCTGGCTCAGTTGTTCTCTCTTATGTTATGCCCTCCCCCTTGCCTATCACTATGTACCTAGCTGTTCCTCAATCTGTGACATCATGCTGCCCCACATCATTGATTGTGTCTTCAGTGCCTCCATCTCACCATAGCTCTGCTCCATATAATCTCCCCCACTTGGCTCCTCCCATACCACAATAAATCAATAGCATGAACCTCAGTGCAAACCTAGCTTAGATCTAGAGCATGTTTCTGTTAGTGTAATTGAAGCTGCTGAGTCAGTAAATGTTGCTTTGGGGTGCAGTGCATTTGTTTATTCTCTCAGCTGTAGTCACCATGGATGTATTCCGTGCAGAATGTGCATATCTTAATGAACAGAAGCATGAACTGGATCCATGTTTCTGGATGTTGTCACCATGTGGTAACATCAGGCCCTACTGTTCCACTCGCATATACTGTGTCATCTAAACCACTAATGTGTAGCAATTTCGAGTAGTTCTTAAAAAATCTATTTTTATATTTGAGTAACCCGTATTCTTGATGCTTATAAATGAAGTTGATGCATTGAGCTTGATATTATACAGTAAATAACATTCCCCAACCACTCTGCATTATTCTTGAGTGCCTGCATGTATAGCAATGTTTCTGAATTCCTCAATGTTGCTGAATTCCTCCATGCCACTGTGTCGTAGTTTACATTTCCTCACCATCACTGTAAGATTTATCACCTTATCTTGAACTAATGAACTGATTTGCAGGTGACAAGACTCTGGACGGCTATCAGAAGAAGAAGTATGTGTGTAAGCTTCTCTTCATTTTCCTTCTGGGTCATGACATTGACTTTGGCCACATGGAGGCTGTCAATCTCCTCTCCTCCAACAAGTACACAGAGAAACAGATCGTGAGTCGAGCTTCGTCAACTTGGCAGTTTATGAGACCAATGTTCCGATCAGTTGGATAGTCTGTCATACGCTATCCCATGTTATTCTACCCTAACCCACGCTACCCTAACCTTATGTTCCAAACACAAACCATGCTTGCCATTCACCGCCACATCATATCATCCCCTCTCCTACATTATTCTTTCCTGCCTGACATGACCCTACCCTTAACTTACCTTAACTAACCTAATCTAGCCTACCTTAGCTTACCCTACCTAGCTTTCCCTACCCTAACTTATCATACCTTACCCTACTCGGCCCTACCTGACCCTAGCCTATTCTACTCGGCCCTACCTGACCCTTCCCTACCCTAGCCTATTCTACTCGGCCCTTACTACCTGACCCTTCGCTACCCTAGCCTATTCTTCTCGGCCCTACCTGACCCTTCGCTACCCTAGCCTATTCTACTCGGCCCTGACCCTGACCCTTCTACTCGGCCCTAGCCTATTCTACTGACCCGGCTACCCTAGCCTGACTCGGCCCTAACTCGCTACCCTAGCCTATTCTACTCGGCCCTACCTGACCCTTCGCTACCCTAGCCTATTCTACTCGGCCCCCTACCCTTCGACCCCCTATTCTACTCGCCCTACTGACCCCTTCCTACCCTAGCCTACCTTCTACTCGGCCCTACCTGACCCTTCGCTACCCTAGCCTACTCTCAGCCCGGACCCCCTAGCCTGACCCCTACCTGACCCTTCCCTACCCTAGCCTATTCTACCTCATGCCCTTCCCTTACCTTGACCCTTCCTTACCCTACCCCACCCTCTATTCTGCCACATCATGCCCCTGCCCTACCTGACCCTCCCTACCCTACCCTACCCTACCCTGACCACCCCTCCCCTCTTCCACCCTACCCTACCTGCCCCATACCACCTAACCCTACCCTACCTACCCTTCCACCCTAGCCCCTACCTACCTTACCCTACCCTACCCAACCAACCCCTCCCCACCCTATCCCCTCTTCTTCCAACCCTACCAACCCTACCTCTTCCACCCCCAACCCTAACCCAACCCTTCCCACCCTATCCACCCTACCCACCCCTTCCCATCCCCTTCCCACCCTACCCCCTCCAACCCTTCTCACCCTATCACCTCTTCCACCCTACCCTATCTCACCTTACCTCACCCTACCCCAACCTCTTCCCACCCTATCCCCCTCCCACCCACCCTACTACCTCCTACCCTCACCCTACCCTACCCAACCCCCCCACCTATCCCCTCTTTCCACTACCCTAAACCCTCACCTCTCCTTATCCTAGACTGTGCTCTCATTCCAGGGCTACCTCTTCATCTCTGTGTTGGTGGGCGGTGAGAGTGACCTGATGAGGCTCGTCATACAGTCCATCAAGAACGACCTGGCCAGTAGGAACCCTATCCACGTCAACCTCTCCCTTCAGTGCATTGCCAACATTGGTTGCAGCGAGATGGCTGATGCCTTCAGCCATGATATCCCAAAACTTCTAGTCTCTGGGTGTGTATACTCACTGTGTGGCTTCTGCTCACTGAAGGGCTGCCCTATCATTTCTCTCTCCACCCTAACCCAATTGATGCCGTCAAGCAGAGCGCTGCACTTTGTCTTCTCCGACTCATCAGATCTTCTCCTGAGCTTGTTCCCATGAGTGAGTGGGCCTCACGAGTAATCCATCTACTCAACGACCAGCATATGGTGAGACATGGCTTGGTAGCTAGCTTTGTGACCTGTTGACCTTATCTTATATATAAAAAATGCCGAGCTGTGTGCTAATAAAGCTCCCTCTGGTGACCGTTATAGCATGGTTTATTTCCATCAGGGAGTTGTCACAGCAGCAGTCAGCTTGATAGAACGCTTGGCCAAGAAAAACCCTGATGAATACAAAGGCTGTGTGTCATTAGCTGTATCCCGCCTCAGTCGGGTAAGTCTGGCAATCATGTGGCTTTCTTCAATGTAGGATATGTGTTTGATGGGATGTAGGCTCTGATAAACACATATCATTGACTGCTGAAATTGTGTGTTAATTCAAGTGGAATGTCTGAATTGGTGTTGCACTGAATGTGATGTCTGCTACTTCTGCCTCAATGTCCCAGTTTATAATGTGGAATAACAAGCTGTAAATGCCAGTGTTTGTTAACCAGTCTCATACCTTAGTCTCTATCGTAGAATATCATTCACCTGGCACTTGATTTCCTTACTCATTCACCTCAACGTAATCCATTCACACTTGGGTGAACCATTCACCAGCTTCAGAAGCACTGGTTTACTGTATAGAAAGTGCGCATCTCCCTCCTCGCGGGTATTATGTTGGCTTTACATGGCGAATGTGTTTTCAGATCGTGACCACGCCATACACAGACTTGCAGGATTACACCTACTACTTTGTGCCGGCTCCTTGGCTCTCTGTGAAACTCCTGAGATTATTACAGAACTACCCCCCTCCAGGTAACCCACATATACCCACATAGTGCTGCTTGGGATCTGTGGATTCATTAATTAATCATATGTGATAGCACCATAATCTGTCATGTGGAAATACTGGTCTATAGCCTATATTTTTTTTAAGTGGTTTTAATTATACCCAGTACACCATTGTTTGTACCCTGATATATTGGATGCCGTCATGCTGATCTAGTGCTGCCTGGGACATGTTGTACACAAATATTTCATCATGATCTATTGCGAGGTTTGCTATTTGTTGCAGATGATGCAGCTGTGAAGAACCGCCTCACGGAGTGTCTAGAAACTATACTCAACAAGGCACAGGAACCCCCCAAGTCAAAGAAGGTACAGCACCCCAATGCTAAGAATGCTGTTCTCTTCGAAGCCATCAACCTCATTATCAATATGGACTGCGACCCTAACCTGCTGGTACGAGCCTGCAACCAGCTGGGTCAGTTCCTTCAACACAGAGAAACCAACCTTAGGTCAGTGGCCCACTCGAGGTAGTACAGGAGTGGTGTGTGGCATATTCTAATATTATACATTGTTACTAAAAAAAACCAATAGGGAATGACAGCTGATGTTTCTAAGCTATCAGAATCAAATTGTTATTTCTTTCTAGCCATATGACTCAATTACTCGGCCAATGTTACATCATTTGAGGCATCTGTGACTCGTTGCATAGTATGGCATTTAATGCAATGTACAGCCAATGGCCGCTTCTTATATTGGTTGTCCAAACATAGACCATTTGCTGTTGTATTTCGGGTGGAAATTTGACATGGCGCCAATTTCACGTAACTGTGTGACCTAAACCATCAACTTTGTGTAGATGTTGTAAGCATATATCTCTTGTAAAGTAACTTGCATGGTTTGAAGTAAAATGTATCTTTACTTTTAACTAAGTTACAAATGACAATATGTGTGCCGATGCAGGTATTTAGCGCTAGAGAGCATGTGTCTACTGGCTACGTCCGAATTCTCACATGAAGCGGTCAAAAAACACCAGGAAACGGTGATCACAGCACTCAAGGTAAACACAAACACCCGCTTCTCTTTGGTCAGGTCTGGCTCTGTGCTGACATGTAATGAGTATGTATTTTGTTTTGAAGTTGTTTTTTATGGTAAATTTCAACTGCACATGTTATATACCTCATGGTCAATCACAATCGTGCGTGGTACATTTCTCTTTCTTGTGAATGATGGCGGTACGTTCTACAACCTAAGAGAGAACAATATCCACCCCTTGACAAGTTGTTGCCTGTGTACCCGACTTCCTGTGTGGAATCCCTGTGATGAGGATGGTGTGTGTTTCAGACGGAGCGAGACGTGAGCGTTAGGCAGCGAGCTGTGGATCTACTCTACGCTATGTGTGATCGCACCAACGTGGAAGAAATTGTCTCCGAGATGCTGGGCTACCTTGAAACGGCAGATTTCTCAATACGAGAGGAAATGGTACGCTGAGGACATGAGACTGTTGTATGCAGTAGATCTTTGGTATTGATGAGGTGTTAATTGGGAGTTTATTCTGTTATAGGTGTTGAAGGTGGCTATCCTAGCAGAGAAGTATGCCGTGGACTACACCTGGTATGTAGATACCATACTGAACCTGATACGCTTGGCTGGAGACTATGTTAGTGAAGAGGTAAGGCTCCAGAGATACATCGTTAAAGACGGCTTATTTATATTTGTATGTCATGTGATGGCTTATTTGTATGTCGTGTGATGGCTTATTTGTATGTCATGTGACGGCTTATTTGTATGTCATGTGATGGCTTATTTGTATGTCATGTGATGGCTTATTTGTATGTCATGTGATGGCTTATTTGTATGTCATGTGATGACTTATTTGTATGTCATGTGATGACTTATTTGTATGTCATGTGATGGCTTATTTGTATGTCATGTGATGGGGTTGGACTTGTCCCTGACATCACAACATTATGTTATACTTCTATTAGAGCCCGATTTTGTCTTTCTTCCTGAGATAATGTGGCCGTTTTCAGGTCTGGTACCGAGTCATTCAGATTGTCATCAACCGAGACGATGTACAAGGTTATGCTGCCAAGACCGTGTTTGAAGTGAGCTATGTTTTCTCCTCATAACTCTTAACACAGTTGCATATTTATACTTTAACCTGTAAAAGTACATCCAACATGCAATGATAGTTGCTTTGTGGACTTGGTATTAATGCCATGCATATCTCAATTTAACAACAAAATATTTGTCATCGATTCAGGCTCTTCAAGCACCAGCCTGTCATGAAAACATGGTTAAAGTTGGTGGGTACATCTTAGGTGAATTTGGCAACCTGATAGCTGGTGATCCTCGATCTAGGTGAGCTCAAATCCCACGTCTCTCCATTGCATGTATAGTGTATTGTTTGATCCTGCTGTTTACCTGTTTTAATTTAATTGATTGTACTCTCATAGCTTAAACGTTTCTCAATGTAATTCTTTACCTTTTGTAGTCGGCCAGTGAACGTTGACAGTGTGAATGTCTGGTTTCAGTCCTATGGTGCAGTTCCAGTTGTTGCATTCTAAGTTTCACCTGTGTAGTGTGCCAACTAGACAACTCCTCCTTTCAACCTACATCAAGTTCATTAACCTCTTTCCTGAGATCAAACCACAAATCCATGAGGTATTACATTCTTCATCACAACCTCTCTTTATGCCAAGTATAAATAATGATAACTGATTTCAGAATCTCTATTTCTATTTGCTCCTGGCTATGGCTATCACACAGCCATTAGATAGAGTCGAGTAAGCACTTCAGTGTGTATGGTAGGTAATCGCTAGTTCACATGCACAGTCCATGTTTTGCCCCTATTGATTATGGTATGTGTTGGGCTGCCAGGTGCTGCGCAGTGGCAACTCTCTACGGAATGCTGACGTGGAGTTACAGCAGCGGGCTGTCGAATATTACCAGCTGAGCAGCGTCACGACCACTGATGTCCTCGTCAGTTTCACTCTCGGTTTCTCTCAATAAATCTCATGTCCTTATTTTATGAATGTGACAGTTGTGTTTGACTATGGTGCCTGAATTGTTCTGTTGAATAGGCCACTGTGTTGGAAGAGATGCCACCTTTCCCAGAGAGAGAGTCATCAATACTTGCTAAATTGAAAAAGAAACGCCCAGAAAAATTGAAAGATGCTTTGGAGCCTAGGGAATCCAAGTTAGGGCCTGGTCCAGTTACAGCAGCTGCTCAAGTCAACAACCACCATCCCCAACCTCCTCCTGTCAGTATTACTACTATCTCTCCTTCTCCCTCGTGTTTTGTTTATTTTGTCCCAAGATGGCATCCTTTCATTGCTGTTTTCCTATTGATGTTCTTGTAGGTGTCAGCACCTGCCACTAATGCCACCGTTGACCTACTTGGATTGAGTCAGTCACCAACGCAACCCAAACCACCAGCAGGGGGCAGCATGGGTCTGCTTGTTGATGTCCTGGGCGATCTGGGTGGGGAATCGTCGACAGATAGCACTAACATCACCAATAACTCCATGCCCTTCTCAATGGCTCCCGCCAAGCACGTGGATGGTCTTGGGGGAATAGAGGAAGACTCGCACAGAAAGTCAGTATCAGGGCTCTATGGGTCACATCTAACAAGAATTAAATCTTATGTTTTCATATCATTTTACAGACAATAAATTCTCATTACAGGAAGTTGACATGTGTGGAGCATATGTAATTTGTTTTTCCAAGGTTGATCTATTAACTTTGTATTTCTTTATCCAGATTTGTCTGCAAAAACAGTGGTGTGCTGTTTGAAAATGACCTGCTGCAAATTGGGGTCAAGGCAGAATTTAGACAGAATTTGGGTCGTGTCACCCTTTTTTATGGCAACAAAACCACGTCTCAATTTACAAACTTCACGTCGGAAGTCAACTGTTCTTGCCCTGACCATATCCTTGAAGCTTTGTATTAGATCCTGGGGTCTTTTGATATCTTTATCTTATTAATGGTGTGCAGGAGAAGTAACAGGTGAAAGATTGTGTATTACCAAGTTTTCTTAATTATGATGTTTTTACCCAATTACCCTTATATAAGTGGCATCACTGGGGTTGTGAGGATATCAATTTGACTGATAGTGCTGGGGCATATTGTACTTTTTAAATGTACCTCCAGCATATCTCCTTGACGAGCCAGTACTGATGAGCATTCAGACGCCGAGTGTGAACCCGGTTGTGGATGGTGGAGCACAGGTCCTTTATCCAATCAACGTCGAGTGCATAGGGGATTTCATCGAAGTACCCACACTGTCAATCACATTTACGTACGTAGGGATTTTCTCAATGATTCTTTCACAGGCCTGATTCTGTTGTGTAAGCTTATTTTTTAAATTTGGACAAAGCTCTGTTCCATCCGTTATTAGTATGTATAAGATTATGTAAGTGTGTGTGTATGTATGTATAATTTGTTTCTATGCATAAGGCTGATGATGTTGTGTGTGTAATATGTTTAACAGGTATAGTGGTGTACCCCAGAGAGTTTCCTGTAAAGTCCCCCTGTTTATCAACAAATTCATTGAGCCAAAAGACATGGATGCTAGCACTTTCTTTAATCGCTGGAAAACTCTCGGGGAGTAAGTCAAATCAGCTTGAAAGAAGTATCCGTCCTTATATAATTATATTTTATTTCCACAACTTATTTTGACAATTCATTTTTCTTCCATCATATATTTTCAATCCAATTGCTCCATTATTCATGCTGTCATATCTTTATGGGTCTTAAGGAACTAGTGAAATCCATATTTCCTAACTACTTTATATAAGAAAATATATGGTTTCAGACCAGAGAAGGAATGCCAGCAAATAGTCAAAGCTGTATCCTCTTCTATTGATAATGAGGTTCTCAAAACAAAGGTGAGTTGGACCTATTTTTGTAACTCGATGGGGAATGTTGATTTGGTTGAACCTGGTAATGTATGGGATTTGTTGTTGTTTCAGTTGATAGGTTTTGGGACAAGCTTGCTGGAGGGCATTGACCCCAATCCAGAAAATTTTGTGTGTGCTGGTATAATACACACTCGTAACCAGCAGATTGGATGTCTTGTGCGACTTGAACCCAACAAACAGGCCAAGGTTTGTATTTAGCTCTGCTGTTCTACAGAGCTTATCATGTACCTTTGCTCGGGTGTCTGTCTGCCCGCCTGTTTGTAACGGCACATTTCGTAAATATAGCTTGTAGAATGTTGCACATAAACTTGCTAATGGCTTTGGGCATAATTGAATTACTTTAGATGAGTTTATATTTTGTACATGATTGAAATGTTTTGTAGTATTCTAGTGTGTAGTTGGCAAACAGTGGTGGGCGATGATGCTGCATCGACTGTTCGTGGGTCTGTGGGTCTGGGTTGTTTTCAGTAATTGTGTTTATGGTAAATGGTGGTTTACAAGTGGTTGGGTCCAGCAATGCCTGGGTCAGTTGGCAATTTTGTCATTGGAATTTATTTCAACCAGTGTTTCTATTTTGACTATTTCTGTTGTCCATTTGTATGAAGTTGTATTTGTGCTTATGTAACAGATGTATCGCCTGACCATTCGGTGCAGTAAGGAGAACATCTCTAGCAGACTCTGTCAGCTCCTGGAAACCCAACTCTAACCATTCAAACCAATCATCCGTTCCATCGTCTCAAGCTGAAATTCACTAGCCGTATTTTACATGTTCACAGCAATTGAACACGATCATTCTGCCCTCCCCACCTTGTCCATGCTGTCCTCGTGTCCTTAGCACTTTCCTCAACAATCTTTGATAAGTCACTGGCCACATTTCCCCCACTGCCATGTCATTCGATAAGCCCTTTCCCATTTACACACTGCCCCCTGGTGTCAGGTGTGTTCCAGTTCCTACTCAGTATTGCTCACCTATAGATGGTTATACAGTAACTATAGATGGTTATACAGTTACTATAGATGGTTATACAGTTACTTTATGTGGTTTTACCTGTTGATCGTAAGTCAATAATGATGCCTTCAAGGGTAGCTGTAGGCTTCGAAGGTTTTAAAGAATTGGAATTGAATGACACGTCTCTTAGATGGCTGTGTGCTATTCTGAACAATAGGAACGAGTTGATATTATGTATGTAGAGAAACTCAACGTTGTACCCAATGAAGATAATGAATTCCCTTCTGTTAGAATTACCAGAAATATATTGGTTAAAAATGCTGCCGTAAATTTAATTGCTCTTTCTCTTTATTTGTTTAGATCGAAGAGATATTGGCTGGTTGTGAGCTTGACTGTATAATTGATGCGATGAATGCCTGTTGTGTTTTGGTAATAAGTCACTCTGCATGAAACCAATATGAAGATGATCTGATAACTGTTCTCTTTGTGATTAATATTCATACAAGTACAGCCTGGTGTGGAAAATGGGATATTAGATGTAGTCTGCAGTGTTGGGTTATCTGTGCTAGTCGGTCCCCCCATTATAACGACACCTATACATACTGTCAAATGTTTCATTTGGTTTCCAGTTGTCTCATTGTCGTGCTATGGTTATGAGTTATATTGCAGCATTACCTGGTTTGTGTTGTCCGCAGTTGTGTGATGCTGTGGTGTCTCTCGCTACTTGCTCACATATTGTACAATCCCCTGGGCATGTACTGTCTATTACATTTTAGTGGAAATATAACTGATTGCTTGAAGGGGCAATGATTTGGCATCTGGATTTTGGGAAGAAAAACAATTAGGGACTAATTGCTCTATTTCTTCAATAACCTACCTGAATTCTTTGAATGTGCTTGCTTTCGTGAGTCACCACTATTGATACATTCCTAATAGCTGATAGTGTGTATAAACTGAATGTGTAACTGTCAACATGGCCATCTAGCACACAGGTGATTAATTGCTGTCATGGTTGTCTACCATTTATCAGTTGAGGGAGCTAACTTGTAGATATTTAACCCGGAGTCATTGAATTAACCAGCAATAAGTTGTACCACGCTGTTATATTATGGTATATGTGTATCATTTAGTCAACGTTCTCTTCAACTATCTTTGGGATCATGTTCCTGCATGTCCTCATAAGGCTGTTTTCTTCTTTTAAGGTAACACTGGAATGTAATTTGCAGCCATCTGTGGTATCTGTTAAAAAATAACACCCCTCTGCACCAATTTGATGGTGCAAGGTTTTGTAGAGGTCGATAGCATAGGTGTATTGTTATACTAATGTCTTGAATGTTACTAGCTGAACGAAAACACGATTACGTATGAATTATTCAAACATTTTTAAAATGAGTAAAATGTGACTTGTGTAATCTGGTAAGGATTTGTTATTCTTCAACAGCTGTAGAGCCATTATCTGGTACAAGTCTTCTGGTACAGTCCTACACTTCCAAATCTGCCACAAGATTGATGGAGCATTCTTTAAATCAATATATTAAAACGCTCTATAAAATTTAATTCTTTATGTTTCTGATGTGTTATCAGTTTGAATGATATTAATCTCCTGAATTCTCAACACCATCATGGGGCAAAAGTTTGCTGTTGTGAATATTTAGTCTTGCAACAATCTAGCGTCTGTGGTCATATGAGTGCTTGGTTCCAACTATAGCAAAAGCTTTGACATCCTCCCAACTGGTTACAGATAGAGCACTAGTTATCAGATCCTGCCCTGATCTTTCAATGATGCTGGCTAAGGTACGGATACAAAGAAAGACACCTGCATAATTTTACCATCTTTAGCTGTGCATTTACCTGCCGATTTTCACATACAAATGAATACTGCACTTTCAAAAAGCTGGTGAGCGAGGATTCACCCCGATTCCCCCAACCACCATGGGATGTAATGCCGTATGTCAATAACCTTATATACAGCTTATCACATCAAACCAAAACATGTTGGTTTTATGACATAGCAGAAACTAAGAATACATAATAAATTCCAAGTTAGTTTTGAAATGAAACATTATTGAAATTACCTTTGAGAGTGGGTCACATTTAGTGCGTAATTTTTTTATTTGTTAGAAATATGTCCGGCAAATAAAGGAAAAGCTGTTCAATTATCTCTCGGCATTCAGGGACATGATTGAGCACGACATATACACAGAGTACATCCATACGGATTACAATACTATAATCCCTTGAATGATTATGCATAAATCATATTCCCATCAACGTCCAATTACAACATTGGATTTATATTTACAGTTCGGGAAATTCTATTAATTGTTTAATACAAAGAAGTTATTTTACAGCTCATGTGACCAAGCAGAGCCATAATTACTTACCAGGGCTGTCACCTTTGCTTTATCACGAAGCAGTTCTTCAACATGCTCCACATCCCCCTCCGTTTCCATTGGCAATTGGAATTCTTCCAGAGACGCGACGATATCTCTCCGATCCCGCTCACCCTTCCGAGCTTCCAGCTTCTCCAGGATTTTTTTCAATATTATCGTATTGTTTTTTATCCCGCTTTTCATTGCCTCCAAAGTGGAAAACAATAGTCGGTCTCTGGGAAGGTATATTGTACAATTCATTACCTCACAATATATCAAAAAATAAATACAAATGAAACAAATATATGACAAAATAACACCAGTGTTTATAGTTCTTTTCGCAAAAAACGAAATTGCAACATAAATTTAAAATTATATCTAAAAGTATTAGTAGTGTACTTATGTGTGTACAGTAATAAATACCTGTCCAGTAATTCCTCAGAAATGCCAGGCCGTCTTAAATCCATTCTTGCCCTGTTTATCAGAAAAGAAACATCTTCATCATCAACAGGTATGGAAAGAAAAGATGAAGTGGTCATTGAGCTTGAAGAAAAACCTGAGTATGGCGAATAGTCCATTACAGTGTATTAGAGTTTGCAGATGGTAGTGTTGCCGTGCTACTCGAAGGAAAGGCCACACTGTGGTCTTATTGACTGCCAGTGGCACGTACCGGAGTCCTACTCTGGTCATCCGACCGGCCGGCAAAACCAGTGTGGCTTCTGTAAACAGATGCTTAATGTTAATATAATATTTATCACTTAAGGGGCAAATCCAATATGTGTTATTTTGGACAAGTAACATTAAATTGTTTCAAACCTTGATGCTTTTGGCACTCTTGCTGACAGCACATCTCCCGCTTCACTATTTGCTGCCTGCTCAGTGAGAGAGCTGAAATGTGCACGGAAATCGTTTTTATGACAGAGCATATAAACTGCGTCATCTAGTAACAAATGAGTGGGATGATTATGGTGATTTACCATCCGCACCACTTACTTGGCGGGAGGAAAAGGAGTTGCAGCTCTGTTACTGATGCTCCTGTTAATCAGAACTACTGAACATGTAATAAAGTCAGCATTGTAACATGTAAGAATCAAGGATGATAAACTGATATGTATTAATAAGTGTATATTTAATTGTTTATTACTGAGGGAATTCAGGCAAGTCTGGGAGCGGGGCGGGCGTTCTCTTCTTCTTCTTTCGAATTTCACGGGCATCATCACTATATAAGTACATATGACCAAAAAAATTTTTAACTTACCATCATACATTGTATAATTACATAAAACTGAGATTTGGTTTTCATGACTGGAAAAAGCCACATATTTACAAAAAAATTCACATTTTCTTGCTCACCTATCATCTGACTCCAAAACACTTCTTTCTGGACTTCCTTCCTCAAATCTCTTAGGACGGTTCCTGGTGAAGATACAGTGAAACAAAGCATTAAACAATATACAATATTAAGCTTCCATTAATGGAATAATTGTTATAGTAAAGCAAAAATTTGTGAATCATTAATTTTACCTCTTTCTGGATCTGTCAACATCTGTCGTGTCCAAGTCTGTGCTAAGGTGGTCTTCTAACCTCCGGCATTTGCTCCGGGCTCTATTGTAGTCACCTTTGAGATACATACAATGTTCGTTGTTTATATATTTTTAAGATTTTATGCATGATATTATCACTGAACAATAAATTATTAACATAACAACCTATATTATCAAGCCAGAATACAACATTTAATCATTTAGACGTAAAAGACTCTTCTACAAATATGGTGCATATAGGATACATACCTGTCTCCTTCAGCACCGTGATAGGCGAATATACCCTCCACTCCACCTCAGGTGGCCTTCGAGATACTATGGCTTTTATTAGCTCCGATCCCTTCAAGCTATTTGGCCATCTGCAGATTCCACCACGTATCCATGACTTTGGAACTACCTCCACTTCATTCCTGTCTATGAAATGGACGATGGAATACATAATGTAAAACCTGAAAAGAAAATCCAAGATTGTGATAGTGGACCGTTTTCAAAATCTGGCAACAATGTATCTGTATACCACAATTACTTACAAGGCAATCAGAGCATAGGTATTGAAACATATCGCTCTTTATACGGCAGCAAAACCACTTTGGTTATGGTATCAGTGATCTTAAATAATACAAGTTGCCTGTTAAGGTCACTGACAAGACAAACATTAATGCTCATAGAGTCCAATGGGTATGTGAAGAAAGGCTCTTTGTGCAAAAATTTTTGACTAACAACACACCATCTTGAACTGTCATGCCAGAGAATATTTCTAATGATGTAAGTGTCACCATTGATCAATACTGTATTGTCCGGTTTTTCGGTAGATAACATAAATGTGTTCATATGCATTTGTTGGAATTGTGTACACATCGCATTGGTGATATTGGGGGGTAAAGGACCACACTGATGCTTCTTTTTACAGAAAATGTCCTTTCTTTTAGAAGCAGGTCGTGTGATGGATTTTTCATTTAAGCGCGTATGACTTGCTGCATAGGAAATTTTGGTTTTCGGATTAATTTCTTGATTACCTGAAGATAATTCTCGAATGGAAAGGCCGAAAAATTATGAAGATGGCCAAATCTTCTGCAGTGTTCTGCAATATGGATAAGTGAATGTACATTATACACCAGGTTCTCTTGACCAAAGATAGATCCAAAATGTTCCACAAATGATTTAAGGAGTCCATCAACATAGTCACAATAAATTGTACATGTGTTAACATTGCAGAGGATTGAGATGCTTGAGAAAAGAATCAAAAAATTCTTGTACAGGAAGTCTGGCAGCCTGCCTTTAAGGATAACAGGACCCGTATACAAAAGGAAGGTTCTGAATTCTGTTGCTTTCCATCTTTCAACTTCAGCAAATGCTCTCCCTTTCCGCGCAAATTCCCTCGGCATAAAAGATTGAAGGGCTATTATGGAATCGGAAATGGATCTTGTGAGATTTTCACCCAGAGGGAACGGTCCTGTCATCCAGAGTTTAATCATCTTCTTCATGACACCCAAACAAATAAGATGCATATAGTCAAGTGGGAACCCAGTGATCATACCAATGTTGAGGCGTCTAAGAATACTTTGCCCTCGATGGTGTTCTTCGCACCTCATTTCGTCAAATGCAACATCAGTTCTGCTTGGAGCAGTGAGGTTTGGAAATATCATGCGGTTCATGTAGCGAACACCCCTCTGATCACAATTGTCGCAACCCTGATATCCACAATGTCCTTTTGTTAGTTTGACAAATGACCTAGCTGGTGTATCACAGACGTTTTTCAATGATAGCCTGTAAATCTTGTCTTGGAACGGTACACCATTCACACTAATATCCTCCATTTCTTCAACAAAACGTTCAAGGTAGATATTGGGATCGGATGGTTTTTTAAGTTCCGACCCAAAGTCCAATAATGAAAGGTTCTACCTCGTCTCTCTCTGTGATTAATCCTAATATGGGCCAGAAACAATGGGATGTACTTTTGAAGAGAGGCAGTCCATCGACGTTTACTTGAAGGGACAGTTCATCACACAAACGGAGATTAATATCAAGCTGTAGCTGACGATGAATGCCTTCCCTTACGCCAAAATGGTGGTATTGTCCACCCGCTCTGTATTCAATGGGATAAGATTTCTGGGTATGGAGCAAAGTGCGGCCATCTTTTGGCAGCATTGGAAAATGAGGCTTGAGCAAAGACAGTAAGCTATTAGTGTGAACAAGTGGTGTTCCGCTGTTCAGTACCCATTCGCGTAGCTGCTCTCTGAAGTGTAACGCATGATGATGATGATCATCATCATCATAATCATGATCACCATCATTATCATCCCTGTAACGACCATCACAAACATCAACACTATCGTTATCTGATAAAGAATATTCATTTTCATCGAGTGACTCTCTGTAAACAGTTGGTTCCATTGAAATATCTGCTACAGCCAGTTAACCAGCTTCAGATATATATTGCCTTCATTATCAATGGGGAGTTCTGGTGATCATTTTCTTCATTTCCAAGGAAACCATAGCTAGTGAGTTGTGTCGTGCTGTTCCTCGTCTGACGAGTCTCCCTGACTTATCATCGTTTGGGCTCGTGCTGCTGCTCGCAGCCGTATTGTCCTGTCTGAGAGTATTTCATCCTCACCACGGAAGGCATACATTGTCACATTCAAAAATTGAAGTGGACACGTAAGATATATTATCATTCAACCTGAGTTGACATGGAGAGTCCACCTACAAGACAAATATGTACAATTCAGCATTAGAGAAGCTATATCTTCTACCTATAATAGCTAGTGAGTACTTTCATGTGGAAATAATGAATTTGAGTATTCTAACGCTGTATGTAGACCTCTCTTGATTATTTACTTCCTATACCAACACCACCGGAGGGAGTGCCCAATCCACAAAAACAAATATAGCCCAACAGACCAATATTCGATCGGGTATTCCCTTGTCAAGATGGAGCACAAGCTCCACTTGGTTCAAAAGAGCTAGTTACAACTGCTTTTCCTGGGCACTACAGTATACCACCAGTTAATTCGCGTTGGTGTTTACCGACAAGTCAAATGGCTGTCAATCGTGCAAGTGACTGCAACAGTCCAATTGACTTTGTAATTCCGTACTGACGAATCTCAAAATACGTGACCTTCCCAGACTTGCCAACCTTTGACCAAGTCGCTATATGAAATCTCCCAAAGACGCGGATCGTTGCCATGGCGCCGAAGCTATATATGGCGTTGGCTCAGCGAAAATAAGCAGAATACATGGTGTCTTTAAATTGACCGTACCATTTTATTCTTGGTCCAACTGAAGAGAAAATCATACAGATGTGTTGAGGAGCGTCTCCGTAATGTGGATCTAATCGAAAAGTTATTCCAGTTTCGGAGAGTTATCCGGTTTGAAGCGGCAAAATCGAGATTTAACACTTTTAACCCCAAAATCTGATCGATTATCACTCGGATCTGCATATCACTTTCATTCTTCTACATTTTGGTGTAATTTATATAGCAATCGGTGGAAGAATAAAGTGGTACGGCCCATTTTTCCTTAGGTACATAAATCGCGACAAAACTTTTATGGCCTCGAAACTTTTCGCCATTTTCGTTGGCGATTAAAACCACATTAAATACCACCAAGAAAAACGAAAATGGTATCAAATGAAAACTATTCTTCATTAATGATGTATTAAAAGAACAAAATGTATAATTGCATCATTTGTTGTCAGTGGTCATTTTACATGAGACTACCAAACGGCCCAAAAACGGCCCTGTCCAAACAAGATCGGCGCCGCGTTTGTCCTTCCTACCACGTGGCGATTAAATTCAACTCGGGTAAATTTCATGAAAAAACAACCAAATACAAAGAAATGCGATGAATACAATATGTTTTCATATCCCATGTGTTCTATTACTACGTATTTAAAATGGATAAAAGTATGGTTACTCACCTAGCACAGTAAAAGTGATTATCACTGGTCGATTTTGACGAAATACCAAAAACCCGCCAAAATTCAATGACTGAACTACGGCGAAGGGCAGTTGTAATTTGCAAATATGCAGCTAGATGGCGCTGTGGCAGACATCCAGCCGAAGACCAGCCGCCGTTGGGCCGCCGTCGGCTGGGAACTGCCGACGGTAGCCACCAGCGGGCCGCCGGCGTTGTGCTATCTGGGATACATACCTAATAATGATAATTAGCGTGAACCTATGTTATGTAAGGTATCTGCCTGGGACCTGTAAATATGAGAGGTAGTTCCTTAATCCCCCATTCGGCCGCAGCTGCCTGTCATGATGGTTTCAACTATAGGAGATATCCGAGTTTATTTTTTCTTCGACGCTATTCGATAATTTGTTGTGAGAGACTTGCAGAAATTTCCTAACTCTGGTAGACCCTAATCAGAGCTCCGCCGACTTCGCCGTTGTTTGATGTTAGCAGCACTGTAGCGCAGTAGACACAGCTCGGCAGGTGTTACAATTTCGCGCCTCAGCATGATTCCGGGGAGGTGGGATAATACCGTGACTTCCCGATGAGCGCTACGCAAACATATTAGCGGCTGGCAAGCAAATGACTCTTGAGAAAACCTTCGTTTTAAGACTTGTTAAGTGTGTGTGATATTAAGAACCTCCGTAGTGTTATCATGCTAGAGCAGCGGTGCTCTGTGAGGGACCATCTCAAGTGAAGTTGTTTCTCGGTGATATTTCGGCACGGTTGCAGTTATCGCATGGCAAACTGTGCGTTTGAGGTGATATGGGAAAAAGACCGAGCTTTTATTGCAATATTGGAATATTGACAGTTGGAGAAAATCCCGACCAATTCTGTCTAGTCTATCGAAAAAACGACCCATCGCAATATCTGGATATAAAAAATACCAACCCTTCACACACTATAATCCCCAAAGTAACCGCCCATATCAGCTCATCCTTGCTAACCATCGCTCAGACATGCTAACAGGTCTCAACACCGCTGCCGATTGAAGCAGACGACAAAAATGACAATGTGACCCCTTGAACCCTGAGCAATGTTGCCATCAGATTAGGAATATAAATATGATAATTGCCGTTATTAGAATTTTGCGTTGCATATTTATAGAATTACTATTTAAATAAGATATGAAATACAGAGATCACTAATTTATAGAATTTATACGAAACTGAGATAGTACTCCTCTTACTTATGCAAATCAAATGAGTCGCATGACATCACCAGCTGTAGTTCGACAGCGCCGACAAGGTTTGAGGTAAAGGAAAATTCTGTCTACAAAAGTTAGAAATTAAGCGCTTTATCATTCAAACAGCTTATTAAATTCACAATTTGTTGCTATTTACAGCTATTCATATCTAACTGTGACATTATCATTCGATGGCGGATGGATGCGACATAATTATAAACCTAAAATAATGCAGGTCAGCTGTTTAACATGTCTATTGACTGTATTGAATATCGCGGTCGGCGCGGCCTTGACCTTACTTGTCAGCATCGTCTGTAATTACGTGCTTAAAGGCACACGCGCATTACTATGTTGATGCGGGTTTTAAAAGAAAGTCGTAGAAGTGACCTGCTTTTTAAAAAAGACAGCTGATCATATGCACCATATATTTGGAAATTATGTTGTTGTGAAACGTGTACAATTCCTGTTGTATTCCCCTGTGGAGCTAATCCCGTCATTTTAAAAACTATAATCCACAAACACGACAAACAAATATGACTTTTTAATAGCTCAACTGACCCAACAGTCGATCGGGTACTCCATTTGGTTCAAATGAGCTACATTTTAACTGTATAATGGATTGCTATATTTCTTTAAATGACATGCTGAAGGATGAATTATTTTGCGCCTGTGACTTGACCTTTTATTGGGGATTTGACGCCTGCATGTTACTATTAACTTCAATATGTTGTCTGGTCCAATCTGATAATCTCTGACTCAATATCTACTTAGGGACTCTAATAACTAATTACTATTGGAGCAATCTTCATAGATATAGCAGATGACATGCTGACTACCAACCTGCTTATTGCATTGCAATGCTGATGTTATCATCTGGTAGAATGTGGTTATGTGTCATTTGGTCATATCACCTGAGGGTGAGTGTGTTTGGATAATTAATCAAGTCATGTGTTGTGCTGTACTGACCAAAGTGATGTCTATTTGAAAAGCTCCATTATCTGAGCAAGTTTGGTCCTGTCTGCAGTTTTCCAGTTTATTGATGTGATTTTTTGTTATGATTGGTTTGGCAGAGCAGGGGATTATAACAGAAGTCATGGGGAAGCTTGTGTGTGATTGTCTCAACATTAGAATACACACAAAGACAGAGGATTTCAAACCATCTAGTGCTGCCAACTCAGGTGTGACGTCACAAGCATTATAGGCTTTTTTCCCCCAAACAATAACATGCTTCAAAAATATATCATTATGGTCAATTATATCCAACATGAATGAATTGTTTTGTATGAGTGGCTTTTATTTTGACCTTTGTTTTCGTGTGTAGATGCAAGTGTTTGTGAGAAACATTTTCCAGCTGGAGTTACTGAAATTGTATTGAATTTGGAAGGAGTAATTGTGGTTAGTTTATATACAAATTTATTTCTGGTTGCAGTAATGTATAGTGATGATTGATAAGTCCTGTTCGAATTAGTAAGGCCCTAGCCATAAAATCGATCCCTTTGTGTGTTTGTTAGCTGCAGCTTGTTTCAGTATCTTAGAACACGACATTCTCACCGAACATCAATGTGATGATTTTAACATATTAATAATGAATTCTAACTGATTAAAGATTGATTATTAATCTGATGATATGTCTGTGCAGTTGGATAGTTGATAAATACATGGTTGTGGTAAAATAATGTTATCCTGTGTAAGATTTTGCAGAGAGTATGTTTTCCCAAATGTTTGTGTTTGTTGTCTCCAGGAACATCAGTGTCTGTTGAAGAAGAAACAAGTTGCTGGCTGGCTCCTGCATCGTTGTATTAACTGTGACCTTTACACCCATGCTATCAGTAACCAAGGAAGAGTGCTGGCCAATGCTTGTCTTAAGGTGTGCTACTGGAATGTTGATTTGTCATGGTTGAGCACTCATAATCTGGCTGTCATCTCATTCATGTTCCCAATTCATACCAGGTCCTCCTTACTCGGGGGTCGTATTCATATGCTAGCCCTGCCATGTGCTCATTCTGCGGCTGGTGCTCCCCAACCTTAGGCTTTACAAAGACTGTTTACTGTTTCATATCAATGACTGTTCATTTGGAATTTAGACGTCATGGGATGTTTTCGACCTCAATATTAAGTCAATAAATTGGAACCTGAAATGGCCTTGTATTATGGCAACATGGTATTCATTTGATGCAAGCTCATATCTTGTAGCTTAGAGTGCAGATGTTATTGGGAGCTGGTTGATAACAATGAGCTTTGTGTGTTGCAGAACAACATCAGCTCTATTGAGAAACTTAAAGAGTCGCAGGATTTCTCGCCGCTCTACAAAATAGCACTACCAGATCGCAATGACAACCACACAGTGAGGAGTCTAGGTAAGTGGTGACCATACTTATCGTATAGCCTATTTAATCAATGAGGAAACCTGGTTTTCTTTTGATTTTCACATTGCATATAAACTTCAGGATTGAGCAATTAATTACTTTAAATGACTTTGTGTACTTCATTGATCAATTGTTCATTGATCAAGTGTTCATTATCAGAGGTAAATGTGGTTTGTGCCCCACAAGGAACATAGCTTCAATTGAAGTTTTTGCGGTCGTGATAGAAGTTATTGCTGGATTTTAGCATTTTAACCACTAATTCCCGGCATACCAAGAAACTGGCCAAATTGATTCCTGGTTTAAATACTGCCCTTTTTCTGATGTTTCCAGTTAAACTGGGAATGTTGAAGGTTCACAAGTGCAATTCCTTATTTAATGCTATTGCACCCCAAAATTTTATTCCATTAGCCAGGTAGCTAACAGGAGATTCTATGACTGCTCCACAGCACATGGACATGTTATTTTTAGCTCTGCTGTTCAGCAGAGCTTGTATACATTTGCAACTGCTCAGGTTGTAATTAACCTTGTAGTTATAACGGGTGATCCACCATTTCAGGTGTGCAGTCTGGTAAATATGAATCTCTTCAACAAGTATTGACCACCATTCAGCAACAGCTGAACAAGTTCCTTATTGATGAAGAATCAGCCATGGAGAACCGAATCAGGTATATAAGTGTTCCAAATCAATTCAGTTCTCTCCAGTTATACTGTTTTTCAATTACATGAAATATATATCCTACTTCATACCTACCATACCTTACCTTATTTAATTTGCTTATTTAATCAATGGGGTTGGTATTTGTTTTTGATTTGGTGCAGTTTAAGAGAGGCTTGAACATGTTCTGTTCTGCGTACTGTGCTATAGGGAGTACCAGGAAACACAGCGAGCAGCTTATGCAGCTTTGCAAAGCAAAGTGAGAAAGGATAAAAATACACTCATGAACACAATACTAACCGCAGAACAGAGGGAAATCACTGAATCCCTGTCGGACGCCATGTCAGAACCTTCACCTGCACCGGCCGGTAAATTCAGAATATATCTATTGTGCACAGATTGTTGTTTTAGTGTTTTGACGCCCAAGCTGAAATGTGAATGTCATAACGTCTCACTAACGTCATAACGTGTACTTGTCACTTCAGCTCTGGAGGACTCTGATCAGCTTGTACCTGCCTCAATAGCAGAACAGAAACCACTCCCCTCAAAACCTCAACAAACCCATACCCGTCTTACCCGCACGGAGTCGTTATCCAAACACAAAGAGACCTCCAAATTACAGTCATCTGTTGCTCATCCTGCCGTCAGTCAGCCGTTACAGGGCAGCCCTGATGAAATGGATGGTAAGTAAGCCTCTAGTCGCTAATTCCTTTTAAATAATGGATTCGCATTCATTTCCTTTCATGAGGAATTTCTTAGTCAAATTTCCTTCTTTTACAATAAAATGATTTGCAACATTTAACTATTACGTGAGTTCATGAATGAGGTATTGCATTTGTATGTTGCAGGCGTATTCACAAATGAGGTATTGCATTTGTATGTTGCAGGCTTATTCACGAATGAGGTATTGCATTTGTATGTTGCAGGCGTATTCGACTTTGATCCTGCCTTTGAAGACAATAGAAGTGAAGCATTTTACAATTCAGATGATGAGAATGATGATACAGATGGTGAGTCCTGCTTCCACTTGAAATACTCTGACACCATTCTATATGGCTACATTGGAGTTTTGTAAATCTGCTATAGTCATCATATAGCCTTTAACCATTATAAACGTGTTTGAAGCGCATGGCATTAGGTATTAGTTCTGTTGGGGACAACTTGTATGACCATGTGGAGTGTGTTGTGTGTATAGACAGTAGCTTTGCTGATGAGACGGATCTGGGGCAAGGTGGCCCTCGTAACCTCTACTCATCCTCAGTACCTATATCCATGCCTGCCTGGGGAGCCAGACGAGAAACTCGCTCAAGGGGAAAACCTGCCAGAATCTCAAGCAATCGCCGGTCTCTTGAAGAGGAGGAAGATGACTTTGTGAGTTGTTAGCTTCCTTTCTTTTGACTGCCAAGAATCTACCATATTCTGTTGTAAAATGTCAACTACTCCACAACATTTTTGTTCCCAGGCACCGGCCCCAGATCCTGAGAATATGGCTGCCAGTATCAAGGCATTGGCACAGAGTGTTCACGGTGATGGTACAGAGATATTTGGTGACTTGCCTCAACGCAGAACACGGGCTCGAATCGGCACTGCAGATTTTGGAAACCTTTAGCACTTTCAAATTGCATATTAGAGATAGCTTTGTTATATTTGCCAAGTCCTGACTAATCTGGTGTCTGTAGAGACTAGAGATGCCATGGTGAGCTTTGTTGGGTGCCTCATATCCCTACAGGCACTAATGACACGGTTCATAGGTCCGGTGATTTCTGAGAATGCTGAGCTACACAAGTCGTAACTAGGACTGCTTGCCAAGTGGATAGTATATTTTTATTCCTTATACAGGATCCGAGTATGGGGGCTTTCTCTTCATTAAGGATTTCTATTTACCTGCTGCCCTTGCTGTACCACACCCCAGCCAAAAAGAGGTAATGAGAAGATGTAATATTCTACCTTGGAGTTATTTCAAACTCTAAGGAGAAACCTTGGTTATCTTTGGACCCCTGCTAAAAGTTGTATGCTTATGTTGTACAGTCACTGTTATATGGATGTTTGGGGGGGGTGCTACTTGTCAGTATTAATGCCGCACCTCTGGTCACAGGCCTTGGTTTATGATGAACCATGTGAATTATGTCAGGTTAGTATAGTCGTTTGGAACTGAACCAATTGACATCCGCTTCAGATGATTTGTACTATGAGATATCAATGTTTGGGTCATAGCAGTACATGCATTGTTGTCAGAAGTGGAGAAGAAACGTCTACTGTGTGTTAAGATAAGCTTGTTTTGAGGAGTGTTGGCAGTGAAGACAGTCAATAAAGAAAATGTGAAAAACTCGTTCATTGAAAAAATTTGTACCACAAGGCTTGAAAACACTCAAATCACTTCCAAATTTTTATTTCCAAAAATATTTACAATTTAAGTCTGTGTCTGTCCGGTTACCACATCTTGACATAACTACCACAACAAAACTGCAATTCAAACAGCTAATACTATGTCCATGTGGCAACAAATGGTCCTCTACTTAATAAGTCAGAGCATTTTTCTACAGGTTGGATTATGGAATGATCAGCCAAGTTTTAAAGGCTGCACTAAAACGGGTACACGGAGCTGTCTGCTTTCGTGCTGGGATCAGTCCATTTGATGTAGCCCAGATGTTGGAAAGATTTTATATATAATGATCCATAAAAATCTGATGCCAGTTGTATAATAACAACTGTGCTTGGAACATTGAAAAACAACTCTGATATACTTACATTGCCACAGGAGACCACACAGAGCTGCTTAGTAAGTCATCTTAAGTTTAAAAAAATATAAGGTTAACCCATTCCCATATTGCACAGCCACATATCACCTGGTTAAGCACATGTACCCACTGGTAACGCCATCTACCTGATTCTCTCAGACTAGGGAGAGCTGTCTTCCTCTCTCAATGGACCGTCCATCAGTAGACCTAACTGCTTCCTGGCGCCCTCTATAAATAGGTCCATTGTCGCTAATGCACGCTGGCGGACTATTGCATCAGCCTGTAAATAAAATCAAACAGAAATTCATGGGGGAGGTTTTCTTCTCAACTTAAAATCGACGTTGAATGAACTTACAATTCATAGACAATGAAAACTACATGACGACCATGCCACATGTGTTGTGATAGGGCCAGTTACACAACAAACACCTCAATTTTCTCTTCCCATTATAATAGATTCAATGCCCTCAGCTTCTGCCATCCCCCCCCCAATAAACAGGCTGTCTACAGCAGAAATCCATTGCAGACATACTACTTGTTGTCCCACATGTTATAGCACCTTGTTTACACATGTATAGGTCGCACTTGTGTTAAGGTCACGTGTCTGTAGGTCATACGCATATAGGTCACGCATGTATAGGTCCCACACATGTGTAGATCACGCGTGTATAGATCACGCACATATAGATCATGTGCGTATAGGTTGCACTTTTGTATAGGTTACAGGTGTATAGGTCACACGGGTGTATAGGTCCCACGCGTGTATAGATCATGTGTGTATAGATCACGCGCATATAGGCTGCACTTGTGTATAGGTCACACGGGTGTATAGGTCCCACGCATGTATAGATCACGCGCATATAGGTTGCACTTGTGTATAGGTTACAGGTGTATAGGTCACACGGGTGTATAGGTCACATGGGTGTATAGGTCCCACATGTGTATAGATCACGCGCATATAGGTTGCACTTGTGTATAGGTTACGGGTGTATAGGTCACACGGGTGTATAGGTCACACGGGTGTATAGGTCACACGGGTGTATAGGTCCCACGCGTGTATAGATCACGTGTGTATAGATCACGCGCATATAGGTTGCACTTGTGTATAGGTTGCAGGTGTATAGGTCCCACGCGTGTATAGATCACACGCATATTGGTTGCACTTGTGTATAGGTTACGGGTGTATAGGTCACACGGGTGTATAGGTCACATGGGTGTATAGGTCACACGGGTGTATAGGTTGCACGCCTGACCATTATCAACATCACATGGTAAAGTATATATAATGCTGTTAACACAACATTGTATCAATGTAATTAAACCAAACACTTTCATACAGTTTTAAGTTAATATCATTGGTCAACTGGGGCAGGCCAAATAGAATGAGATTTTGACATCAACTTCCAGTGTATATTTGGTGCCTACAAGATGGATATGTTCTCACTGAGTTTCCCTCATAACCCGTTGCTGCTAGCAAAAAGTGCAACTATTTTCATGTTGCTGAGACACAGGCATATCATAGAGCAAACATGAGGCCCTACAAGCTTTATCCTTAGACCGTTATCTTGTGGTGCGCCTTATCAGTGTCCACGGCAACAAAATGAGGTGAGGTAAGGTGAGGTGTTTGTGGGATGATGGTGGGATACTGATGGGCCGGGTAGCCATGTTGCACAAGAAGCTGAGGCAATGCTGGAAAGGGGATAATAATAGAATGACATGGATGGCGTCATCCTCCAAGCCGATCTCTACCCACACACACCCCGATACTACAAGAACATCATGATAGTCGCTAGAGGATAAGCTCCATCATAACGTCCTCGTCTGTCCACACGCACCACGATCGACAGGATATTGTCCCCTTTACGCACCATACATATTCCCACTAGCCTCTAGTGCAGCCTAATCAATACCCTACCTTCTTCTCCTCTTCCAGATGGGCTTTCATGTCACTTTTTGCATGCGCCATAACACGACGAACCGTCTCCTCCCCTTTTTCTCGCTCTTGCACTAAAGCAGCCTCTAAGTTGGCCTGGAACCAACAGAATGGGGCTCAATGTTGGAGAAAATAACTAATGTATGTATAACAATGAGGTATCTATAGTAGGGAGGCTATATACCTTACTGGTCAAGCGTTCTTCTGCTAGCATTTCATCTGTGAGCCGTTTATTCTGCGCCCTCATCTCCTCCACCAGCCTCTGCATCTTATCCTGCATGACAACATCCAGGAATCACAGATCAATAGTTAAATGTCAAATGTTGGTGAATATAAAGCTCCCGCTGCTGGCTTGATAAGCTGTCTTGCTGTTTAATTGGTCAATCCAATCATCTTATGAATGTAACACTGTTCACTCCGGTGCTATATCAACCCATTGGTACTGTATTTTATATGTGATATAATGACGTGAATCTTATATGCATGCTTTACATAACGTGGGCCTGGTGCCTGAAGTAAACTATTATTATTATTAATATTATCATTATTATTATCATTATTATTATCATTATGTATATTAGGCCATGAAGGGGGAGGGGGCTAATCACATCAAGTTTAATAGAGGAATTTGGGTGGTAGGATGGTGGTAGGGTGAATTTGTGTAGGTTCAAACAAATTGAGCACAACTTTAAACTTAAAGTGCAAGTAATGGGTAAAATATGAATTTTCGGGATCTTATAGAACGCGATTTTCTGATCAATAATTTGCAGTTCCTTTTTCGATCCGACGCGTTGTAAACAAGAAATAAGCAAAAACAAACAACACATTCCGGAACTTCCCGACCACACACCGAAGATGAACGAAGGCGCTGTGACGTCATATGTCACCAGAAGATCTATGTTACCACGGACGCCGTTTCTATTCGCGAACTAGCTGTCGTACTAATTTATCGCTATTTACAGAAACTCATCAGCGTTTTTGTATCCATGGTTTCTTGATAATCTGTAAGTATACTCATCCTTACATTTCCCATATGAAAGTCGAATTAGAATTCATTAGTTATGCTTCCGTACTGATTTTGAAAACAGAATTTGCACTTGCCCGTTGACAAAATTGACATGGCCGGTAGTGATCAGTGTGGGGCGGCTCAAGTTTTATAAGGGTGTTTCACAGATAACATATAGATTTGTCTCGTCAGGCTGCAATATGTAGATGTATGCTAGCCTGACAGTAGCTTACACTTGTCCTAAACAATCCTCGGACGATGCCCAGTGCTCAGTGAGTCAGTTCTGGCCTACTGTCAAATTTGCTTCATATAACTTTACCCTTATGTCTTCCAGTCTGTATCATCATTGTGCGAATATGTGAGTACCAGTAATATCTAAGCTCTGTTTATTTTTCAGCTTTGGCTTCAGCTAAGTCAAGCTTGTAACATTTAATTTTACCTATCTGTTAACAAGTGCACAAGGACATAACTATTTCTTATCATCATACTTACAAAATAAATGGTAAATATTGGGGTTAAAATTCACTTTGAACATCAAAGGTCATTTCAAACTGGTGGTGTAAGATGACGAACAAACATTGGAGTTTAAGATCCTATCGCCCAAATGGCACCACCATGCATAGCACACAGTGGGATTTGAACTTGCCACATTTGGGAAACTAGACAAACACCCACCCTGCTAGACCACAGTTGTGGACCTATCATCTTAAACATCATTGGTGAGGTAACCGCCACAATATGACCTCTGATGTTGAAAGTGATGTTAAACAACAATATTAACCATTTTTATTTTCAAATCATCCAGCATGTGTATGGCTTTATGACTTAATTTGAATGTTAAATGGGTCTAAGGTAAGCTAAGCTGCTGTGGTGAAACTCAAACACTGTTATATGATTCCTCTTTGTGGCTTGCTGAGAATCAATTTTGTAAATATATATGTTGGACTGGTGTATATATTTTGCCATTTCTATTATCACAGACAAGTGAAGAAGAACCAGACATTGTTGGTATTGTGAGCAGAATTGCATAAGCATTTTTTTGTATAATGTGCCCGCGAAATTTAATCATGATGATTGATGTGCAATGGCACAGGATATATAAAATATCCTGCAAAAATTATTAAACAACTGTTAACATACTGCTATTTGAGTGATTAAATATCTTTTGTACGAGATACAGGATACAGGAACAAGATGCCCTGCAGGTATGTCATGATTTTGGAATTGATGCTTCCTATCATTTTATGCATATGGTATAATAAATTAGGTGGACTGGCCTTAACTGAATTTTGTTGCTGGTTGTCATCAGCGTGTAGTATCATCATAGCTGAATGTAAATAACAGAATAAGACACATAATGCTTTTTTTTGTCCCTTTATTATTGTAATGCTGGCAGTTTGAAACCAACATAAACTGATTCACCTTGGGAAATCATCTCTAATTTTAAGTACAGAACAAGCTGGCAGTGGCACTCTATGATGTCTGCCTAGATTACCCCATCACCACTGTACCAACTGCCGATATGCAGTGAATCGGAATAACCTGCAATAAAAAGAGTACATGAATATTTTTCATCAGTTATCATCTGAACCAGACCATTTTTAAGTATATTCACTCATGCTTAGTAGTAACATTCTTCTTGTACCTCTGGATCTAAGCACTATATGGTATTTCTAGTGTCGAGGGACACAGGAACCCTGAGACAAATCCTGGGTGTGCTGTAATACAGGACGCGCCCATGGATTTTACTTTCTCGAGAACTTGTGGATTTCCTGGCAGCATTTACTCTCTGCTATTGCAATCATTGGCCCACATGAGCACCTAGTACAGAACATAATTACAATAACTAGCTTTTCAGCAAACAAAAAATTGACATAAAACATGAATAAGAAGATGACTTGAAGCAAGACTTAAGAACAACTGTAAAGTAAAGAGAAAAATATCTGATTGTTTGGACTGAAATGTGCCAATACCAAGTGCTGTTACCCAGTCGGCTCAAGTCCTCTTCTTTTTGAGGAGAATTTGCAGGCCTTGTCTTAGCTGGAGGTTCAAATCTGCATGTCTGTATGCCCCACTTAGGTTCCTAGTTCCTCTTCTTGGTGAGACGAACACTCACTGCTGTAATCCAGCTCATCACTTCCGGAGTTGTCTGTATATAAGGAAGATGAGGACATTTTGCTCCCTTGACATATAATAAAAGCAAAGTATAATGGCAGTTATGCACTGTACTAGGTGTAAGTAATAAATATAGAACTAATAAGGACAAGATAAAGTATGTATTATTGAGGTTGGTACCCCAGGTTATTCAAAGAACTAGTGTAAGGCCTTGAACTCTTTAAAGGCCTATGATATATGTAGTCATAAACATGTCACTAAACTTGGATCCTGTACAATTCACTGGAGAGGTATATTCAATTGTAACAGCTTATCCCTGATAGGTCTCGGTTCCCAAAACCAGTGCCAATATTTAAAATAAAATTGATATTTTCTGTTGTCAAGGAGAATATAAATTATTGAAATTTTATTCAATTTATAGCAAAAACGAAATATCGAGTGAAATCCCCATTTAATGTAGTATCAGTTTTCATTTGCGATTAAATCAAATAAAAGCACAAGAAAAGATATTCTCCGTAACAGGACAGGCAAATGGTGAATCAATCATTGATAACCATTAAACGGGCCTGAAATCGAGGTGCAGACCTCTGTTCCAGTACTGCCTGTATTATCGCTCGGTCCCCTTTGGTTGACGTTTTCACCCAACATAATAGAAGTTTATCACAATTTAATGTATTCTAGGCGAACAAGTACTCCATGCCACATTAAATGATGTGATTCGTTGCGGTATATGATGTACATGATGACGGTATAAAATACGATTATGCTCACACCTACCACAGTTCCCATGTAAACAAACGAGGAAATGACTGCGCTATCCGGCTGGACGGTGACATATGACGTCACAAACTCAGGAGCCAATGGCCGTCGTTTTTTGCGCATATGCCAAAACGGTCAAAAAATCGATGGAAATATTGGAAAAAAAACACACAAAACGACATCTATGGACGAAAATATTGTTGGAAGCGTCTTTCACAGGCTGAAATACCCCTTATTCAACTTTGATTAGGGATTCGAAAATAGACGTTACTTGCACTTTAATGGACTTTTGACTGACAGATGGCAGTATAATATCACATGTCAACAGCATTCATGCTCATCAAAGTGAAAATCAACAGACAAGCTGAAGTAATACAATAAAACCCAGAGGCAGTTTAGGGTCATTGTAAAGTATTACATTTCCAATTCACGAATAGTGTACCTTCTCCTCTGCTTGTAGTTCCTTTGTTTTAGCCCTCTCTGCACGGATTGCATCCTCCAATGACCTTCTTCCTCTTTCCTGCTCCTCCTGCACCAAGTCAACAAATAATAATATATAAATGGACCGGGAAATGTTAATGAGGCTTTCAGTCTTATTTCCTTCATCCCATCAAGTTCACTGCAACTTACCTGTATAGCCGTTTGTAATTGTAACTTACCTGTATAGCCGTTTGTAATTGCAACTAACCTGTATAGCCGTTTGTAATTGTAACTTACCTGTATAGCCGTTTGTAATTGTAACTTACCTGTATAGCCGTTTGTAATTGTAACTTACCTGTATAGCCGTTTGTAATTGTAACTTACCTGTATAGCCGTTTGTAATTGTAACTTACCTGTATAGCCGTTTGTAATTGTATCTTGCTTTTTTGAGATTCTTCTTCAATAACTTTCTCCATTTTCCTCTAAAAAGAAATTCACAAAAGTCATCAATAAACAAAAGCAGTTGGTTAAGTGTATGAAATGACAGTGATGATATTATCACAACAATCTCATGTTACTTTGATCTGCCATAATTGAATCATCAACAACAGTTTACTTTACCTGGTATCTGTCACATGATTAATTTGTTATGAACATTTGCATGGCATTATGATTCTGCTGACATTCACATGACATTATGATTCTACTGACATTTGCATGACATTATGATTCTGCTGACATTTGCATGACATTATGATTCTGCTAATATTCGCATAGCATTATGATTCTGCTGATATTGCATGACATTATGATTCTGCTGACATTCACATGACATTATGATTCTGCTGATATCACATGACATTATGATTCTGCTGACATTCACATGATATTATGATTCTGCTGACATTCACATGGAATTATGATTCTGCTGATATTCGCATGACATTACGATTCTGTTAACATTCGCATGACATTATGTGTGAACGTTTACCTTGTGTTCGTCAGCTTGATTGTGTAAGGCATCCTTCAATACAGCCTCCATCTCTTCCTGGTGCTCTGTGAGCCGTCTCTGAAGCAAAGCTTGCTGATCCACACAAAATTACAACCATGACACATCAGTTGACACATTTAACTGAATGGAAGCAGTGATAAGCCTGGATGGAAGAGGATAAGAGGTTACCTCTTCTTTGAGGGATTGGGAGAGGCACTGTCGTTCGTCTGCCAGCGAGTCCCTCAGTAATGCCATACAACTATCTCTCTCCTCTCTCACGGCTACCTTACATAGCTCCTGCAATACAAGCACTTCTACTATCACTCACAGTAGTACTAGCAAACATTACTTTAGCAAATGTCAGAGGTATATTGGAGCCAGCAAGAACAGCTATAACCTCACCAGCTAGACAT
This sequence comes from Urechis unicinctus, assembly GCA_034190875.2. NCBI lineage: Eukaryota > Metazoa > Annelida > Polychaeta > Xenopneusta > Urechidae > Urechis > Urechis unicinctus. The sequence goes on along the minus strand of CM067358.1, from coordinate 70,559,513 downwards.
TACCTAGTGATACTGACAGCTATAACATCACCAGCTAGACATTACCTAGTGATACTGACAGCTATAACATAATCACCTAGACATTACCTAGTGATACTGACAGCTATAACATAATCACCTAGACATTACCTAGTGATACTGACAGCTATAACATCACCAGCTAGACATTACCTAGTGATACTGACAGCTATAACATCACCAGCTAGACATTACCTAGTGATACTGACAGCTATAACATAATCACCACCTAGACATTACCTAGTGATACTGACAACTATAACATAATCACCTAGACATTACCTAGTGATACTGACAACTATAACATAATCACCTAGACATTACCTAGTGATACTGACAGCTATAACATAATCACCTAGACATTACCTAGTGATACTGACAGCTATAACATCACCAGCTAGACATTACCTAGTGATACTGACAGCTATAACATCACCAGCTAGACATTACCTAGTGATACTGACAGCTATAACATCACCAGCTAGACATTACCTAGTGATACTGACAGCTATAACATAATCAACTAGACATTACCTAGTGATACTGACAGCTATAACATCACCAGCTAGACATTAACATACAGCACCTAGACATTACCTAGTGATACTGACAGCTATAACATCACCAGCTAGACATTACCTAGTGATACTGACAGCTATAACATAATCACCTAGACATTACCTAGTGATACTGACAGCTATAACATAATCACCTAGACATTACCTAGTGATACTGACAGCTATAACATCACCAGCTAGACATTACCTAGTGATACTGACAGCTATAACATCACCAGCTAGACATTACCTAGTGATACTGACAGCTATAACATCACCAGCTAGACATTACCTAGTGATACTGACAGCTATAACATCACCACCTAGACGTTACCTAGTGATACTGACAGCTATAACATAATCACCTAGACATTACCTAGTGATACTGACAGCTATAACATAATCAACTAGACACAGCGTATAAAATAGACGTCCGCCCGTATGTCCGAGACGGACAAGTTTTGCTCCGGGCGTACAAATCAATTAGCTTCCCCGCCCGTGTGTCCGACATCTTTTCAGTGCCTAAGATTTGCATTTAATACCAAAAAAACAAACATTTGAATTTGTTGATACGACCGCTTCAAGTCTACCAAGTTATCAACATACGAGCGACCCGATTCACCATGGAAACACCCGAAAAACAACAATATCTGTTCGCTGTTGATTATTCACACGTTTCGTCAGAACTGACAGCAGGGTCCCAGTCAAATGCTTTGTGGCAATCTGTAGCGAAAATATTTGAACGCGACCGAACACGTAAAAAAAACTTGTTACATAAGTACTTGCTAGGTGTCACGACGTGAACCGGCGCCATTTGCTGCACGTGCGAAAAGCATCAACGATGTTGTCTAGGTAAGTATTGATTGATTAATGAAAGATTATTCACCATAAGCCCAGTCTGCAATACATTTTACATCGTTTGACCCACTGAGCAGCACAATTAGCCGCTTCCATCTCAATCTATCACCTCCATCTGCAAAACTTATTGAGAACATTGCTCTTGTAAATTGAAACCAACAAAATGTCATTGGCCAAACAACTAGGCTACTATAGAAAGGAACGGAAAAAAAGCCCCGAAACTTTATATGTATATATATAGTATATATATATATATATATATATATATAGATATATATATATATATATATATTATATATATATATATATATATAGAGTATGATAGTATATATATATATATATATATATATATATATTATATATATATAGATATATATATAGAGAGATATATATATATACATAGATATATCAGATATATCATATATATGTATAGATATGTATATATATAGAGTTTATATACATAGATACATACATGTATATATATATATATAAGAGATATATAGATATATATAGATATATATATATATATATATATATCTATATATATATATATATATATCTATATCTATATATATATATATATATCTATATATCTATATATATATATATATATATATATATATATATATATATATATATATATATATATATATATATATAATATGTACAGTAAAAAAGTTCAGGACCAAAAAATTTGGGTCAGGACTGGTAACTTTGGAAAGTTCCTGTGCCCTGAGGTCCGGCAACTTTTTTTCACGAATTTTTAACACTGCTAGACATTACCTAGTGATACTGAGCATCCTCTCCTTGTCTGTGGCATACACTATAACTATGACAATGATATACACCATGACAATAACTTCAACATACAACAGGACATTGACAATGACATTGATAATGACGTACACCATGACCTTGACTAACAACGTGACATAATGTATGACATACACCATAGCAATGACATACGACGTGACATAATGTATGACATACAACATGACCTTGACTGACCTTGTACTCCTCAACTACAACAGCCAGAGCGTCATGACCAGCTTGTTTCATCAGTGACAAAGCCACTTCATGATGCTCCTATCAAAATCAATGACATCTCAGTTACAAATATAAAGACATTCTACAGCAAGGCAACTCCATATTGGGACTTACAAATGCACTTATGTCAGCAGTAGCATGCAGATGACTCTACTTCAGCCACAAAGATAAACGGCTTTGAAAAACCTAGTGTAAATTGTGGCTGCCTTGAGCATCCTCCTAGTGACATACCTGCATTTTCTTATATAAGCTTTGTTGTTCAGCAAGTCTTTGACTGGCTTCCTGCAGCTGTTGCTGGAGCAGCGTCTGTTCTCCTTCTAGTGCTTTCACAACCTGGAATCACCACATGTGTAGGATTTATTTCATTCTAATTAATCCTGATGATTGATGAATGCAATCATTAATGATTAAGTTGAATTCACAGTGAGCATGATCGTTACTGACCAACATGCCCACCTTTTCTAGATCGGCCGCATCATTGGTTATTTGGTCAGAAGCAGCTTGAACATCTCCAGCCTCCCGGTTGTGGCTGGTTACTGGTTGTGACTGGGCAGATTCCTCAATCACAACACCTCCAGGGTTGGGGGCTACCGCATCAGGGCCAATAGAAGAACTGCTTGCTGCACTAGAGGCTGCATCAAGTGGGAAGTTTGACATCGGCAACACATGTGTCCTGCAAAAAATATGACAAGCCTCAAATATAAGAACAAGTCTGAAGTTTAACCCTTCCTTGAATGTCTCAGGCCACGTTGAAACAATACAAATGCTGATGTTGAATGAGTGTGGGTATTACCAAGCACCATAACAAACAGCCCCCAGCTTGAAGGTCTGGCGGATGTCATTGAGCCGTGTGTAAACACCAGGCCTCAGCAGAGATCGCCTGACTGAGATTAAACGTCCTAGTGTTTGATGATGGATTATAATCGACAAATCAATCTCACCATCATTGAAGCTTAATATACTGCATTTAGTTGTGTACCGGCTGCACTAGTGTATAGGTTGCACCCTGTCATTCTGCCTTGAAAATTGGTTGCAAACTTTTACAACGGAAAGTAACATAGATGATATTTAAGCACCTGCCCTTTCCCGCCAAAAAATTAGAACTGACACACAAATAGATGTTCTAAACAGTTCTTGCTTGATATGCATTTGTACTGACTTTGCTGAGAGGTCAAGATCAAGGACTCCATCAGGTATGGGATGATGAACCCTGGCATTGGGTCCTCTTCCAAAGTCCGGTTCTAGCACCTGTTCTGTAATGGAGCGCATGCCTGACTGCTGAAGCTGTACACACATCAACAGACCACATGTTGGTTCAATAGCACTGAAGCATTTAACAAGATATGATTCTGTGAAGTTATAATGCCATTAGTCAATGAACTTAATAATGCTTCAAAATATCCACATGTAAGATATATGTTGAGAAAAATAATAAATGACATCCTTTCTTTAATTATCACGATAAACCATGCACACCACAGATTTGCCTCCTCCTCCCAATCTACCATCAAAATCAGCATCAAATGTAGCATCAGTGGGGTCATTCTCAGCAAGCTGTTCTTGACCTGACATCCCTCTTTGGGCTACCTCTGGCAAGTTGACGGTACCGGCATTCTGCTGAGGCTGGATGAGGTCAGGTTGTGTACTCAATGAACCTGATGCAGTGGCTGAACCAAAGATCATATTAAGAGTTATGACGATAAAATTTCTGAACTTATTCTTGCACTTGAACTTACTTCAATAGTTTTAATGTTTTATAAGTCTTTATAGGCATCAACATATTTGATTGAGAGGGATTGAAAAAAACCAGTTCATTGTGACAAGTGATCATCTCACCAGCATACATGGCCCATGGACTTGGTGCTGCTTGCAAGCCAGCACCTTCTGCCAACTGAGGATCTGCCTGCACAACCACCTCAGCTGCCTGTCAACATAGCTTATATCAATTCTAAACTAGGTGAAAACATTGGCTAGCAATTTATTTCCACATATACAGCGCATAAAACAAAATGCAGCATACAAACAATCAGACAAAACAGATTCCATGAATAGGTCATTGTAACAATGTTCAAATTCTCTATGTCTGTGAATAATGAAATTGCAAATAAGTAAGAATTTCAATGCATACCTCAAATCCACCAAAATCTCCAAACTCATCATCTTCTTCCATATTAAGAGTGATTCAAAGTCGCTGAAAAATAAGTGACAAAACATGCATCATTGTTTTAGATCCCAATGCACAAATCATGAATCATTGTTTTAGATCCCAATGCACAAATCATGAATCATTGTTTTAGATCCCAATGCACAAATCATGAATAAATCCTAATCGTTGGCGACAACAGAAAGTTTCTCTAAGCGAATGTCGTCTTATCCACTTCCACCCTGACATAACCAGTGTCAACTCTACAGATAAAGAGCTTTAACCGTCACAAACTAGATTTAACATGATTGTGGTCTTAGCCAGAGACCTGTCCACCTGTCCATTGGACGGGTGATCGTCAATGTGGACGAGCTGGAATTTTCCCCTGCAGACCGTCCACCCGCCATCCCGTCCGCGCCATCCAGGCCGGATTCAAGAAATTAGCGCTGGCCACTCATGCACAATCAAGATATATGCTGCTCTGTTTGATAGCCCTTTTTGTGATGCATGGGGTTTAATCAGCGTCATAATACTTGAATGATGGTGAATGGAGTGACAACTAGCTTCGTCTTCTCATAAAACAAGGTCCCAGTCCATGTCGATTTAATACCTTATATAAAATGTTTCATGATACTTTCAGGGTTAGAAAGAATAATGACAATTAGAAGGTTAGCATACATTGTGCACGGTCGATTGGAGTGCTCATTCTGAAATGTCTGTGACTATAGGGTTTAAGGGCACACCAACACGTATGTGTTATATGGCGACTAGAAAAGTCAAAAGATAAGTTAGACCTGATTAAGCAGCCGCCTTCTGGTAGAAATGGAAAAAAGAGGGACATGAACTTGATGAAGTGGATGATGATGAAAAAATAAAAATGTAAATAGTATCCTGGGGCAAGTCACCACCAGCCGATTGACTGAACCAGGCCATTAAGTTGAGTTGTGGCTTCAGGCAGACTATTAACTCTCAAGATTTTTAACACAATCGCAAACATATTTTCAGGTCGAGGATCACCGCAGATTGACGTACGTCCCTTAAACGAAGGACGTACCTCGTTCAACGTACGCCGTCCTTCGATCGGCGGACGGTTGCAATATGCGCGGGGTCCCGAGAATAATCTAAATTACGAAGACTCGCTAACGTCTGTATTATCTCGGGTTCGTTTAAATAGATTCATGACATCATTGACTAAATTTAGCTCCCAGCAACGGACCGCCTAGCATCGTAGGGGTTCCCCAACAGCTGATTTCAGTCAAGTGCACTGCTGCGTCCGAGCTCATCGCTGTGTTTGAAGCCGTTTATTCGACCCTTAAATACCATCTTATCTGTTAATAACAATGTATGGTAATAACTTACATTAAAATGAATTGTTTGACGAAGTTTTATTGAATTTTTATGTCCGCCTAGCTTAAAAACCGAGAATGTCGAGTCAACACTGTCAGACGTCAATCGACGTACGCAGCGTCCCTCGATTCAAGTACGAATCAAATAAATGAACAACGTGCATTTTGGAAGTTTGTCTTGGTTACTACATATTCTTTGTTGATAATTTTATTTATTTATACATAATATTTACCCTCTCTCCTTGTGCAAACTGCAAAGTGCCACCCAAAAACCCTTCCAGTAAGTGATGCGATCCATGCATGTATTTGGATCAAACTTCGTTTATTTCCGTATTGAATTTTGCAAATTCTTATGCATGCTAAGATGAGCATGTCTTTGCATTTTTTCCCACATTTTGTAGACAATGATCTTCAACCTGCATTCTTTTTTATTTCATTAACTGAATGAATTCAGTTCAGTTCCTAATCTTCAATCAAACATTTTAAAGCGGAACAAAATTGAGGGAGTATACATTTATAGATTTTTTGTATCCAACACAGAAATACATTTTTCCACGTTTCTAAACATGATGGTTACATAACTTGAACCAAATGCTTTATATTGTTGTTGATGAAGTCAAAGTCAAATAAGGTGTCCACGAGTTGAGTCAAGTAAAATTTTAATATATTTTGATAATTCACAGGAACCTAAATGGAAACATTTTGGAAGAGCATTTCAGTGCTGGTAGCATTTCTACTGGCTGCTAATATTATTCATAATTCCACAGGACTATTCTCCTTTGTGAATTTGGTAAACAAAAAACTAACAAGAAGCAAATACTGTACTGAGACTCATTTGTTAAACCAGACCTCGATTTAAGTACGCCATCGTCCTTCGTTTAACGTACGGCGACCTTTGCACCTCAGGTACACTTATAATTTCCACAATATCTGAAGTTGCGGACATACAATTTAATCAAAATTACTTAAAAAGACTAAAGGAATGAATATTTTATCGGGAGAATGGAGAATCAATACCCTACTGTTTGATTAAAAGAAGATACGATGAAACAAAGACACGACAATCGGAAAAAGATCGCATGCGTTGACACACAGTCAGCTGATGGAGACTCCCAAAATGACGCGGGTAGGGAATTAAGCATTCTAAATATAGCTAAATGTGTCATGAACAGGGTCACAATAACAGTTGACCAATCAAATATGCTGTAAGAAAAAATATGGGAGAGTTACTGAAACACACTGTGAATGGCTGAACTGATCTTGTCCGACCGTCGATTGTAGTACGGCGTACGTTGATCAAGGTACGTCCTTCGTTTAAGGGACGTACGTCAATCTGCGGTGATCCCCGACCTGATTTTTGGGTGAATTCTTCCGCCTGCCTACCTTTAGGGATTATCTATTTTCCTTGATTATCGTTAATTCAGTCATTAAAGTGAAAACAGATAAAAATATACTCCAAGAAACATAATTACATATGTTATTTGGAGCATCACAATGAATCAAAACAAGTATTCATACCATGAGTTGCCTGACAATGAATAATGTGCCAAATCGCGCGGAAATCACAATATTTTAAAAAGTTGACAAGACTTGTGTATGGATGTAATCATCTACAACAATACACCAGTCGAGGAGAAGAGGGCGACGCTATGGTACCCGGGAGCCAGCGAGGCCAACTCATACGTCACACCAAGGGAGTGTTCGTTTTATATTACAAGATTTGGAAACCGAAAGAAACTTGTAATTACCTATTGGGTTAACTAAATGAAAATTAAGACTCGAAAAAGGAATGTCCCACATCGAAATGCTACATTTACAGCGTGATGAAAAAATATCAGACACGCGAAGATCGGCCGGTGGGTGCAAGACACTCGCCCCTGGTGTTTTTATGATCTGATGCCACCTTGCCTCTACAATGCGGATGAGAGAGATCGAAAATAGTAAATAGCGCGGAGCGGTCAGAGGCGGAGTTTCTTTGCCTACAATCTGTACAAATTAATATAATAGAGACATTTGTACAAAAGCCATGTCAACTGTGACCACCACCGGCTGTCCACTACCAGGATCTCGCTGCTGGTAATAAGCATGCAGTATAATTTTTGCTAATTGTTTTTGGCTTGAAAAATATCTGTGCAACTGCGTGTGGGTTAAAATCATTTATTTCCTCGTTTCAGGGTTATAGGTTCAGTTATACACACCAGAGCACGTGGGGTTGGCCCCGGGGGGTAGGTCAACATGATCGAGCACCTAGGCAAGTTACCTCACCCAAAATGGTTGACGATCTGATATCCCATATTAGCTACATTTTAAGTGTGAATAAGTTGCATTAAGTCGAGTTGGGTTGCTTCTGTCACACTCATTATTCTCATGAAGTTCAGAAAAATGGTTGTGGATTTCTACTGTTGTTGCATTGAACTGGCAAACTATAAGACTTGGGCAGTTGCCATACATTCATTCATCTCAAGTCAGTGGTTGCTTGACATTGATATCTGATAACGGTACACAGTATACCTCCATAACCTTCGGTGCTGATTAATGGTTCATATATGTATCACTGAAGCCTAAGACATTCTTCGGGAAACAGAGAAGCGGAAGGCCAGTTAAACTATAAAAATCTTCCGAGAAGATTCCAAAGACCTTTATATGTGCAATTCTTCACTGGCCTGTACTGGAGTAGCAGTAGTCACACATCTAACACCGACACTACTCAAAAAAGACTTTTCTGTTCCAGGAAGTATGAACAAATTTCAATAGTGAATTGCTACTACCATTTACTGTACAACTGTGTAATAAAAACTGACCCCAGGACTATCGGTATTCTTCTATGTTATGTTATTGTTTTGCCCGAGAAAGAGGGATGTGGTGTCTTAATTTATTGATGCAGTAAAGATCTTCAATTTCATATATTTATCCTATTGTACTAGTCTGCGTCCCAGACTCCAGGGGTTCCTCTACGCTTTTCGCCCTGGAGTCTACGACAAGACAAGGTATTAAACTGGCGCGTCCGAATATTCATTAGACACGTTCGTTAATCTTCGCGACCAATCAACGCAAAGGTTGTGACCCGGATTGACCTTAGTTGCGCGTGTCTGGCTCATGAAACTGGCTTCTGACACGCACCATCGGTTTTATGTGACGTCATGTACATTGTTGTGGTCTGCGTCCAATGAGAACACATTGAATGTCTTCTGGAATTATGGGGCATCTCAAAAATTCAAATTGGCACCAAAGCAAGCGTTTTAATCGCTTAGCTGCACGATAGTATGTTTACGTAATAATCAGTTAAAAAGAATCAGTTGTGTGTCTGCTTCTCTCGCCGACTGTGTGAAACAACAAATCGGAGTGTTGTAGAATGTGTGCCGGGCTAATAAAAATCACTCGTCTGGTTGGACAAGTTGACATGTCACTTGTCCGACAAGACAAATCACTTGTCCCGGCAAGCGGACAACCATTGGTGTCGATCCCTGACCCATTCCAAGCATTGCATCGAGAGCAGTAGCTAACAACGTGTAGCAAAATGTTTCCCGTCCCAGCAGCCACATTCACAAAACAGGCACGACCCATAAAGGAGCCGAGCGGAGCGTACCAAAACAAATATGGCGCCGAATCTTCGGAAATGTAGAACTGACCAATGAGAGACAATGACTCAAAAGTACCCGAGAGTGACCGAGAGACATGGCTTGTGATTGGAGCATTACAAATCAGGGATGCTCGTCCAGTTCAAGACGCTATCGTGCCCTAGACTGATGGCGAGACTATTGAATATCAGTAATATGTAAACAGCGCCCGCAGCCATCATGCCAGGGGTCATTGACTACTACTGTACTGAAGAATGTTTTAAACCTCACTACATTTGAATGAGTAAAGTAATCGGATTCTAGTTATCTTAAAAAGAAACCAAAAATCTGAGCAATCACCTTAAGCTTGTTATCTACTTGCACTGAACTATAAACAATTTTAGATAAACTAATCTGTATATGCTGAGCGCTAGTTATCCACTCTATCACTGCATGGGACACACGCGTCATTGGGCTGGCAGGCCTAGGTGGTATATTCCGATGAGTAATTATAACTCACACTTACTTTTATACGGTTGCAAAGGGATGGTACGTAGATTCCGTTGGTTCTTTAAATAAGATCTAAGCTTGCCTGTATTTCCCATTTATTTTGTCCATTACGACCGTTTCATGCATCAACAAGCCTTTGACAATTTTCCAACGTCAAAAATCAAATATATGATGTTGTTGAAACGCCATTATGACACAATAATATATCAATTAGGATAAATGATCTAATAGACGCTGAAAATCACATTCTAGAAACCCACGAAATGTTCTACTAGATGCCGTGATGGTTGGAGGCTATCTTATATTAATGGATGAAGCCCAGGCTTTCATGGTAATAGTATGTTTCTACTAACAGTAAGAATTTCTAGTTCATCGACATGATTTAATTTGAACACACAACACCCACCGCGTCGAAAAAGCATGACCCATAGTCGTTAATGAGAGCCAGCGCTGGTGTACACTGTTGTCCAACCAATAAGTTTATTGTTGGTAGAAAATAAGTGGGTCTGCAGGGTTGGACCCCAGCGGCAAATCCTGGTCACCTACCAGTCTTGCGTCGCTGCTACTCAGATTGACTTTATTTTGTACCGGCGCAGTTTCAGAAAATAGGTTTCCAACGTGAAGGTCATTCTCGGGGGAGGAGTGTGCATCACAGTCGGAGACTTCGTACTCTCCATCCGTCACCAACCCAAGCGTAAGTTCGTGACTCGCATCAATGTGTGGAAGCTGCGAGACCCAGAGAAGCAAGCCGAGTTCTCCGAGGTGTTTGCGGCCAAGACACGGAACAACGTCGAGACGCTGCCGAGCTCGGTGGGTGAGCTATGAAGGACAGCTTGTGGCAGGCGACGGAGCAGGTGTGCGGGGTTTCTTCAAAGCATCATTGGAGAATGCAGACCTGGTTGTGGAATGATGCCGTGGAGCGAGCAGACCTGGTGGTGGAATGATGCGATGGAGAAAGCAGACCTGGTGGTGGAATGATGCGATGGAGCGAGCAGACCTGGTGGTGGAATAATGCGGTGGAGCGAGCAGACCTGCAGACCTGGTGGTGGAATGATACGGTGGAGAAAGCAGACCTGGTGGTGGAATGATACGGTGGAGAAAGCAGACCTGGTGGTGGAATGATGCGATGGAGAAAGCCGACTTGGTGGTGGAATGATACAGTGGAGAAAGCCGACCTGGTGGTGGAATGATACGGTGGAGAAAACAGACCTGGTGGTGGAATGATACGGTGGAGAAAGCAGACCTGGTGGTGGAATGATGCCGTGGAGCGAGCAGACCTGGTGGTGGATTGATGCGGTAGAGAAAGCAGTGCAGGAGAAGCGCAGGTGCTTTAAAGCATGGACGGCGGGGGGCATCAGGGCAGCATACAACCGAACCAAGTGCATATCCAACTGACCATTTCATTACCTTCCCGTGACCGAAATTATGGTACATTAGTCTAGCGACTGTAAATGCAGCTCTATTGATGGATAATCACAATTTCCATCACGATTCGACGTTTGCAATATCATGATCATCGTCAAAAGTCACGAACTCTTCTTCGGTTCTTAAAATCCTACCGGGAGAGGGAATCCTCGACCGGGCGACGAGATGGCTCTGTGGGTCAGATTGGGCGGATATGGACAAGACTGTGGTTAATTGAGAAGAGCTATGTGGTCGACGATATGATTCACCGATGATATGAGTAGTATATAAGGAAGAAGAAGAAGAAGGTATATATGTATGTACCTAGGGAACTGGGACTAATGAATTAAATTGAACTGACGTGTTGACTGCATGAACGAGTCCAGGACAAAGGCTGGCCATTCAACAAAATTATGTCCCATGATGTTTTTGGCGGAGTAAGGTTTCGAACGAGCATTGATGACCTAATATATTTATATTTGTTAATGTTTAATTTGTCAGGAAGATGGTATTCTCTTGCGCGAACTCCGCTGAGTTCATTGAATAAGATACGGTTAAACGACATTACCTAGCTGACCCTCAATACAATGAAGATACTCTGCAATTACAAATAGGTATCTAGTTATACTATTGTGGCTTATGGACTGGTGTAAGAGTGTAACGTAGGTAATAGACGAACCCAATGGGACTAGTTTTAGGTGTGCCTTCTTTTCTACTGTACGATCACCTTTCGATGTGACGCAATGAAAGCTCCCTCTGGTGGGCTCGGTTGCGTCACAGTTGGATCCGGGTCTCGTTACGGCGTTAGCTCTGGCTTAGCTACTAAGGCTGCAGAAAAACGAGATTTGAATAACAAGAAATTTTAAATTTCTTTCATTGTTCTGTTGAGTTTTGATGATACATTTTCAATTCATCACCAGATTTAATAAAATCGATAAATGATAAATTTGCAATACTATTTGAAATAAAAACATAAAAAAAACAACGGAACGGTCCCATGATGCACCACTGACATGGCGCTAAAAACGATTGAATAAACGTTGTGTTGCAAAGAGAGTTGTTATTTATTTGGAATATATCGTTCTGGTGTGTTTTTAGTGATTATTAACTACATACACATTTACAGGAATATGTCAAGCTTCACAATTTGCATTTTTTACTTGGGATACTCCTCGTTTGGAACATAAATCGTCATGTCAACAACACAAGTCCACACTCCTCGACCGAATCCTCAGTTCTTTCAACAACCGCAGACATTTTCGACCAAAAAGGTTGGTGCTTTTACAGTATATATTTTATTTACAGTATGATTGGCTCCTGTCGATTGAGCGTGCATTTCTTTAAATTTTCGCTTATCAATCTACTAGCTGCTTATCTCAACTGAAAAACAGTCACAACTACAAAAAGTGGCGGAATGACGTCATCTGTTCACATTTGTCATTTTTCAAAATAGTTAAGAAATTGACAGGGATACTGTTACCAGGTTGGGAATCATCCCAGATTGGTTCCTGATGATAGACTTGTCTGTACTACAATGGGCGGACGGACAAGTTTATTTCAGCCACTCCTATGGCTATGGTGCTTTAGATACACCTTGGAGATTGGTTCTTACGGCTCATTTTATTGCTCAATCGTAAGGTTGATTTGGTTTCTAATGCTTTGCTCTATATTTATAATGCAAAATTTCCTACCTGTGTCTTTTCCGAGTCCCCGTCTGTTGTCTGAACGTATTGGCATGCAATCTTTTCTAGATAGTGGCAACACAATTTTAAGTTTTTCTCTTTGTTTCCAACAGGTGGGTAGCTTCCCAAAATGCACAGTATATTTCCTTTAATTTGTACTCAAATCAAGGCATACAGCATGAATGATAGAATGTCGTTCATCCTTCACTAATGGGACCTAGTCAATCTGAGGTGATCCACGACCTGGTTACAAATAAATCCATTTTCGTTGGTTGTCTAGTCTACCAGCTTTTCTGGTATCATGTCTTTGGATATAGCTTGAGTCAAGCAAGACAGCAGAACAAAAGGTTTCAACCGGAGAGACAGGGCAACTCCCTACTAGCTAAACATTGACATGCAATATACACATTTTGACAGCTAAATTGCTTCCTGAATTTAATTGGTCTTCTAAATACTTTCCAATCACTAAACAAATATCGAATCATGCAAATTGCTGTATTAAGTCTATTTATCCATTCCACTTTCATACATGCACAATTGTTTATTAGCTGCACATAGATATATTGAAAGGCAAGGAGAGGGTGAATGTTGCCATTTAAATGAAACCTGATTTATTGTTAGTCTGCCGATAAGTATGTCGATATGATAACCAATCCAATTCTGGAAACTATAAGGCTGTCAGTTGGTGTATAAGAGTTGATTGCCAAGGATGAGCTAGTTTTTGGGTGCAGGGGCCTGACCTGCTTCAACAGCAAGGGAAAATTAATGTTGCAGCTTGCGCAAGTTAAGTGAAAGGTTGATCTGAGGCCTTGTTTGAGTGACTGGCCAATAACATATGCTAGTCTGCTATGAGCCACATAAAGTAAGGTGGGATCCAGCAGTGTGAATGTGGTATGATTTGCAGAGTTAAGTAGTTCAGTAAGGTCTATGTGTTGAGTTTGAATACTAAGGGATAAATACTCCCAGTGACAGATTTCTAGTATGAGCCGATTTGTCGTTGCTTTTGATGTCATTTTGAGATTTCGGCTAATGATACTTATTGACCATTGTAATGGCATTTGTAAGTTCCATTTGCTTCCTGTTAGACATGATGTGTTAAAGTGAAGTACACAAAGAACACTGTTAGACATGATGTGTTAAAGTAAAGTAAAGTACACGGTGAACACTGTTTGACATGATGTGTTAAAGTGAAGTACACAGTGAACACTGTTAGACATGATTTGAGGTTCCGGTTGAGCTTTAATTCGTCATGCATTTGATGAAGTTAACCTAATCGCTGAGCACATTCTGAAAATACTGAGTTCATTTGTACCATTTGTTGGATGACAAGTGTTCTAATAACTGATTATATCTTTCTCCTCATGCAGCAGTCCCGCAACTCCTCACCAAAGAGATCCTTACCTCCGAGACCTCCTATCAAGAGCCTTCATCCTGTTAGTCGCATTTTCAGAGTGCCAAGTTTAGCAACCAAGGCTCTTCCTGTGTCATTCAAGCTCTCACCGGAGCAATGTATCTTTTATAAGTCATCCACTAACAATAATTAGAAGCATTTTAGTGCTTTGTAAGTCACAAGTGTCAGTGAAATTGTAGGTTATTGACCACACACATATTCTTTAACCAATTGGCAGCATGTTTGAGTCCGCATTACAATGAAGAGAACAAAGATCTCTATTTCAACCAGTGTTTTGAAATTGAGGCCAAGATCGGAGCTGGTGCATTTGGAGAGGTGAGTGTTCTAAATAAGAATAAAGCAATCTTCCCAGCAACTTTGTATGGTCTGATCCGATGTAATGGTGTCCTTATTGTAGCACACCCTGCTTCATCCAGCTGTTGATTCTGTTGCCAGGTATTTAAGGTGAGGAGTAAGGAGGATGGATGTCTTTATGCTGTCAAGAGATCAAAAGAGCATTTCCGAGGAGAGGTGGATAGGTAAGGAGATGATTTTAACTTGTGACCAATTTGTCTTCTATTCATTCAGTATGATTTATATTCGTAATATGTATTTTAAATGTGCAAGATTAACCCTTTCATGACAGTCAGAAAAGTCACAAATATGTTGATCTGATTGGTTGATGATATATAAAGTTGTCAAAAGAATAATACATGTAATAGACAGGTGCTCAGGCTCGCTATTTAGGCAAAGTGGGGGCACATGCTTAATGGTGCTCTGGTCATGAAGGGGATAAACTAGGTTTAGCCAAAGTAATTTGCAACTTGCTGAATGATTAATTGTCTTTCAATGTAAGGATTGTGATGAATTAATGCCTCGTTTACTGATGAGCTTTCACTAATCAAACTCGATTATCTCTAGAGTGGATTGGCTGTATGGCTCATGTTTGAGCCACTAGAAGAATACAAATGTTTATGGTAAGATGTTACTGGGACGAATTGCTTCCATTATCAGGTTAAAGAAACTGGAAGAGGTCGCTAAACATGAGAAACTTCCTGATCACCCAAACTGTGTACGCTTTGTCAAAGCATGGGAGGAGAAATATAGGCTCTACATTCAAACAGAGCTGTGCAAGTGCAGGTAGGGTGACTGATTTAATCTTCCACTTATTTTGAACCACAACTTTCTCTTCTCACTCCGAGCATTTGGATATATTTCTGGATCAGCAAGTCACATGTGTGTTCCTTACTATTGCAGTTTGAGCAACGTATCTGAGCAGAATCACAACATTCCCGAGAAACTGATTTGGAACTACCTGGTGGACTTGTTAATGGTAAGCACTACATCCTGCTTGCCTATATAGTGTCACTAGTGAAATGAAATGAGCAGCTTGGAATGAGGTGTTATAGAGTGGAGGTGTTTGAAGTAATGTTCTAGCTTTAGTTGTGGAGGCCAAGACGCTTGTGTTATTGCGTGCAGGCGGTGAAACATCTCCATGACCATGATCTTGTCCACATGGACATCAAACCAGAGAACATTTTTGTCACCGATGACAATGCGTGCAAGCTGGGAGATTTTGGACTGGTGCTTGACCTTGCCAAGGTGATTATTGGCTCCCAATTCACCACATTTTTTCCCATAGTGACATGAATTATGCAATCATGTTTTATGACACTTTTGAAACACCTGTTCCTCATTTCAAACAGGGTATTGACTCAGAAGCCCAAGAAGGGGACCCTAAATATCTCTCCCCAGAACTTATGCAAGGGAAGTTTGGTAAACCAGCTGATATATTCAGGTATATCCATTTGTATAATCTATATGATCAACTCATTATCTTTGCACTGGAGGCAATGTTTGTCACAAAAAGAAATCAGCTGATGTGGTGACTAAGGGATCTGTTTGGTTGCAGCTTGGGTATCAGCATTCTGGAACTAGCATGTGACCTTGACCTTCCCCATGGTGGCGACCTTTGGCATCAACTACGTAGTGGTCACCTCCCAGAAGAATTCCTCTTAGGTTAGATTGTGCTCCTAGTTATGATGATGATTCCGGTTTTATTTTGGAATTTCCTTACCAAACATGACAGTCAGATGACCTTGAGTTCATGTTATGAATGTTGTATTGTGTCTGATACACCAGGTCTGTCGGACAATCTAAAGACGGTGATCCGATGGATGATGGAACCAGACAGTACCAAGAGACCCACCGTCGACCAAGTGCTAGAACATGCTCAAGTCGTACAGGTACATACACTGCACAGATCAAACTCCTTTGTGAGATTTAAAAAGTTAGATTACTGCTTATTGATATTCACAAACAAACACTGGAATATCATTATTTGTAAAGAGCTTGTACAGTTTAGACTAGCTCTGAATGATCATTTTAGCATGCTCCGTGTACGTTTTTATTACTAGGCCTAACAGACGTTTCAGGGGTCCATGCCACTCATTAAATGGTGCTATGTAAAACCATTAAGTCTTGATTAAGACTTGTCATAACGCTTATTCACAAAATCATATCTTAAGCAGGTGATCTTTGAGGCCTATGTACCGTACCTATTGTATTGAATTGGGCTTATAGTTGTAGTCCCATGGCCAGACAACCAGGTCTGTGTTGTCTGGTTTTTCAATGATCTATACTCATTATTGGTGTGTGGGGCTGATTAATTTGTAGAGAGACTTGTGCTGGTTTGGGTCCAAAGATGACGAGTTACGTTATCATCACTTTTGTTTAAGATATGGAAGGTCAGAAAGCGACAACAGGCCGTCCGTAGCATGGTACGTCTCATTGATGAAAGCTTCTCAAATAACTTTTCCAATATTCATTGTTTCATGTATTAAGCGCTGCTTATGGACCTACTTTTTCTCATTAACATCTGTGTGTCGGTTGACTTGATTGCTGTCTGACATTACCCTGTTACTAACCCTTCCATCCTTGTAGTTGTCTGCCTGTAGCTTCATGGCACTGACAATGCTGCAGCGTTCTGCATTGAATATCTTCATTCAATGATTTTATCTCTTCTCGTCTTTCATCTTATTTTGCTGAGGTTATTCTTGCTCAAATTATTTTCTTTGGTTGATATCTACATTGATAGACCAATATCATATCTTAATATAAATTGGTGAAAAACTGATGCATTCACAAACTCTTCTTCTCTAGTTCTCTCTCTCTCTCTCTCTCTCTCTCTATATATATATATATATATATATATATATATATATATGAAGGCTTATATTCACTGGTTTTTATAGTCGATCTTTTTAAACTATACTTTACTGTCCACCTTTTATTACTGCTCCATTTACTTCTATAATTTCCTATTTGTATGTTTCTAGAATATTTCTATTGCCTTCTGTATTTACACTGCATTGTTGGCATCTTGTTTCCTTTCTGTCTCATTTCCCTGGTCTCTGACTGACCCTCTTTCCCTCTGACCCTCTCTCTCCCTCAGCTCCCAGCTCTACACCATCTCCTACTTCTTGCTCTGCGTCTAATCCCTGCGGCCTTCCGTACTTTGCTTCAGGGTATGCTCCCTGTGGGGCTTGCCACCCCACCCCCGCCCTGCAAGGAGAGGCGTAGAAACACCCCCCACCATCACCAACATCACTCTGAGTCAGACCACAGCTTCTCTGATGGTGAGGCACTAATTAACACTTCGTATATCAACGCGATTTCATCGCAGTTTTGTTAACATTAGGAATCGTTTAACATGCTCTGGTTCAATATAGTTATTTCAACATTTTTCACAGTCAGTAATGAGTGAATAAAAACATAGAGGTCTGAGATTTTGAATTTGACATCCCATGTTTGACTTGGCCATGACAAACTCCAACTCTATGTGAATATTTGCGGTTGTCCCGGTCTAGATGAGGTGTTTGAAGAAGGAATCAGCATTACAAACAACTCCCTGGGTGCCCCACTTGACAGCTCTGCATCCAGCAACACTAGTCTCTCCGGTGAAGACACATCCAAAGACCAGCAGGGCTTTGTCATACCCAGGTATATAACCACTGACAGTTGTCATACCCAGGTATATAACCACTTAACAGGGCTTTGTCATACCCAGGTATATAACCACTGACAGTTGTCATACCCAGGTATATAACCACTGGCAGTTGTCATACCCAGGTATATAACCACTGGCAGTTGTCATACCCTGGTATATAACCACTGACAGTTGTCATACCCTGGTATATAACCACTGACAGTTGTCATACCCAGGTATATAACCACTTAACAGGGCTTTGTCATACCCAGGTATATAACCACTGACAGTTGTCATACCCAGGTATATAACCACTGACAGTTGTCATACCCTGGTATATAACCACTGACAGTTGTCATACCCAGGTATATAACCACTGGCAGTTGTCATACCCAGGTATATAACCACTGGCAGTTGTCATACCCTGGTATATAACCACTGACAGTTGTCATACCCAGGTATATAACCACTGACAGTTGCATATTAGTTTTAAAAAACGCTACTCATCAAAAGTGCTTTATTTGCATAAACTATAAATACGTTGTTGTTCTGTGTGAGCAGGAAGAACCTGACAACCCCCGGCTTTCGACAGAGACCTCGTAGAATGTTTACTTCTCATGGATCTCCCATGCCTCCCCACACCAGCTTCCTCAGGTAGAAACCACAAGACCACACACACACTGGCACCAGATCCTCTATAAATAACTTTAATACCATTAATTTACTTATTTAGTTGGTGTAAAGTGAATATGTTCCTGTTGGGGGCTTTTTTTTCACAGGTTGGATATCTTGGTCATATTTCTGGGTTACTTTTGTCTGAGATTGATTTGGGACATGGGGTTGTATTGGTTGCTTTCTTGAACGGTCGAGTGATTTTTTCAATGTTTTGATTTTATACCAGTATTTTGTTGTGTATTTGTGGGTTGTTATTTAGGTTGTTTCATGCCTGTTGCTGTGTGGTTTCCGTTGTTTAGGTTGTTTCATGCCTGTTGCTGAGTGGTTTCCGTTGTTTAGGTTGTTTCCTGCCTGGTGCTGTGTGGTTTCTGTTGTTTAGGTTGTTTCATGCCTGTTGCTGTGTGGTTTCCGTTGTTTAGGTTGTTTCATGCCTGTTGCTGTGTGGTTTCCGTCGTTTAGGTTGTTTCATGCCTGTTGCTGTGTGGTTTCCGTTGTTTAGGTTGTTTCCTGCCTGGTGCTGTGTGGTTTCTGTTGTTTAGGTTGTTTCATGCCTGTTGCTGTGTGGTTTCCGTTGTTTAGGTTGTTTCATGCCTGTTGCTGTGTGGTTTCCATCGTTTAGGTTGTTTCGTGCCTGTTGCTGTGTGGTTTCCGTCGTTTAGGTTGTTTCATGCCTGTTGCTGTGTGGTTTCAGTTCATCTCCTGTCAGTCAGCACAGCGTGTGTAGCACACCAGTCACTCCATTCTTCCCCAACAACGACTCGCTGACGCCCAACTCGAGCTTCCACGAGGCACTGTTAGACCTGCCCCAGGATAATGACTGCCTCAAGACGGGCATTGAGCCTAAGAACCTCATGGATGTAAGTATTGAGTATTGTATGCCATTGTTGTTTATGTCATGTGAGCTGTACATTTTGTTATACATATCATTCCTGCCATGTCATCATCTGTGTGTATGTGTGAAGGCTTTCCTGTGTGCTTCATCTGACGACTCAGACTAATCCCCCCCCTGCTGCTCAATAGCTGTGATGGCTGTTCCACAAGCAGCTTGCCTCCCAACTGTGCCTTAATCCTTTATATCTCATGTGTAAACTGCTAAATCGTGTTGAAGAAAACTCACATACTCAAATAAATCTTCATAATAATGAACACATTATGGTGGTTTGAAAAATTAATTACACTAGACGTTTATTTCAAACAAAAATGTAATATTGTCACTCAGAAAGTCAGTATTTGGCTCCAATGTGTCCTGAATTGGTTGTTTCATCAATGATCTTCCAGACGCTCTCTGCTGTAGTTTTACCATGTCATGCTGCCATTGCCAATATTATCTGCTCACAATTATTGCATACAAAAGTGATGATATTATTTTCATGTTTACTTTTTACTAGGTCACATGGTATGTTCAAGGTTATGCTAGCTCATGTGTTCAGGATGAGGTTAATATCTTGTGTTCGAGGTCATGTTAGTCACTTTATCTACTCGTTGTGGTTGTGTGGGGTTAAAGATCTTATATTCCTGTCGTATGTGGTAACCTTGCAGAAATACCCAGTGTGTTCACATTGTTGGTTTATTTTGTTATATCATCCCTGACATTGGTTGGTTCTATTTCCAATTGATATTTACCTTCTGTATGTATAACTTGTTTGGGTATATCCTGGCACCGTGCTTTTTTATCAACATAATCACCTGCGTTATTCCTTATAAGCATTCCTTGAGATTTGTCAGAACCATTTCATCATATTTCTTATTCATTGTATATATTATGTGTAAAGTGTTAATATTGCTCATATTATTTTTTGTATTCTGTACATTGCTGGGTTAGCGATGAGAGGTAAAGGTTAAGGTGCTTACAAGGTGTGTTGGTCATTCTGCAACACGACATACACCTCCAAATGGGCCCCGGTATATTACAGAACAAACGACGTAGAGTTAGGCTATCTTTGACTTGCGTTGTAGCTTGTGAGGCTGAGGAGTAAGGAGGGTAAGGTTTGACTTGTTGTTCTTGCTGGTTTCTCTCATGTTGTCTTTGCTTCATGTACAATTGTTAACGATTAGATAATAAAGTCATCAACAATAACTGTCGGGTTAACTTCTATTGGAGGACGTCGCAGAATGTTCTGAATCCCCTAGAAACTTATCCAGTAGCCCTGGTCAGACGGTAATATGAACATATACCTCTACTTGGACATCCTGTAGGGCTGGCTTTGAAGGAGCAACTATGTTAAATTACCATATTTACTCTCGTAAAGGCGACTCCATTTTAAGACATTGAACCAATTCGCAAGAATATACTGTGCATGAGCTTAAATGCAGACTCATGAATGCTATTAAGGGTACCTCTTTAATTGTGTATTTAAACAGATATCCATAAAACTTTTTACCGAGATGGTCTGGTTAGGTATGAGGTAAGCTATTTGGATATGGGAGAGCTATCCTTCAGAACAGCTAGCTGAGGGTTAAGCTAACGACATAGTACAGACAGCACTCTAAACTCAACGAGTTGTGTATGAGCTCTCCGCCGTTACAATTATGAATGTAACATTTATTAGTCAGTAACTACGGGAAATGGAGTACCTTGTGATCGACGATTGGTGATATCGGCCCAGACAAACAATCATCTAGTTATCTGCCTGCCAAAATAAAGGGTTGCAGGTGAATGGGGTTGATTGAGCCAAATAGTGCCAAGAATGAAAGCCATTACAAGTGATGATAAATATCTTGTCTTTTATTTTCCCTATGCTTTTCATCTCAGCCACTCCTCGTTGCACATAATATAGGCTTGGCAGTAAGAGAGTATCTATCTGACCAGACGTTTACATGGCAACCTTACCACCAGCATTTCATGACAGTGATAGCACCAGATAAAACAAGTCTTAATGCCCCCAATGACTGTATAAATTACCTACTAATTAACAAGCCAGACCTCGCCAAATTAATGACACTGGTCTAAATCAACTGAAATCACTCATGGTCCCAAGTTACCGGAATGAACAGTTGGCTGGTTGGATTGACGATAACATGATCAGCTTCATGCCATTTTCTTCTTCAAGTTCTCAGCCAGTTTGTCGAGGAAGCTAAAAGTGTCAAGGTAATCTTCGCGCTTCACACTGCAAACACACACAACACAACCAAATGAGGGACTTGGTGGGACAAACAATACCAAAAAAATTACACTTAAAAAATATAATTCCTACTATAACCATCACTAAAAACAACACTAACTCTCTGAACAACAACATCCAGCCCCAAACAGCCATAGTCAATCCCTTATATCAACAACTAAATATCACGAATGGTGGCACGGCCAGCGTCAACAGGCTGCACAAGCCGTGTCCATAATCAGACACAATTTGGGAAATAATAGAAGCACAACTTTGGTCAACTATTTCATGAGAGATTACATTTGACAGAGTTACTTCTTTAAAATTCCATGGCCATTGTTTATTGCTGTTATTGATTCCCATGCATGCATGCTGTGTGTGTACCTTGTGTACCCATGGCTAAAGCTTGGCAGGTGATGCGTTGCGGGACACTTTCTGCACTAGGTTTTCAGCTAGTTTGTCCAGAAATTGGAATGTGTTAAGGTAATCGCCACGAGTTACACTGTAAACCACAGGCATGCAGTGTGGAATGCACCAGAGGAGAATAACATGCTTAACACCAACGCCATTACACACATACAGGCAGGCTGGGCAGATGACAGGTGGGGTGGACCACTTAGCACTAGTTCTGTTGTCACAAATCAATAGGCCAGGGAAGGTGTGGTGCTAGGAATCTTTGACTTTTTCTTCTTCAGAGAAGTGTCCCAAAGTCAAGCAACAATAGTTTCTCCTCACCCCCATCCCAGCGGGCAAGCTGTTATACTTGTAAGATGTTGAGGACAAAATTTTGTTACACGTCAAATAATCCAATGAGGCAATTCTATTCCATAAGCCAAGCGCCCTTCAACACATCTTAAATAATACATGTCTAAAGCCTTCTAGCAGCAATTCCACACACGCCCTAGGAAGCAGATGGTATATAAACAACCTGTGTTATGTTGACTGCACATACACACCAGCAGCCACTGGGGGAGTTAGCACTCACTTTGTCAGTCCCTTGATACAGCCGGCCAAGTCTTTCGTCATGAAGCCTGCTTCTATCGTCTCAATACAGGTCTCTTCAATAGCTGTGGCAAATTTGGCGAGCTCAGGGTTGTTGTCTAGCTTGGCTCTGTGGGCGAATCCTCTCGTCCAGGCGAAGATGGAGGCTACAAAACCACAAGAGGGTAAGTTAAGGTAGAGATGCATTCAAATCAAAGTATCCAACTGACATTTTCATACAGGCATCACAGTAATCAATGGGTATATTTTGAAGAACCATACCCAAACACGAACTGCCTGCAACCGTCAAGGCCATATTGAATGTGATCAAGCTATTTGATGTCAGGTATATGACAGGTGTGAGCAGATTACCAATGGGGTTAGTGGAGGTCTCCTTGCCCTGCTGGTGCTGCCGGTAGTGACGGGTGACGGTGCCATGAGCAGCCTCCGCCTCTACTGTCTTCCCATCAGGACACATCAGGACGCTGGTCATCATACCCAGTGAACCGTAACCTGGACACACACCACAATCACACACACTTAATCTGACATCACACCACAACCGTAACCTGGACACACCACAACCACACACACTTAACCTGACGTCACACCACAACCGTAACCTGGACACACACCACACACACTTAACCTGATGCCACACCACAACCGTAACCTGGACACACACCACACAACCACACACACTTAACCTGATGTCACACCACAACTGTAACCTGGACACACACCACACAACCACACACACTTAACCTGACGTCACACCACAACCGTAACCTGGACACACACCACACACACTTAACCTGATGTCACACCACAACCGTAACCTGGACACACACCACACAACCACACACACTTAACCTGATGTCACACCACAACCGTAACCTGGACACACACCACACAACCACACACACTTAACCTGACGTCACACCACAACCGTAACCTGGACACACACCACAACCACACACACTTAATCTGACGTCACACCACAACCGTAACCTGGACACACACTACAACCACACACACTTAACCTGACGTCAAAGTCAACATGTAAAAACACTTATTGCACTATTTGAAAGGTCTGCGTTAAGTCTTTTTTCATTTAAAAAAAAAAATTGCTAACATTTAGAACCAGAGAACTAGTGAAGATGTTTCAGTTCTCTTTGATATCAAAATAACATAATGAAAAAAAACATAAAAATACATTTACTGATGTCCAATGAAAAATAATACACAGACGGTACAGCACCCCTTTTCATTCAATTGAATAGTAAGTAATTTGGACAATGTCCTGACTAATATAGTTTGATGATGGGGCTGTTAGGGTCAGGGATTGGCATGCAGGGATCAAGCGTTACCTTGAGCAACTGAGTCGGACTGGACGTCTCCATCATAGTTCTTACAGGCCCAGATGAAACCTCCCTCCGACTTCATAGCTTGTGCTACCATATCGTCAATCAACCGGTGCTCGTACCAAATCTTCTTGGCCTCAAACTTCTCCTTGTATTCACTGCACATAGTTATGTCAGGTGTAAAAAGGCATGTGATCAACATGATTACAGGTGCAACGTCAACGGAAAGTTGGTGGAGGAATCTCTTACTACAGTGCTCATTTTGAGAGGCGGGATATATTATTGCTCATTCCTCTATTTTGATAGGTGGAAGAATATAGCAGAGACTGATTTCACGTAAAGGCCTGACCCTTTACCATCATCATGGACAACACTCATACCATACAATATATATATGCATAACAGGGATAACTCTTTGTACTGGTTATCCATATAAAATGACTCACGCTTCAAAGATTTCTTGGAAGATATCCTTGAATCTGCCATCGTATTTCTTCAATATTGTGTTCTTAGTACTACAACCAAGAGAAAGCCATACATGAGGTTCATTCTAACACGACAGGAAATGACTGTTAAGTAAATCCAACTGATCATTTAGAAGCTGTTATCATTAAACACTATATTGATGGAGGCAATTCTTAGACATAGATTTATTTCAGTCCAGAGAGGAAGAATTGCAACATTTGTGGTAGAAGTGTTAGTCGACCTCATGTAAAGGGGATACTCCTTCTCGAGGGCCTGGACGAAACAGCAGTGGGCAAAGTCGCGGATGGACTGAAACAGAGGAACAACCTCATTGCTAGGGCATCACGAATCAGATACTACACTAGCACATCCTGCCGTTAGATGACGAGTTAAGCTTATAACACTAGGAAGGTAGTGTAGACAATGTAAGGTGAACAGCAATTAAGTCACTGATAATAGAATAATTTCAGTGGGATAATATCGCATACAGTGGGACACAAAACATAGTTGAATGTATCAGTAATCATAGACAGTAAGCAGCAGCAGCAGCATCAGCAGCAGTTTTTTACATGGTTCACTCTAATTACCTTGTCTGTGTTGTACATAGCCAGAGCGACACCACCCGTCCCTTCAAACTCAAACACCTTGTGTGTGATGGGTTCACCACCATCCTTAGGTTTGTAAGTGATTTCCAGAGTTCCATCACCGGGCACCACAAAGTCAGTGGCTTTATACTGAAAGCAAGTCATAGCAGACCGACGAGGATGATTAGGTTACTGGGTATTGGCTTGAACCAAGAAGAGCAACATGCAAATTGTATGAAGATAGAGGAGGATAATAGTCGTTGAGTTACAGGACCGGATATTGCCAATTATGGTTTTCAATTCTGTTGGCACACTTTAAAGAATCACACAAGCCAAAATAATGTCACATTGGCGGATGTTAGGGCCTGATAAAGCTTCTCTCACTCGTAATAATGTCACATTGGCCGATGTTAGGGCCTGATAAAGCTTTCTCACTCGTAATGTCCCACTGGCCGATGTTAGGGCCTGATAAAGCTTCTCTCACTCGTAATGTCACATTGGCCGATGTTAGGGCCTGATAAAGCTTCTCTCACTCGTAATAATGTCACATTGGCGGATGTTAGGGCCTGATAAAGCTTCTCTCACTCGTAATAATGTCACATTGGCCGATGTTAGGGCCTGATAAAGCTTCTCTCACTCGTAAATGGACATAAGCTAAACAGGATAACACTTCAGTTGTATGCAATGTAAGCTCACCTGGTCTCCGTAGGCATGACGACCAATGACAATGGGTTTCTTCCAGCATGTGACAAGGCGGGGAATGTTTTTGCAGATGATGGCTTCCCTAAACACAGTGCCTCCAAGAATGTTCCTGATCGTGCCATTGGGCGATCTCCACATCTTCTTCAGTCCAAACTCTGCAGGCAATACAACACTTAGTTGGTAAAATGAAGAGAATGTTGTACAATGAATATGTATATGAAAAAGGATAATTGTGTCTCAGTGCCTAGGGTGGGTGAGTTTACCAATGAGCATGGCTGCTGTGGTAAATAAAAGCTTTGATGATATTCATAGAACAGAATTAGTCATAATGAATTTGCATAAAAAGTACAACCATTTACTGAAATCATAAAAATGAGTGTTGCTAGATCTTATACATTGAAGAGGGTGGATACTGAGCAATGGAACAGGAAGGTCCTGAACATGTAGGGAAATGTAGCGGTTATACCCAATGGGATATTGATTACTATAGGGTGTGCCAGTCATACTTTGTTTATGATGGCAAATAGTAGGGCGCTGGGCGCTCAGAGATCAGAAACAGCTGACAATTATTGCAGCCATGTCACAAATCAGACCACATCATGGGTGAATAATTACATGTCATTCAATCTGTCCTTATCACTGATAGCCACACTACTACAGCTCACTCAAACTGCACACCTTGATCAGAGTGACTTGCTTAAATGATAAAGACCACACAACAGGACACGCTAACTTTTGACCCGACCCAGTGAGAAACATGAGCCAAGGGTCAAAGTTCACCTACAGCTCTGAATATACCCAAACAGAGATCTCAACCATGGATACATTCCAATTCAACAAATGCAGTGTGTAAAGAGCATTAAGGTGAAGATAATTTGGCCATAAAACACCATACATGAGCAGACGAAAATATTCTGCAGCTTAAAAACAGGGCAAAGTTACCAGCCCCATCAGAGCATTAGATATAGCATGAATAAACTAAGGTAATCCAAACCATCGTCAAATACACACATTGGACCCTGTGTACGATAGGAGCACACAAATGGAGGTAACACTCAGTGTATATATATATATATGAATGAGTTCATCACCAATATACGTCTACATGTCCAGCCACACAAGAGAGAAAGCATTGTACCATGTACCGGACTTTCTAGCGGGATAGCCCTGCTATAATTTTGAGTGGTTGATATAAATGTGATGAAAAGAACTGACCTTCCACTCTGGCTTCATCCGGGGTGATGGTGGCACATTTGATGCCCACATTGTACTTCTGGATGGCATGAGCGCAGTCTACAGTCACTGGAAAGTACACACAAACACCTCCATTAGTCGTCACATTGACACAACAAAATCAAATACTATTGGCATGGCAACAACCACAAACACAACAATCCAATACAAAGAAGTTGCCACTTCAGCCAAGCAGACAAGATGAAAATATCTTTGTACAAATATAATTTGACTGACACAATGGACATAGAATCTTGTCTGATCAATGACATCTCTATTTCAAGGTCCATGTTGTAAGATTAAAATGTTCACAAATGTTTACCTTGATCATCGGTGGCATCTCTGTTCTGAATGCTCAGATCATAATAATGAATGTCCACATCAACAAAGGGCAGGATCAACTTCTCTTTGATCAGATCCCAGATGATCCTGAAACAGAGCAAATATACAAGTCATTTCAGTGTCAGATCAGTGACAACAATTGACATGGAATGAGGATTGCTACATTCAACTTCAAGTTCATGTGTTCAGAGGACCAAATTCATGTTTCTGTATGGTACTAGAAATATTGTGATGCAGACAAGAGAGGAATGGAGGAACGAGGGTGCTCAGTTCGCAAGGTCAGGCTTCTGAGGACCGAGGGTGCTCAGTTCGCGAGGTCAGGCTTCTGACGACTGAGCCCGTGAAAATAGGAACTCAGCGCCTTTGTCCAGGTTGGAGCTCGTATTGAGATCACTAGACATAGCTAGATATCAGCCCAGGGTGACACTCCGTAAATAGATAAGATACTGTGTATTGAAACATCAGTAAGTGTACCAAAATACCCCAACAACAAAATGAGCAGTAGAGCTTGTATTCACTCAAATCTGCTATTCTTTCCTGCTGAGGCAATATAAGGGTATATTGAGCTTACTCTCATAGGAGTGTTTCAGCAAATCATATCACTGTCAACTTATTCAAAGCATCTTTTATAACTGAATACACCTGAACTCCAGCCATTGACCAACTTTAAATGGGATTCTAATGAAATATCTGCATAGGCACAGGATTTGTGTCTACAAATCAGACTGTAACAACTTTGTAAGTTTGATGCAGAAAATGTTTTTTGTTGTAAATGGGACCACTCTGCATTTTTGAAAGTGTTTGACAATTACAGTTCAGTGAGAACTGTTATCGCAGTAGACAGTACCAGACTGGACCTGGCATGAGGGAGATCGAATGCTGGGCAGGGTGGAGAGGAAAGAGGTTGCAGGTGAGGGTCAGAGACTCAATCAGGGGCCCCTCCAAAATTAAGCCACGCTAGGGGGGTGGGGGTGAGGTATGTGGGCTGTTGCAAAGGTGTGTTGTAGGGGCTAGCACTACGGAGCGCAATGCGGGGAACCCAAATCAGCTATGTACAACCACACAGGTACCGGGACAGAGTGTTCGGTTGTAAAGTTTCCGCGTTACATAATTATACTGATATGCCTGCGTCACCTTTAGTCGTGCACGACGTCATATTATAAATATTTATATTACCGTCGTGCACGGCTACGTCACCTTGAGTCAGGGGTGCACACAACAGACATAAAACATCGGGACGGATCGTCCTCCATAGATATTATCATCAGAAGTTAAAGATTGCGTCCTCTTTCCCCCAGCGTGTCACAGTTCAAAGGTCAGAGTCTTTTAAATGGGACGCTTGTTGTCGTCAAGGAAAAGAACCCGGGTCTCACAAGACGGAGGCACTTTTACGAAGCACTTCAAAAGCTGAATATTCATGCGGCGATTTTCTTTAAATATGTTGTCATCAACGATTGAATATGCTATCAGTGCCTTAAACATGACCCAATACTTGCCATCAAAGATCACAGATTGTTCACGCACGCACAATATTTTCATTGCAGGCCCATACAATTGAAGGCCCATAAAAGTTACCCCCCCTCACCACCACCACATAATACCAGTAACCAGTTGTAACAGAGCTAAGATCTGGATGATTCTTACCTTGTCATTTCATCTCCCTGTATCTCAACAACGGAACCACCTAGAGGAAAACAAAATATAATTAATTTAGAATATTAACTGAAACTTCAATAAAATATAGAACCAACCGCGATCATGGAGAAATTACCCTGGATTTTGCCCATTATGTCTGTGAGAGGCGTGTCACTCGATGTCAGCTGACGCGGTCAGGCGAGAAAAGAAACCTTACCGGCGAGTTGGCCGATTCTTGTACCCAGCTGCAGTAGAATATGGGTAGCCACCGTCATCTTATTAACATTACTTGTGGTGCGGGCTTCGTAAATATAGGAATTAAACCTAGATATATTTAAGCATACTCATTGATCCATGAACTTATACTGGTCCTACATTTGAATAACTGTAATCCACCACCATCTAAGTTTCCGATAAGTTATTTGTATGATGGAATCAACTATGTTTCTACGGGTTTTATAGTGCCAGCAGTAATAATTTAGAGAAGGCAGTGACAAGAGGTGTGGTACGGGACCTTTATTTGCCTCGGCTACCGGTACGGTATAGTCGTTATCTTATGGACGTATCTTGTGATCATTTGGACAACTAGCAGACTTAAACACGTCGTATCGAGGTACCGCAATATGAATATAGCCCTGTTGTCAATTGATGGTCGGGAAAAAAAACCAAGAAACCAATAGTCCTTGAAGCTCTTCTATTTTTCAAAAACAAGTTATGACAAGATTTAATCATGATGCCACATTGTGTTTTAATGGTGCATGCTTTTCCAATAAAAAAAACACAGAGGTCAAAGACTTAAGCATTCAAAGACCCACTATCATAAGAAGTCTTATTTGGGGCAGCTAGTGCACTTTTTAAAGAAAACGCGCCATTAACAGTTTAGGAACAGACAGACGGCCTGACGACACCGAGGTATAGCCCGGGTATAGTCTGACACAGGAGCGAAGTTATATGAAAAATTTTGCTGAACAGCTAAAAACGTACCGTCATTATCATTCCCCTCTGGGTTATCATCGTACAAGAGACTATTTACATGTTTTTCTCCATGAACTCAGAGAGATTTTCAGTTTGCAAGGAACTATCAACATCAGAGGGGTCCGCGTGCCACTCGGTAATTTGGAACAGATAGTTTGCTTTATATGGAAACATGCTATCAAAAGTTATTCTCCATTTGGATAACATAGCAGAATTTACTTTTGAACAAATATTCTCAAATAACTCAGAGGTCAAAGGTGTAAAGCGCTAATTTTTATATGGCATAGAGCCATCAATATCAGAGGGGTCCATGTGATCAAAGAGTAGAGCTTAAAAAGCGGCAACTGTCTATGTTAAAAAAAAAGAAAAAGAATTATTAACAACATTGGTGAACTAAATGGAATTTAGGTAAGTTACCTCACCCCTGATGGTTCATTACCATATATTTTTACCACCATACAAAGCGGACATGAAAGTTAACAATTTTACCATATATCTTCCTTGAAGTGAGACATGCGAGCAATATCCGCCCAATCTCCTCTGTAAATAGTTTAAATATCAACCAAATTCATGATAACAATACCCACATATGAATATGTGACCACTTACTACTGGTGTGTACCATTGGGACCATGACAGGTACCATGGTGTGTATCATTAGGACCATGACAGGTACAATGGTGTGTACCATTGAGACCATGGCAGGTACCATGGTGTGTACCATTAGGACCATGACAGATACCATGGTGTGTACCATTGGGACCATGACAGGTACCATGGTGTGTACCATTGGTACCATGACAGGTACCATGGTGTGTATCATTAGGACCATGACAGGTACCATGGTGTGTACCATTGGGACCATGACAGGTACCATGGTGTGTACCATTGA
Source organism: Urechis unicinctus (assembly GCA_034190875.2). Lineage (NCBI taxonomy): Eukaryota > Metazoa > Annelida > Polychaeta > Xenopneusta > Urechidae > Urechis > Urechis unicinctus. The sequence goes on along the minus strand of CM067358.1, from coordinate 70,528,064 downwards.
GACCATGACAGGTACCATGGTGTGTACCATTAGGACCATGACAGGTACCATGGTGTGTACCATTGGTACCATGACAGTTACCATGGTGTGTACCATTGGTACCATGACAGGTACCATAGTGTGTATCATTAGGAGAGAAGGAGACTGCAAGCAGGGTGGAGAGGAACAAGATTGGGGGAAAAGAAGAGGAATGGTGTTGTAGGATGGGAACATGACAGGTACCATAGTGTGGAGTCAGTAGTTAGAAGAAGGGGACCATAGTTGGGTATCATTGGGAGGAGTGGTAGTGTGTTAGGGAAGATATCAATGGGACAAGTGACAGCTTGGCACTGCGGTTTCTTTGTGCGTTATCCATGTTAAACTTTCAGGGGCTGTTGATGCAGTTCACTATGTGATCATTATTTTAGTTTTATAGAAGGCACGCAGATAAAAAACCTATCCAAAGGCTTTATTCGAAGAAAAGCTACATGTGCCTTCCGCTGCAAATGGCTAATAATTCATTAGGAGGGTCATGCATTTAGTCACACTTCGAACGAACACGAGCCATTAACAAACACGCCGAACAACGACTTCTTATTGGTATATACTCATATTACCGTCGTGCGCGGCTAGGACAAACTGTGGTAAGGTAATGACAAGAGCCATCGCATCAATCATAAGTGGATTGACCTGTGAAAACCCCTATTGCACTAGTTGTTAAGAGTATATTAATTCACACTTGCTTGTTTTCAGTATACTATGTTGGTTGTCTTTTATCCCAAACCAGATACTTTGGATCTTTAGTGGCATCAAATGAAGGCTCATGCAGGTAGGTGAATTCATTGTCCTATCATCTGTTTGGAGGTCAATGCATCAGAAGAGCTTTCCCACGAATCCACTCGTGGCAGTTTACAAGTGGTCTCAACGCAGCGACTAACTTTGAGCGATTGTTGCTGCCTTTATGGCGCTTCCTTTAATATAGTAGAACATACTTGACCACTTACAAATAGGTGATCGTTGAGGTTATCATTATCAGCTGCCTGGGATGTGCATAGAGCTAGGGAAGAGTTATGATGAGAAAGTCATCACCCTTTGTGAAGGACTTTGCTACAGTAGAATTCCAGTGCAGCCTGTAATACATAATATGCACCTGCAATTTTGCGTTTCCACATTCCCCAATACATAAGAGCTCTCACGTGTGATGCGAAGCAAGAATAGTCTTACGACTCTTGGTGAATAGAAAGAGCTTGTGGAGGATGCATTGTCCAGAGTGGCAGTTGCTCTGGTGGTCTGTGTTATATCGGTTTGACAAGTATTATAACCCTGTGACTCAGTTTCAGAATCTTCAGAAAGTATATCCCCAATTGTTGTATTTCCTGGTGTAGAAGACAGACTCCTTGGGGTCCATGAAGACCTTAGGCAGTTTATTTTACAAGATGATGGAGCCTAAATAGGGGTCCAGATATATTCATCATTTTTTTCAAAACTTCAAAACCTGAGTGTGGGCTACATGGTAGGAAGCTGACATTTACTGTAAATAGACATGTATACTAGCTAGCTGCAGAATTGGAATTACATCTCTTATCATTTTTTTCACACAAATATTGCAAAAATGACTGAATTATTGATATTCAAAAGCTCAAAATTCAATTAGGTATGCACGAAGAAGTGAGGTTGATATTGCATAAGAAGTGAGAACTGCATCTTTCGTTTTTCACTGATTACTGATACAGCAATAATGTGAAAAATATCAACATTCCAGTGTTAAACAACAACTACATAAAACCACAGGTGGACAATCTGTATATATAGTGTGTACCCCTTTCCCATAATTATTAAAGGGCAAATGAGCAGATAACTGAAAAACAGAAACTGGGAATTTTTTTGATTGTAAAACTGCATAATGTGACCATGACAGGTACAATGGTGTGTACCATTAGGACCATGACAGATACCATGGTGTGTACCATTAGGACCATGACAGGTACAATGGTGTGTACCATTAGGACCATGACAGGTACCATGGTGTGTATCATTAGGACCATGACAGATACCATGGTGTGTACCATTAGGACCATGACAGGTACAATGGTGTGTACCATTGGTACCATGACAGTTACCATGGTGTGTATCATTAGGACCATGACAGATACCATGGTGTGTACCATTAGGACCATGACAGGTACAATGGTGTGTACCATTAGGACCATGACAGATACCATGGTGTGTACCATTGGTACCATGACAGTTACCATGGTGTGTATCATTAGGACCATGACAGATACCATGGTGTGTACCATTAGGACCATGACAGGTACAATGGTGTGTACCATTGGTACCATGACAGGTACCATGGTGTGTATCATTAGGACCATGACAGATACCATGGTGTGTACCATTGGTACCATGACAGTTACCATGGTGTGTATCATTAGGACCATGACAGGTACAATGGTGTGTACCATTGGGACCATGACAGGTACCATGGTGTGTATCATTAGGACCATGACAGATACCATGGTGTGTACCATTAGGACCATGACAGATACCATGGTGTGTACCATTGGTACCATGACAGGTACCATGGTGTGTACCATTAGGACCATGACAGATACCATGGTGTGTACCATTAGGACCATGACAGATACCATGGTGTGTACCATTGGTACCATGACAGGTACCATGGTGTGTACCATTAGGACCATGACAGATACCATGGTGTGTACCATTGGTACCATGACAGGTACCATGGTGTGTATCATTAGGACCATGACAGGTACCATGGTGTGTATCATTGGGACCATGACAGATACCATGGTGTGTACCATTAGGACCATGACAGATACCATGGTGTGTACCATTAGGACCATGACAGGTACAATGGTGTGTACCATTAGGACCATGACAGAAACACATACCCATCCAGGCTTAATATAGGACCACCTTCAGAGCCAGGAATACATCGAGCATCACTAAGAATGGTCTCATGGTGGTCTCCGGCTATCTTACACACTATGCCCTGACTGGTCGAATTCAAGAAAACCTCAGGACTGAGATTAGCAAATGGTGTTCCCACAGCAACTATCTGCTCACCAGCATGTAGCTGGCATGAGGGTAAGTCTAGCATTCCTAGCTTGACTGAGTTCCATTCGTGTATCTTTATCAAGACAAAGTATGGGAGAAGATTGGCAACTACATCATGGTCAGCTCCCAGACTCTTCTTCATTTTTTCCTCTCCTTTTTTTGCATGTTTGTAACCATCGGTGTCATCTGAGAATTTCCATCCGTCAGTGGCAGGGAAAAGCTTGAGCAAAGTTTGGGAAAAGCTAAGTACTTTCCATACATGTTTCACCTCCCCAAGCAAAGTAGTCAGTCCTGATGAGCTTCTTTGGTTGTTGAGGCTAACATTGACAAGGGAAGCCTGGTACTGTCCAAGTTTAGATAGGTTTGTTTTTTGGCTATTAATCACATTGTCAAAAGTTAATAAAACCTTTAAACTTGGAGAACCAAGACTCAGTTAAGAAACCTTTGGTGAGAAGAGATTTGCAGGTTCGTTTATTGAGTTGTAGGAAGGGCATCAGTGTCGTGGCATGGGTAATCACACAGCCATGGGACATATCAACCAGGACACCACTCCCACTACCTTCCCATTGCTTGCTCTGTCCTGTCACTTCCACAAGACAACCGACTCTCGCAGGCTCCATCTGAAGATGCTGGTCAGATGCTGTCACACAATACTATCTGATAATGCTGATAATTGGATGAAGCAGTTCATGTGATGATTTTTGCATTCCATTGGTTTATATCATAATATAGAATCAGATTAAGTTAAAATGTAAATTCCTAGAACCTCTATATACATTGGTACAAGTAACATTTAAAATATGTCAGGGTAACACACTACATGTATTGTATAACAATTGCCAGCATGTTGTCAAACTAAATGGTCACACACGATAGAGGAAATTAAGCACAGGTTACATCCATCCTTAGATCTAAGTAAGTAATTAAAGAATTGAAACACGATACCAACAACCAACATAGTCGGAATTTACCATTTTACTAGCATATTATAGGTTCGATAGAGCCATTAGCCTAGGCATAAATCTACCTAGGCAAGGCACTCGCCCCTGGTTTTTTGATGATCTGATGCCACCTTAGGCGCGGATGTGAGAGATCGAAAGTAGTTAACTAAATACTAAAATAGCGCGGCACTGTCAGAGACAGAGGCGGAGTTTCTTTTCCTAAAATCTACCTCATCAATAGATCTACACTCAGCCTGTCTTCTAACAGCAGGTTAATGATACTTGATAGTTATGTCTGGTTACCGGGGCTACCCAATCAGTAGGCCTACAAGACGTCTGAGTTTATATTTATATTACCGTTCGACCAGAGCTACCCAAATCAGCTGATAACTTGAGCGATAAAACATGATCATTCACAGACCAAATAATACCTTTGAGTTTGACTATGGAATTGGTGGAAGCTTTCGATACACCGAATGAAGTGATGCTGTAAAAGAAAACAAAGTAGCTATATATCGGTGGAAAGGATCACAAACCTTACGACGAGCTAACTTATTTGACAAGTAACCCAGTTGAAAGGTCGGGCGATCATAACAATCTGAAAACGTTATGATGTACTGTCGCAAGAGTCCAAATCCATATCAAGAACTTAACCTTTTTCTGAACCATGTCTAGACCAACCGAAACCGAGAAAGGGGATATATCAATAAACTAAATGAGAAGAAAGTGAAGTGACCCTTTGACATACGGCACCCAAATGAATTAAATTTCTATTCAAACATGAAGAAAACGAAGTCGCTATGACTCCTATTTCTCTCATTTCTGATGTAGTTCATATACTGTGCATTATTTGGGAGAAATACGACTGAAAGTTGAAGAATCAAAGCAGGAGCTTGCGACTTTGGCCTTTTGGGCTTGGAAACTCAACCTTACCAAAAACCCCACAGGTATGGAGTTAATATACAGATATGTATCTTCTATTTTGTGTTTTTCTTAGACCCAATGTTATTTGTTCTTATTTCAACACTACTTACTATTAACCTGTAGTATGAAGTGGCCCTTTAATTCACTTACACTGCTAATGAATTATTGCTTCAGTCATTTACAACAAGGATTCTTTGGGTGCATTCAAGGCCTTGGATGCATACAACTATGCATACAACAGCTGTCAGTCCATCTCAGCACACCACAATCGCCCCGTAGGATGTGTGGGCCCTCGTTCACCAAGAAGGATGGAGCAAGGTGCTGCTGCATGGCTGGGCTTGGGGAAGCAAGCAGTCATAGTTACCACATTTGTGTGACGTGGACATCATGCCAATGACTGTCATTAATATATATATAAATTACTTTTATGATTCATAGTTATTCATTTGTTGTTTGTCCCTTTAGGACAGATCTTGTCCCCATGAAGCTGCAGAATATCGTCTTCTCAATGCCCCAGTATGGCAAGCGGCATGTGCGTAACAAGCAACCTAAAGAGATGAAGAATCCCTCTGGGATATTGTAGCTGAGGCTGCACCGAATGCAGTCATTCTAACTGCCATCGACACAGTTGGACACCAACAGAATTCCATTGGTGAGTTGGTACACTTATGGTTACAGCAAATCAGATCTCATGGAACTATTATATTTATGCATCTCCTTACTTGAATAATCTAATTAACTGATATTTGATGTGGACCTCATTGTCATCAAGTCCAGCATCAACCCTGCCCAGTCAGACCGGTTGTACCAGTCCACAAAACTTTAGGAGAGATGTGCATTGCATGGAAAATCCTTTTTTAATACTGATAATCTATCAGCTTGTTGTACATTTAATTCATACATTTGGCACATGGCTATACTTATTGTGTGTTACTAATTATTTGTTTGTAGTCAAGGTAATGTTTTTTTTCTTCCATACTATGACGGTATGCATAGAACAACTGTCGCGCTTTCATTACAAAATATTGTTTATTTTCATAAATCACCAATTTAAAATGTGTAATCATAGTGAAATATTTACAGGGGGCAAATGATGTAATAAATTACATTGTTTCCATATATTGCGTACTGTTCTCAACTCAAGTTTCAAGGTCACTATCTTGTACTAAAGGAGGGAGGAGATTTGTTATGGCACAAACAATTGTCATAATATTGTCAAGCTGGCTAATCCGACTCAGGGAGAAAACAGCCTGCTACACTCTAAAGTCCTTTATTCGGTCTATTGCTCTCAACGTAAATCCTGAGGCTGGACACTTTTCTGTGGCGTTCGACTTCACATTGGCTAAGCTGTGTCTTTCCTTTGGTGAATGGGGGTATATTGAGCGTGACACATCTGGGGGCCAGAAAATCTGCAACGTCAAAACCCCGGTCTGCCATAATCTGGTCGTGTGGGTCCAACTGATCCAAGAACTCTGCTCCTGTAAACATTTTGAAAAACAAATGATATAAACGGGTATATGTACATAGTATACAGGCAAGCAACAAGTTAAGTTACACAAGACCAATGATACTCCCTTACCTGAGTTTTTTACAAGTGCTTGTCTGAAGCCAGACCACCCCACATCTTACTGAGTGTGAAAACCCGAGAAATGATGCAATAAAACTTAGGTACTACAGGTGAAATAACAACTATTGCTTTTAAACAATATTTCGTCATTTTGTATGGGACTCTTACCAGGGGGTAACTGCTTTGACAACTTGAGCCTAGATTCATATTCACGGCGAGAGGACAATCTGAACCTGGAAGTATAACATTCAAATTAAGATTCTCAAACAGAAGTAGATTTTAGCTGTATGACATAGCTTTACTGATGTATTACAATAAATCAAACAGTCACCTTGTCTTAAGTATCTTCGATGACCTATCTTCCACCTATTTCACAGCTGTCAAAATCGCGTTCCTCGACCACCGATTTCCGGTTTAGCGATCCAAGATGGCGGAACTCGCCAGATCCGTTCATGCATGGAGCAATAAGGGATTAATAAGGATTTATGTGACGGAAAGATATCGGTGCTTCTGTGTCTGTAGCGAGGGTTGTGGGGGGCGCTAACAGTTGTCTGTTTGTTGAAGGGGACAAGTGAAAAGTCTAAGTTACTCCTCCCACCGGATGGCCCCGGTAGAACGGCAAGACGTCTTGATGGGCTGGCCATGGGACAATAATTACCGGACTTTTTGCGGCCAGGTGGCGATATATATATATATATATATATATATATATATATATATATATATATATATATATATATATATATATATATATATATATATATATATATATATATATATATATATATATATATATATATATATATATATATATATATATATATATATATATATATATATATGTGTTATGTACTACGATTGGGGGTAAATAGTACAAGTCCGTTTTTGAGTAACAAGTCTCTTTATTTCCAATCTCTCTCTCTCTCTCTCTCTCTTCTCCTCTGCCTCGACTGCCTCGCACCTCAACCGTACCACAATACTTTGCTGGTCCTCCAGCCAATCACATATCGATACTTATACATTAAATAACATACATCCAATCAGAGGATGCGAGGAGTAGGGTCAATCTCGGCTGATTGTGGCACACCCGCCTCAGCATTTTTACGATGGGTAATCCCAACTGACCGGATGTTATAAACATCAAATGCACACAGGCGACTACGCATGTCCAGATGGGTCAATCACAATTAAGGAAACATCAAAGGTACAACGATGGTCAGAAAGACGGGATGTGACATAGAACACATACAACGATGGCAATAAAACAGATAACAATAAAGACGCCCAGCCAAGATGAAACACTACATATTCAACCCAGGAATATGACATCCCGCCACAAAACAAAAAAAAGTTACCCTTTTTTTTTTTCTCAATCGTAAAACAATGATAGTGATACAAGAGTTGATGTTCCAATGTAGTTATGACATACATATAAAAGAAAAACGTGTACCGTAACATATCACGTTAATCAACAAACAAACAAACAAAATTCTCATTCCATAAAATATCTGCCTTACACTTACATGCCCTTAACAGTTTTTACGACGTACGACGGGGTTATACGTTTGCATGTACTTAGCACGACAGTGTTCACTTTTTTGCCATTTTTGACCTTGTTCGACGGGTTTTACATTCGCATTATGCCTTTCACGACGGGATACGCTTTTTTTTAAATTTCCCCTTGTACGACGGGTACGGGTTTTCGAGGTCCCGCGGCACCCCCCTACCCGTGATAAAGCCTATTGCCCCCCCCCCCCCCACCACCCCCTCTTCGGATACCAACCAAGATATCCAGCCGCTTGTATCAGCACAAGCACCGCCGACTGCAGCGCCACTCTTTTTCCGTTTGATCAAACGAGAAACGAAAAACGAATCGGTTTGGTGTTATCCGTCTTTCGTTGTCGCACACGGTTTACGGTTTAGCCCTTGTTTTTTTCGTTTTTGGTTATTGGTTTTGATAAACGAAAAACGAGAAGACGGTATATACATGGACCGAACACCCACCGCGACATATGATGTTCCGAGTGAATGGTTTATAGGGCTACAAATTGCGACGTCACATCACGGATAACGGTCTTCCCTACCTTTTCATTGATAGCGGCTCGGAAGCTGTGGTTATCAGGTTATCAGTTTATACCCACGAGTCCTTATTCTAAACGTCATTAGACCCAGTGATATGATAAAGTCTACATATCCCGTGGATATAAGGCATCAAGCATAGGATTCCCAGCGCCTCAGGAAACAGTAGACTATTTTGTTCCTCTTACCGTTGCACGGGGTACTTTCATCTGTGCTTGCTGTAGCCGTGTCAATATTCGTCCGATCCATGACTCGCACATGGCCACAGTTGTTTCAGTTCATCTTACGCTGAAGTGAATGCCTAAACAAGTTCATCAGCATCTACTTTACACTGACAGAATTGTTTGATAGACCCACAGTCACGATCCTTTGAATGGCGAATACATATGGATAAGTGTAGCTCGGGGTTACTATATTCAGCAATTAAAAGAATTTTATGGCCCGAAAATTCATTTGTTTGATAAAAGTAAAGTAGCTGTATTGTCATCACTAACAAATGACAGGCGTCAATATTAGCGCAATGGTGCTGCATGCAGCGAATAATTCAATATTTTCGCTGTTGAATGATATGAAATAGACCGATTAAGCAAGTCTGGTTTATAAAACATCAGTCAAAATGTTTCTCTGTTCGCTTCAACATGTATCAGCGTGTCTTAGGATACATTGTTTAGAGGCGATTATGTGTGACGTCATGTTTTGTGAGATATACTAGTCACTTTTGAAGTTATCAACACGTCATAAACATTTACTTTGGATAGGAGGCCAAGCATTGTTTCATCTGTAAGTGATAAGTTAAATCCTTACAACATATATGCGCATGCGTCATACAAGCAATATTTATAGTAAAGTGTAATGATATATACAAGAATCTTTATTGAGATGGCCAGCATCTATTAGTTAGCGATTTAAGAAATTGTGCCGCTGTGCAAGGTCTGACAACTCGGATGAGACATATTCACTCAATTTCGCCAGACAACGTTGACCATGTAATTTCTATGACTTGGTTATTGCATCATACATATGGAAACGAGTCTGGGTTACAGCCCTCCTCCAGTCTGGATAACAGCCCTCTCCCAGTCTGGGTTACAGCCCTCCTCCAGTCTGGGTTACAGCCCTCCCCCAGTCTGGGTTACAGCCCTCATCCAGTCTGGGTTACAGCCCTCCTCCAGTCTGTGTTACAGCCCTCCCCCAGTCTTTTGAGGAGCATCTGTCTCCATCTCCTCCAAACTTCCGTATTTTTTAACCAAAGTGACAAGGTGTGTAGAACCACAGCACAATTGACACTAGCAGCAGCTCGCGTGTTCCTTACTCTAGGTTGTCCTACCTTGGTCATACAACATGATCAATTCAATGTGCGATCGTTAATTAGCTAGGAAACCCGTCATGGACACTAGCAAAAATTATCAAATAAATCGGTAACCTTCCTGAAATAGAAGTAAAGTAAGTTTTCTTTTGGAGATTAACGAACTAGTTGACCTGGTATACTTCAAATATCGACAAACGATCGTGACAGCACTGGCTGATCGGTCACGTAAATATTAATTATATACACCAATACATTCATACATACATACGTTCAAACATGCATGTACACATACGCGCGTACGTATTCATAGAGACATACATACATACATACAAAATACGCTCATAAAATTATATACCAAGACATGTATATATATATAAGTATGGTATATATATATATATATATATATATATATATATATATATATATATATATATATATATATATATAAGTATGCATATATATGTATATATAAATATATATATATATATATATATATATATATATATATATATACATACATACAGAATGCGCTCATAAAAATATATATCAAGACATGCATATATATATAAGTATGCACATATATATATATATATATAAACATAAATATATATATACATATAAACATATAAATATATATATATATATATATATATATATATATATATATATATATATATATATATATATATATATATATATAACATCCCATTTTACTAACATACATACATAAATTCATACACACACAGACGAGCACGCTTTGTTCCATCGTGCGCTAGTCAGGGAAGGACACCACGACCTTTTATTAGCAGATAAATCACGACGTTGATACACAAACATTTGCCTTCCATCTATTCGCCTGATCTGTTAATAGAGTGATATTCTCCTTGCTGGAGTCCCTCGTCTCGTATTTACCTTACAACCACGCAATCACACAACTGATAGTTTACGCACGCTACAATGACGAACAATGTTCGGTATTAAGACACACCAAACAAACCTAGTCATTGTATAAGTCATGGGATTAATTTGATTAACTTTACCATGGGCGAATCCACTAGAGTCGTGGCTCGGTTGGCAATCGGTCGGCATTTTAAAAGAAGAGCGCGATCCACTCTTGAACATTGAAGGCGTGCAAGTAACAGCTCAATATAAAACTCACCATGGCCGTGCAAGACTTTCCGGAATACCTAATAGAGAATACCCAAGGTGCGCTTGCACCGCTTTACATTCTCATTCACTTCTTTCTCGGACAGATTCTCCAGCCACAAACGCTACGTGGCTTAGTTGAGAGGTTAAACATTGAAGACCAGCTCTCAGTTGATTCGATCACCGAGTCACTTCAGACTAATTTGGGAACATATATTGAACATTTCATTGGATTCGTGATTTTAGCGTGCGTTGGTGTGTTTTTCATTGTAACTTTTCCTATAACTGGTTTAATTGTGTGCTGTTGCCGCTACTGCTGTGGAAAATGTGGCGGGAAACGTGGTGACCTTGATTCCAAGAGCAGCAAGTGCACGCGCGTTACTTGTGGCACTTTCTTGTTCATATTCTCCTCTTTTATTCTCCTCGGAAGTATAATGGCCATGTTCACCAGCCTTGCACTGTGGCAACAAGCAGATGCCCGAGAAGGAGCTCTGCAACACGTCACTGATAATTTCGCTCGTTTCGACGGCTATCTCTCGGACACCGTGGAAAAAGCAGACGACAAAATCACAGGAGGAATTGTGCAAACTAAATACGACATTTTCAAAACACTGGATAATGTTGCTCCTCACACCACCTCACTTTTAGGAAACCTCACTAATGTCGGACCAGTCCTTGGGAGGTTCATACAGTTCACCGGTAATTTGAACAACTTGCTAGATGGCCTCATACTCAGCGATAATCTGACCACGTCGCTTCAACACCAGGCGACGACTTTAGAGGCGGAATTCGCGACTTTGAGGAGCGACTTAAATGATGATTTGAGTTTGTGCGCTCCCACGGAAGTCGAATGTGAAAATTTGCTCGCTTATGTACCATTGATTGCCATGGAGGCAAACTATAACAATTTAGACGATCTCTCTTTGGCAATTTTAGCTGTGGATTACGTTATTAAAGATGACATTTACAACGAGGTTAACAATGGATTCGTAGCATTCGATAATATAACAACGGTCATCAACCAGACATGGACAGAAACGTTGTTATCTGTGAAAGATCAAATAAACAGCGCCGAGGAACAAATTGAGATATACGTGGACGATTTCAATGCGATAATCTCAAATGTCAACCTTTCGTCATATGTTAAAGTGATGGACGATTTGAAACCTTCTGTCGAATTATACGGAGACGCTGCTTTTTATACGTTATTGGTTTTGAGTTCATTGCTGCTGGTGATATCACTATTGGGGTACTGCGGTGTGCTATTTGGTGCCTGCTGCTCAAGGCCTAACCCACACAAATCAAGATGTTGTTCAAGCAAAATAGCAAGTCATTGTTTGCTGTCAGCTGCTGTGGTAGCTTTCATTTTCGTATGGATTCACATGATTGTTTCTTTGGTGTTATTTCTTTCCGGAGGATTGACCTACACTGAAATTTGTCGACATTTAGTCAGTACCAACGACTCAGAGGTTATCCAGTTACTTGATGATGTCATAACTTCATCTCTTAATCGGAACTTCAGTGTGGCAAAGACAGCCGGAAACTGCGAAAACAACCAGGCTATATACACAGCTGCCAATCTCGAGTCTCTCGGGTTAAATGTCAGTGAAATTCTCAATGTTGATAAGTTCCAGCTAACCGAATTAGTGGACGAAATCAAAAGTTTAGACGTCAACATAGGGGAAGTGGTGATTTTCAGCAAAACAACGAATGAGACTATGCAGCTCCTTAACGTGGGACTGGACTCAATCAACTTCAACCAGTCGTACACGGAGCTCAAAGAATGTCACTCAATATAATTTAACAACCTTGAGTGAGGGTTTGGGGCAAACCGCCTCTCAGATCAGCATAGCCCCTCTGGCAGATAAGCTCAGACAACATGCAAATACATTGGATCGACTTTACTTTGAAAGTGTGACCGAAATGGAGACAGATCAACGAGCCCTTTTAGCTTCATTAGCAATCGTTGAAACTTCTGCAAACAATGACGTGGTGATTAACATTACTGTTGAACTTTCCAAGGCTCAACATAACCTGAATGTTTCAGGAAACAGGCTGATAGGTGAAGTGATTAACGGAACAGCAGACGACATCTTAGAAACAATTACATCACTATTTACGAATCTTGATGATTTCGTTCGTCAAGACCTAGGACCGTGTGGACCGGTGTTCGAAAGCCTGATGGCAATTGTACTCGTCGCATGTGTAGATATTCTAGATCCCGTCAATGGTTTCTGGTTCAGTCAGGGTTGGGCACTAATCCTTCTCATTCCATTTGTCCCCATGTGTCTCAAAATGGCGGGCTATTACCGTAAACCTCTAAGTTTTGCCTCTGTCGGCGTCATTAACCCCGTTTACGAGAATGATATTGAGGACATGCGGCCAGTGCGTATAGCACCCCCGCCACCACTGAACCATACACGTTTACAGAGAATTACTTCTTCCAACTATGATGGAGAACAAAGTCCTACCTACACAAACAAGCCATCACAATGTGGGAGTTCATGCGGCCATATTCCACTTCCGGGCACTGTTGACACCGGCTCACCAAGCCAGGTGTGACGGGTCCCCACAATCAGCCTATTACCACAAAAAAATCAGTATTTATTTCATATATGTGAGTAAGTTTTATGTGATATGTATGATTCATACACGTCATACCTAAATGTGATTTTAAGTTTTAAGTAAACCCAATTTAACCTTTGAGCCATATAAATAATGTATTACTTATGTGTGGGTCTTGTGTTGGTAGTCCATCATTTACCATGATAAGTCTTCCTGATAATAAAACCCATTGAAGTTGGCCAGAGAATTGTCAACAACATCAAATTAATTACTCTTTAACTTGATGAGTGGAGGAAGTGGGGGCAATTACCTTGAAAATACATCGACATACAACATTTCCAACTTTTTTCCAACATTTCAAAATCTCTTTGTACATAATTCAGAAATATTTCAAATGGACAACCACATTATAAATCTTCCAGATCCGATAACATCAAGTAATTGATGAGACTGTTCGGAAGCGGTAACTGTTGCAGACGGTCGTTTGCTCCACTTGATCCAACACTTCTTCGTATAGAACGACGACAAAAATCCACTAATTTGATCCTGACGCAGTATGAATACAGCTGCTCCTTAATCCATGACAGTAAATGAGCCACATTGACATTTCTCTGAGCTTCAGCTACCACGTTGACATCAGCTAAATAGCTATTAAGCCATGAAGTCGACGCCCCTTCGATTTCAAGTGATTTGAAGATAAGTTTCGTGATCCTTATTAAACCCTTATAAAGGGCGATTTGCAAAGGGTGCCTTCCTTGTACAGTCCTTAAACCAAAAGATGCATTACAGTTGGCTTCGATAAGTAACTGAACAGTCTGCGGACATTCCATCTCGATGGCCAGTAGTATGGGTGTTACCCCATCAGCAGACATCACATTAGGACTAGCTCCCGCCGTCAAGAGCATCTGGACAACATTGCGATTTGTTATGGTATAGAGAAGTGCCGATGCGCCAACTTCATCTACACTGTTGACGTCACAACCAGATTGAATTAGTGACGTCACACACGAGCAATGCCCTTCCTTTGCTGAAAGAAGAAGCGCACAATTACCGTCCTCGTTTCGCAACGAAACATCCGCTCCATTGTTGATCAAACTTGTTAAAATAGCTTGACTTCCACAGCCTGCTGCCAACATTAGGGCTGTATTCCCTTCTAAATTCTGTTTATCAATAAAATTCTTGATTTGACCATAGGCTTCTAGTAGAATATCAACAGATTCGACACACCTGTGTGCCACGGCCCAATGCAACGCCGTATTGCCCTCTAAATCCCTGGTCACGGCATCAATGTGGTCCAATTTGGTTATTTTCCTTATTATTTCTACCTCCTCGGCTTGGGCAGCTAAAAGGAGTGGTGATCGTCCCTGACAATCAACCATATTCAAATCACTCTTATTGGAGATCAGAATATCGACACACTCAATATGCCCGTTCCAAATCGCGCGATGCAAGGAGGAAGCACCGTCTGCTGTCCGTGTCTCCGTGACGTCACTTCCCGCTGCAATCAACAACGCGAGGACTTCATGATATCCCGCCTCGGACGCCAGGACCACGAATGGCGTCCCGTTTCCTGATTTCCCACAAGGGTCAGCACCTTTATCCAGTAACAGCTGCATACATTCTATACTGATTTTCTGCCGTTTAAGGAGGAGGATTCCAAGAGCAGATGTGAGCTCCCGGAGGCTGGGAAGAGGGCTGTATTCAAGCAGCTCCTTAAGTCGCGTAGAGTCATTCTGCTCAACTGCTTCTATGACACCAAACAGGATCACTACAAATCGACAAAACACAATATGGGAGACTGATCACAAAGGTCAATATCTGATACAAAATGTTTCGCTAAAATCAATGACACAGACTCTACGGTTCGTAGTGGTACCTCTGAGCTGAGTATGTAACAATTATATCAACTGGGTACAACAGCTTCAAGTCTGGTGTCGAAAAGGAGAAAACAGATTTATTGATGTGAAGAGAAAATATCAGTCCATTAAGCCAGCGCCCTCAGCTGAATAAAAATCCTTGATATTTGAAAAGAGAGACACACACATCCCGTGTCGGTGTATTAATAAACCTCATGACATTACGATCCCCCCCCCACCCCCCCCCCTCAACCCACACCCCCACACACTCACAAATTTACCCATTCTTTGTTCCATCAACCATCTCCGTCCTTGTAACGTTGTCCCTGACCAGCCAAGCTTCTGGGAGGCCATGGTGTTACTCCAGCTTACTATCAAGTGGAAAAAAGTAAGAATATTTGTGGTGGATTTTGTGTCTTCTTCTTTAACCAGCTTTAATAAGCAGGTATGGTTGTTTTCGCAAAATCTGCAACATAAATACACACCAACCATTTTATATCAGATGCCGCTTTTACTTACTG
>CM067358.1:70387096-70507096 GCA_034190875.2 Urechis unicinctus | reverse complement strand
CGAATCGGCCATGAGAACCTGTCCCGGGTTTATCTTGACCAACCGTTCCACAATCATAAGGATACAATTGACCTTTAAACAACGGCTTAGATTTTCTATGCGAATACGGGTTAAATCAACGCAACTGGACATTAAAAGCATGTTTTACTGTTAAACGGAGAAATGTACAAAAAGTATAAGGTCAATTTTTTTAAGTTTCAATCTATTTTTTGATTTAGTGAATATCCTCAAAATCAATGCGAAATCGGGATTTTTGAAATGTGAAAAATGATTGATTAACGTTCTCTATGATTCCATACTTTGTTGATGATCCTGTTCTTATAATGTGTTGGTGTCGAAACTAAGCTTATTAGCCTTAAATATATTTGAGGATATTAGTCACAAATACCGGGTGATATTGTTTTGGAGACAAAATATAAAAACATCGCAGGCATCAGGGAATGTATATACTGCCTAACGGTGACTCTAAACCCTCACACGTGCATTAATTAGTTATCTTGATCAGTGCCGTTGTATGTTTGGTTGTAATTTTTTTCGGTCTCGGAATACAGGTAGCAATTTTTGAAATATGTTTTTATCTCTGTGGATAATTGTTCGATCATCACTCAATTGCAATCTTTTTCTAATTACATGTAACTGTAAAAAAACTAATAGTTTTCCCAAGCGCCCCAAGTCGAAAATTCGTGGTGTCAGTCGAAATGTTAGCATAATTAGTCTAAAAATTTCGACCGCTTGTAAAATTGATCGTAATCAAATTGTGGTCACATATTGTCAGTCAGTATCACCGTCCGTCGTATCGTACAATTTCATGGATGTCAATGAAGTCACTTTAAGTTACGAAAGCACTGAATTTCATAATAAATGTGGCAAGTTTAACTCTCAATATCTCTCTCGATAAAGTGTGATGATGGCACAAATATTATTGCAGCTTATGAACTGGACTACGATTTTGTCAGTTTTCATCTAAAACATTCTCCTGTAGAATCTCACACAGGTACAATCCAAGCGAGGAGCTACCTTTATGATGGTAGATGCTTTGCCGGCAGAGACAAGAAAGGCGAAGAAATGTATGCTCCCTGTGTTTCTTGCCGTATTCACTATCTTTCATTTAAAATTTGAAGAATTGTTTTTATTGTTTAAATGATTTATCGATATTGACTGAAAATATAATTTAATTCTTACAATACATACCATTAATAACTATGTGTAATATTTTACATCGTCGATGTATGCTACCTGATATTAAAGAAATTAACCGCTACCTCCTCCACAGGAACATTGCCAATGTGCGGGTTATTCCTGAGCGAAATGCATCCAAGCGATTCTCTCTCGTTTTCATGGGATAATTTGTCATTATAACAGTAAAGGGCACTGAGTTGGCGCTATGATTTTGTCAGTTCTCATGGATATGTTGTCATTATGATGTATTTCTTCTGCCACAGCTCAAGTATGGAAATGAATTTTGACAGTGACAATTTGTAAATGAAGATGTTGATAGTGATGATTATGATGCAGATGATGTTATACTAAATAAAATGATTGTGACTGTGATCATGATGAAAATGGTGATAATGAAGACAATGATAATGGTGATGATGGTGACCATGAGTATGATTATCAAGATGATAATGGTGACGAGGATGACTGTGATGATAATGGTATTGATAGTGGTGACGAGGATGACTGTGATGATAATGGTGTTGATAATGGTGACGAGGATGTCTGTGATGATAATGGTGTTGATAATGGTGACGAGGATGTCTGTGATGATAATGGTGTTGATAATGGTGACGAGGATGACTGTGATGATAATGGTGATGGTGACGAGGATGTCTGTGATGATAATGGTGTTGTTAATGGTGACGAGGATGTCTGTGATGATAATGGTGTTGATAATGGATGACGAGGATGTCTGTGATGATAATGGTGACGAGGTGTTGATGATAATGGTGTGACGACGAGATGTTGTGTGATGATAATGGTGTTGTTAATCGTGACGAGGATGTCTGTGATGATAATGGTGTTGATAATGGTGACGAGGATGACTGTGATGATAATGGGGCTTGATAATGGTGACGAAGATGTTTGTGATGATAATGGTGTTGATAATGGTGACGAGGATGACTGTGATGATAATGGGGCTGATGATAATGGTGACGAGGATGTCTGTGATGATAATGGTGTTGATAATGGTGACGAGGATGACTGTGGTGTGATGATAATGGTGTTGATAATGGTGACGAGGATGTCTGTGATGATCGATATTAAGGTGACATTGATGGTAATTGCCACCATACTACATCACGATAATGCGCTGATTCACCCTATATATTGGTAAGTAGGGATATACTGCTAATTTGGTTTTATTTTTTTTAATTTTTGCATTATGTTATACAAATGGGTCAGTATTTTAGGATTAGAAGTGGGTCATTTTTCTTCAACGGCAAGGTATACACACAGAACAGATGTTTTAAAAACTAGCAAAAACTGGCTAATGTAAATAAGAGCAAAAAAAGTACACTTTTCACAGCGTTTACTACCCTAGATCTTTCATATCAACGCTGTAGATGGTGATGTCAGATCGTCAACAGTCGTCAGTGGCGAGGTAACTTGCCTGGGGTTAGATAGTGGTTGTTAGCGAGGTAACTTGCCTGGGGGTAGATAATGGTCAGTGGCGTGGTAACTGGTCTGGGGGTAGATAGTGTTCTGAGGCGAGGTAACTGGCCTGTGGGTAGATAGTGGTCAGTCGCGAGGTAACTGTCCTGGGGGTAGATAGTGGTCAGTGGCGAGGTAACTGGCCTGGGGTAGATAGTGGTCAGTGGCGTGGGAACTTGCCTGGGGGTAGAATAGTGGTCAGTGGCGAGGTAACTGGCCTGGGGGTAGATAATGGTCAGTGGCGAGGTAACTGGCCTGTGGGTAGATAGTGGTCAGTGGCGAGGTAACTGACCTGGGGTAGATAATGGTCAGTGGCGAGGTAACTGGTTTTGGGGTAGATAGTGGTCAGAGGCGAGGTAACTGGCCTGGGGTAGATAGTGGTCAGTGACATGGTAACTGGCCTGTGGGTAGATAGTGGTCAGTGGCGAGGTAACTTGCCTGGGGGTAGATAATGGTCAGTGGCGAGGTAACTGGTCTGGGGGTAGATAGTGGTCAGTGGCGAGGTAACTGGCCTGAGGGTAGATAGTGGTCAGTGGCATGGTTACTTGCCTGGGGGTAGGTAGTGCTCAGTGGCGAGGTAGCTTGCCTGGGGGTAGATAGTGGTCAGTGGCATGGTTACTTGCCTGGGGGTAGATAGTGGTCAGTGGCGAGGTGTTATAATACTGCTTTAGTACCCTCTCCCTCACACCTTAATTATAGAGTACCCCCTCCCTCCCATCTTGATAATCAGCGCGGTACGACACGCCAATACCGAGGGAAATCGTACTCCCGAAGGGCTATTTAACCAACCCTCGCATATGAATACGGAGAGATCACCTAGTCAGAGAAACGATTCGGACCGCGAGATTCCAGGGAGCTTCATTGTTGAAATCTAAATAAACAAATAAGCAACTCTACTCAGGACTCGCGTTGATTTCCTCTGATTAGTCCCCACTCCAGCAACTACAGGCAGTGAGTAACAGTACGAAAACGAAGGAGCACATAAGCTTAGAGATTCTAGTTTTACAGAGGTAGCTTGCCTGGGGGTAGGTAGTGGTCAGTGGCATGGTTACTTGCCTGGGGGTAGGTAGTGCTCAGTGGCGAGGTAGCTTGCCTGGGGTATATAGTGGTCAGTGGCGAGGTAACTGGCTTGTGGGTAGATAGTGGTCAGAGGCGTGGGAACTTGCCTGGGGTATATAGTGGTCAGATGCTTCCGTAATATAACGCATTTTTCTGATTGTTAGCGTTTAATTTCAGATTTTGAAAGATATTTGTTATTGTTGTGTTATAACCTATCCAACAACAACAACAAAATAGTGTACAGCTGGTAAGCACTCTTCTCATTTGATGAAAATAATGACGATTGATAAGCAAGTCGATCTGGAAAACAAGAATATGGGATTTTTCAAGCACCTTCAGTCTGCACAGGCACCGTGGGCAATAAGCAACTCCACCGCCAGGAAGATGCCAAGCATACTTTCAGGGGAGGCTATGCGTGAGAACTACCTGATTACAGGTAAATCCATTTGACTCTGAGCCCAAGCATTCAGACTTTTACGTGCCCTCAGATGGTCAAAAGAGCGTGAGGTGACGTTCATTATCCTGGGTATGGCTGCGACTGGACTGGTTGCGTACAGGCTTGCTACGTAGGCAGCGGCTCTCGTTATAAAAACAGCGAATATATTCCTTGTTTCACAGATCGGTTTACAGAGGTATGCAAGTCGTTCTAAAAAAACATGGTATGGACGTTATGATGTTCTTAAGAGGCGTGAGTCGCCAGATGCATAAAGTTTTGATTGATGAGCTTAAAGAGCTAAATTTTGAGGCACTCACTGTTAAACTTCCTGGTCCTAGTCTTGATCCTAAAAAGAGCATGCAGAAGACATGAGCCAAGTGCTTACGGTTGTCTGGTGTGATGGTCAGACCGAACCCCCTGTGGTGTATAGAAAAGGCAACACTGTGTTTAAATTCTTACAAGCATTGCAACAAGAAGAACTCAAGATCAAAGCAGTTCTGTCAAAGCCTGTTCCCATGCGCATGACGCGAGAGGATATAATGGCCCACAAGGCAGCAACTATATGTCATGTGTGTAAAAAAAACTGGGTAGGGCCATCGCCGTCCGCGACAACTGTCATATAACAGGTAAATACAGGGGGCAGCCCATAATGCATGCAACTTGAAGCTGCAGTTAAATCCTGTGGTATTGCACAACCTAAGTGGTTATGACTCCCACCTCTTGATGCAGGCTATAAGTAAGGTAGAAGGTAAAATCAACTGTATTCCCAATAATATGAGAAGTACATATCCCTATCGATAGGACAGTTACTCTTAATAGACAGTGCACAGTTCCTCCTGGCCTCCCTTGACAAGCTGGTCTCTGCAAACAACCCAGACGCCTTTGCAGTGACGGCTAAGTATGAGCCCGACGAAACGAAACGCCGGCTGCTATTACGTAAAGGAGTTATCTCAATGAGTTGATGGATTGCTGGAATACGTTGACGTCCCTCTTCCTCCAATCCAGGAGTTCTACAGCAAGCTCTCTGAACAAGACATAAAGGATGAAGATTATGAGCATGCAAAAAAGTATGGAACGTGTTTGAGTGTAAGAATATAAGTGACTATCATGATTTATACCTGCGCACAGACGTACTACTATTAGCTGATGTATTTGAGATATTCCGCAAACCTTGCCTTAAACAGGATGGGGTTGATCCAGCTCATTATTACACCAGCCCTGGTCTTTCATGGGATGCGCTTCTTAAGAGTACAGGGGTGAAATAAGAATTACTCACCAACTATGACAAACACCTATTCATTAAGAAGTGGAATGTGCGTGGTATCCCGTCGTCATTCAAAGGCTAATAACCCGTACGTGGAGGGCTTTGAACAGGACAATAAGCCAGTGAGTTATATTCAATATCTTGACGCAATAACCTGTATGGATGGGCGATGAAACAACCTTTACCAACTGGGGCAGTTGAGTGGGCTGAGCGTCCTTAGCAACTTCAAATACTAAAGCATCATGATAATGTCGACTACGGATATATGAAGTTGATCTGGAATACCCTGCAGAGTTACATGCTGATCACAATGATTATCCCCTAGCGCCAGAGCGAATGTCTGTGCAGAATGAATGGTTGTCAGACTGTCAAATGAACCTACTAGGAAAAACAAAAAACACCGTATTTGAAAAGTTAGTACACAACAAGCGCAACAAAAGGAAGTATGTGGTCCACTATAGGAATCTCAAGCTCTATTTGTCACTAGGAATGAAACTTACTAAAATACACCGTGCACTTTTATTCAATCATCCTTGGATAGAGCCCTATTTTCGCATGAATTCAGATCTACGTAAGGTTGCCACCAGTGACTTTGAGAAGGACCTGTACATAACGTATTCGATGATGATTTAGCCCTTCATATGCATAAACTTAATTAGTGTGTTGCTTATGGAAATCCGCACAGCAGACGTGTAAACAGACATGCAGGCGGATAGTAGTGACCTCTTTGATACCAGCAATTATGATCCTTCTCATCCCTTGTTCAGTAATGTAAATAAAAAGGTGTTAGTAAAGATGAAAGATGAGTATGCTGGTGTTCCTAATGAGGAGTATGTTGGTCTTAGGCCTAAAATGTACTCAATTCTTATGTCTGACGAGGGTGAGATTAAAAGGGCAAAGGGATCTAGTGAAGAAGGTTGTGGTTAAGAAACACCTACGCCATACACAGTACATGGAGTCTCTGTTCACAAAAAAAGCAGTTCCGCCATGGAATGAACATAATACGCAGTGATGGTCACAAGATATATGCGCTGCACGTTAACAACGTGTCACTCTCTCCGTTTGACTCAAAGCGGTGGATAGCTGCGAACGGTGTATAGGCACTTCAGCTTATGCACATGCTAGTTTACCAGCAAAGTAATAGGGCCAACTCAGCCTGTGGTAGCCAAAATTAGCAATATCATTGGAAAAAACAGCAAAATATATTCTTGTTTTCCAGATCGACTTGCAAATGTGCTGCAAATGCCATATACCTGCAAAATATATTCTTGTTTTCCAGATCGACTTGCATATACGTTGCGTATGCAATACAGTAGAAAAGAGAGTGGGGTGTCATAATTTCCTGTATAAGCTGTAATTACGGGTGTGTCCATAACCGGCCCCTACTGGGCCAGAAACCTCTCCTAGAGGTGGGCCAGAACCCACCTCTCTATACTACTGCATGTATAATGCACTTTAATCTATTGTATATATTTAATAACCGGCTCAATGAGACTTACCTTGGTGTAAATGACCTCTTCAAACTAGCTGACGTATTTTACAAGATTTTTCATTCATTAATACAAATAAATTTTAAGCTTATTTAATTTTTTTAAGTTATTTAATGTTACCTGTCTACTTCAGAAATTGGCATGGTCTCCGGAAAAAATATGTCTTCCTTTTCTAAGGTAGCCGCGCACCTGCGCAAGACGGTATATAGGAATAAGACGTCGTGCACGGCTATTTCTAAGGTAGCCGCGCACGACGGTATATAGGAATAAGACGTCGTGCACGGCTATTTCTAAGGTAGCCGCGCACGACGGTATATAGGAATAAGACGTCGTGCACGGCTATTTCTAAGGTAGCCGCGCACCTGCGCACGACGGTATATAGGAATAAGACGTCGTGCACGGCTATTTCTAAGTTAGCCGCGCACGACGGTATATAGGAATAAGACGTCGTGCACGGCTATTTCTAAGGTAGCCGCGCACGAGGTATATAAGAATAAGACGTCGTGCACGGCTATTTCTAAGGTAGCCGTACATGGGGGTATATAGTAATAAGACGTCGTGCACGGCTATTTCTAAGGTAGCCGTACATGGGGGTATATAGTAATAAGACGTCGTGCACGGCTATTTCAAAGGTTGACGAGCAATAAATAAAATATCATCTATTTTATCATGATTCTATTGAATTTAGATCTATACCACGAAAGTTAGAAGCATATTATAGGTCTATGTTTATTAAATAAATGTTTCGTTAAATTACACACAGGTGCAAACTTACAAATAAACCAAATTGAATAATAGTTGTGTATCGACTAAGTTAAAATTTCTTTTATTCCATAAAGAACACACAAAACCATACATCAGGAAAAGAAAACCGCATTTAGCTATTAGTATAATATCAAATTAGTGCCTACGATTTAATTCTCAAGCAGAAGGTGTAAAATTTCAACGCCGTATTACAGTTTGTACTTCCAATACGGCAATATACGGTATCTGCATTCCATGGACGCCATTTATGGAAATACTACTTGCGTGAGCAGACTCTAGGAGTATTTTCGGCATTATACATTGATGTTTTCCGATCGCCTGCCTAAAATCGTTTCCGTTTTATCCTCTGCTATAATATAAGACTAACCGCAAATGCTGTCAACTTCCGATGTAGCGAGAAAAAATAAAAACATTAGCTGTAACACCGCAAATAGATTTTTTGGGGCGCCGAGAAATCGCCTCACCGGCATCGAGAACGAGGCCGTTCCAGCTCATTGGTAGGAAATGTGTCTGATTACTCTGACTTTGAAGTGGAAATAGTGTTAGTAATTTGCAAACTGTTACAAGTGGAATAAACGTTGTGATATTCCGGATAGCGTATTGTGTGAAAAGTGTGATTGTCGTGACAAGGCGTCGGCTACGGCTCAAAGATGCCCGTGTTTCACACCAAGATCATTGAGAGTATACTTGAGCCAGTGGCTCAGCAGGTAAGGATATGTCAAGTCAACAAGACTATTTATCGTATCTTGCCGCGGTCTCAACAATTCCAGTTCACTTCAAAGTTGTTTCAATCATTGTTGTGAATGCACACCGAGGGTGAGGGCATATTTTATTTTTACAAGTCCTCACAATTGGCCACGCGTATCTATTTACAAAAGTTTTGGCTTGGTAACCTTCCTAGCCGCGCACGGCTATAACCTCCCATGCCATAGGACATACCATTCACTCTCAGAAAGAATGCCTGAATATCATCTGCATAATTTTTATTGGCAATAGAGAGAGAGAGTGTGCGTGTGTGGGGGGGGGGGGGGGGAGGGGGATAAATGTTTGTCAGTGCAGTTTATATCATCTTTTACTTAGATGTATTGTAATTTGTTTTGGCATGGAAAGCAATTTACAATGGTGATGGTAGCATAGATGATAGAGCTGGTAGTTTTTACACTTACAGTCTAGCTTGTATGTAATTTGATGCCCATCAGAATGGAGGTCCACAAATTAATCTCTAATGGAAAGCTATTTGCAAAAGGGAATTATGTGACTCAAGCCCCAAATTATAATGTTTTTACACTAACATGACTTGCTCTGTTTTAATAATCATAAAGTTATTCTGTATGTTGACAATCAAGTAGGTTTGGTTGCATTATGGAAGTACCACTGTAAAGTTTACTGAATAGACTGGCTTTGACTTGACTTATTGCTATGCACCTATGTTTATAATTTATCTTTAAGTTCTGTAGGTACTGGCATTCTGTAGGTACTGGTATTCTGTAGGTACTGGTGTTCTGTAGGCACTGGATTTGTGTAGCTATCTTAATGCTCAATTCTTAACTTGTTGTGTTAAGTGGCCACTCTACTCATTTATCTCAAATAAATTGTACTTTTATAATTTTATAATTTTTTAATGGATTATTCACATACTGGAAAAGATTCCAAAATAGGTTTGTAGGACTATATATCGTCAGTGATATTACAGAGCCAACTTTGGCTGTGTCAATACAGCTATCTTGGATCCAAATCCACATCCATCTCCCTTCTCCATTCAGCTTCCCTGAAAGTGCTGCTTCATCCGTTGGGTTGCTAGGACTTATTATTGCTATAATTACATATGTGCTTAAGATAAAGATCACCTCAATTATTACCCTAATTGCACCTACAGTTCTGATACCTTGACCCATCAGTGAGTGTATATATGCCAAGAGACAGACTTGTGAACAACATTCATAACCCTGGAAGTCAAGCTTATTGCTGCTGATAGCTGTGTTTGAGGATGCACTATCATCCATTTGAGCATCCTGGTTGGTAATGATGGATCCAGGTTTTGTCTGTTACACTATGTATGCTCTTGGTAAATATAATACAGTTGACGCCATTAATGCTACTACATATGGAACTTTCTAGGGCTACAAACAAACAACATATATACCTGGCTTATCCCCTTATCCCCTTGGAAGCTCTTTATTCCATTGATAACCCAGCCGGGTTGCATTCTTGTACCTGGGAAAATATATCGCTGCAAAAATAGATGTTTGTGTGAGTAATATTTTTGGAAGTTGAGAGTACATAGATGTAATGTGGAAGATGGCTAGTGTTTGTAAGTCAGAGAGCTGTATGTGGGAAGCTGTGATTACCCGAGTGCAAGGTTGTCAATATCTCTTCCCTGTCAGCAATCACCTGGAGGTGCTCAACTTGACCCATAATTTGGTAAGGCTTGTCCAAGTGCTAATAAGTTAAGGGGAAAGTTGTTGTGAAAAATATTTTCATTATTGTTATGATTATAATCATCATCATCATCAAGGTAAGGGTCATCATCATCATCATCAAAGTAAGGGTCATCATCATCATCATCAAAGTAAGGGTCATCATCATCATCAAAGTAAGGGTCATCATCATCATCATCAAGGTAAGGGCCATCATCATCATCAAAGTAAGGGTCATCATCATCATCATCAAAGTAAGGGTCATCATCATCATCAAAGTAAGGGTCATCATCATCATCATCAAGGTAAGGGCCATCATCATCATCAAAGTAAGGGTCATCATCATCATCATCAAGGTAAGGGCCATCATCATCATCATCAAAGTAAGGGTCATCATCATCAAAGTAAGGGTCATCATCATCATCATCAAAGTAAGGGTCATCATCATCATCATCAAGGTAAGGGTCATCATCATCATCATCAAGGTAAGGGTCATCATCATCATCATCAAGTAAGGGTCATCATCATCATCATCAAAGTAAGGGTCATCATCATCACCAAAGTAAGGGTCATCATCTCCATCATCAAGGTAAGGGCCATCATCATCATCAAAGTAAGGGTCATCATCATCAAAGTAAGGGTCATCATCATCAAGGTAAGGGCCATCATCATCATCAAAGTAAGGGTCATCATCATCATCATCAAGGTAAGGGTCATCATCATCATCAAGGTAAGGGCCATCATCATCATCAAAGTAAGGGTCATCATCTCCATCATCAAGGTAAGGGCCATCATCATCATCAAAGTAAGGGTCATCATCTCCATCATCAAAGTAAGGGTCATCATCATCATCATCAAAGTAAGGGTCATCATCATCATCAATATCATCATCAACTGCAGCAGCATCATAATCTAGTGATGTATGCTACTGCTATCATCCTTCATCTTTGTCACAACCTAACCTGATATGAAGCCAAATACGTGCACCCATTGACCTTAGTGCCGCCTACAAATGCTGACCTACATGGGTGGGTTGTGTATCCTAATTTTGGTTGGCCTGTGTGCAAACATCTGTCCTTTCATATGACCTCATCCTTACATTTGACCTCATTTGATTTTTTCTCCACATTGTCATGATGTATCGTGCTTCTCACTTGAATGCCCAGTGATGGTGCGAGCAACGAAGTCAGTGCTACGGATGGGAGTCAAATGAATCATGTCTGTGTGTTTGTTGTGTTCAGGTGTCTCGTTTGGTGATCTTACATGAAGAAGCAGAAGATGGCAATGCTATGCCTGACCTGGCCGTGCCAGTACAAGCTGTCAAACTGGCTGTTGATAACCTCGTCAAAGTGAGTCCATTTTCGCAAGCTTTTCCTCCATTATTTCAAACATGACCACAGATGTTTCTACTAGGGACACCCCCTACCATACTTAGCCTTAGACATCAAATGGCCCATTAAATGTCAATGCCTCGTCATGATTGTTAATTTCCCCCAAAATACCCTTGACATAGTAAGCAAGCTATTCAACCACAATGCAGAATTTTGACACAAACATCAGTTGCTAAAGAGGGAAATGAATGATTTTTGGAAACATGTCCAGAATCTGAACATTGATAAAGACACCAAGCCATTCTACAACGGGAGCACCACATTTTGAATGTTGTAATGTATAATGAGTGTATAACATCTAGCAGCTTTAGTCTCAACCTACTTACTCTCAAAGCCATGTGTCTGGTCCACATAACTCAGATTTATAGGGTCTCTGCCACGTGCTGTGACGTCCCTGGGCAGCCCCAAATTACACATGGACCCCTCTCATGACAATTGCACCTTGCAAACTAATAATCAGCCCAGTGTGACCTTTGACCCCTGAATTATTATTGAAAAACTTTAAAAAAAAATCATCATTTACTATGTTAACCCAAAGGGGAATCTGGCCTGCTAGTCATTATAGAAATCTATGACCTCAGATATTGACAGGGATGTCAAAGGTCACATCCTGGTCAATATTAACATCTCTCATTATCTCTAGCCCCAACCTGGGGAGGGTAATGTGCCAAGCTTGTATTGAAATCATCCTCATCCATCATGGTTGCCATATTTTCATTGTATTTCCTCTCACTGGTATAACCCAAGACATAGAGCCAGGATAACCCAAACATAACCTGTGTTTGTTACTCAGGTGGGTTATGAGACTATCAATAACATGTGTTCCTTACTCAGGTGGGTTATAAGACTATCAATAACGTGTGTTCGTTACTCAGGTGGGTTATAAGACTATCAATAACGTGTGTTCGTTACTCAGGTGGGTTATAAGACTATCAATAACCTGTGTTCCTTACTCAGGTGGGTTATAAGACTATCAATAACCTGTTTTTTTACTTAGTTGGGTTATACGACTATCAATAACCTGTTTTTTACTCAGGTGGGTTATAAGACTATCAATAACGTATGTTCGTTAATCAGGTGGGTTATAAGACTATCAATAACCTGTGTTCCTTACTCAGGTGGGTTATAAGACACAATAACGTGTGTTCGTTACTCAGGTGGGTTATAAGACTATCAATAACGTGTGTTCGTTACTCAGGTGGGTTATAAGACTATCAATAACGTATGTTCGTTAATCAGGTGGGTTATAAGACTATCAATAACCTGTGTTCCTTACTCAGGTGGGTTATAAGACAATAACGTGTGTTCGTTACTCAGGTGGGTTATAAGACTATCAATAACGTGTGTTCGTTACTCAGGTGGGTTATAAGACTCAATAACGTGTGTTCGTTACTCAGGTGGGTTATAAGACTATCAATAACCTGTGTTCGTTACTCAGGTGGGTTATAAGACTATCAATAACCTGTGTTTGTTACTCAGGTGGGTTATAAGACTATCAATAACCTGTGTTCGTTACTCAGGTGGGTTATAAGACTATCCATAACGTGTGTTCGTTAATCAGGTGGGTTATAAGACTATCAATAACGTGTGTTCGTTACTCAGGTGGGTTATAAGATTATGAATAACGTGTGTTCGTTACTCAGGTGGGTTACGAGACGATCAACAACTCTGAGGATGCCATCTTGAAGCAGGACATGCCCCCTGCACTACACCGTGTTGAGGAAGCATCCATTCTACTGCTGCAGGCGTCAGATATGTTACGATCGGACCCTTTCTCCGCTCCCGCCAGGAAGAAGCTCATTGAGGGATCAAGAGGTGGGTAGGATCCCAAAGACTTAGAATCAGTTGGAAGTCTGCTGTTTCAGTCGACATGTTTGTGTTAGTCCAATAAACTATGCCATATGAAGGGCTTGATGGGTGGATAGAACAGAAATGGCCCGACCACCGAAATAACAATGTTTGCCTGGTGGTTGACATCACCGTCATCTCCTGTGTCTCTGAATGCCCAGCATTGAGTCTTACCTCTCAAACGTCATCACCTTTTTACTACTCTGTATTTCATTTATTGTGCCTTTTGCCCTGATAGTTATTCTCATTTCGTCTCTTAGGTATCCTTCAAGGCACCTCAGCGCTGTTACTGGCCTTTGACGAGTCAGAGGTCCGTAAAATCACACGCATATGTAAAAACGTGCTGGAGTATCTGGCCATCACGGAGGTAGTGGAAACCATGGAGGACCTGGTTACGTTTGTCAAGGTGAGGAAGCACGCTATAATGGGTGAGGAATAGACACCTGTGATGCATCAGTCACAACAAAAAGACGATGGTACTCTTAAGGGGTAGAAACAAGCTCACTTTGTTCAGGGACCAGTCAGACCCCTAAGTGTTAAAACCTAGGGGTCCATAGAAAACATCAAGCACAATGATCTGAAACAGCTTGTGGTCGTTATAGATATGAAAGGTATGAAGTGGTCTAATGAGAAAATATTCTTCACCTTGCTACTTTCTTTTTAATTGACAACCAAAGAGGGAAGCATTTGCACAGCAATATTTTGATGATTTAGGGGGAAATGTTTTCGCTTTGTCTGCAGAACTTGAGCCCTGTTCTAACAAAGATGACGAAGGAAGTTGACAATCGTGAGAAAGAGTTGACACATCAGGTGCATAGAGAGTGGTTACAGCGCTCCATCGACCAGGTACGGCAGCTGACACCCATTCTCATCTCCGGGGTAAAGATCTACATCACCACCAAGGCACAAGGTAGGCTGTGCACCGGCTACACTGGCTAGTTTACAAGTGTTTGATGAAACATGTGGATGGGTGTTTTTGACTGGTTCTTTGATATGATGGTTTTTTTTGACTGGTTCTTTGATATGATGGGTGTTTTTTGACTGGTTCTTTGATATGATGGGTGTTTTTGACTGGTTCTGTGATATGATGGGTGTTTTTTGACTGGTTCTTTGATATGATGGGTGTTTTTTGACTGGTTCTTTGATATGATGGGTGTTTTTGACTGGTTCTTTGATATGATGGGTGTTTTTGACTGGTTCTTTGATATGATGGGTGTTTTTGACTGGTTCTTTGATATGATGGGTTTTTTTTGACTGGTTCTTTGATATGATGGGTGTTTTTTGACTGGTTCTTTGATATGATGGGTGTTTTTTGACTGGTTCTTTGATATGATGGGTGTTTTTGACTGGTTCTTTGATATGATGGATGTTTTTTGACTGGTTCTTTGATGTATGACATTGTGTCAGGAGGACAGGGGTTGAGTGATGCCCAGGCTAACCGTAACTACGTGGTGGGTAAAGTGTCCAACGAGATCCATGAGATGATCCGGGTACTGCAGCTGACTACGTATGACGAGGAAGAATGGGAAGCCGATGACATCACCATCATGAAGAAAGCTCAGGTTTGTCATCACGCTCAATGTGTGGGCTGTGGCTTCATTAGGGCTTCTGTCTCAATCTTCTGATCATCATTTAATCACTTAGGTTTAATTTTTGTCCTTATTTGTATGTGTTCTTCATTTGAGAGTTGATTCAGTTTAAATGATAACTTCTGGGATTTACTGCAATTATGATCTGCCACCACTTTTTAGAATAAATATCCTGTAAATATTTCTTTTGGAATCATCTATATTACCTGTTGAAATTATAACCATCTCTTTTGGACCCCAATCCATTAAAAGACTTGGCTGATGTTGTGCTCTCCATTAAGGTGAAATGATTTGATGTGTTTTTCGTTGCAGAACGCCATCGAGGGCAAGATGAAACATGCCCAGGATTGGTTACAAGACCCACGGGCACTGGTGGGCAGTTCAGGTCAGTGCAAGATCAAAGTTCCCATGGGTAGGTCAGTAAAGGTCAAAGCACAATTGACAGTCCTCTAATTGTTTTTGCACTTATGGTCAGTTAGAGGTCATATTGCTCTAAGGTCAGGCTAGGTCATATTGCTTTTGGCAGGGTCCATTGGATAACATAACACAATTTGGAAGCTCTCATAATAGCATTAATGTACAGGTCAGGTTATTTGAGGGCTGTTGGCTATTCCCACCCCACGTGACTCCATCCCCCCACACGTGACTCCATCCCCCCGCGTGAATCCATCCCCCACGTGACTCCATTCCCCCCACGTGACTCCATCCCCCACGTGACTCCATTCCCCCCACGTGACTCCATCCCCCCTCGTGACTCCATCCTCCCACCCCACGTGACTCCATTCCCCCCACGTGACTGCATCCCCCACGTGACTCCATTTCCCCCCACGTGACTCCATCCCCCCACTTGACTCCATTCTCCCACCCCACGTGACTCCATCCCCCCACGTCACTCCATTCCCCCCCACGTGACTCCATCCTCACACACCACATGACTACACCCCCTCCCCCACGTGACTCCATTCTCCCACCCCCACATATTTACATACCTTTGCCCCAAGCAAACTAGGGGTGGGGTGGCAAAGCTTAGCTCAACTCACCTGCTAACAGAGGGCTCATTTACGGGCAACAAAATACGTAATTGAACGCAAGGTTGTGATTGCATCAGCGAGAGAGGTACGATGTGACTCACGCCGGGATTAGCCAGGGGGTTACTCATTGCACCTGATGAACCCGGCTCCTAGGCCGCCAAGTATTTTGTTCAGCCCCTCATCTATTCTATTCGTCATTTTCACATGGGATGAGACTTCTGTTGTTGTCGAGCCTCTATGACTAGCACGCCTGGTGTGTAATAGATCAAATCGAAAACCCAACTGATTTAGCTTTGCCCAGCATCTATGGATGCGATCAATCGTGATCCGGGTAACAACGACGAGAGAGTTTGGCTCATGGAGGTTTACATACTGAATTCAGAATAAGTGTATATGCCATCACGTTGTGTGCGTGCATTTGATATCTCATGGAGAATATTGTGGCCAGCTAGCACTAACAACATGTACAGGGTGTAGCTGTACAGAGTCTTGTCCCAAACCAGGATGTAAACACGCTCTCCACATTCCTCGCTCGTTTCTCCATCAATTCTTGCCTCAGCAACCAGTTATGCTCTCCCACCCACGCCCCCACCCTCGCCCCCTCCACACGCCAACACCTACACACACCTTGTAGACAACACAGCTAAATTGTGCTCCAAGGATGCATTGGGTGTATGTAACCAATATGGAGGTGCCTTGCCGGGGCGCGCTTCAATGCCGCGCTGCAGGTTCCTCAGGGGCTAATCACGTCCCACTTTGTACCGTATCCTGGCCAGGCAACGGATTTGATATCTGTTGGGACACGGGGGTGGGAATTGGGAGGCGTGGAATCGGAGAGCGTTCAGCAGGGAGTAGGTTGTTGGTGTCTGGTGTTTTTTTAGTAGATGAGAGGCCTGGTGAAGTGCGCATGCGCGGTGTAGTTGTGTTGAGGGCGGTAGAGAGAGAACGGGGGTGGGGGTGTGTCATTGTTTTTGAGCGGCGGGAGGCTATCAGCTGCGGGGGGTATATATCCTTGAACGACACGTGGTTCAGCTCTCATCGCATTTCCCAGCACTTGAATACAAGTGAGCGTTGACAATATAAATCCCATTATCACTTGATCCAAGCCGCTTGCGCTGTTCTGCTGCTCATGTAAGCAAGCCGCGCGGTCTATACAACGCTACATGTAAGAGGTAGTTTCCACACCAACACATTGTTGTAGTGCTGATGTCCAGGCAAACAGCCTCCAAAGTGGTACTGTAGCCTGTGCCTCTGGTAGATTATGTAATGAGGGCGCATTTATAGGGTCAGTTTGTTGTCTGCGCCTGACACATACATCCCTCAAACGCGTATTATCCCTCTCTAACCCGTATTATCCCATTAACCCTGTAACCCCTCCCACCCGTTTGTGTGACTGGCACCCGCGGAGTGGTTATGATAAAGGGCCAGTAGACAGCAATTTATGGGATGCCTTCTCCTGCCTGATAAAGTGTTAACAGATGCTAGGGGCTGTTTATCTCTTGGTGTATTTCCGTGTTTGTTTATGTGTGTTGGCGTGTGTGTATGGGTTCGGGGCGTGGTAGCAGGGATAGCATTGCATCTCAGATGGGTTCTTGTACAACGTCCATCGATACATGTACAATGACTCGTAAAAAGGCAAAACTGAACAGTTCCCAATGACTTATTAGAGACAATTTGAACCCCATCAGTTGGTTTATTAACTCTGATGTGAGTCACCATCTCCCACTATCTCTTCAGTGTCAAGGGCAGGAGTAAAGATTGGAAGCTAGCTCTATTTTGGTGAAAGATTTAGAGCAGTGTTGTTATGTACAGATATATCAGTGCAGAGGACTTAATTCGCATTCGCCATGTTATGGCGATCAGTCCAGTTTGTGGGTTTGCTAACATTTTTCCATTTTTTTTTCAAATGGAACTAGTATGTTTTGTTTTGACCTTGACCTCTAAGTAAGGTATAGGTCAAGTAAATTTTTCAATCCATCACATCGTCTTAACCTACAGTGCGATTCGGGATAAGTTTAAATACCTTGTAGCTTGGTTTATTGGTCAACGTTTCATAATTACATGTCATCGAAAATATGCATATTTCGCCCCCTAGCCCCAACTCGAAAATCTGGCATTGTTTTACCAAATTTTTCTATCGTTTATAAAATCGACAATGTGTGATCGATGGTCATAAAAATGAGGTCAAATGATGTAAGGGGCATTGTCTAACGAAAGGTAAGTTTTTATGGACTTCAATGACGTCACTTACGTTTACAAGTAAATCAGTATTGCAATCGTTTCTCAGTCGTTAATGGTCGTATCGTTAAATTATTTTGGCTCGATGATAGCCAATGCTATTCCGAACTTATACCTAAAATAAATAATTGTGTATTCGCAATAGTTTTCTCTCAAACTAAGCTCAAATCACAAAAAAACCCACCTAAATGCATTAAAACCCTGATATCTTCATTAATAATGGGATTTTGAAAATGTATTTGTAGGTAAATGTGAAAATATTTTGTCCGCTGTATGTCAGCACGAATTATGCGTAGTTTAAATACATCTTCATGTCATTGCTCACCTGTGATTGACCTCTCTGACAGGTGAAAGGGCAATGAGGCAGATACTGGAGGATGCACTGAGGATTGCTGACCGTTGTCCAGACACCCAGCAGAGGGAGGCAGTGGTCAAGGGCGTGTCCGACATCCAATCCATGACAGATGCACTCAATGAGCTTCGCGCGCAGGGGCTTGTGAGTTTCTGAATCATCATCTGTAAAAGTAAATGTTGCTGTGTGTGCTACGTTGGAAATAAACTGATTTTCAGGGGTTCATGGCTCACTGTGAAACAATGTGTCAACTATAAAATGGTTTAGTGAATTTATTCCATATATTCATTCATACCCAGATAGAAATGTTAAACGTAATGTCATACCTCTCTATGTTGTACCCCTGTCTTTCATGTCATTTGCTCCGTTTGATTCGTTCAGGGAAGCTCGCCCCAAGCCATGTCCCTGGCTAAAGGCATCCAGCAGAAGTTACAGGAGCTAGGAGCTAACTGTGGTCGTGCGGTGACATCAACTGAGCGGTCAGGAGTACAGAGACCGGCCCACACTATGGCTGGCAAGGTGGAGCAGGCACAACGCTGGCTCAACAACCCCGCCATGCAGGACAAGGGACTAGGTCATTAGCAGCTAGTGTCATTAATTGAAGGAATCCATCATAATATATGAAGAGCATTCCTGTAATAGCACCCCCATGAACCTTTCTGCTGACTTGATCATTGTTAATTGAGGCATTTCCAATGGTATTCATAAATTTACTATCTATAGTTATTTTTGTCATTTTCCCCAATTATTTCTCCAGAAGAAATTATAGTCAATAATCAATTTTTACATTTTGCTTTCTTTCTCCCAGAATTCTACTCAGTAGTAAATTTAGGCATTTCCCATGCTTTCTTTCCTCATTGAATTACAATCAAACAAGTTTTTGGCATTTTTTCAGCACTTTTTCCTCAGAGAATTTCTGTCATTTTTGAATTTTCTGCCCCCACCCCCTGCCTGTTATCTCTCCTTGTCAAATTCAGTGTATAATTAAAGCTCATAACGATCATTCTTCTAAGATGCTTGTCTTATCTCGCACCTCCGTGTCTAACCCACAGTGTGTACCTGAAGCAGGTGAGGAAGCCACGCGTCTGGTGGCAGCTGAAGCTCGTCAAGTTGCCATGGGATTACCGGACCCCCGTCGCACCCAGCTGGTACGCCTCTGTGAGGAGACTGAATCACTCACCAACCAGTTGGCTGACCTTTGTCGTAAAGGCATGGTGAGTACAAATCTGTTTAAGAACTTCCCGATTATCATCCTAAAAAGGCACGGTGAGCACAAGTCGATTTAAGAATTTCACAATTATCATCCAGTTTATTTTTAGAATGTTTTTGATTGCTTATCATATTTGTTTATTCTAGCTACTGGATAAAATGAGGTGTCTCTGGGCCTTATTTTGTGCCGTTGCTAGGAGTAACTAGTTGTTGTCATTTATTTGGTATTTCCAACATAAGTGACTAGTTGGTTTGTGTCAAAAGAGTTAATGAATCAGTTTGTGAATTTTCAGAATTAAGGTGATTTTAGGAAGAAATATCCTTTTATCGATATTTAACATTTCCAAATCACTGAGTAAGTTTCTATGTGTATTGTTCTCCACACGACTAGATACAGGACAAAGTCTGCATTTATTGGTATTTGACTAGCATGACTTCCCATGTGTGTGTAGGGAGACAGTGTACAGGCTCGGGCAGTGGCGGCCAACCTCTCACAGAAATTACACCAGCTGAAATGTATGACACAAGATGCTCTCGTTGCTCAGGTGAGTTAATTGCTTTGGCAGGTATAGTGGACTAATGTGCCGGAACCATAAAGGACCTATTGCACTGCTGATATTTGTGGGGAGTGATATCTACCGTGCAGTGTATGTGTTAATGTAGTTTTGTATATTGTTTGTATATTGTTAACCCACACATAGACAGTGGCTTGAATTGTCTCACTGCTGGGTGACCCTCCGTTAGCTAGGTTTGTTTATTACATGTAGACTATGATGTGAAGGAGTTATCTATGCAGATGTCTCAGAGTGTGCGTAGATCTCGTATGATAACGATGATGAAACGCTATGTTGTTGTGACTCAGATTGCAGATGACTACATTGACATAACCTCTTCCATCAAGCAACTGGCAGATGCTGCATTGGCACCTTTTGGTGAGTCACTCCACCATCATCCGCGGCATCTATTGTAGAAATGATCAGAATACAGCCAACTTAGTGATGTGCCAGTCAGTGAGAAAAACAACGTTGAAACAAGTTGCAATGGATGGCCGTTTACTGGTTATAACCACGCTATGTACTGGTTATAACCACGCTATGTACTGGTTATAACCACGCTATGTACTGGTTATAACCACGCTATGTACTGGTTATAACCACGCTATGTACTGGTTATAACCACGCTATGTACTGGTTATAACCACGCTATGTACTGGTTATAACCACGCTATGTACTGGTTATAACCACGCTATGTACTGGTTATAACCACGCTATGTACTGGTTATAACCACGCTATGTACTGGTTATAACCACGCTATGTCCGCAGGTACACCCAATAGAGAGCCCACGTTCAATGTCAAATCGGCCAACTTCTCCCAACATGCCAAGAGACTGGCTGATGCGGCTAGCCTTATCGCCACTGCCGGAGGCTGTCGCAACAGACACACCATAGAGGGCATCCAGTCGAGAGCTAATGAGGTCAGAAATCACCGTGTACCGTAGAGTATGGATGACGTTATACTGATGTGATGAATATCAGATTGTCTTACATGAACTGATGTTGTTGAATCAGTTGAATGTGTGTGATCGAGAGGCAGTAATATGGGCTGGAGGTGGGTACATTCAATGTGCTAATAAGCCATATTAACAATAACCACTCTAGTATAAGACTTCTTTATTAATGAAATCTTCGTGGAAGATAACTCTTCTTTCAGATGACATACTGCATGTATAAAGGTCTGTAACACACTCCTGTACCTGCTGAGATCGGTCAAGTTTATACAGCTGTAAGCTGGTCTCTGATTGGTCCACAGGGAGGGGCTACTAGAACGGGGTTATGGGATCCACTTCCAGTGATGATTTGGTGCTTACAAGGCAGTTTAAGCATCCCGTCATGCTTTTAGCATCCTGTCACGCTTTAAGCATCCCGTCAATCTTTAATTATCCCGTTACGCTTTAAGCATCCTGTCACGTTTTAAGCATCTCGTCACGCTTCTATGTCACTGAGACGAGGTCAGACAGGATGGTGGTTTGGGTAGGGGTGTGACAAGCGTCTGGTAGCTGTTTTGCACAGCGTTACTTTGTGCTCCAGATAAGATGAAGGGGAGAGGGAAGCTGTATCCACCATGTTTTTGCTCAATATTTCCTGAACTGGAATACAAGATGTAGCCCTGATGTTTGAGATTAATTTGAGTGGTGTATGTGGTGTGTGTTGTGGTATCAAAAGATGGCTGATTGTGGTAATTATACAAAGCCAATCAGATATACTGTATCTCTGTTATAATCAGTTCACTTGTTTGTGGACCAATGGTTTATATATTATCTCAATGTAAGATTTTTTTGATTTTTTTTCAAACTATTGTGTCACCTTGTCTCATCTCATGATAAGTAAACGTGTGGTTGTCTATGGGCTCCAGATGGACGAACTCACCCCACAGATTGTCAAGGCCGCCAGCATCGTACTGGCCAACCCATCAAACCCCGCCTCTGTCGAACACTTTGACTTGCTGCGTAAACAGTGGCTGGAGAATGCTGAGGGTCTTAGGAAGCTGGTGGATGAAGCGACAGATACGGCCGCATTCATACGGGCGCAAGGTGAGTCCTCATTAGGGCTTCTGTTGCCTCAGCTGCCGAGGAGGTAGCATCAGCCTCATTAGGGCTTCTGTTGCCTCAGCTGCTGAGGAGGTTACATCAGCCTCATTAGGGCTTCTGTTGCCTCAGCTGCTGAGGAGGTAACATCAGCCTCATTAGGGCTTCTGTTGCCTCAGCTGCTGAGGAGGTAGCATCATCCTCATTAGGGCTTCTGTTGCCTCAGCTGCCGAGGAGGTAGCATCAGCCTCATTAGGGGGCTTCTGTTGCCTCAGCTACTGTTGAGCTGCCGAGGTAGGCATCAGCCTCCTTCCATAGGGCTTCAGTTGCCTCATTAGCTGCCTCAGCTGAGGAGGTAGCATCATCCTCATTAGGGCTTCTGTTGCCTCAGCTGCTGAGGAGGTAGCATCAGCCTCATTAGGGCTTCTGTTGCCTCAGCTGCTGAGGAGGTAGCATCAGCCTCATTAGGGCTTCTGTTGCCTCAGCTGCTGAGGAGGTAACATCAGCCTCATTAGCCTCATTAGCGGCTTCTGTTTGCCTCTGCTGCCTCAGCTGCTGAGGAGGTAGCATCAGCCTCATTAGGGCTTCTGTTGCCTCAGCTGCTGAGGAGGTAACATCAGCCTCATTAGGGCTTCTGTTGCCTCAGCTGCTGAGGAGGTAACATCAGCCTCCATAGGGCTTCTGTTGCCTCAGCGGGGTAATCATGGTGGGTGTGATGTTAGGGGTAATCATGATGGGTGTGATGTTAGGGGTAATCGTGGTGGGTGTGATGTTAGGGGTATTCGTGGTGTGTGTGATGTTAGGGGTATTCGTGGTGGGTGTGATGTTTGGGGTAATCGTGGTGGGTGTGATGTTAGGGGTAATCGTGGTGGGTGTGATGTTAAGGGTAATCATGGTGGGTGTGATGTTAGGGGTAATAGTGGTGGGTGTGATGTTAGGGGTAATCGTGGTGGGTGTGATGTTAAGGGTAATCATGGTGGATGTGATGTTAAGGGTAATCGTGGTGGGTGTGATGTTTCTGCTGGGGCTGTGGTCTCCCTATGCTTGGCTCCGCCTGGTTACACAAGGCCACATCCATTTTCAACCTGACAGTTTTCATCATCTGTCTGCCTAACAGAGGAGGGTATCCTTGGAGACACAGACATGGTGGAAGCCAGCATCCGTTCCTCTGATCCACAGGGAGTCGTCAATGGCACGTCGAGTATAGCGCGTCGGGCTAACCGAGTTCTCCAGGTAGCACAGCAGGAGGCCGAGAACAGCGAGGACCCCAAATTTGTAGACCGTGTTAACAACTCCATTCACCAGCTACGTGCCAGTAAGTAACATCCTGCTTGTTATCATGAAGTCTGTTTAACTAAGTTCACCTCGGGTAAATCAGTTCAGCCCAATATACCATATTTCCTAGTATATATATTAGACTCTTCTATAAGTCGCATGCAAATGTTTGCCTTGAAAGTTGGCACAAAGCTTAATCATTTAAAATTAGCATGGTACAATTTTTCTGTTGAAGATTACTTGGTACATGTGATAAACTTTATTAAATTGTGTGGATCAGATTTCAATACAAAACATGTGGTTAGGTGGTGGAGTAACCTATATACAGGGTAGCAAGTCGCCTGCGATGCCATAGTGGACATATTGGCTGGGTTAAAAGTTTAGGGCCAAACTTCAAGGCAAAGAAGGGTGCTGGCACATCTGCACTAGAAAACTACACAATAACAATAGCTGATGACCTAATTTATTGATAGCAATATGTCTTCACATACCATCAATGGTCGATCCATCCTTAATTGACAAAACTGTATTCATTACTGTGTTTATGTGTCAGGGTGTATTTTATCATATTTCAATATTGCATTGACCAACTGTAAATGTGAGCAAAGGGCCTATGTGTAAATATGACTGTGATTATGTGACTTGTATTGTGTGTGCCAGCCATCACCCCGATGGTGCAGAATGCTAAAAGTGTAGCTCAGAATCCGCATAACCCTGCAGCCTGCGACAACTGGCGCTCTGCCAACCACGGTGTCAGTATGCAAGAACCTTGTTTGATACGTCTATGTAACTTTTTTATCGTCCAAATGCTGGTGCTTTATCTGGTTAACGTATAACTCTGGTAAATATACAACCTGATAATGTTGTTACAACTGGTCAATTATGTTGCAAATTTCACTAATACTGGTTGCATTAAGTGTCGAATGTTGACTCAACTGGTTGGTTTATTTTCATCATTTGCTGTTCACCTTTGACCCCATCATGCATTGTCCATTACAGTTGATTGACTCGGTGGGAGGAGTCAGGAAAGCCATCCAGCCCCAGGACTTTCTCCCCCCTCCCCCAGATTTCCCTCCTCCCCCGGACTTCAGCCAGCTCTCCATCTCAGGTAGGGTGTTTATGTGAGGAGTGGTTGTGTATTCTGTGCTGTGCAGAGACTTATTAGTTTCAGGCTTGGCTGGAATCGTCACTGTGATCTGTTGTTTTGCTGTGGATGACTAGCGCTCTTAGTGGTCTAGAAAACATTTGTTATGAGATATCAAAATGTATTTAATCTCATGCAAGATGTGGAATCGATTCATTTAAACCAAAGGTTTGCTGGAACAAAAGCTGTTTAGTTTGCTGTCAACAGAGTAGGCATTTGCTTTACTGTAGTGTCTGTGTGCATGATTGTCAGATAGGTGAACTTCCTTCTACAAACAGCTTTTTGCTTTTGGTCTCATCATTGGATTCCTTTTTGAGAACTCCCCCTTTCAAACTCAGGCTTTCTGTAGGATTTTCACAATGTATTTTCTACAGTCAACGAACCCCAGGTATACCAAAGTCCCTCCAAAGATTCTAGAATTTCAGCGGCAACGATACAAGTATCCCAGAATTCACCTGGGCCTCACTCACCAAGGGGTCAAGAACTGGATAGAATCGCTGACAACCTTGAACAGCTTCAGAGGTCAATGGATGTACCTTCACCGGTTTATAGAGAAAGACACCAAGGTAGAACACGGCCACTTCCATCCCTAAATAACCTTCCCTGTAAATAGGTCACCCCTTCCTTCCCGACCACAACTATGTCAGCTATGTGTGGCTTATGTAGATGTAATGTTGTTTGAAGTTTCCCTACTAGTGAATAAGGAACTGCCCTTTTACAAGGATATGACTATTTATAGAATGAAAAAGCTTTAAAAATCTCTAGATCAATCCAAATGGATATAAGTCAAGATAAGATGTCACAAAACTTTCAATGATTCCCCAAAATACACACTTGTGTATAAGATGCACCGCAAATATTGTAAATTGACAGTACATGGAAAATGAGCCTGCATGACACACTGAAACTATATAGAAAGGGACATTGGTAACTGCTCCTGACCATGCAGAAATTGCTGAGCCAAAATAAGTAATCATTAAACATTATAAGGTGTCCATGAAATTTTAATGCAACTATGCCTTAGTTAAGGGGAGGGTTGCTTTGTATCATACTATTCTATTACAACTCAAATAGTGCACTTCGCAGTTGCTTCTATTAAGTTTATGATCAGTCATTGTTTCTTAAACTTCTATATTGTTCTGCTGTGCTAATCAGCATAAAACTGAGGATATAGGTTAATTTCCATATGGAAAGAATTCCTGCCAGTAACCTCCATAAAGTTTGATCAGAAAGAAGCCATTAAAGTATAGATTCAATCCATTCACTTCATTAATTGCCGTGCCAATATATGGCCCACTGATTATTTTTTCCCTGTCGCTGAATTTGAAAATCGTCCTTGACTGTCCCGTGCTTTGGTGTTGTACATGCTTGCTGACTCTGCTCTAGGCCAGGTGAGAGTCCTGCCTGACAGCTCCATCACAATTGATTTCGGAGACAATCGAGGTACATGGACTGATGCCTCTCAGAATCATCCGTATTTGCGTTGGAACGTTCTGTGCATGGTTCCTGTATAACCTTGTCATGCAGCCTGAGGGTCAAAGTGCATTGTGGCTTGGTGGTTGAATGTTGCAGGCGTTTTGTTCTAATCCATCTCGTTTCCATTTACAAGCATTTTATTGGGTTGTGTCTCACTCAGTATCAGACCTGTTGATATTGCGAAACTTACGTATGGCTCCTTTAATCAACCATATTGTATAAATTCTGTCACTCTGTAAATATGTTGCAGTCATTATAATGATTGTGTCTTGTATGCATTGTATGCTTGCATTGCTGGCATGAAAGACATATGGCATCATCCATTTAATAAAGTGCAAATAATGCCTTATATTCACAGCCCACTCCACCGAGAAGATACTCTGGCACCGCCATTCCTGATGTCTTCACTCTGTGCTGTGTTAGACCTGTTGTCCCGTTTAATTGTATAATATTGTTATTAATGAATTATCATCAATCTGCTTCATGACTAGCCTCTAAACACATATTGGTTTTTCCCAGTCACACATTTGTGCATTTTGACTTTTATATGCTTAAATGTTTATTGATGCTTTGTGCTGATCTTGTATATTGTTACTATCAAACAGACATGAAGATATGTTCATTAATGCTACTTGGGAACTGTTTGCATTAAGTTTGCATTAATATAGCGCCATCTGAATCAATTCAGGTAGTTTTTATAAGTCAGTTTATTGCTGCCATTGCTGCAGGCTTGATAAGCTATGTTTGAATGTATTTCTCCTCAGTGCCAGAAGCTGCCCCGCCCCCAGTTCCAGCTCCTCCTCGTGAAGGTACCACCCTTATCTCAGACTCCTCCCACTCACTCACACCTGCACATAGCTTCACTGGGTTATGTATTCCAGAAGCACCTCCTATGTACAGTTACCAGTGATTAATTGAAGTATAGTTGTGTCTGATGGGTTCTCCTTATTTCACTTACTCATAGCCAGTTGATAAAGGTTAACTAAATCTTATTAGTCCCTTGTTTGAGTAATGGAATCTAATTGGTTGCTTAGCAAGTAGTTTGGGTTGATCTGGTGTTTTGATATAGCCATTGACCTTGTGGGTTTTGAATTGAATTACAGCATTTTCTTCATTGAATTGCAATTGAATTACATTTACCATTCAGTAGTAGCACAGGATTTTTATTTTTTGGCGCAATTTAACAAATTGAGGTGGTTGTTGCCTCCAAGACATTTGGCAAGACTATCCAAATGATCGTCTGCTGGCATTACAATGCTCCCTGCAGATGGACTGAATGACAATGACGGCCCCCCTGTTCCCCCTCCTCCTGCTGCCATGGAAGCAGGTTACAATTATGGTTCAGGTGTGGATTATTGTTATGGGCATGTGTAGATGTGGACGTGTACCACTTGCAGTTATGTTCCGCATTTGGGGGCGTGGCCTGCATGTTGGGTTGGCCTGTGAGTGGGCGTGGCCTGCATGTTGGGTTGGCCTGTGAGTGGGCGTGGCCTGCAAAAAAGG
The DNA here is from genome assembly GCA_034190875.2 of Urechis unicinctus. Classification (NCBI taxonomy): domain Eukaryota; kingdom Metazoa; phylum Annelida; class Polychaeta; order Xenopneusta; family Urechidae; genus Urechis; species Urechis unicinctus. Next base: position 70,479,368 of record CM067358.1, on the reverse strand, counting down.
GGTGGCCTGCAAGTTAGCCAGGTCATCTAACATTACTCTAACCGCCATGTTGGAAGAATATCAATGCCCGTCCTCTGCATTGGTTATTCAGAAATTCCAATTTGTTGGGATTGAGCAGCAAGGATCTTTTGTATCGATATTAACTAAAGTAGCAACTAACAAGAAACCAAACCTAGCAGAGTCCACCCTCTGTCCCTTTCTCCCTCATAACATTGCACTTCCCTTGATTTCACCTTTTCCTGCTGAGCTCATCAGCGGTTTTGAATTCTTCACATTTGTAATTGCCCTATCCACTGACATTTCAGAGGCAGTGACGACCTGTTCTGTTGACGACCTCTTCCGTCGACTTACGGTGTGCAGAGAGTGCATAATTGTGTGATATGTGAAATGCATTCATTGTAGAACACCTGTACTAATTGCTCACTTTTCACTGTTGAATACCTGTTGATCATGCAGCATGTGTCCACGGATTGCTGGACTGCCCGTATACTGTTGCCCTATGAGGGGTTTAATGGTGTAACCACCCTGATACAGCTCTCTGCATCCATTATTGTTGAATAAGTAGACTTAAATGGCAAATTTTCTATTATTTTAAACGGTTCATTTAACAAAATGTGCAATAAATGTTCAAGAGATATTGTATTTATTCATACCATGGAAGTTAAATTGTTTTGTATTTGAGTTCACCTGCATTATGCAAAACATTTTCTATGATTTTTTGTGTGACAATGGTTACAGAGAATGCACCCCCACGGCCCCCGCTGCCTCATGAATCGGCACCCCCTCGCCCCCCGCCTCCGGAGACAGATGATGAAGATGACATGATGAACTTTAACTTCCCTGCACCTCAGGCTAACCAACCTATCATGGCAAGTGTCCGCAATATAGGCCTTATGCCATCCTGTGTGGTGGTTCAATAGGTTGGGTTGGCAGGCTGAGTTATTTACAAAGGGTAACAAGTCTTAAAAGGTGATGGGCGGGTATAAAGAGAAAGAGAGTTTATGTGTTGAAAGGACAGTTATATTTGAATGCAAGAAGCTGGGTTGCAGATTGATTTTTGTGTTATTTGGTTATAAAGCTATGGAAATTCTGTGTATATATGAGATTTGTATCTGTACTAAAGCATTCATGTTGTCAATGTATTTTGGGTGGAAGTGTTGTGGTGTGAGTTGACTATCTACAGCAATTTGTGTGCATATGATGTACATGGCACAGTGTGGGTGGTCTGATGTGTGTGATGTATGGTAGTGAGTGGGTGTGATGTATGGTAGTGAGTGGGTGTGATGTATGGTAATGAGTGGGTGTGATGTATGGTAATTAGTGGGTGTGATGTATGGTAATGAGTGGGTGTGATGTATGGTAATGAGTGGGTGTGATGTATGGTAGTGAGTGGGTGTGATGTATGGTAATGAGTGGGTGTGATGTATGGTAGTGAGTGGGTGTGATGTATGGCAATGAGTGGGTGTGATGTGTGGTCATGAGTGGGTGTGATGTATGGTAATTAGTGGGTGTGATGTATGGTAGTGAGTGGATGTAATATGGTGGTCCATGTAACTCATGATGTGTGTGCTGGTGACAGATGGCAGCTCATGCCCTTCACATGGATGTCAAGCAGTGGGATAGTAGAGATAATGAAATCATCACAGCCGCCAAGAGGATGGCCATGCTGATGGCTAAACTCAGTATGCTAGTCAGGTTGGTAACAGAGTAACCCCTCCTGTACTCAGTATGCTAGTCAGGTTGGTAACAGAGTAACCCCTCCTGTTCTGATTATGCTAGTTAGGTTGGTAACAGAGTAACCCCTCCTGTTCTCATTATGCTAGTCAGGTCAGGATCTGAGTTAAGAGTAAACTATGCTTTTCATGTTGGTAACTTAGGGAGGGTTACCCTCCTAATTTCAGTAGTTGTTTGAGAGTAACCCCTCCTGTACTCAGTTTGCTTGTCAGGTTGGTAACTGATAGAATAACCCCTAATTATGCTAGTCAGGTCAGTAATTGCATGAGAGTGACCCCTCCTAATCTTATTATGCTAGTCAGGTCAGTAATTTCATGAGAGTGAACCCTCCTAATCCCATTATGCTAGTCAGGTCAGTAACTGCATGAGAGTGACCCCTCCTAATCCCATTATGCTAGTCAGGTCAGTAACTGCATGAGAGTGACCCCTCCTAATCCCATTATGCTGGTTTTGATAGAAAATCCTGTTGATTTAGATTATGATTCTCTTTTGGTTGGTCTGCCCATGTGATTCGTTGGCTCACTGACCTAAATGTCATTAAGTAACTTGTGACAAATTGGCATTCACACCAAGAGGTCCAGTCTTACCTTCCTTATTGACAATAACAGCATTGTTGCCCTTGTACGTTGAAAGTGCTATAAATCGCCATGTTTTCAGCATGGTGACATTTAGGGTGACATCTGTTCCACCATGTTTGTGTGTGTGTTGCCAGGGGTGAGGGTGGAACAAAAAGAGATTTGATAGACACTGCTAAGGAGATCGCCCAGGCCTCAGAGGATGTGACGGTGTTGGCCAAGCAACTGGCCAATGAGTGTACGGACAAACGCATGAGAACTGTGAGTGGTCTTATAGCAGATCACGCCACCTCAAAACCTACATCCATATTTGTTCATGGGAAGTGAGGATGTTGGGGTATTGGGGTGATGTTGGGTGCATGTCTGGGCCGAGTATAGAAACTCACACCAGGATTATAGAACATAATATTGCATTATAACCTGGTTTGTAACGAGTAAGCGCCAGATATGAGAAATTAACACGGTTGCTTCTTTTGCAACCTCAATGCAGTGCACGTGCAAGGCTTAGCTGTGTGTTCTGGGAGTATTAGTTGAGAAACGTCTGAACAGGATCAGATTTGGTGCAGGATTAGCTGTAGCAAGGACCACCCAAACCATACCATGGTGTGACATGCACTGACATTGTCAGCAAACATCTCACATTTTACATATGATACCTGACCTGAGGGTGTGTCCATCTTAATTAGCTTCTCACCTGTGTGTGTTACAGAGTCTGTTACAGGTGTGCGAGCGCATACCCACCATCGGCACTCAGCTGAAGATTCTCTCCACGGTGAAAGCCACCATGCTGGGTGCACAGGGTAAGTAACTTATATAACATCTCTGTCTACTCCTACTATATATGTTTATATTATTCCACCACTCTATAGTATGGACTAGTTAACATGAGACATCTTATGTACTGACGATGTCTGAGTAAATTTCAAGTAAGGCTCAATAACATTAGGAGTTTGAGTTCAAGTTGTTAATGTTCCCTTTGATATGAGACATGCCCTTCTTTCACACACATCTAACGAGACATGCCCTTCTTCCTCACATCTAACGAGACATGCCCTTCCTCACATCTAACGAGACTTGCCCTTCTTCCACACACATCTAACGAGACATGCCCTTCTTCCACACACATCTAACGAGACACGCCCTTCCTCCACTCACATCTAACGAGACATGCCCTTCTTCCTCACACATCTAACGAGACATGTCCTTCTTCCACTCATATCTAACTAGACATGCCCTTCTTCCACACACATTTAAAGAGACATGCCCTTCTTCCTCACATCTAACGAGACTTGCCCTTTTTCAACACACATCTAACGAGATATGCCCTTCTTTCACACACATCTAACGAGACATGCCCTTCTTCCTCACATCTAACGAGACTTGCCCTTTTTCAACACACATCTAACGAGACATGCCCTTCTTTCACACACATCTAACGAGACATGCCCTTCTTCCACACACATCTAACGAGACATGCCCTTCTTTCACATCTAACGAGACATGCCCTTCTTCTCACATCTAACGAGACATGCCCTTCTTTCACACACATCTAACGAGACATGCCCTTCTTCCTCACATCTAACGAGACATGCCCTTCTTTCCACACATCTAATGAGACATGCCCTTCTTCCTCACATATAACGAGACATGCCCTTCTTCCTCACATCTAACGAGACATGCCCTTCTTCCTCACATCTAACGAGACATGCCCTTCTTCTTCACACATCTAACGAGAGACATGACATGCCTTTCTTCCTCACACATCTAACGAGACATGCCCTTCTTTCCTCACATCTAACGAGACATGCCCTTCTTTCACACACACGAGACACTTCTAATCTAAGACATGCCCTTCTTTCCACACACATCTAACGAGACATGCCCTTATTCACACACATCTAACGAGACATGCCCATGCCCTTTCCTCACATCTAACGAGACATGCCCTTATTCCACACACATCTAACGAGACATGCCCCATAACGAGACATGCCCTTCCTCACATCTAACGAGACATGCCCTTAACCACTTCCACACACACATCTAACGAGACATGCCCTTCTTTCCTCACATCTAACGAGACATGCCCTTCTTCTTCCACACACACATCTAACGAGACATGCCCTTCTTTCCTCACATCTAACGAGACATGCCCTTCTTCACACACACATCTAACGAGACATGCCCTTCTTTCACACACATCTAACGAGACATGCCCTTCTTCCTCACATCTAACGAGACATGCCCTTATTCCACACACATCTAACGAGACTTGCCCTTCTTCCACACATCTAATGAGACATGCCCTTCTTCCACATACGTCAGTAGATCATGTCCACATCGACAGCACAACAAACTTGTTTCAAGATTGGCTGATGTTACTTATACTGTTGAGCAGCATATGTGATGCATATTTTTTGTGGCTGTGGATTTTCATTTTTAACCGTTGGGCATGACAGTATGCAGGATTGCAGTTAGTTAAGCTTCCTGCTGCATTCTAGAAGGAATCGGGTCTCTCTTTCTGACACTATGTCCTCTGTAGAGGTCGACTAAGTAGACGTCGCGCAGAAAGCTAGGGCCATTATTTAAGTTAGCAGTAACAGGGTTCTCGGGACTAAGGAGATGGATGTGATGATAGACTTAATGTAGATTTTGCGTTGACAGAAGCTATACCCAGCCCTGACGGCAGTGAGATCACGTGTGGTAAAGTTGCTATCACAATTGGCATGGCTGTCTGCTCCAGTTAGATAAGAATGCCTCACCTCTCCCCATACCAATGTGTGGTTTCAATACTAGGCCAGTGTATTTGTGAGTGTGGGTATAAACGTGAATAAGTACCTGTTTGAGCAAGTGTGCCTTCAGGCCAGTTTGTGTGCTCAGTCTGTGATAAGTGTTTGTTCATGTTTACTCTGTACTCACCTGACATCTGAAGGCATTATAGCTATGTTGCCCCTTTAAATTTGCACAAAGCCACATACCACAAATGCCTTAGCTGCTAGAAAATGTCTTGCATGCATAATTAGCTGAGATAACTCTGATGCAGCGTCGTCCTATCCAGCTGGTGTGTATCAGATCACTACTGGTCAATGACTCGACGATATGTGAAAGCGTGTGCATGGCAGTGTGTGCCAATGTGAAAGCGTGTGCATGACAGTGCATGACAGTGTGTGCCAGTGTGTGCCAGTGTGATCATGGCAGTGTGTGCCAGTGTGTGGTGACTAACTCGTTCATCTCATGCTACGTGTGTTAACTCACATCCCTACGTGTGGAGTTGGGTAGATGTTTGACATGATTGGCTGTTGTTATTCTGTGCATGTGCCACTCCATGTTTAAACCAGCTTCTCTAAGTTAAATAAGAATTGGTGTTTTCTTTAATGCGATCCGCTTACGGTCAATAATGATTGCCTATGTGTGCGTTCAGGGTCGTTTTCGCAGTATTATATCATACATGCCATTTAATTACGAAACTGGGTGCTATGTAATGTTCTGGAGCTCAGCAAGTAGTATAGGTGTGTGAGATGACAAATTAATGAGGTCACCCAAAAACAAGCATGGATTACATCAACACGGTGCATTAAAAGCTAAACGATCAGGTGCACTGCTGGTATATAAGCATGTAAGGATGGTATTGCCACAAGTTTGTTGTGTTTAAAGAATAAATTCAGGTATTCTGTCATGCATCCATCAAAGGGTTGTAGTTGATATTTTTTGGATGCAGCTTTTACTGAGACGGATTTCTGCGTTTGTTCCTGGGTTACGTGGCTGAGAGCACACTTGCCTAGAAACACTGGGCTGGCTATCATATGGATGATAAGACGTGATAATGGATTACAAATGATGCCTTGATTTTGATACAGGTTCAGAAGAAGACCTGGAAGCCACAGAGATGCTGGTAGGCAATGCGCAGAACCTAATGCAGTCTGTACGTGAGACAGTGAGGGCTGCTGAAGCTGCGTCCATCAAGATCAGAGTCGACTCTGGTTACTCAATCCGATGGGTTCGAAGGCGACCCTGGTACTCCTAGATTGATGGCAGGATAGAGGATGCACTTCCTGAGAGGTCAAGGTCAAGTTGGCACCACAATTAATACCTCCCACGGAGCTGGCTTTTCTTGATTCGTATGATACAAGCTGTGATGCATTGGAGATGCGTAGATATTTAGATGTTGGTTTTGTTAAGTGAGAATTTCATGTTGGTCATTATGTGAATGTAATTTATAGTTATATAGTTGGATGATTCAACACTTAGGTGCTCCCAATATCTCTCAGTGTATCAACTCGCTCCTATCAGGAGAGCAACTCAATCATTGGTGTCGCAAGATTTGATGGTTTTGAAGCATATGCAAACAAATGTCTTCCATTTTGATAGTTGCTTCCACAGCATAATATTTTGTCTTACACAAGCTAGTTTAACATGATAGAATGCACTTTTGGCTGATGATTTACAAAGAGTGCAATATCACAGTTTTTTTTCAAGCACATAAGAGTTTCAAACTCCAAAACGAGTTGACTGTTGCAATCATTGGTTTTGCCCAATAATGCCAAATTGCATGTAAGTGTGAATTGTATAGCCAATGTTGAGAATCCGGTTATTTACAAGACCATATTGGTTAGTAATGAATGAGGCATCGGGTCACATTTGTGTCGTTTCTCAAAGGTGCTAATACCGACCATTCATCCAGTGTGGAAAGGTTCGCTTGGTCATGTGTTGCAGGGTGGTTGCCTGGGTAAATGAATCACACACTTGACTTATGTACTCCATTTTTGATTGCTTTATTGGTGCACATTTTAAACCTGCAGTGAAGTCACTGTAGTGTGTTTAGTTGTGTTCTCAATGTATGGATACTCTTCAAGCAATAACTGTTGTGTATTGATATGAATGCAATATGCTGTTGATGACATGTATATATAAGCACTAGGTCACCCGACTACCTGTATACACATAATGCCAATTGTTTTATACAGCTACTGATTGAGTGTGGTTCTTGGCCAGTATGATTTACCATTGTTCTATTTCATACCAACATTTACCTTTATACTACATGTTATGACACTAGGCTGTATAAGGGAAGTGATATGAACAGTGGATTCTTTGTCCTCTGTTGATAATGTGAGTTGATTGTTGACATGTTCTTTATAGGGGTGGGGGGTGGGGGTGGGGGCGGGATTACTTCTCTGTCATCTGGGGGTTTTTTTGTATACTGAGAATTATGCAATTATGTTGGTGTTCTGGCATGCTGAATGGTGTGTCTCTTCTTGTTAGACATAGGAATGTTCATCTAGAATAGTGGATTTATTAATTGAATAGTCAACATTATTTGTGTCTTAATTGTGAATTGCTTTTTACCTTCATATATTTAATTATTAGTTTGGATCCGGTCATAATTATTGGAAGAACAGAACTGAAAATTATGTGAATTGCTATTCTTGCTAAAAACCACCAGCACTTGCATGGTAAGGAGGTAGATAACACTTGACTCCGTCTACTTATCCAATATTGACATTTAGAGGATTATGCCATACATCTGGTAATTGATGATTGAAATACAGTTATTTTCAATTACAAATGATTAAAAGAAAATGGCATGAATGGCCCTTGCCCTGCACAGACTATCATTACATTATAGCCCTGCTGTTTTGTAAAAAAAATATACATTCCATTATATACCATAAAGCATAAAAACGCCCACCGGGAGATGGGTGAACCAAGGGGTTATAGCCAATAACATAAGTTATGTAACTCCTTAGGTGAACTTGACAAACTGGTATTTGTCACTGATCCTGACGAACTTCTCATCCTACTGACAAATTAACTAACTTGCAGCATCAACAGCATGAGCCTAATTGTCAAATTATACCGTTGAATGGGGCGGGAATTGAACCCTGACCTCGCGCATCCCTGGATTGAAAATCATCAAATCCGATGCAAGCTGGAAGTCGGCCGTAATGCGATCATATAAAAGTAAACACGGCTTGAATTACCAGAAAACGAGTTGGCGGATCTCATGGGTCATAACGCAACCACTCCATCCCCGCTCAATTTGTGAACATTTAGCATGGTCCGGCTTTAGGCAAAGAAACTCCGCCTCTGGCAGCGCCGCGCTATTTACTACTTTCGATCTCTCACATCCGCGCTCCTAAGGTGGCACCAGATCATCAAAACACTAGGTCCGGCTTTTACATATGTGGCAACAATCTAACCATATGACTGGCGACAAGACAGAGAAAACTTCATGACTGTCATCCTGACTGCGAAATTCGAGCACTGTAAGCCGTATAGCGACTCCATACATGAGGATACTATGCTCCCCTACTATGGGGTGGCAAATCAGGAAAGGACAAACTGAGGGCACTTCACATGGTGATCAGGAAAATGTGCCAAGACAATCAACGTGCCCTCCTCAACTGTCACCTCCACCTTGCCAATACACCACGTAAACTCACCTCCCTCTAACCCCGAAGTCCTCATAATATGAGACTCCAACACAAATTCACTGGACCCTAACAGAATGACAAAACAGTGCTCAATCACGGTAACCAGGTCACCCACTACGACAGATGCAATTGAAGTAGTCAAAAGAATCCGGCCGAAAGACCAAATTGTGGTGTCACACACAGGTACCAACGATCTAAAAGAAAAGTCTCCAATTGAAATTGCTGATAACATAATTAAAATGGCCGAGCAACTACTGCTATCTAGCAACAAAATAGTTGGGTCAAAACTTCTACCTCGTGGAGGCCTCAGGGTGAACACCATGGTCAAAGAGACCAATGATATACTATCCACAAAACTTGATGGCAGAGCAAATGTCCTTCTCACTTACACCAAAGAATTCTACTACAATGAAAGACAAAAAAAAAACCTGTACAGCTCAAGCTACAGAGATGGTCGTCAACTTCCTCTGCTCCACTTAAACAGAACAGGGGTCATGACCTTCAGCAAGCAGATTCAAAGCTCCATCAGACAGCAGCTCTGAATTGAAATGTCTGCAAGGGTAAAGGAACTGTAAGTCTAAACCCATATTTCATAACCAACAGCTAATATACCATTAGTCATTACTGGAATTCATACCACTACTGCATTCGGACAATGGTGTGACATGATCTAACATAATAGTACCCAGATCTCTTACGTACGTCTTGGTGATATGAGTATCTTAACTAAATACACTTATAACAAACTGAAATGCTATGTATTATCATCTTATGTCTTGATGAAATATGCTTAAGGCATACTTCAGCTAAATCTACTATATAATTTATGTTGCTTGCATTGTAACAAGAGGATTCATCGGCATATTTCATATTCCCTAGCGTATATTCCATATTCAATAGTATATTGGCATATTTCATATGCTCTAGCGTATATTTGATATGTAATAGTGAGCACTTTTTACTTTCTTATGTTTGTACTTGTTATCTTCTTATTGAATCTCAATCTATTATTATACTCTGATGCTAATATTTCGATGCCACTGTTAAAATTATATTCTACTCCAAAATTATATTCTAGTCCAATATCTGCACTGCATCTGGCTCACACCAGTGCTACAGGATGTATGACATTACCAGCTATATCCCTCCTTTTCATACCTTGTCAAACACTCAACTTGGCAGTGAATTTTTGGGTGTTAGTGAAAGACTTCAAACACACATCAAACACAACAATGTTGAAAAATACATATTTGATACCTTAAATAATGACACAACAAACACCAATATGTCTTGCAAGTATTATACAGATCAAGACTTCATAAATATGATAATGTCGTTTGACAAGCATGCAAATATCTATGTCTTTCATCTAAATATCAGAAGCCTAAACAAGCACTACCTTGAACTTGTAGCATATCTAGATGTGATATATGCCCAAGTGAAGTTGGTAAACACAACATTGATACATTTTCAAATATTCTCGATAATTATAATTACAAAAATGGAAAAGTCGGAATTTTTGTAAAAAATGAAAATGTGTAAGTCAGGTTAAAAAAACAAGTGATACAAAACAATCTGAAATGTAACAGCCAATACTGCTAAGTGGAGGATATATGGGTAAAAGTTGAGTGTGAAATTATGCTTTTCACCTTCTGTGTTTGCTATAGGCACCCACATGGCAATATTGGCCACTTTAATAGTGCACTGGAAATCTCTTTAAATGAATTAAAAAACAATGCTTTATGTGTACTTGCTGGGGATATAAACATTGATCACCAATCTGCAATACGACAATTATGCAAAATTACTATTAGCTTATGCTTTTATACCCACTATCTTTTTGCCTACACACATTACAGATAAGTCACTGAAACTAATTGATCACTTATTTATCAGACTACCAAAATATCTGCTATCTAACAGCATAAAATCAAGTTATCTGTACAGTGAAATTTCTATATTACAAAAAAAAATCCCAGACCTTTGGTCAGCCTATATGGTGAAACAAAATATGCTGTATTCACAGAAAATTTGAAAAATGCTGACTTTAGTCAACTCTATTCATACATTGATGTCAATCAAGCATACAGAACTTTGTCCAGCTAAATTCAAAACCTACATAACTAATGCTTTCCAAAAACAAGACTTTCTAGAAAAAAAATAAAAGACAAGCCATGGCTGACAAAAGCTTCAAAAAAGTCAATATCTCAGAAAAATAACATCTATCAGCAATTTATTAGAAACCTAACCAATCAACAGAAAGACAAACTCAGTAAGCACAAGACCATACTTAAAAAAAACCTAAGAGAGGCCCAATCATCGTACTTTCACCGTGAATGTGGTAGTCTTTATGGTCGTAGTGACGAAGTCAATTGAATGGCAACTGGAAAACGGATGTTTATTTCTGAATGTGGGGGTACGGATTCCGTATCCCGCAAGTCCGAATATAAATTGCAAAACTATTGTATGGAGTTACTCTGGTTATGTCCAGAGGCTACTGCTGAGATGGAATTCCAAACTGCTAAGTGCCGTACGGAGTTGGCCTTCCAACTTGGTCCGTACGACCGAGACTGTATCGTTGCCCGAATACTGAATGTATTTTACTTTTGGGGACGGAGGTATTTATACAAGTGTGTGGCGTCGTCAGCAAGCGTGGAGGTACAATTACCTTTAGCTTTAATTGAAGATCTAACGGGCTGATGTTAATTGTTATGGGAATTGACTGGTTTGGAATATTTACTTCAAAGGGCTCTACTTACTACACCGGGACTATTTAATTTGGATAGTGACCCTTTCCTTCAGATATCAAGGTTAGGTATTTAAGGGTGGGGGGGGGGGGACACCACACTGGTTGATGACGCTTACTTCGGTTAATACATAAATCTAATTGTTAAGGACGGTCACAGTACTATAAAAATTTACTGGATGATAAACAAATCAATTCTAAAAAGGCTTGGTTCATAATCAACTCAATAGTTAACACTAGTAACTTATCAAAAAGCACTATACCATCCCTTCCTTGTATATATAAGGCGTATGTTGATGATAAGGAACACCATAACTAAATATGTTACTTAATTTTCATTATTTTTTGAACACATGGAAATTGATACTTATGAAGTAGTATGTAGTCTCTATCGTCTGTGTTACTGTATAATGCAATATAAAAGTTCAATGTCTGAAACAATTACAAATTGTTAAGGTCACCAGCTCGATAGGGGCAAGCCTCTCTGGTGTCCAGTTATGTGACTCTTTCTACTTATGTTTGTTCTAGTTCACACATAACGAAATAAATTATCTTATCTTATCTTATATGTGTCCTCTTCAGATTCCCCAACTTTTAACTGTGAGACACTGCGCATTAATTTATGTTTATCGCGAGCGAACAGGTATGCAAAGGTGACAGTCATTACGAGTCCAGTTGAACAGGTATGCAAAGGTGACATTCATTACGAGTCCAGTTGAATAGGTATGCAAAGGTGACATTCATTACGAGTCCAGTTGAACAGGTATGCAAAGGTGACATTCATTACGAGTCCAGTTGAACAGGTGTGCAAAGGTGACAGTCCAGTTGATTAGAGGATAATCAATAAATAGTGTTGTTTTGGACTCAAAGCACTTAAAATGGTAGAATCATATGATGTAACAGTCATATATATATATATATATATATATATATATATATATATATATATATATATATATATATATATATATATATATATATATATATATATATATATATATATATATATATATATATATGTGTCCGGGGGTTGGAGTATGGAGGGGGGTAAAGGGGGGGGGGGGGGTGGTGGTGACGTGTGTGTGTGTGCGTGCATGTTGTGAATTATCAGACCGATGTTCAAAAGAAATTTAATTACGAATTAATGACGCATCCTGCGATGGCACAAACATACGGGAGAAGTAAAAACTTAGTCAGAGACTTCGCGTCGATATGATATTTCACCCAATTGCAATTTGTGAGCTTCATTCCCTAGCCACCAGTTAATCAAGGTCCCCTAGCCTGATGGCTGCGGGCGCTGTTTACATGTTACTGATGTTCATTAGTCTCGCCTTCAGTCTAGGAGAGCTTAATGTCTTGAACTGGACGGGCATCCCAGATTTGGGATGCTCCAATCACCAGCCGTGTCTCTCGGTCACTCTCGGGTACCTTTGAGTCGTTGTCTCTCATTGGTCAGTTCTACAATTTCCGAAGAACTTGTCCAACCGGACGAGTGATTTTTATGAGCCGGGCACACATTCTACAACACTCCGATTTGTTGTTTCACGCCGAGTGGCACCGTTAATCACACATTCGGCGAGAGAAGCAGACACACAACTGGTTCTTTTTAACTTACTATCACGTAAACATACTATCGTGCAGCTAAGCGATTAAAGCGCTTGTTGTGGTGCCAATTTGAACTTTTGAGACGCCCCATAATTCCAGAACACATTCAATGTGTTCTCATTGGCAGCAGACCACTACAATGTCCAGACGTCTCATAGAACCGATGGTGCGTATCACAAGCCAGTTCCACGAGCCAGACACGTGCAATTAAGGTTTGTCTTTAAATGAGCTGTTTCAACTGGCTTTGCTAATTCCTTGCATCCGACGTGAAAGGCGCGTGGACGGGCTGGCGACTGGGCGGGTGGACGGGCTACAGGGGGAAATTCCAGCCTGTCCAAATTTACGATTTTCCGTCCATTGGACGGGTCTCTGGCTAAGACCCTGATATACATATACATATATATATATATATATATATATAGATATATATATATATATATAGATAGAGATATATAGATATATATATATATATAGATAGATATATATATATATAGATATAGAGATATATATATATATATATAGAGAGATCTCTATATAGAGATATATAGATATCTCTCTATCTATATATAGATATATATCTATATATATATATCTCTATATCTCTCTATCTATCTATATCTCTCTATCTATATCTCTATATCTATCTCTCTCTATATATCTATCTCTATATCTCTATATATCTCTATATATATATATATACAAGAAGTACTTTGTACACAACCGGTAGCTCCCCGACACCCTAGCGGAAGCCATCCAGGCTGGAAAGATGGGAGAAAGAGAAGTCCGAAGGACCTACCGTATAGGCTCGAAAACCTTTGCCAAAATCCGCCAAGACGAGATCGAAAAAGTGGTCCGCGACGACAAGGTAGACCAAGCATTCTACGACCACACCCTATTTGTTTCTGTACCAGGAAGAGTGCGATGTTTTTGCTTCCATCCGAGGTACCACCGTAGTGCACCTTGTCGATTTTCCCCGCCATGTCCGCGAGCTGTACCAACTGATTTTCCACCACCCCTTTCGCAGGAGGTTCATAGAAGACATAGTAGAGATCTCCACGACAAACAACAGGACGGGCCTGATGTGTTGCATCCTACCCGCACCAGAGGATGGCATACCAGAAGTCGAACGACACCACGACTGCAGCGAATCCTGCGGCGAAGAAGTACAATACACTTTTCCAGCCACACAGACCATTCTCTTTGGCAACACAGATCCCTTCTGCAAATGTGGCGCCTTCGAGCACTGTAATAAAAACAATCGCTGCGTCCTACATACACTCGACTACGAACCGCACCACCACGCGAGAAACAAGACTACACAACAATCCAACTGCCTGAGAAACTACTCCGCAACAAGGCCATTTTGAATATAGAGAACAAAGACGTTTGATGTGGTATATGCGCTGTGAAATTGCTACCCGGGTCTGCCAGGAAGGCTGCACTTGCAAAAGAGGAAAGGATTGTTTGTGGCATAGGATATAGGAACAAAAGGAACGGCCCACTGGTCCACACCATTGGTCTGCACCAAGCAATCCACTGGTCTGCTCCAAGCACCCCACGGCCCTATAGCCTACAAAGCCTGGTCTGCCCTATCCATTGGTCTACACCAAGCAAGCGATACATAGGTCTACACCAAGCAAGCGATCCATTGGTCCATCCCAAGCAAGTGGTCCATTGGTCTACACCATAGAGATGCTAGCAGTGGGCAAAGTTAGAAAAAAGCAAGACTACAGCCTACTCCATATACAAGGGCGCAAATTTCTGCTACCCTTTTTCGGCTACTTTTTTGTACTTTTGTAGTATTGTAGTGAGGGGGTTTATCTAATGCTGTGGATTTGATAAATTTGAAGGTTGAGGAGGAGTTGTTCCACTCTTCTTGCCAGGTTTGTATAAAGTGTTTATTTATGATAGAATAGTATGTGTTTAGATCTAAGGGTATGGTTTGGATAAAGGGTTAGAATGAGATTTTTTGGCTTCTGAGTCTGCAGTTTCATTTCCCTTGACACTCCAGAAATCCAGGCTATTAAGGTATTATAGTTGTGATGAGCAAGAAGAGTGGAAAGGTATTTGATTTCATGGATGAAGGGAAGGGTTTTGTTTCTGGGGTATGAAGGTAGAGGTGATATGATGGGATGAGATAATATGAAAGGGAGGGTTGAGCTGCTGGTAATTTTACGTTTATGTTTAATTTTGTTATGCCAAGATTCTTCAAAAATATGTTGGGTAGGAAGATTATGGGTTTTGTGTCTTATTTCATATTTAAGGGTGGATTTTAGAAGCTGTACAGGGATTGGGGGAAGCCAGTGGAAGCCTGGAGAGGAATTATAGGTATAGATTAGTGAGATGTAGTAATAGCTCTGGGAGTGGCTGAGTGAGCAATGTCTAATTTGTGGATGGTTGTTTTATATGCAGTGATTATGGCTGGGGCTCCATAAAGGATGTATTGTAATGAGTGTGTTGAATGGATTTAGAATGATGGTGATTTGTTTGTGCCCCAGGAAGTGCCACCGATGTATCTAATAAGGTTGGTGATTTTTTGGCACTTCGAGACTGTGTTTGTGAAGTGGTCTCTCCAGGTTTGACCTTTGTATAGGATGATTCCAAATTATTTTGTAGAGTCGTGGTTAGGGATAGGTTTATTGTTAAAGTAAAAAGTGGGGAGATGATGTTTTTTGTAAGTTCTAAAGTGGGAGAAAAGGAGACGCCCCATTTAGAGGCCCATTTTTGAATATTGAGGAGGTGGTTTTGTAAAGAGTCTGGATGTGTTTTTTTATTGTTGGGGAGACCTTTATGAATGGAGTCAGTTAGGAGAAGAATGTTATCAATAGTACTATGGTGGGGTCGAAAAGCTGTGAGATTGGGATGATATAGATTATTGTGCCAGGAAATTCTGTTATTTAAGATGGATTCAAAAAAAATTTAGGCGACAGAGATGAGACTGATTGGATGGTAGGAAGAAGGATCGTGCGAGTGAAGATTGGGTTTTAGAATGGGTATAATTATAGAAGAATTCAGGAAGGGAGGGGGGTAGTAGAAGATTGCCATAATTGGTCAAATAATTGTAGGAGCACCTCAAGGGAATCAGGAGGGAGATGAAGAAAAAAGGGGTAAATAAGAAGATCTTTTCTAGGCGATGCATTTTTTGGTTTTGTTAACTGCGTTTGTTATTTCTTGAATAGTGAAAGGTTCATTAAGAGGAGAAGTTTCATTAAAGTTTTGTTGCGAAATGAGATGCAAGAACATTAGTGATTTGTTGATTGCTATATGTATAAAGATTATTATGGGTTGTTAGAAGAGGGGGGATTTGAGAGTGGGAATGATTGCCTTTTAAAATATTAACTGTGTTTCAAAGTTGTTTGAGATTAAATTTAAAGAATTTAAAGAGGAACATTTATCTTGCCAGTATTTATCTTATGTTTGCTTTAAAGTGTATTTGACTTTAGCAATTGATTTTTGAGTTGAATTTTTTTATCAAGGGTTTTATTATGATAATATTTGTTACGAGCTTTCTTTCTTTCTTTTATTGCATAAGTGCAAGCAAGGAATGGACAAGTGACCTATGTTAATTAGTGTTGTAAAAACTTCATATGAGGCAAGCGGATTTGTTGATACAATTTCAGGGGTAATTTTTTGGTTACAGAGTTACAGAAAAAGTGGCCAATTAGCTTTTTAAACGATGATGGTGAGGAGGCGGGGGATGAGATTGAATGGTTATTGATAATGGAGATGATAGAGTGATCATTTCCCATTGTATTGTGAGTGTTTTTAACGAAGAATTTATGCGGAATATCTTGAGAAATGAGAATAAGATCAAGGATATTTGAACCGTTATTATGGAAGTGAGTAGGAGAACTATCGTTGAGAAGAGTAATATTGTTGTCTTGGATTATTTTAAAAAGGTAATTGCCTTTACTGTTTGTGAGGGGGTGATAACAAAATGGGTGATGGACATTAAAATCACCAACTAAATATTTCGAGGAAGATTGAGAAAAGGCTGGTATCGATCTGAGTTGAGATTGTCATAAATGTTTGAGATATGATAAATTTGTTTTGAAATGTTAAATTGAATGGTTTGATTTTCTATTTCAGAAGTTAAATTAATAATTTTGTATGGAATGTTTTGATTGATTAGAATAGCCAGTCCTCCGTGGTTTGCTGTAGTTCTATCATTGCGAATGATATTATAATTTAGAATTTTTTGGGTTGTGAATAGATTAAAGAAAAGTTTCTTGTAGGCAGATTATTGTGGGGTTGGGATTGGAATTTTGGAGGAAATGAGAATATTCAGGTTGTTAAGATTGAAGGCATCTGCAATTCCAAGACCATATTGTGATATTTCATTGATGAGAGGAGTTCAAAGAGTGAGTTGAATTATTTGGGTCGTATGCAGGAGGGGGGGGTGGATTTGGAGTGGAGAAGAGTGATGAGCAGTGATGATATCACAAAAGATGAGAGGGGCAGGGTGGTAGATACAATGGGAAGCTTTCATCAGATTTATGAAGGTGGATGATTAAGATAATGTTGAAGTTGATTGGTAACGATAGAATGTTTGTTTATTTCTTGAATAAGGGTACTGGGGAGAATGTTGACATCAAGTAGTTCTTGGTCAAATACATAGAGAACATTGGCTTTTGAGTCGAGATGAGAGGATAGCTGTGGAGAGGTAAACCAAGTCAGATAATTTGATAGCTGGGGAGGGTTGTGTTAAATGAGATTGAGATGAGGATGGAGTGGGAGTGAGAGTGGATCGGTAAATTGGAGCAGAGGAAGGAGTTGTAGTTTTGGAAGTCGATGTGGAAGTAGTCGAGGGTATAGTAGGGTGAGGGGTCGATGATGGTTTGGTTGATTTAGATGAATGAGGGAGGTAGGAGGTTTGAGTTTTTGGGATAGGGGGTGATGTCGAGGAAGGGAGAGAGGGGAGAAACATAAGATGGTTGTGGGTGGGGAGTAGGGGAAACAAGGGATGCTGCTTGGGCGTAAGAAATTTTTTTGGTGAAAGATTTGATTTATTGATTGGGCTTTACTGTAAGAGCGACACCCTTTAAATGATGCGCTGTGATTACCACCACAATTGGAACATTTTTTTCTCCTTAGTTTGACCTTGAGTAAAGGGGTAGTGCTCTCCGTAGCTTGGACAAGAGGTGTTATTTGGGCAAAAATGGGAAGTATGGCCATATCCGTTGCATTTAAAACCTCTGGGGGGTTGGGAATGTAAAGTTTAACGTTGTGAAAAGAGTAGCCTATTTGTACTTTGGTGGGGAGGTCAGGAGTAGAAAAGGTTAGTTCAACTGATTCTGTAGGGGTGATTTTTCCTAGTCTTTGGATATTGATAACATCAAAAGGTTTGAGTGCCAAAAGAAGATCAGAATCTGGAATATCAGTAGTAACACCATGAATGATGCCTTTAGTTTCATGTTATTTTGATTGAAGAATTTTAGTGGTGACGGGGATTTTTCAAAGAGATTGGGTGTTTTGCAAAATGGTGGCTTGTGATTTTGAAACTATAAGCGTAATGGAGAAACCTGTTTTGGTGGTGATGAAATCTGGACCTATGATGTTGATGTCTCTTTTTCAACATTAACCGGGTGTATTTTGACTATGTTAAGTTTGTTGCTAAATATATTGACTTAAACAGTTTGTGGTGGGTTCATTTGTTGTTGTTTGTGAGGAAGTGAGGGAGATGATTCATGGGGTCGTTTTCTTCGAAGGGGCTGTTGTTCCCCCAAAGAACCATCCATTGAAATGTTGGGCGAGGACAAGCAAGACGAATAGAGTTTGTGAGGGGAAGTTATAGTCAGGCAGTAGTCAGACCGCGGCTCTAGGTTTTTGATGGATAGAGGGACTCGGGATGTATGATATGGACACACAAAATGATAATATGGTGCCGTTCAACTAAAGTAGGGAAATAGTGCTTGAATCGTAAATGAATTGAGGGGGAAAAACAGAACAAAAGCGAAAAGACTTAACAGTTTGATGTAGGTAATCCCAACACTGATCCGATGTCCATCTGGTAAGGGGGTGTAGTCCATGGGAGGACCAAGTCCTACCCAAAATTCAATAAGAAAATCCTATAATAAGGATTTTTATATTACAACTGTGATTAGGAAAACAAATAAATGGGTGCCGTCAAGAATAACAAACTACTCTGAGGTAATAAACTCGAAAAGAGAACGAAGAAATATTGACGCGAAAATTGAAGAAACATGCACAACACGTCCGTATACTACGGTGTCCGATGTCCTAATCTGACAGTTATCTGTTGTTGTTGTTGTTGATTCAAAATTTAACGCTGTTTGGCTTCTTTTGGCCATGTACAGTGAAAGGCGGTGGAATTGTTCTGGTTAACGCGGGACAACGTATTGAAGGGTTCTTTTTGTGATGTATGAGCAGAGAGTTACTAGCTGTAAATAGGCCCCTTTTTGTTTTTTTAATTTAGATAATAGGAAAAGAAACAATAAATAGTGCCCTTTTTGTTAAAGTAAGAACAAAAGAATCCATAAAGATCCCATTTCGATGCACACATGGGGGTACCTAAATAGGGAAATATTAAGGAGGAACAAAAGAAAACTAAGTGCAGAGATGAGGGAAAGAGGATGAATAATACCAATTTGATAGATCATCAATTAAAATGGAAAGAAAGTAGTGATAATAAGTTAGTTGTTGATAACAAAACGTTTGGTAGTGAGAATATAAGTGATGGTAGTTTTGATAATAGCAGATTTTTAATGTCTAGATATTATTTGGCTTGTTTAAGTTTGCTTGTGAGAGGAATGCGCTGGGAATGATTCTTCGGGCATACAAACATGTAATGATAAATGTTTTCTGTGGAATGGCAGAAATTACAGTTGGGATTTATTAAAATTGAGAGGGGGGTTACACAAAGCTATTGAGGTTAGGATTCGGTCTGAAAGAGTATTTGGATGAAATATTTGGGTTTTAAAATCTAAATTAGGTTTGATTAGTTTATATGAAGAGTTTAATGAGTTCCAATATTGTTGCCATGTTTGGGCGATAAGATCCTTAATGAGGAGATAGTGAGTGAGAAATGGGTTGAATAAAGGGATCAGTATGTGATTGTTTAGCTGCTGAATCTGCAATTTCATTACCAAGGATCCACAATGTGCTGGAATCAATGTTATTGAAGCAGTTGAGTTTTGGTAAGAAAGTAAGGAGGAAAGATATTGGATTTCTTTGATGAGGGATTAAGGATTTTACATTTAAAAGCTGTAATGACTGATAGGAAATCTGTGAGAGTTATGGGGTTGATGAAATTGAATTGAAGAGCTAATATTAAGGCATTGATTATAAGCAGTGCTTCAGCTGTAAAGAAATAAAAGAAGGGCTGAATTGGGTAGATTTGATGTATTGAATGGACGGAATAGTTAGAGTAAAGGAAGTACTGACATTATTTTTGGAACCTTCTGTATAGATGTGGAAGGAATTGGCTGGTAGGTTGTCAATGAAATCAAGCGCCAGAGATTTGTTAAATGATGGATTTTTATGATATATTTCTTCTGGTAATTTGGTATTGATAATAGGGTTAGAAAAATGGCAAGGAGGAACAGGTCAGGGAGACGCAAAGGATATTATAGAAATATGTTGTGAGCAAGGGATGGTGAAAGGACTGATAGTTTTACGTTATCTAGAAGTGTAAGAATTCCAGGTTTCTTTAAAAATGAATTGGGGTGGGGAGGGGGGGGGGGGGGGAGGTTGTATGTGACAGCTCTAGCTTGATATCTAAGGGTGGCTTTGAGTATTTGGAGATAAATGGGTGGAAAACTAGGGGATACCTGAAGGGAATTTATAGATGTAGATTAGTGTGTTCTAGTAATGGCTCGGAGCGTGGCTGATCGTGCTTTCTCTAATTTGAGGAGGGCTGTCTCAGATGCAGTGATTATGACTGGGGCCCCATAAAGGATATGTTGCAAAGAATGGGTTGCATGTATTTTGCAGGATGTCTGCTTGTTTGTGCCCCAGGAGGTGCCGCTTATGTATCAGAGGAAGTTGGTGACCTTCTGACATTTTGTAACTGTGCGCTGCGTGTGTTCCTTCCAGGTAAGACCTTTATCAAGATTGATACCTAAAAATTTAACGGAATCGTGTTTTGGTATGGGTTTCTTATCAATAAAGAAAATGGAAGTGTTGTGAGCTTTATTTGTACCAAAATGATTTGGTTAATTTAGAGGATAATTTGCCAGTAACCAAGATGGTTATATCATCAGCATATACAGTAGCAGAAGAAGGAATGGGAATATCATTTCTAAAGATGTTGAAGGAAGTAGGAGACAAAACACTCTCTAGAGGTACTCCATTTTCTGTACTGTGAGGATTGGATAAGGTTTTATTAGCTTAACTTGAAAATTTCCGTTTGATAAAAAGTTGAGCATCCACTTAAGTGCTAAACCTGATATACCTAACTGTTCTGATATACCTAACTGTTGAGCTTTCTATGGAGGCTCTGTTTGCCATATCGAATGCTTTGGAGATGTCAAGCATGTTTGTTTTGTTAGATATCAAACCTTTGTTAATGGAGTCAGAGATGAGAAGGATGTTATCAATAGTAGTGCGGTGAGGACGATAAGCAGATTGCTTGGGATTAAAAAGGTTATTGTGATGCAAGTGCCAAGAGATTATGTTATTATGGATGGAGAAGCAACAGAAGTAAGACGTATGGGACGGTATGAAGAAGAAAGGTGGGGGTTGTGGCCAGATTTATGAATGGGAATAATGATAGAGGTGTTCCAAATAGGAGGAGTTTTTGATGAGATCCACCACTGATTAAAGATTTGAAGCAGTACCTCAAGGGACTCTGTGGGAAGGTTGTAGAACAATGAATAGATTAAAAGATCTTTACCAGGGGTGGAGTTTTTAGTTTTGTTAACAGATGATAAGATTTCGTTAAGGGTTAAAGGTTCATTGAGGCGGGAGTTAATGTGAGAAGGAATAGATTGAGTATAAGAAATAGACTCTGGGTTGTAATCTGAAGGAAGATTTGTATCAGAGATAATTTGGGCATGATATTCAGCTAAATGATTGGTGATTTATTGGTTGTTCCTGTTCAAGTTAGACGGGGTTTCCTGAAAAGTGCACACGCATGCGCGGTGTTTATTGCTGAAGTAAACAAACACATTTACATATCATAACATCCCCCGTTAATTCAAACTGAGGAATAAACTTTACATACAAATATATTGGTTTAAACATGCAATATGTAACGTTAATGAATAGCAAAAACTGGCGATTATTTGGACCTTCTTTTAAATCACATTTGACTTAAGTTAAACAAACATAACTCACATTAGCCTGTATTACATGCGAATGTCTTGTAATCATATGTTCAAAATTGGAACATGCATCACTGTGGTACGTAGTGTTTCAGGTAACTTGGTCGTTTTACAGTTCGACCTGACCTTGTTTTGGTTGCGTTCATGCCATTGTCAATGGTTGGCTCAACAGCCTTGTTATCGTTTTCTTCGCGGTCAGCCTGACCCCCTTGCTGAGTGGGCACTTGTTTGTCATTTGGGGAGTCTGGCGGTTTTGTACCCCTGTCCTGGTCATTGTTGATCCCTGCTGGTGGACCTTCGTGTGTTTTGCGGAGATGAACGCGATTTCTGCGATATGCGCCTGAAGGTGCTTCAACCATGTATGATCGCTCATCGAACCTGCGACGCACAATGGCTTTCTCCCAATTTTTCTGCCCATGGACTAGGGGCTGCATTCGGACTGTATCTCCTTCATCTAGTGGTGGGAGATCTTTCGCAGGTTTGTTATAATATTCTGCTTGTTGCTTCGCTCGTCTTTTCATGCTTTCGTGCTCGTTCACCACTCTGGGCTGGAGGAGTGATGATTTTGTCGGCAGAAGTGTGCGCGTGCGGCGATTCGTGAGGCGTTGGGCTGGACTTGTATTCAGCCCTTGAGAAGGCGTATTACGGTGGTCCAACAATGCTAGGTAATGGTCGGAATGTACCTTGTTGCTCTTTGTCATGAGTCGCTTGGCCGTTTTGACTGCGGATTCGGCTTTACCGTTCGCTTTGCTATTCCCTGGACTGCTACAGAGATGCTCAAAGTCCCATTCCTTTGCGAACTGTCGGAAAGCCGCTGCTATGAACTGCGGGCCGTAGTCGCTCACGACTTGCGTAGGGCTGCCATATCTCGCGAAATGTGCTTTCAGCTTGCGAATTACAGTGTGGCTGGTTGTATCCTCGAGGTGATCTACCTCAAAGAAATTGCTGTGGTAGTCGACGGTCACGAGATAATCTCTCCCATTCCATGAAAACAGATCTTTGCCAACTCTTTCCCATGGCCTTGTGGTTATTTCATGGCTCATGAGTGATTCTTTTTGTTGGCTACTTTCATATGTGCGACATACATCACAAGTGGCAATGAACTGGTCATTCCGGGCCAGAACAGCGATTCACAAGCTCTTCGTAGGCACCCTTCGATACCCAGATGCGAGGAGTGAATCTTTTCTTTCATTTCTTTGCGTAGGCTCACAGGAATTATCACTCGCTCTCCCTTGAAGATCAAACCATCTTGCACTGCTAGCTCGTCCCTATAGCTGTAATAAGGACTTAGCTGCTCTGGGAGTGTATCACGCTCACTGGGCCATCCGTTGATAATCACGCGTTTCAACAATTGTAGCGCGGAATCTGTTGCTGTTTCACTACGAATCTGCTGGAGGCGCTCATCGCGAATCGGCAAATGGGACACCATGTTGACTTCTTCGAATGTGTTCCCATTGCCTGGGGAACCACTAACAGCACGCGATAGTGTATCTGCGAGATACATTAGCTTTCCTTGCTGGTAGGTGATGTCGAAGTCGTACCTCTGCAGGCGAAGGAGCATCCCTTGAAGGCGCTTGGGGGCTTTCACTAGCGATTTTTTTACTATCATCTCGAGCGGCTTGTGATCGCTGATCACCCTCGTGAAGCGACCAAACGTGTATTGGTGAAAGCGTTCCATCGCAAACACCACTGCGAGCATCTCTTTTTCAATGGACGCGTAAAGCGATTCCGTGTCGGTGAGTGCTCTGCTCGCGTACGCTATGGGACGTCCGTTTTGTAGTAGCGCTGCTCCCAAGCCCTTGTTGCTCGCGTCACACTCAATCGTGAGCTCTTCCTTGGGGTTGTAGTAAGCGAGCACTGGGGCTTGGGACACCATCTTGCTCAGGTAGTTGACAAATCCGACTAGCCTCTGCACGCCCTCTACGTCTGAAGGGGATGGCATGCTGAGGACATCGGCGACCTTCTTCGGGTCTGGTTGGAATCCCTCACTGGTTACCACGTGCCCGAGGAAAGGTATCGCTGTCGCTCGAAAGACGGACTTGGCTTTGTTGAGCTTGATGTGCTTTTCAACACAGCGTTGTAGCAGTTGATCCAGCTTTGCATCATGATCGACGATCGCTTCGTCCATACTGGGTCCCTTGCCATATATCAAGATGTCATCGGCGACGCAAATCACTCCCGGGAGCCCCTCGAGTGCATGGTGTAATCTTCGCTGGAAGATTTCTGATGATACGCTTGTACCAAATGGGAGGCGACGCCATTGGTACCGTCCAAAGGACATGTTAAATGTCGTCAGGTCACTAGAAGGCTCATCCAATTTCACTTGCCAGAATGCTGAGCTCATGTCTAACTTGGTGAAGATACAGGCATCGTTGAGATCTGGCAAAATATCTTCAATCACTGGGAGTTGATAGTGTTCACGCTTTAAAGCTTTGTTGAGAGGTCGTGGATCGATGCAGATGCGAAAATCACCATTCTTTTTCTCTGCTACGACAAGTTGGCTCACCCAACTTGTTGGCTTTTCAACTGGTGCTATGACCCCGCGTTTCACCATGTTGTCCAACTCTGCTTTCACCTTTCGCTTTGTGGCATGGGGTAGGCGTCTTGGCGGTAAAGCCGTAGGAGTTACGTCCTTGTCAACTTGAAGGTGTGCTACACCTGGTAGCTCTCCTAGGTCACCGTTAAACACTTCTGCGTAGCGTTCTTCCGGTTTACATGCATCGCCGGTGACAGGGGACGATGCATGAACCCGGTGAAAATTATCTTCGTTTACAGTGATGAGGCTCATGGCTTGGCTCGCTTTGCTTCCCAGTAGGAGCGTGAAGTCCGGTCACGATCACAAATTCTACTAAATATTTTCGCTTTGTCTATGGATTATGCACTTTGATGCGGCACATAACTTCTGCGTCCATTGTGGTCTTGTTCCACATGACCAGTTTCTTGCGTTGCAGTGTGGGTGTGCAGTCAGTACCTTGGAGGTATTTAGCGGGCAAAATGTTCACACTGGCCCCGCTGTCAACTTGAAAGTTGACTGGCCTTTCATTGATTTCCATCACTGCATACACATCATTCTTGGGTTTGACTGAATTGATGGTCACTGTAACACTATCAATGTATTTAGTGCTTGAGTCACTGCTGTAATCGTCATGTGTGTCATCCACTTTATTCGCTTTCTGCTGTCTGCGCATCTTGGCAAAATGGTCCTTCATTCCGCACGAATTACAGTGTTGTCCGAATGCTGGGCATCGCGCGCGATCCCTCGGGTGATCCCTGCCACAGTATTTGCATCCTTTGGCCCATCCACGTGTGCTACGGGCTGTCCCAGCCTGGCCAGTGCTGGTCTGCGGTCTGGGTTGGCGCCATCTGGAGCCTTTCCCCGGCGATTGTTTCATTTTGTGGATTGCGGCCGACTGCCCATTTGCGCTTGTGTCTGCAAATGCTTTCAAATGGGATTCTGCAGTTTCCGAGCTCTTACAGATATCAATGCAAATACCAAGGGTGAGTTTTCGTTCTTGTAGGAGTCGCTTTCTGGTTTGCGCATCATGAAAACCTTGCACAATCCTGTCTCGAAGGATGCTATCTGCCATGCATTGGCAGAAGCTGCAAGACTTGGCTAGCTTCCTCAAATAGGTAAGAAATGTGTCGAATGACTCACTTGGCTCCTGTGTTCTCTTGTTAAACATATAGCGTTCATTTTGTTTCATTCTTGACACCAACAGCATAATCCTCGAATGCTTCGATGATTTTTTCAAGGTTCTTTCTGTCCTCATCTTGTTCGAAAACAAAACTGTTATACAGTTCAAGGCCTGAAGGGCCAATGGTGTGCAGAAACAGGGCCGTTTGATAAGCTGAAGGCTGCTTGTCTAGTTGCGAGATGCCGCAGTAATTCTCCCACATCTGTCTCCACGTGGGACATGCGTCAATTATCCATCGCGTAATTGTCAGCGGAGGAGGCGGTCTAATACCACTGACTGGTGGCGGGCCTGCCGCTGCTCGCGGCGTAGCCTGGTGCGCTGGCTGCTCTGCCGAGTCCGAATCAGACATGACGAGAATATGATGCCTGAATCTAGGTCAAAATGTTCGCAAAAATGACCGACATCCAAATCAATCGGTTCCTGACATAATCGCTAGTCTTCGGCTACCATGAATTTTACTTCAGAACAACGGGATCCGCCGAAAAGTGATATTTTTCGGCCCCACCGCTGCTACCATGTTCAGGAGTTTCCTGTAAAGTGCACACGCATGCGCGGTGTTTATTACTGAAGTAAACGAACACATTTACATATCATAACAGTTCCCAGTGTAAAAGTTTTCATTTTGAAGTTTAAGAGGAGGGATGCGAGATTGAGAATATTTGCCTTTGAGCCTGTTTACTGTTTTCCAGAGTTCTTTAAGATTTGGAGAGTTCAGAGATGAGCATTTATTGTGCCAGAAGAAGCATTTTGTTTGTTTTTAGAGTGAGTTTAACAATAGCTGATTCTCTTTTATACCGAATATAATTTTGAGGGATTTTGTGATAATAATATTCAGTTCTTGCTTTGTTTCTGGATTTTATAGCAGAAGAACAGGAGTCAGTCCACCATGGGTGAGACTTAGGTTGATTTTGTTGTGTGATGTAAAGGGAATAGATTCATGAGCGATATTAATGATTTCCTTGTAAAAATTATCATAAGAAGTGAGGAATCGGATGAAATGATGGTAGCAGTTAATTTTTTTAAACATATTTTTTTGAAAAGAGGCCAATTGGCTTTATGGATATTTAATCTTGGTTAAGGAGAAGGTATATTAGATTAAATAGGGATGTTATTAGACATTGAGATTATAGAGTGATCACTCCCCATTGTGTTGACGTAAATAAGAAAAAAAAAATTGTGAGAAATATCATTAGACGAGAGAAATAAATGAAAGTGAGTGGGAGTGTTATCATTATGAATGGTTTGGTTCCTATTCAGAATGATTTTGAAAAGAGAGTTACCATGGCAATTAGAGGAAGAGTGGTGCCAGAAGGAATGATGGGCATTGAAGTCTCCCGATATTATTGAATGAGGGAGGTCAAAAATAGGATGGTGTTGGTCGGGATCAATAGTTGGATTTCTGTCATAAATATTGTAGATGTGATATGTTTGGTTAGCAATGTTGATTTTAATGGTTTGATGTTCAAGGACTGATGGTAGATTAATAATGGAAAAGGGGATTTCTTCATGGATTAGCATAGCTAGACCTCCATGATCGGAAGAGAGACAATCATTTATAATGGTAAAATAATTGGGCTTAAGAAAAGTTTCTTATAGACAAATAACATTAGCTTTGGGATTTGTTTTAATAAGAAAATTAGAGAATTCGTTTAATTGCGAGCGGATACCTCTGCAATTCCATGACCATATGGATAAGTGATGATTGGGCCTGAAATAAGGGACGGTTGGGTTAATTGCAAAATATTGGGGAACTGACCATGAAAGCTAGGATTAGGGTTGTAAGAATAGTAATGTTAGCTGTGAATGGGAAAAGATTCAGATTGGTATAAGTACGATAAGAAGTGAATAAGATCTACTAAGAAGAGGAATGTTCGATGATTTAGTGTATTTGACTAGTGACTTGAGCGTGATGATTTATAGCATAAGCAATTGTGTGAGAGGCAATGTTGACTTTAAGGAGTTCAAAGTAATAATGGCAAGAGTTTTAGATTTTTTTTCAGCAGATAGGGGAGATGATAAAATGGCTGTTGACAAGTAGACAAAATCTGAGAGTAATTGTTGAGATTGTTGCTGTGTTGGAGGAATGTTAGCTGAATGGGGAGATGAAGAGGGGATGATGTGATGAGGAGGGGATGAGATTGGAGACACTTGTTTGGGCAGTTCCGATGTTGAGATGGATGGTGAGGTAAGCGGAGTGGCTGGAGGAAAGGGTTGAACAAGAGGTTGAGATTGGGCCTTGGGGGCAGGCTTAATATGAAAAGACGTAAGGGCAAGGGGTTGGAAAGGAGGGGAGGGTGGGACTAGAGAGGTATCAGTTTTAGCCTTGGCGTATGCTTTGCAGCCTTTGAAGGCAGCACTATGGAGCACTTTTTGATTAATGTTGAACATTCTGAAAATTGATGATGTTTCCCACAACTTGGGCAAGAGGTTGTGTTAGGACAGTAGGTGATAGTATTGCCAAACTGATGGGAGACCGCGTTGCGGTTTTCTCCGAGAGATGGCGGCACAGAGCAATGTGGTCCCAAGCTTGACCGGAAGTTATCAGGTTATGCGCTTACTTCGCGGTTTTGCCTCACTTCGACGAATAAAATTTCTCGCAATATGTCACGCGGTCATGGGATATTTGATGGTGACGAAATTTATGGTAAAGCTGTCACTGTCAATGCGCTGTGCGTAGCGGACGAGCATATCCGAAACGCTGTGAAACGAGCCGCCCAGCGACGGACAACTGGCCAAGTCGAGATCAAAGAGACCCAGGTATATCATTTTCTAGGCCACTTTTTCTACGAACAAGAACCGTAACACAATGAAGGTGGTGGTGGGTGCTACACCAGGAGGCCTAGTGTCCTATGTGTCTCCCTATTATGGCGGCACAACCAGTGACAGGCAGGTGATGGAAAAAACTACCAGAAATGTGTGACCAGGGTGAATCGGTCACCTAAGATGTCACCGTAAATATAAAAAACCTTTTTCAGTAAGAAGAATCAGCTGACAGGGAGAGTGGTGCAGAGAGACCGGAAGATCTCCTCCAGCAAGAGCGTGCACATTAAGCGGATAATAGGATTGGGAAAAATCTTCAAAATCCTGGTGGAACATATGATCCACTGTGAGGTCCAAATTTCCTCTGACATAATCTTTGTTTGTTATATATTATGTAACTTTCGGCAGTGCATCGTCCCCACAACTGCCTATGGTGAAGTTTAGTTTTTGTGAAGTGTGACTGTGTATGTTTTTAAGTCTATCCATCTCAGGGTGTGATATTATATAAATCTCAATGAAAGGTGATATGTAGTAGTCCATTTATACCATGTGCCTTATAATGTAATCTATAATAACCCTACACGTGAATACTGTTGAAGAAAAAAATGTTTTTCACCTTATTCATGTTTGTCCCTTTCATTGAATAAGTGACTGTGGAACACCCAATGGGTTAATTGTTTATAATTCAATTAAAACAATTTGTACTTTTCAAGTTTCAAGAGTTTATTATACATTCCACCACATGCAATATGCAGATAAATGATTCCTTAAAGAAAAAAGAAATCAGTGCACAAGAATACTCAGTAAGAGAAATTGTGGAAAAAAAATTGAATCAAGTATAGCATCTTTGAAATAGTCCCTGAAAAACACCTCTAACTTTGAAATCATAGAAGTAATAAAATCATCGTCACGGGTAACTGGAACAATCTCCATACTCTGAGACGTAAACACCACAAGGATGACAAAGTTGACTGTTCGTACAAAACAACTGGCCCTGAATTTGGTAATAGTAGACATGTTGGCTTTAAGGATGAGCTGTTCTCATTGACCAGGTATGGCACTGAGACAGGTTTGTACCTGGTACTGTAGTGACACTTGACCTCAACAATCATGTCATCAGACACAACCCCTTCTGGATCTCTGCAGATATCGAATATGTGTTAGTTCTTCGAGCTTGTCGAATCTTACAATCCGTGAAAGTTAACGTTCGTTTCGTTCGTTCTAGTTCTAATCAAAGCCGTTTTTGGCATCAGTGGCCATGTACGACTATAAGTTATCGTTTGTTTGTTTGTTTGTTCAAATAATAGTCGTTTTTAGCCACGTAGGCTATGTACGACTATAAGTTATCGTGTGTGAGTGTGGTTTATATAAGGCTTTGATTTAATGGCTTAAAGGCCCAGGTTAAATGTCACAATACTAAAATCACTCAGTGTCACTTTCTGACACTGGCGCTCGGAGACCTAATATGGGTATCTATCGGGTAGAGTAAATAGTAAATTCATAGCTGAAGTCCATATCTCAACAACACGAGAAAATATCATTATAAAATTACCCAGAACTGTTATTCATATTTTGAAAGTACATTCTAGGAAAGTTGGGTTCATGTTTGTCAACTAAACACGCGTAGGCAGACATATGGCTATCAGTATCGGATACCATGATCACGGCAGGCGATGTTTGAGATATTAGAACGCAATAACATTTCATTATAACAATTATGGTAAGTTTGGTAAATATACGATATTCCCAATTACGATTCTGGTATCATTTGGAGCTCTTAACTCAATCTTGCCTCTTCAAGACAAAAGTGATATTTGAAAGATACCACAGTCATCAGGTTAACTTCCGGGGTATCTGGCATTAACAAGGTGAGCAGAATACCATCTTTACTTATTCAAACACAGTAGGTGGTGAATATCTTTAGCTTTGAGGTACTGTCGTCGTCTAGTATATTTTAATATCGTCCACGTTGATCTTGATATGATCGTTCTCCCTGTGGGTCTAGGGATTGAACAGGCCCACTGTATCCTCCTACAACATGTTGGCCGTGGTTTGCCCCTCGCATTGGATCCTGATGGTTGGGTAGAGTTGTTCTTGCGAGGGCCATATCTGCATCATACCACTCTGGTCTGAACTTCACCTAGACGCGAGGCTGGAATGGCTTTTTTTCCATTTATCCTAGAAGGCGGCTGCTCAATTATGTCAGTCTTATCTCTTCATATTCATCCCACCTATTGAGGCGCCATATAACACATAAATGTGGGTGTGCCGTTAAACCCTATTCTTACATGCATACTAACCCACAACTATCGCAATCAAGTACACAAGACCATCAGTGCCACAGAGCAGGCAACTTTGATGACGGATCATAGAGATAAGGTCAGTAAGTTGCGATACTCTGTGAATATCACTTCCCTTGTATCCAACCTTGGTGAGCTGCCCGTCAATACATGCTATACCGGTCAGGGTCTTTATACCACTCATGTGGTGAGAGATGTTTGGAGGGGCTTGGAACATGAAGTTGTGTTGTTCCCCTCCCTTGAATTAGGGACAAACAGGGTTCTCATGGACGCATCACGACAAGTAAGCCAACTGTCTGTTGCACCACCTCCATCATTTAAGAATACCTGCCCCCTGCCCTCATGTATATATACTCCACCCCCCTACCTGATGTATATATACCTGCCCACTACTTGATGTATATATACCTGCCCCCTACTTGATGTATATATACCTGCCCCCTACTTGATGTGTATATACCTGCCCCCTACCGGATGTGTTTATACCTGCCCCCCACTTGATATATATATACCTGCTTCCTACCTGATGTATGTAAAGCTGATACGGTGTTTCAGGTGTAGACGATGTGTTTGTCTTTGTCAACACGTTTCGACTGAGCAGGGGCTTGGCGTGTCTTCAGGCACGCACGAGGCACACGATGTGGACAGCAAGCAAAGCTACATTTTTCACTTCCTTCACCACAGCTGCAGCCTTCACGGCCAACATAGCCTCTTCCGTAACCACTCTCCTCTCTTATACCTGAGCCCTACGCCAAGCAGTTGTGT
This sequence comes from Urechis unicinctus, assembly GCA_034190875.2. Classification (NCBI taxonomy): domain Eukaryota; kingdom Metazoa; phylum Annelida; class Polychaeta; order Xenopneusta; family Urechidae; genus Urechis; species Urechis unicinctus. The sequence goes on along the minus strand of CM067358.1, from coordinate 70,447,470 downwards.
ATAGAGTGGATTTATAAGTGTGTGTGTGTGCGGGGGGGAGGGGTTTGTATAAAGCGGGGTGGGGGTTGATGCAGTAGTATATGCTCAGATCCAGAAAAATGTATGTGGTTGTCATGCTTGATGTATGATTGCCCTGTGGTTGTCATGCTTGATGTATGATTGCCCTGTGGTTGTCATGCTTGATGTATGATTGCCCTGTGGTTGTCATGCTTGATGTATGATTGCCCTGTGGTTGTCATGCTTGATGTATGATTGCCCTGTGGTTGTCATGCTTGATGTATGATTGCCCTGTGGTTGTCATGCTTGATGTATGATTGCCCTGTGGTTCTTATGCCTGATGTATGATTGCCCTTTTGTTTTCAAGTTTTATGTTTGATTGTCTTTCAGATTCCAGCGGTCCATGATGGGTTGTTTATGTCGTTGATTGTCATCTGTTGCTGGCTCATGGTGTGTTGTATCATGCCACCAACTATAATCCTCTGGGCGCAGTACATCGCACCGTGGGAAGTCTCCTGCTATGACAAGTACGACTCATAGTCCCGTCCTCCTACTCTCTGATTAACTTCAGGTACAGGTGTATATTTCATGATTTCAAAATAAAGGTAAGATATTCATGCGAAGTGTTTGTTTACATGTGTCATTGTCGTCCTGGATACAGTAAGGTGTCACCATGGCTGCGAGTGCCTGTTGAATACCAGTTGTTTGGGTGTGTTGCTGAAGATTCTCTGGTTACTAAAGATAGTTGTCAAACATCTGACAGCAGCAGCAGCAACCAGCTGGTCCAGTTTGATAATCCTGCTATCCAGGATCAGGAGTCCACTTCAACTGAAGTCACAAAAAGTAAGTGAAATTCATTTTGTTCTCTACAGGAACCAACTATTCCAGCTGCATTCCAGCCAAACCTCTTATCCAAAAATAATGTCTTTCATCTTTTCATACATAATATAGTTGCTTGAGACTCTTTTTCAATTGACTGACCTTCAGGGAGAGAGGTCACAGAGGGTGAAGAGGTCACAGAAGGTGAGGATGGGGGTATAACTCTGCAGTTCCCAAGCTCTGCATCATCGACAGTATCTACGGCAACAGAGGCATCTGTTGACTCGTCCAAGGACAGCAGGTCAGGGGAGGCTTATAACCTGACCTCTCTCCTTCAGGCTGTTGTCTATCGCTGTATTGCCCAGCCTGTGGTGAAATATCGCTGGTTCATGTTTGGTAAGCCTTGTCTATGTCATCTGCTTTATGGCCTATGTAATTGTTGGCATTTTTGAATTAAGGGGACACTTGTTGTTAGTATAACTTGTGTGTAATTAACGGGGGTACTTGTTGTAAATGTCAGGGGATACTTACTGTTAGTGTCACTTGTGTGGATTTCAGGGGGGTACTTGGCAGTACTTGTGGCATCAGTTAGCCTGATCACCCAGCTCAAGTTTGCATCGAAACCTCCTCAGCTCTTTGACTCTGACAGCAACCTGCAGAAATTGATTGATCTGACGGCCAACTTCAGTCATCAGAGCATTACATGCGATCACTGCTCCGCTATCTTTGCTGTGAGTCATTCATTACGCTTAACCCGATTACAATCCAGCATATATCAACTCTGTGATAAAGACTGATATGTGATTTGTTTTATAATTGATGCTGCCCTGGATAGACCGTTGTTATCATGATATTGTCCTGTATAGACTTGTGTGATGTCATCACGGTGATGTGCTGTCTTTGTAGACTGGAGGCCCATCATATGTTGGGGATATACCCCAAGGTGTCCTTCCAAACATGCCAGGAGGAAAGCAGCCTCAACCAAACCAGCCAGAATCAAACCCACACATTTCCAGGCCATCTTCATCCACCGCTGCTGTGACTCCTCCCACCAGGTTATCATCGTCCTCTGCCTCCGCAACCCGTAGCAGTGCATCCCGTACCACATCTTCCAGTCTCTCACGTCGGACATCAGCAGCCACAACGTCGCACCTGCCAGATATCTGTGAATCAATCTTTTCTAAAATGAAGGCTGTTGATTTTTTTCCTCTTCTAGAACCACCAGTACAGTGAAAGATGATAAATTTGGGATTCATCTAATTACCTAGTGATTAATGTTTGATCTGATTGAAATGATAGGGCTTGTTGAACCACTGTAACTGAACAGTGTGAGTAGGGTGAGAGGTCAGGAATGTAGTTAACCGCTCTCATCATAGAGTGGGGGTGGGTTGAGATAGAAAGGGTGTAGTTTACCACTCACACCATAGAGTGGGGATGGGATGAGGTAGAAAGGGTGTAGTTTACCGTTCTCACCATAGAGTGGGGATGGGATGAGGTAGAAAGGGTGTAGTTTACCACTCACACCATAGAGTGGGGATGGATAAGGTAGAAAGGGTGTAGCTTACACTCTCACCATAGAGTTAGGGTGGGATGAGGTAGAAAGGGTGTTGTTTACAGCATGCCTCATCATTCTTGTAAGCTTGCGTGAGTGATGAGTTCAGTCACTCATAAGTCCGGCCATAAGACCAATGTTCATCTCCCCATGCTACTGGGTTTAAATATATTGCAAGCTGAAATGATGGTGCTGTGCTCATTACAGTGACAGCCTGAGGGAATTAAAATGTTCCTCTTACCTGTCGTTATCCGTGTGTCAACAGCTCCGTTTAGAAGTGTTGGTGATGTCACCCGAGACCGGCCATCCACCCCACCACCAACCCCGGTCTAGCCAAGGTTGACCCCTGCCGTGAAGACGAGTGCCATGCCACTACCAGTACCAGTCTAGAAGTCGGGGCTAGCATTTTCATTGTGTTTGGCATCAAAGGCATTGATCGCAGCAATGTTTCCCGAGGCCAAGTCTTAACTGAGAAGGTACTTTTAAATGCTATGGTTATTTGTTAGGTTTGGGGTTTGTGTTGTTCTGTGGTGTTTCTTACACATTGTGAGGTGTTACGTATGAGTATGCTTCCTGTCCCACTTGTCCAACATAGGACCATCTGATGTGAAGTTTTGTCTATTCAGAACCACTGCTTGTTCCATTTACAGGGCCAGACTATTTATGATACAGAATTTGAAGGAAACTTTTCCCTCACAACCAGTGGCTATTTCAACTTGAAAGCTTTGAAGGAACTATGCCTTGTGTGTAAACTGATCGCGAATAAGACTGATATGGTTGTGGAAGGCAGTGGGCAGTGTGTCCCTTCATTGGGGTCATGTAAGCACATTATTTATTCATTAATTACTATATGCATCACATCAGCATTTGATCTGGAGAGAAGACCACTTTATCGAAACAGAAGTGTATATGTATTATGATTTTAATGTGTTGATCTCTGAAGCAAAAGATGGAAGTCTGGCTCTGCTCCGAACTTACCTGGATATCATCCCTGAATGCAACGACCTTCCAACGAACCGGAGAATCAACGGCAAGTGGATGCCATCTCGAGCCATGGCTGGGATCACAAAGGAGAGTTTGAAGTGGATTGCTTTTGCTTTTCATTCCGTAAATTTTCTTATTTAATCTTAATCTGATTCTGTTTCCTTTAGTTTTATCATAGTTTATAGTTCATAAATCCCCTCCATACATATCTGGCATTGACCATTGCTGTTCTCCAGACCACATACAAGGGGCAGTCCTACTTCAGAGCATACGATGACTACCAGAAATGGAATTCATTCATCGAGCACATTAGACGCAACATTTTGTCACCAGACTCTCCACTTACTCACATGTATCAGACTTCAGAGTTCTGGCCACAAGTAAGTGTGGACCACTAAGATATACTTGCACGTTTGTGATTCTGCTCGTGAAGCAGGTGCTGCAGTTTGTCATGTCACTGATGCCGAGTTCAATGTGACATTGGAAAACGTGCATTTTGTTCCCATCGTTAAATGGTGTAGAGGTGAAGGTTGTGTTTGAGATGGGGAAGAATGAAGTGGATTGGTTGGATATGAACCCCCCCCATTTTCCATGTTAGTGATGAGAATGGTGGGGAGTTAAGAGTTGGTTGCTATTGGTGATGAGGATGATGGTGGGTGAGAGTTGATTGTCATTTGTGATGAGGGTGGTGGGAGTTAGAGTTGGTTGCTATTGGTGATGAGGATGATGGTGATTGTAATTTGTGATGTGGGTGCCAACGAGTTCTCTTTTGCTTATTTTGGTTTGTGGTTCTCATTTTTTGTATACATGCTGCATACTTGATGACTGGGTTAAAATTATATGTCAACTTGGCTGCAATTCATTTTCATCATTCACACACAAATACATGTGTTAGTCATTGTCAAAGTTCCCTGTGACCTCTTGGCTAGTCCTGTGATTTGTGTTTGTAGCACCTGACCCACCCTGTGTATGTCAGGTGATGATGGAGGTTGTGGCCGTGAGCAGCGCCATCTATGGGCTCGTCTTCTCCCTTGTCATCTGCATTGCGGCAGTTGTTGTCTTCACAGGACATGCCTCTCTTCTCCTCATCATCACTGCCACTATACTGGGTGAGGTTAACTTAGGTTTTTGTGTTCTTTGAATTTTGTCAATCTATCAGCTCCTCTCATTTCATTGGTGCAGATGTGACTGTCCAATGTTGTATTAGTAATTAACTGTTTGTTTCAGGTGTGATAAGTTTAGTAATTAATTTTCTCAGGTGTAATAAACTGCTTGTCTCAGGTGTGATAAGTCAGGTGATTAACTGCTTGCCTCAGGTGTGATAAGTCAGGTTATTAACAGCTTGCCTAAGGTGTGATAAGTCAGGTTATTAACTGCTTGCCTCAGGTTGCCTTAAGGCCTGTGATAAGTCTGGTACTGGCCATCTTCTACTTGATTGGTTGGGAGGTGGGTGCTGTAGAGGCTGTGTCGCTATCAATCCTCGTTGGTTCATCTGTTGATTACTGCGCCCACCTTGTGGAGGGCTTCCTTCTGGCTAGACGTTACACGCCTCCCCATGCCAAGGTGAAACATTCATTGATCATTCACCCGTAGGATTCCACTTTTGATGTTAACACCCTACTTTATGATGCAGCATGAACTGTGGGCATTGTGTTACAGAGTGAGAGTGGAGTGCGACAGTGGCGCAGCCTGGCGTCCATGACACACATTGGTATCTCCATCATCAGCAGCGCCCTCACCACAGTCATAGCCTCCATCCCCCTCACACAAACCACCATCGTGCCCTTCTCCAAATTCGGACAGATTGTTGCCATCAACACGACCGTGTCCATTGTTTATTCCCTCACAGCCTGCACTGTATTCCTCAGCTTGTTTGCACCTGCACACTTCATCAACAGTTGGAGGTCGACCTTGATTGCCTTTGTGGCTACCTGTGTTGTTGTTGCCACTGGTTTTGTGGCTGCTTTTGTTGTGTTCATATGTGGATATCACATCCCAGGTCCTAATGGTGAGGACATATTTTCTGTCCCCACATAGGTGCAATTTTAGGAGCACTGGTTTACTTTAAAGTTATCTGTCTGGACACATTCAAATGTGGTTTATCAAAATCTAACTTTGTCTCACTAACCACCTAGACTGCCATTTGGTTAAACCATTTGGCTTTGGTGCACCTGGTTAAGCAGTGGCTTCAGTATATATCACACACAGCGTCTGCTTAAATCGCTTTCTCGTTAGTTCTCAGGTTCAGGTAATATATTCTTGTTATATGTTTGCCTTTTTACTCATCAGTTCTTAGTACAGGAACTTGTCATGGGAACACAGGGATGAAACTGTTGTCGTGGGAACACAAGGATGAAACAGTATTTTGTCATAAACACAGGGAAGAAACAATAATTGTTTATCTTGGGTTGAACACCTTAAACATTCACAATTAAGTATGCGTATTAAGTCGTGTATCACAGTTTGACCTTTGAGGTCATTTCAACGGTCATGTCTATCATGTATGACCTATTTAACCTCCAACAGAAAAACCCGTCTCACCATGCAAGCTCACATAAAGATACTTTTGGATCTATTTTCCCTTGACCAGTTTGGTGATATATTTTGTGATACTATGTGTGATGATGTTTGCATTTTTTGGTAAAGCTGAGTAATATGATTGCTGCATTTACTTAGAACTTAGGGTGACTACCAAAAGGATTCCTTTGCTGCAAGTCACACTGAAAGTGAAGTTGAAATGTTGGCTAAGTTAGCTTATAACTTTAAATTTTTCTCAGTCTCAAATGAAGATATTTTTTATCTCTAAGAACTTTTTTTATGTTGAAGATGACATTTTGTGCATTTCTATATTTATGACTTTGTTGTAAGTAACTAGTCAATTCTGTTTGTGCTCTTGGTTCTTAGTGGTTTATGATTGCTGCATTTACTTAAAACTTAGGGTGGATTCCTTTATTGCAAGTCACACTGAAGTGAAGTTGAAATGTTGGCTAAGTTAGCTTATAACTTTCAGTTAAATTCAGTCTCAAATGAAGATATTTTTTATCTTTAAGAACATTTTTTATGTTAAAGTTGACATTTGTGCATTTCTATGATTATGACTTTGTTGTCGTAACTAGTCAATTCCATTTGTGTTACTTGTTCTTAGTGGTTTATCTGTGATTCTCTGCGGCAAGGTAACAATAAATGGCTACCGTCTTTTGGTGGATATTTTGTGTTGTTATGCAAATTTTGATTAAAAGCAATAACAATAGCAGCTAAGAAATATTCTACCCTCTTGACACATGTGGAAGAGGCAAAGAGCTACCAACTCCTCGATCCTCTTGTTCGTGTTGTGTGTGAACTTCAGCAGTCATCTTACTTGTAGACTTCAATTGATTTTTTTGTGATTCTTGCTCAGAGAAACAAACATACATAAACTAGCCGAAAGTGCCACGTGCACGTAGTCTTAAAGGTATGGTATTATTTGCACAGACTGGGTTAATTAATAGTGTCATAGCTATAAAGACGCTCGGTACCTGGGTCCGGTTCCTGACCAGCAGACGACGTTGTGGTCTTGACTTGTAATAGGCAAGGCACTCGCCCCTGGTGTTTTTATGATCTGATGCCACCTAAGGGGTGAGGGTCCGTGTAGGCAAAGAAACTTCGCCTCTGACAGCGCCGCGCTTTAAGGTTATAAGCAAATTTGCTCCTCGCAATGCAGACAAGGGACAGTTTAAAAAACATAGATTTTCATATCCATAAATGTCTTAATTACCATCAATCTTGCCTAGAGTGCAACAACAGTCATACTCCTTAATCAACAGAATCAACGAAATCCAACACAATTTTTAAATTGTTGTCCAACATGGCTACCGCGCGAATTAAAAAACGTGAGCGATATCACAGCGAATCAACTCAAAAATGTAGCATTGTGGGAGTCGGCCATGTTGAGTTTTTGAACAAAGTTTCTTGATGTGCCGTATTTTAGTGCTCAAACAGAACAATCAGACAAAACTGTAGTAATAGAAACAGTCCTCGTGCCATTTTGTCAATTAATCTTTCATTTTGTCCCAAATGTTTTGGCATGGAGGGCTTTTGTAAGTTTTTAGCGAGTTCATCTGTCATTTTGACTTCGGAACCTCGGAAATTTCACAGGCGTTGGAATGGTTGGTTGTTGTTTCATACTACTGTTTTATACGTAAGTCTACAGATCAAGTTCAATTAGGAGTGATGCTACAGACCAAGTCGCCCCTCTGTTTTGAGTGGTTGTATACTAGTTAATAACGTTGCCTTGTTCTAGCTGTAAAGGCTGGTCTAAAGATATTACAACAGCCCGTTGGTCAGCAGGCTTACTTATTCCTCCCATTTGAGTTGTCCCATTTACAACAGGAAACACGGCTATATCACTAGTATCAGCACCAAAACCAGAATTCCATACGAATGATCTTACCATTGGATCACATGGTTTATCACATGGCACCCTCCTCTCAGCCAATCAGAGCTCGAGAAAAAGTTCGGTCTTTTTCCCATATCACCTCAAACGCACAGTTTGCCATGCGATAACTGCAACCGTGTCGATATATCACCGAGAAACAACTTCACTTGAGATGGTCCCTCACAGAGCACCGCTGCACTAGCATGGCAACACTACGGAGGTTCTTAATATCACGCACACTTTACAAGTCTAATAACGAAGGTTTTCTCAAGAGTCCATTGATTGCCAGCCGCTAATGTGGTTGCGTAGCGCTCATCGGGAAGTCACGGTATTATCCATCTCCCCGGAATCATGCTGAGGCGCGAAATTGTAACACCTGCCGAGCCGTGTCTACTGCGCTACAGTGTTGCTAACATCAAACAACGGCGAAGTCGGCGGAGCTCTGATTGCCGGAGTTGGGAAATTTCTGCAAATCTCACACAACAAATTATCGAAGCATATATTAATCAAATAAACAAACAATAATAGAAACAAAACACTACAGTCACTAGTCGATACTAGGTGATCCAAAGATAGAAACAATACAGAAAAACCCCGCTATCTAAAAGTCAAAAGAAATCTTGATTCGTTTGCCGCCACGCTCCAACCACACGCTATCCACTCCGTAAGGAGCTCTTTCGATGAAGCGTAAAGGAGTCCTTCCCCGTCAGTAGTTGGTAGTATTTCTTGCTTTGGCATCGGTTGAGGAAGGGGAGAAGACACAGAAGCCGACGCTGCAGGTTTTAGTGTTTGAAACATTATGTAACAGGTCTCGACTGGGATGTTTGTAGACCCGAACTGATGTAGAGCCTCCTGGCAGTTATCGACTGTTCATCGAAACCTGCCTCGTAGAACCATGTGCAGCATGTTACTTTCCCGCTGTGGTTGGAAATATTCAGTCGGTCATTTACAATGAAACCACGACAACTTCCACAGACCAATCGGTGTTGAATACCTATGCCCCTGTTACACCAGAGATCCTTCCATCCACCAGTGATTACCAGGCACCTGATGACCAATCTCGTGCGGCAGATGTTCACCTGTCATTTTCAGCAAAAGCAGGAAATCTAGACGCCTAGTTGTCGAGGATGATAATGATGGCGAATCCATTGTTCCTGTTGTCCAAGAATGAGGCCTCAACGAATCCGATGATGACACCTCAGATGAGGAATAATAGGAACAGATATAATGTCTGAGAGGGGACGCCTAACGGGACCGGACCTTATTGGCTTCAACGGGAAGTGCACGGTACAAGCTGGGGACATCCTCGATCAATTTGATCAGAACCTGCGCAGAACCGACACACTTCTCTACCAGGCTTGGCACAAGGTAGAAGCTGTCTATAACATGGTGTTCTGGGTGCAGTCCCATGCAGGCCTATCTTTGACAGAGCCAAACATTGACTCGTTTTCTATGGAGAATCATGATGACTTTTTCTTTCGTCTGAGTAGTGGCATCGATGGCAACGATTACCCTATTGTCCGGTCTGGGCTGCTGGTGACTTGCCTTAGGAGAATCGTTGGCATTGTTATCTTTTTCATTGTCATCCACGTCTTTTCCCTCTTTTAACCATTTATCCTAGAAGGCGACTACTAAATCAGGTCAATCGTATCTCTTCATATTGTTCCTTTTGATGTGTCATATTACACATAAGGGTTGGTGTGCCATTGCACCTTCTACTGACTGACTAACTCACTGACTCACTGATTCACTAACTCGCCCGCTCACTAGGCATAGAGCGAGAAATCTCAGGAACGCTTTCTGGGACGCGTCCCGGTATCCTCACGGTATCCTCCTCCAAACAAAACAGGATCATCTCTAACGCTCACGATATCCTCCTCCAAACAAAACAGGATCATCTCTAACGCTCACGATATCCTCCTCCAAACAAAACAGGATCATCTCTAACGCTCACCGTATCCTCCTCCAAACAAAACAGGATTATTTCTAACGCTCATCGTATCCTCCTCCAAACAAAACAGGATTAACGCTCACCGTATCCTCCTCCAAACAAAACAGGATCATCCTCCTCCACCCAAACAAAACAGGATCATCTCTAACGCTCCTCCTCCAAACAAAACAGGATCATCTCTAATATCCTCCTCCAAACAAAACAGGATCATCTCTAACGCTCACGATATCCTACTCAAACCAAAACAGGATCATCTCTAACGCTCACGATATCCTCCTCCAAACAAAACAGGATCATCTCTAACGCTCACCGTATCCTCCTCCAAACAAAACAGGATCATCTCTAACGCTCACCGTATCCTCCTCCAAACAAAACAGGATCATCTCTAACGCTCACCGTATCCTCCTCCAAACAAAACAGGATCATCTCTAACGCTCACCGATATCCTCCTCCAACAAAACAGGATCATCTCTAACGCTCACGTATCCTCCTCCAACAAAACAGGATCATCTCTAACGCTCACCGTATCCTCCTCCAAACAAAACAGGATCATCTCTAACGCTCACCGTATCCTCCTCCAAACAAAACAGGATCATCTCTAACGCTCACGATATCCTCCTCCAAACAAAACAGGATCATCTCTAACGCTCACGTATCCTCCTCCAAACAAAACAGGATCATCTCTAACGCTCACGTATCCTCCTCCTCCAAACAAAACAGGATCATCTCTAACGCTCACGTATCCTCCTCCAAACAAAACAGGATCATCTCTAACGCTCCTCCTCCTCCAAAACAAACAGGATCATCTCTAACGCTCACCGTCCTCCTCCAAACAAAACTCCAAACTAAAAACAGGATCATCTCCTAACGCTCACGTATCCTCCTCCAAACAAAACAGGATCATCTCTAACGCTCACGTATCCTCCTCCAAACAAAACAGGGATCATCTCTAACGCTCATCTCTAACGTATCCTCCTCCAAACAAAACAGGATCATCATCTAACGCTCACCGTATATCCTCCTCCAAACAAAACAGGATCATCTCTAACGCTCACGTATCCTCCTCCAAACAAAACAGGATCATCAAACGCTCACCGTAAACAAAACAGGATCATCTCTAACGCTCACGATATCCTCCTCAAACAGGATCATCTCTAACGCTCACCTCCTCCAAACAAAACAGGATCATCTCTAACGCTCACCGTATCCTCCTCCAAAAAAAACAGGATCATCTCTACGCTCACGCTCACGATATCTCTAACGCTCACCGTATCCTCCTCCAAACAAAACGGATCATCTCTAACGCTCACGTATCCTCCTCCAAACAAAACAGGATCATCTCTAACGCTCACCGTATCCTCCTCCAAACAAACAGGATCATCTCTAACGATCGATATCCTCCTCCAAACAAAACGATCATCTCACCGATATCCTCCTCCAAACAAAACAGGATCATCTCTAACGCTCACCGTATCCTCCTCCAAACAAAACAGGATCATCTCTAACGCTCACGTATCCTCCTCCAAACAAAACAGGATCATCTCTAACGCTCACGATATCCTCCTCCAAACAAAACAGGATCATCTCTAACGCTCACGTATCCTCCTCCAAACAAAACAGGATCATCTCTAACGCTCACCGTATCCTCCTCCAAACAAAACAGGATCATCTCTAACGCTCACGTATCCTCCTCCAAACAAAACAGGATCATCTCTAACGCTCACCGTATCCTCCTCCAAACAAAACAGGATCATCTCTAACGCTCACCGTATCCTCCTCCAAACAAAACAGGATCATCTCTAACGCTAATCCTCCTCAAACAAAACAGGATATCTCTAACGCTCACCGTATCCTCCTCCAAACAAAACAGGATCATCTCTAACGCTCACGTATATCCTCCTCCAAACAAAACAGGATCATCTCTAACGCTCTCCTCCAAACGTATCTCACGATATCCTCCTCCAAACAAAACAGGATCATCTCTAACGCTCACGATATCCTCCTCCAAACAAAACAGGATCATCTCTAACGCTCACCGTATCCTCCTCCAAACAAAACAGGATCATCTCTAACGCTCACGATATCCTCCTCCAAACAAAACAGGATCATCTCTAACGCTCACGCTCCAAACAAAACAGGATCGTAATCCTCCTCCAAACAAAACAAGATCATCTCTAAAGCTCACGATATCCTCCTCCAAACAAAACAGGATCATCTCTAACGCTCACCGTATTCCTCCTCCAAACAAAACAGGATCATCTCTAACGCTCAACGTATCCTCCTCCAAACAAGACAAGATCATCTCTAAAGCTCACGATATCCTCCTCCAAACAAAACAGGATCATCTCTAACGCTCACCGTATCCTCCTCCAAACAAAACGGGATCATCTCTAACGCTCACCGTATCCTCCTCCAAACAAAACAGGATCATCTCTAACGCTCACCGTATTCTCCTCCAAACAAAACAGGATCATCTCTAACGCTCGCCGTATCCTCCTCCAAAACACTGGCAATATATTGAACCAGTTAAACTTAAATTTGTGAAATTCGTGTTTTACTCCTTTTAATATCGGTGTTTCCACTGAGATATGCGACGCATTAGCCATAGTGAAGAAGTATATGAATCATCCTTGGTTAAAGATTTACAGAATAAAGTATGTCAACTAAGGTCAGAAGTCTATAAGCGTCTGTGATTCTTTCCGGTGAAGTCAAGCACAGGAATGCCATATTTTATACCAATAAGAATACTCAGGTGTGGATTACTCGTTCAAATCAGGTTAACTACGATTTCTATTTATTTGTGTGTCGTTTGAAACACCAAAACAATAAAGAAACTATATTTCGATGAAAAAAAAATTTGCTTTACAAAGTTTTAAGATAAGAACTTGAACTGTGTCAGGCGCCAAGAAATACTTCCGTATGACCTTCCTTGTGAACCATGACCTCTTCTCTTCAGAAAGGCATTTCAGTACCTTTTAACAGGAAAATCAACTAATATAATAGACAATTGATAGGAAAAATACCTAGACTGATAAAATGTATTTTCATACACGTTAAAACATCGCCATAAAAAGTCATATATAATATATATATATATATATAGAGATATCTCTATATAGAGATAGAGAGAGAGAGAGATATAGATATATATAGAGAGATCTATATATAGAGATATATATATCCTCCTAGATATATAGATATCTTCTCTCTCCAGAGGATCATCTCTAACGCTCACCTATCCTCTCCTAAAAGAGGAATATATCTCCTCCAAACTACTAGAGATAGATGTACTGATATCTCTATTAAAACAATCATCTCTAAGATGTCTCTCTATCTCATCTCTCTATATACATATCTATCTCCAAACCTACTCTATACCGCTATCCTCCAAACTCTACAGGGTCTCTCTCTCTATCATATGTCGGCGCTGAGATGTATCAGGATCATCTCTATGTGGTCATCTATATCGGTGTTTCTCTCTCTCTGTCTATATAATGATGTATCTACGCTATCTGTATCCTCTATAACTGAATATATCTATAAATGTATATATCTATGTATGAATCTATATCTCTATATATATATATATATATATATATATATATATATATATCCTCTATATGTATATATATATATATATATATATATGGAGATACCCTAATCAAGGATAATTGTCTAAATGTCTGTCAGTGACACCAAACGTAATAGCCAGGATGACAGACACGTATGCGTTGTATGCAAGTATGTGCGCGCGGGTCTATTTGTGAACGCATGTCAGACAATATATCTGTCTGTATACCTCTGTTTTCCTGTCAGTCTGTAGGTCTGCATGCAAACTCATATACACACACAAAATCGCTTATCTTCACGACGTTTAACAGGACAATCAACTAATATAATGGACAATTGATAGGAAAAATACCTAGACAGATAAAATGTATTTTCACACACGTTAAAACATCGCCATAAAAAGTCATATATATATATATGTACATATATATATAATATGTGATATGATGTATGTATATATAAAACTCGCTAAAAACGAAGATATATATTATTATAGTACTCTTAGCTAGATGCAATATATTATATATAGGATAGATTTTGATATCATCACTAGAGAGAGATAACTGAGTATACTATAGACAGATAATCTGCGTATAGAGGGCACTCTATAAATCTACATACCTGGTATAGGTGACAACGATGTCGAGACCACGATATAAACATACGATCTAGAGATCTCTCTATAGCTGTATGCTCTCATATATATCCCTATATATATATGTCTCTATCTATATGTATATCTATATGTATATATATCTATATATCTCTTGTGGTTCTATATATATATATATATATATATAGCTATATATATATATATGTCAATATGAGAATATATATGGAGATACACTAATCAAACGGCTAATTGTCTAAATGTCTGTCAGTGACACCAAACGTAATAGCCAGGATGACAGACACGTATGCGTTGTATGCTAGTATGTGCGCGCGGGTCGATTTGTGAACGCATGTCAGACAATATATCTGTCTGTAATTCTCTGCATTTGCCTGTCAGTCTGTAGGTCTGCATGCAAACTCTATATATATATCGATATATATATACATGTATATATATGTATATAGATAAACAGCTAGATGTATGTATATATATATATATATATATATATATATATATATATATATATATATATATATATATATATATATATATATATATATATATATATATATATATATATATATATATATATATATATATATATATATATATATATATATATATATATATGTATGTAAATATTCATCGATAGAGAGGTATATCTATATCTATATGGGTATAGATGTAAATGTGTAGATACATGTATATGTAGTAATATAGATATATAAATATATAAAGATAAATGTCGATATATAAATAAATATACGTAGATATTTAGGTAAATATCAAAAGATATCGAAATATATATGAATCGCGGATGCGCGCGTGGATGTCTGCGTTTGTGTGCGTGCGACTGTGCGTGAAGCGCGCTGTATTCAGACCCATTGCCTTCATTACAGCCACCTTGATGACATTTTGCACCGAGCGACGCTTTAATATGACCTGTTGCTAAAATAGGCATTGGCTTGTCCCCGCTGGCCGCTCCGGTGTTGACCCTTGAAGGTCAGACGGCGGGGTCTGGTTGAAAGCCTCGTGTGTCAGAGCTTCAAGCCGCATTGGGAATATTATGGGTGGTTTAGAATGAAGTTATATTACCCTTAAATAAGAGTTTGAACCAATGAATTAAAGCTGTTGTATGATAGTATTGTTGTTACCAGACAGGGCTACAGGTGAAATGAATTATTATTCAGCAAGTCTGGCTCTGACTTTCTAAAGGTTTCCTCGGTCAGCCGGTGACTCACTAGATACGGTATTTCTTACATAGCAGTAGCCATACAAGACGTCTGAGTAGACGACTCACTCTATTTGTTATAAATTGTGAGATCGTTTCAAACAACTACCAAACACCAAACATACCCAAGTGATGGAGTTCTAGAAAGCAATGATGTTCACAATCAAATTTATCCCTTTGTGGCGGGGGATTTCACCCATGGTAATTAGTTTTAGTTCGATAAATTTGGAAGCGGTTGAAAGTCCGAAACACAGCAACACGTTTGTTTAAGACCACGTACATCGCGACTATTGCTTCCTGCGGCTGAACTCGATAAGATACAGCAGATTGTATTCAAAGTGCGTCAATGTGCTTCGAAAGCTTAGCAGGGAGGCAATGCGGATAGTCAAGGTCCCCCAGCCTGATGGCTGCGGGCGCTGTTTACATGTTACTGATATTCAATAGTCTCGCCTTCAGGTCTGGGCGAGCTTAATATCTTGAATTGGACAGGCATCCCAGATTTGGGATGCTCCAATCACAAGCCGTGTCTCTCGGTCACTATCTGATACTTTTAAGTCGTTGTCTCTCATTGGTCAGTTCTACAAGTTCCGAAGAACTAGTCCAACCGGTGAAGTGATTTTTATGAGCCGGGCACACATCCTATAACACTCCGATTTGTTGTTTCACGCTGAGTGGCACCGTTAATCACACAGTCGGCGAGAGAAGCAGACACACAACTGGTTCTTTTTAACTGACTATTACGTAAACATACTATCGCAGGTAAGCGATTAAAGCGCTTGTTGTGGTGCCAATTTGAACTTTTGAGACGCCCCATAATTCCAGCAGACATTCAATGTGTTCTCATTGGCAGCAGACCACTACACAGACGTCACATAGAACCGAGGGTTCGTATCACAAGCCAGTTCCATGATCCAGACACGTGCAATTAAGGTCAATCCGGGTCACAACCTTTGCGTTGATTGGTCACGAAGATTAACGAACGTGTCTAATGAATATTCGGACGCGCCACTTTTAGAGCTGGTCGTGTCGTAGACTCTAGGGCGAGAAGCGAAGCGGAACCCCTGGAGTCTGGGACGCAGACTACAATGCGGATGAGGCGGCGGGAAATCAGGCGTCCCAATATATTCCAAAATGGCGGTCATCGCATCGCGATTTTTCGGAAATGATGTATAGATGGCATTACTTAAATAATAGCATCGATCGGGGGTAAGCTTTTTTTTGTGCGCTGTGATTTATTTTTGTACAGACTCTTGATATATGTTGTTTTGTTCCAGATGCGTGACCCAGCATATATAAATAAATAGATAAATATATATATATACATATATGCATATATAAATATACATATAAATATATGTACATATATATATATATATATATATATATATATATATATATATATATATATATATATATGTATATATATATATATATATATATATATATATATATATATATATATATATATATCTATATATATATATATATATATATATATATATATATATATATATATATATATATATATATATATTTGAGGGCGTCCCATATACGTATATTTATTTATACCTGTTTTATATACATATATGTATATCCATATATGTATATCCATATATGTATATATATATATTATTTAATATAGATATATATATAAATATGTATATATATATAAATATTTATATATATTTCTTATATATATATATATATATATATATATATCTGTATATTTATATATATGCATATAGTTATATATATATTATATATGGAAATTTATATGCATATATATGCATATATATATATATATGCATGTTTGAATGTGCATATATATATAAATATATATGTATATTTATATATATATGTGTGTGTCTATTTATATATATGATCATATAAATATATGTATATGCATATATATATTTATATATATATATAAATATATATATATTTATATATATATACATATATATCTATATATATATTTATATGGCGGCGAGATTTTGCACGTGCTGTGAATAAATGCAGATGTACTAGTCGCTAGGTACAACGCAAGAAAGCATTGACCAAAGTGGGATCTAGTTGACTTATGTTAAGGTGTGCCAAAGAAGCCAACCCATCAAACATTAACACAGTCAGGTTCAAGGGAAACAAACGGCGGGCGATAATAGGAGAATAACGATCGCCCACGCTTAAAACCAGCCAGAACCACAGCTAAGTTGAAAAAACTATAAACCAAACAGTTGCCTAGAGACACTATACCGTCCAAATCAATATTGCTGTGCAGACTCATGTGAGCACCACAGTCACAACATCATCTCAGACCAACGGTGGGATGAGATGGAGAATGAGTGCTATGTACAAGGGGAGAGAATGGACCAGGACACAGATCCTGACTACATCCCCTCAGATATAGAAGATGATGTTGACATCAATGACGAGAGGCCTTTGATTGAAAATGATGAAAAAGATTCTTTGGACATTATTGAGGAAAGAAAGTATATAGTTTTTTGGTCTTCACTGCAGACTATATTTGCTCTTTGTGTGCAGATTTTGCGGTGCAACTGGGTTAGCTTCATCCAAGCAGGAGGTTGGCACATTAGTAGCTGTCACCTTGAGATGCACCAGCTGTACTAAATCTGTTGTCTGGAATAGCCAGCCCTATGTCTGTAAAATTCTAGCAGGAAAATTGCCGCTCTCAGCGGGAATCCTCTACATCGGTGCTCTCATTTCCAAGACCATGAGGGTTCTCAAGCACATGGGTATCGCTTGCAATTCTCGGCGAACATTCTTCCGCCATCAAAAAAATATTCTAATCCAGTCAGTCGGGCAAGTGTGGCAGGAGCGTCAACAATGGCTGTTTGCAGCCCTTCAGGCAGAAAACCGGGGACTTGTTTCTAGGGGGTGACGGGCGCGCAGACAGTCCAGGACACAGTGCCAAGAATGGGACATACACTTTGATGGAGATGGAAGCAATGGCTGTAATAGATGTAGAACTTGTACAGGTACCTCCTTCCATATGTTGATTCTATATATTTTATGTTACAAATGTTATAAAATGTGTAGGTGGCTCAACTAAAGGCTATCAATCGTACCAAGGTACTAAGGCTGTTATCACATTTTTGCTGTAGAGTAATCAATGTGGTGGGAGCTACCACATGGAAAAGGCCGGGCTCGCCCTAGGGTTGCAGAAACTGGATAAAAACTACTTAGTTGAAACGCTCATAACGGACCGCCACCCGCAAATTGCCAAGTTTATCCATCAGGAGCACCCAAGCATCACTCATGAATTTGACATTTGGCATGTTGCTTAGGGTAAATATTTCAAATTATATTTTTGTGAAATGATGATGAACTGTGCAATGCTATTGCTTCACCCGAGCTTCTGCATATTTCAGGCATCAAAAAGAAATTGAAGGCAGTGGCCAGAGGTAAAGATCTGGCGGATATTCAAGCGTGGATACCAAGCATTGTGAACCACCTGTACTGGAGTGTAGTGTCAAGCCCCCCTGGAAATGGACAGCTGGTGTTGGACAAATGGCTTTCAATCCTTGACCACATTCAAAATATTCATTCTGGGTTCGATGGTCTGTTCCAGTCCTGTGTTCATGGGCCTTTGACTGGTCGTGAGAGACGCAAAAGGTGAATCAAGCCAGGTGATACAACATATCATTTTAGAGTTCATACTAAAAAGACCACAAGTTCCTTAAATTCCCTTAAAACACACAAAAAAATCTTACAGTTAAATTGCTCTTTATGTCCTAAGATACGAGGTGTGCCATGGAATTGGAAAAAATTATCACCAACAAGAGATTGTGCAAGGACATCAAGAGACTATCAGGCAATGCCTAGACCTCCTACATAAAGGCTTTCCACAGCCTTCTGATCCAGTTTGCTCCAAAAACCTATGCTTTCAGTTACCCTGGTCTGCTTTGTCGGTAAATCTTTCAACTATCCCAGTCTGCTTAGCTTAAAAGTTAGTAACTAGTAAGGTTTTACCCTTCTTTCAAATGTAGGATTGTGTTTTTACAAGTGGATCCATAAACAAGCTTTGTCGGTAAATCTTTCAACTATCCCAGTCTGCTTAGCTTAAAAGTTGGTAACTAGTAAGGTTTTACCCTTCTTTCAAATGTAGGATTGTGTTTTTACAAGTGGATCCATAAACAAGAACAAAGTGGAATAAACAAGCTGTTTAATTTCATGAAGAATCTTTCCTCACGTCATTCACTCTAGTCATGAATAAAGTTAATTTACTGCTGAATCCAACTTATCACAAAACATCCAATAAATCAAACATGAAAAGCACAAACTTATCCTATTTCAAACTGATAGAAAGGTTCATAAATGATTTCAAATCAATCATTGCAACAATGCATTTCAATGAAAATGCTGGACGACAACAAAGAATAACAGCGCAGGGTGAGGACATGTACAGCCTCCACTACCCCAAACACAAGGGAGGAGGTCACACAGTGAGGAAAGTGCCGAATGATCCAACCTATGGTAGGGATTGTTTCTAAATTTCACTTTTATGTGAAATTATAACCTGTAATCTCAAATGAACAACTAACACATATATACAATACAGGCTATATAGAAGATCTTTTGGCAACGGCAGTCAGCATATGCAAGGCCAGTGATATAAATGATGAGGAGATGGAAGCACTGGAGATCCCACTCAATCTGAACTCCAGTTTCGAGATCCCAGAAAAGCACCAAGCAGTCAATCAGTTCCGCTCACGCTTCTCTGAGTGCTAGTTTCATCTTAATATCCCACATAATTGTTTGTCTCCTCTGGAAATGTGTTTCGGATGATTGATGTCACAGAGGATGGTATAGGGATACGATTTTTATTTCCAAGATAATGGTAGCACCATCGGATAAATTGCCCATATCCAGTGTAACGCTTCCAGCTGTAACACACAACCATGCACAAACCCGTAAACATCTTTACAGTGCTGAATACATATTATATTTTAACCCATACATTGATTTGATGATTGAGTCACAAAAATAGTGTTATCCTGGTATAAACTGTTTTGATAATTCAGTCTGAATTGAAAACGTCATTCATTTGAGTAAAAATGACCAAGTAGTTTGGGGAATTTTTTTTAACATAGATTTACAATTTGGTGTTTGTGGTCAGTCAATACTTGTAGGCGAAGTACGCGGTCTTCTGCACATCTTTATTGAGACATACAGCATTAAAATTTGGATGCTGTGTCACACATTTAATTTCTGGTAAATTTTCTATTTTAACCATCACTTTCTCCTGCTCCACACAGCAGACACTTTCCCTGACAGTTGGTATGGTTAAGCAGCCTCCACATTGGCACCTGAAACCAGGGTTTCAGTAACCTATTAAAATACATGCCAGACTCTGTCTAAAACTAACATTTTTCGCCATGTTCGTTGGTGAATAACACCAAGAAAAACGAAAACGATATCAAATGATAAAGGTATTCTTCATATATAATATGAAATCAAAAGAAAAGATAGTTTCTCGCAGTGATTACAATTCCAATGGGACTCACCAATCAATGTTTTGAAGACGGTTCATGTTCGAATAATCACTTCTCGGAACACGTGAATCAGTCCTGTCACTGTCAGATTCGCTGTCGCTGTTTTCGGACAGATATGGTTCGAATCTGTACGGCACAATACCAGCTACATCCTCTGGATTTGATTGCTCAAACATTTGAGGCTCTTCAACCCAAAACTCCATCGTCAAATCGTCTTACTCAAATACATCGCTCTCCGAAACATTCGCCATTGTTTACGGTGAAAACTGCGGACCTGTCAGTGACGAGTTCTCCAAGTGACGTCACTTGGTGCTGGGCCGTAAATTTTGAAAATGGAGGCGGGTGCAGAAAAATCGACTTTATATTTCAATTTACGTTAGGTTCGGGTGACTTGTTCGGAAATTGAACCTCAAAAACAGAATAAGTGCAACTTTGTCTTTAAGTCGGTTTCATAAAAATTATCATGGAAATTTGGTGTCATAGGCAAAGCAACGCACGGCGCTTAACAGGTGGCGTGTTCACATTTTTTATCGGGCTGAGGCTTGAGTGAACGCCCATAGCGTAGCTATAAACCCTATGATTAAGGTGAATGCCGAACCCATAGACGTGCCGCATTGCTGTTTTGCACTCAATGGGGATATCACAATGAATTTTAAACCTTAGGCAAGAACCGGCTTAATTAGAATGTCGCATGAGAGAAATATAAGACGAACGAAGCGAACTAAAAGTGGTAAATTGGTAATTGTTCCGTCGGGTGTCGAGCTATTTCAGCGTTTACATCATTCTCCTGAGCAGAGGATACTGAAGTACCTCTGCCCCAGCGCCATAGGATCATTTTCCCCCATAATATTAATACGCTTTTTGCCGTTAAATTAATTAAATAAGTATTCAACTAAAGTAATTATATTTCCACATATGACACAATCGCACCCTCTACAGCACTTGTTATGTAGATTTATTTTCAGAACACTTTCAGGTCAGCGTCAGTGCCATCGTCCTCACCAGCACTATGGTTCAGTGAACAACAACCGCGTCGACGAAGCCTTCTTTGCTTTATACGCTGCAGTTATTTAGGTTATATAACCAAGGCCGTGCAGTCACAAGTATTAAATTTTGGCAAATCTTATTCTAACATTAGCAGTCCAAGTTTTTTTGGTTGTGTGTCTTTTTATTTTTTCCATAAAACATGTGAGCTCCCATCGGGGGGTGGGGGGAACAAATGGTATATCAGGCATAACCCGTTGGTAGATTAGCAACAACGTCGTTTCTCAAGAACAACTTCTCCAAACACTCTCGCTGATTGTCTGTCATTTCCTATCCCGGCTTGCAACTCTCTATTGCTTTTTTCAGTCGATATTCAATAACAAATTCATTATCACATCTAACTGCCGCCATTTTTAGAAACGCTTGACGGCCATGAAACGTCCGCGGAACTATTTTTTCCGATAAATGCCTCATTTTGGACCTACTGAAAATGTTGTTATAACAAACTGTATATTATTCTTCTAATCGAACACAGTAGAAAATATTTTTGCAATATTAAAGAGTTGATAATTCGTATCAATATTTCTCGCGTAATGGCCCGAATTTGCCCCAAAGCGATCTATCTAGTCTGCGTCCCAGACTCCAGGGGTTCCGCTACGCTTCTCGCCCTAGAGTCTACGAAAAGATAAGGTCTTAAACTGGCGCGTCCGAATATTCATTAGACACGTTCGTTAATCTTTGTGACCAATCAACGCAAAGGTTGTGACCCGGATTGACCTTAATTGCGCGTGTCTGGCTTGTGATACGCACCCTCGGTTCTATGTGACGTCACGGACCTTGTAGTGGTCTGCGTCCAATGAGAACACATTGACTGTATTCTGGAATTATGGGGCGTCTCAAAAGTTCAAATTGGCACCACAACAAGCGCTTTAATCGCTTACCTGCGATAGTATGTTTACGTAATAGTCAGTTAAAAAGAACCAGTTGTGTGTCTGCTTCTCTCGCCGAATGTGTGATTAACGGTGCCACTCAGCGTGAAACAAAAAATCGGAGTGTTATAGAATGTGTGCCCGGCTCATAAAAATCACTCGTCCGGATGGATAAGTTCTTCGGAAATTGTAGAACTAACCAATGAGAGACAACGACTCAAAAGTACCCGAGAGTGACCGAGAGACACGGCTTGTGATTGGAGCATCCCAAATCTGGGATGCCTGTCCAGTTGACCTTTCCCCATGCTCCGCCCACCTTGGTTACTGTTGCTATGTGGAGACAAGCTACAGCGGAAAATGTCGACTTCCATGTATTTAGATAGGAGATTTGTGAAAGTTTGAGAGGCAGTCGTGAATGAAATAAATGGTGTCGTACAATAAAAACCAGGCAGAAATTTATAACAAACTATGCTTTAGTGGTGAAAGATAATTAAAGACCATATTAAACCGTAGCATAATGCGATTTCGGCGATTTTTCCGAGGCCGTGTAGGAACTTCAAGAAGCTGGTCCCACGCCGCACACGCGGGCACGGCTTCGCGACCAGTCAGAATCGAAATACTTAGGTGTGTTTGTCACAGTAAATATCTAATATGAGCTCCTCAAGTTACCAAGTAATTAATAAAAAAATCCATTCAATCAAACTTCGACCAATTTCTTTTCTAATACACATCTAAGTAGCATCATGTACAACCAAGCACGCGCAGCAGCGGAAGCAGACGCAGCATCCTTAGGCGGGGGCTACCACGGGCAAGGTGTCGTTTATGTCATTTACCTCGCCGCATCATTGATTCGCGTATCTCATTGCTGTGGTGAATTAGCGATCTCCTGCGCATCGGCTTCTGCGCAGGCTGGGATTCGCCTCTGCAATACTCTGATCGCTTTGGGCCAAATTCGGGCCATTACGCGACGAAATATTATTACGGAATGTCATCTGTTAAATATTACAAAAATATTTTCTGTTGTGTGTGATTAGAATAATAATAATCATTTTGTTATGGAAAACCTTTTATAGGCCCATTATGAGGCATTTATCGAAAAAAAGTAGTTCCGCGGACGTTTCATGGCCGTCAAGCGTTTCTAAAAATGGCGGCAGTCAGATGTGAAAACGAATTTGTTATCGAAAATCGACTGAAAAAAACAATAGAAAGTTACACGCCGGGATTGGAAATGACAGACAAGCAGCGAGAGTGTTTGGAGAAGTTGTTCTTTGGAAACTTATCTACCAACGGGGTATGGGAAAAGCCTGATATACCATTTGCTCCCAGATTTGCTGCTCCCCCCAGCCCTCCGATGGGAGTTCACATGTTGTATGGAAAAAATAAAAAGACACACAACCAAAAAAACTTGGACTGCTAATGTTAGAATAAGATTTGCCCAAATTTAATACTTGTGACTGCAGGGCCTTGGTTATATAACCGAAATAACTGCAGCGTATAAAGTAAAGAAAGTTCATAATCAAAGACATCAAAATGCGGCCTTTGTGGACAGTAAACACAGCTTACTTCCGAGCTTCCCCGATAAGCTCCATTCATGTTGACCATAAATGTTTGTTTATGTTTGACGCGCGCTGCTTGTTATCGCCCGGTCAGAGAGTTACAACCGGGTCAAATCGCATGCGCTCCGTGAACTATTGCAGAGATGTTATGTTAGCATTGCGTCAAACATGTCTGCCATGGAGAGTGGTGAATTAGGTTATCTTGTTAAAATAGCGAACTATGGCGATACCCGTTAGTTTGTCGGCATTGCCTCAACAGTTTTCAGCATCCTTTTTGCCTTACCAAATTTCTCTTCGTCAGCGGCAGCGAGCAAAGGCATTTAGCAAAGGCAAGTACCTTCACGAACTGAGGGTCCGAAGAGCTGCTGAAGGTCACTTCAACATCAATGCGCGCTGTTATCGGAGCCAGCGATGACCACAGAATACTAGATGCCTCATGTAGTTGCAAAGCGGGGTGAGTAACCTAATGGCGTGTGGTGCTTACTGTCTATTGATTAAACAGCATCAATTTAATTGCCTCTGATATTCCCTCAACCCCATCTGATAAAAGATATACTTAAACACATATTGGCTACTATATTTCTATGATATTAATAACCCATGTAATGATTGTTTGTTGGCAGGGTTGTAGGGAAATGTGCCCATGTGTTAGCCACTATCATGACAGTGGAAGACTGGATGCTTGAGGGATTTGTAGAGGTTCCAGCTGAACAGTCTAGCACTAGCCTGAGACAGGAATGGGGCAAACCAAGAGGTACAAAAATTGCCCCAGAACCAGTGTCGAGAATGGTTATCTCGAAGCCTGGGAATGCAGAACGGAAAAAAAAACCAATGACTACAAAATTTGTAGATAACAGGTTGCCTTTAATATTCATTAATTTGTCATGACCGAATAAATGCATTGGCAGTCTTTCCACAGTTATTGATCAAAACATGTTTCATTCAAAGATAATTTAACCTATCTGATTAATACATTTACAATTGCAACAACACATTACAATATATATCTCTTATTTCAGGAAAATTCGAGTCACGCAGAGTGATCTCGATTATCTCAGCAGCCTAAATGACTCCCTAATTAGTTATTTGGTGCAGGGACCGCATTCTACAACCGTCCCCACTCCACTTGGGCCGCAGCTTGTTGGAAGTCTTCTTAGTTACCATGCAAGTACCATAGTATTTTTTACTTACTCAAAGTTTAATGTCATGATAGAAAAGTCACTGACATTTTTTAACAGCCTAAGTTTGTTTGAGACAGATCTTTAGCTAAAACATACAACACATAACTAACATTGATAAATACACTCATTGATCAAGTAAAAAGGGCATAAATGATGTCAACATACAACAAACTACCCATATTTGGTTAACATTTGAAAAAAGAGACAATCCAACCTTGTTTGATAAAATCTTGAAATTTTTTACCCTTGCTATGGCTCTTTCAACATGAACCCTGTGCTTTGCAATCATCTGGGTTCTTTCCCCATCCCCTTGACTCATCTGACCAGATGTTGAAGCAAAAGGGGGGATGTTTAGCTTAAGACCAAGATGTTCAATTTCATTCTGAATTAGGAATCCCTTATCAGCCATGACTCCATCACCTTTTGAGAGTTTCCCCTCTTTCAATAGAGACGACAAGGTGTCCAATAATCCACAATCCCTAGTTATTTCTTTGTCAGAAATTGAACCAGCAAATAACATTGAAGCAAATATAATTGAACCTCTTGGGTCGATGCCTACAAGACCCTTAAGAGTAGTGCTAGATTTGTAATCGGAATAGCACTGGCTTTGAGTATGAAGGGAGCTTGGGCTTTGTATCTTTATTTCAGTTCCATCACATGCATATTGAGCAGGCATATTTTGAATAAGAACATCCCTATGAGGCCAAATTGATATTTCACTAAACCTTTGAGACATATAATTGATCCAGTCAGTGAATAAACGTCCACAATCCTGAAGCGTTATATTAAAAAGTTCTGCTAGGTGCATCATCTCAGATGAGAGCCGTAATTTAACTAAGGTCAAAAGGACCTGGTCTTGTAAGGTCAATTTATGTGTTGCATGTGTTATTTTTGAGTACGACAAGGGGGGAGTAGATACATCAGGAACAAGAAACTGAAAAATATTATCAAAACGGGACACATTAAAACCGGTGTGAAATTTGAAGCTGCCATTAACATGGCTACATTTGAGTGATTCGTAACCAAAGGCCTTAGGTTCACATGGGGAACTTTCCTGTAACAAATCCCTCTCTAATTCCTCTTTCCTCAAATGCACACTGGCCAACTGCTGCTTAAGCATGGCATTTTCGGCAGCAAGTCTATGGTGTTCTTGTATCCTGCATTCTGTAACAGTGGCATCATTATATACACATTTTTATGTTCATTGGTGCAGTATATAAATACCATAATGGCTAAGGCATGGTGATAATGTTCATTTATAAATATAAATGTGTGTTTGTAGGCGCCTCTGATGTCTGCTATTCCCAGCCACAAGAAGGTTCGTCAGGATGTGGAAAGATCAGTTTTCCACAACCACCACATGTCCTAATACCAGCGATGGCTTCTATGGAGGCAAAGTGGGAAAGTGTGAATGTCACACAAGAAGAGGCAGAGGCCATAGAAAAACTGACTCGTGAGCAGGCTAAGTCACCAGCATGGCATGAGGCGAGGAAAAAGCGTATCACAGCTTCCAATTTTGGCCGCTTCATCAAGAGAAAAAGCATGTGTTCCAGAAAATTTCTCGACTCTGTTTTTAGGCAGAAGCCCTTTTCATCCTCAGTAACATCATATGGCATTTGCAATGAAACAATTTCCAAGCAGCAGTACATCAAGTACAAAGATGTACATATCCACGAAGTGGGCTTAATTGTAAACCCATCCTATCCATTTATGGGAGCATCACCAGACGCACGGGTATGTGATGATGGTGTCACTGGCATCTTGGAGGTCAAGTGTCCATATGGAGCAAGAGACTATACCATCAACGAAACTTGTCTGGCTGGCAAGTACTGCATAGAGCTTGATGAGGATGGAATGCCAAGGCTTATAAAAAATCACAACTATTGGTATCAGGTCCAGGGACAGTTGTTGGTAACTGGTGCACCGTTTTGTGACTTTCTTGTTTACACTCGCCAGGGGATACATTTAGAAAGAGTGCTACCAGATTTTGAAACCATGTCTGAAATATTGGGAACCTTGGCCCACATCTATGTGACCGATGTTCACACATATTTACATAAGGTTGATTGTTGATTGTTTAATGTTGACTGTTACAGAACATAATAAAGAAATATAACCTGTGATGGGTGCAGTGTCTTTCATAGAGCATGAAGGGTTTGGAGTTGAGGTGCCATTTTGCACTTCTT
Source organism: Urechis unicinctus (assembly GCA_034190875.2). Classification (NCBI taxonomy): domain Eukaryota; kingdom Metazoa; phylum Annelida; class Polychaeta; order Xenopneusta; family Urechidae; genus Urechis; species Urechis unicinctus. Next base: position 70,419,990 of record CM067358.1, on the reverse strand, counting down.
CAATTCTGTGGGAGGGCAGAGCATATTATCAAATGCAAACATATTAGTATCTAAAATAATCCACAATAGAAATCTCTAGAATGGAAGTGTTAAACAGAAGTCGTATAGGAAGGCAAAGAGATATTGCTCCTGTATTAATCAAAGCATTTAAGAAAAAATATGTAAGAAAAATACCTCTTAATACTATTGGGTTTGCTCCTCTTGGCGGGGGGTTTCCTTGTTGGGGTATGGGTAGTAACATGTCCGCTTAATGTTGCTTGAACAGGGTTTGGGTAGTTCAGAGTTGGTGATCCATCATGGAAGTGCTGCAATTCCATTACATTAAAATATAATACAGGTAACCTGGACACCAGAGTCATATGAAAACCTAAATAAAACTTAATTTAATTGGATAATAGTATCATTTCATTCCTTGTTTTCTTAGAACTAGTGGCAATTTGTGGGGCATATACCATGTCTGATATTCATTCCCCACCCTCTTATGATACAGTATCAGCCATAACATTAATATCATGTGCTTCCAACTTTTGACCAAACACCTTTAATATCATCCTCAATCTACCAGTCCAATGGATACAAGTTTCCCTTTATAGGATGAATAAAAAATGATTGCTAATAGCTTGATAGTAATTCCTACCTTAGAGCATACAAAAAACTTGTTGTGTTTCCTCAGTCTCTCCATACTCAAATCAGCGTGTGGGCGGCCGCATCGTTTTATCCACTCTCGACAACTAGCTTCGTTTCGGTTCGGGCGTGGGAATGGAATAAATCCTATCGGCTTGCCGTCAGATGATTGAAGCCGCTCAGGATACCGACTATCACTGTTGCATGTACCCCATGCACACCGCTTAACCATTGCAAAGCTATATTATTAACGATACGCTACAAATGAAGGTATTACGAGCGACAGCTTTCCACATCTAACAGCGTTCGCTTGTCTCCAAGATGGCGGCGGGTTTGTTGCTAAGGCGTGTTCTGAGCGCTGATTGGTGGATCACTTGGCGGGAGGGAAAGGTCAGTTCAAGACATTAAGGTCTCCTAGACCTGAAGGCGAGACTATTGGGGGTTCTTAATATTGCCTCATGAATAATGCAGCGATATCGAGAGCGAGGCTAGTAAGGGCTCTCAGCAGCCCTCAGGTCGCCGCACATGTAAACAACACGGCGAAGATGGCGAGTAAACGTGATTTGTCTCTCGTTCCCCTCTTATCGTTCGGGTTTGTCGAAACCTATTTATCAAAGACTTCGGATGCTTCCGGGTAAAGAAACATCGCATAAGCCATGAAATATTTTAATGAGGAATACGTCCACGGCATAACAGGTAATTTTATCATTACATATACCTGCATGGTCGGCGACCGCTTGGCATCTGGGCGCTTGCCGGTGGCGTTGATAGAGTTGTTTGGAGGTGTGTTTAAGTAGTTGATCGCTTTTCACTCAGGATGGATAACACAGGATAGATGCTTATTTGATCATGTTTATTTCTCCAGTGGAAAAGCTTGTCAGTAACTGCTGTGTCATCAAGGGAAGATGCCACAGATCCCAGAAGAAAAATGAAGATGCCCACTCAATAGAGGTATGACATCTCGACCTGAATACATATGTCTTGCTTGCATGGTTATTGTGGCCCATAAATGCATGTGGTTACTGTCTCTTAGCATGAGGAAAAAACTCGACTACATGGTAGCGGTCAAAATTTTTAAACATTTTTTATTGATAAAAACTGAAGATAAGGAGATAGACGCTGCTGTAGAATTGTTTTTGACAACAAATGGTAAGCATGAAGGCATGATGATTCACACTTATATAATCCTCACTAATATTTCCTGATTATACAACCATTAAGATACTAATCTGGCATGCTTTTCCATTTCTTGCAGAGTTAAGAACATATCCACTGCATCGCCCCGATAGTGATAATAAAATCCACACCGTGTGGTTGGTAGTGCATGGATAAAATTAAGAGGTGAAATGTTTCAAAATATCTGCAGATTCATGCTATCTCTATGAATTAAGTCAATCAATATGAAATCTTAGAAATAATCTTTGAATGCAATTGATATTCCCAATGATGTTTTTTTAACAGAACACATTATCTACAGAGGAGCCGAGAGCAGTCCTAACAGCCTCCTGTAGCTGTACTATAGGCCTTAATGGTCAGTGTGGGCATATTGGTGGTATGCTGTACCAGATGGCGAACTTCAAGTCCAGGGGATTCAAAGTCATTCCAGAAGATTTGGCCAAGACTTCACTACCCCAGACCTGGCACCGGCTAAATCTGACTCCTAAGTCTTTAGTTTTAAGCCCAACCCTTAGACGACACAGAAACATAAACAACTCATCAATGAGTTGCATGGCTCTAGGTTCACCTGCCATTGTAACATCTGTACTAGGAACATAGTACATACTGGTCATGTTCTTAGCCACCGGCTGTAGGTATTCAAAAAAAGCTACAAAGTCAAGATAGTTCCTGAACCCAGTATAAAACCGTACCATGTCAGGATCATAGGAAAACCGACAAATACCGAACTTTTCGATCTGTAGTTGATCTCTCATGGCCTGATTCTGTTTTTGTGATTCTTCATACTTGATTGGCATATCCTGTAGCAACTTCTCTAGCTGACTTCTTTGCTGTCACTCTCTTCCACAATCATCTGGATGTCAAGATCAGTAGTGACAGGCAGGGGCTGGTCGTCTACTTGACTGGTGCTGGTTGTTGGTTTCGAAGTCCTGCAATCATTATTAGGATATGTCGTTAATAAAAACTGGTAGTTGTCAACTACACTGATATATATATATATATATATATATATATATATATATATATATATATATATATATATATATATATATATATATATATATATATATATATATATATATATCATGTGTGTTTATGTCCACATGTAAGACAGCAGTTATTTTCTTAAGAATCATTTGACACAAGTTCTTTTAGTAAAGAGCAATTAAATTTGTATGAATATAAGATTACTCTATATCATGCTTGGTAATCTTCTTGGTTCTTTAGGTGACCACCATTCGAATATGGAGGGGATCGCTGACGATTTAAGGCACTTCCTTACATGTGTCCATCTGAAATCGTCCTTGGTGAAGTGGAGAGAACACACAGACGTGCTGTCTGATACCTGGAGTGCATATACATTCTTAAAACACATGAAACTATTCAAATAGCTCAAGCCTTCTTATAATCGCTCACAGTCACATGTTCTAGATCGTAGTTATAAATAACTCACCATGAACCCGTGTTCTGGACCTTGTTTTCGCCTTATTTTGTGAAGCCAGGCTTTTCTTTTTGTAGAACGCAAAAATAACGATGGCTATTTGGTCGAGACACAGCGGCAGACGATGACATGTTTACAACTCGCTGCGGTCCGGCTAACGAGGTCGGAGGTCAACGGGGCTGCCCACCTATGGCCTCGTTCTGGCCGCGGAATGTCCGGCATGCATAAATATTGAGAACCCCCAATTGAATATCAGTAACATGAAAACAGCGCCCGCAGCCATCAGGCTAGGGGACCTTGACTAGATCTATCTGGGACAGAGGCGAATCCTAGCCTGCTCAGAAGCCGATGCGCAAGGAGATCGGCCACCCCCCAATAAAATAACCGACATCCGGTGACATAGCAGGAGGCCAAGGAAAACGCTGTCCGGATGCCATAAAACGTCTGTTTAACTCCTTACATCAAACGTAAGGATGCCGAATGAATAGTAGGCATACAGTAACTTATGTGAACGAATGAAGACGGTACTCCCGATTGCAGGTAAACAGGAAGAGATATTGTGCGGTATGGATATGTAGTGCTTTATACCCTGAGGTCGTGTCCAGTTGCTGCACCTCAATGATGGGTTGCAGTTGTTTTCACTTAATGTGGAGTTGCGTTGGCCGTTCTTTATTAGTTTATGTCTTACAGTGCTTAGACCAGTTCTACATATACACGCATATAGTTATATCTACTGCCCAGTCTAGACTCACGCCATTTGCACCATTGCTTGACAGGACATGCATCTGCTTAATATGAGTTTGATAGTTGTCAAGGCATATTGGGGCATTGCTTAACACATGATCCCAAACCCGGATATTGACTTGGTATGTTTGTTGAAAGCCCGTGTTGTGTGGAATCGTGGTAGCAGCTGTAACTAATTAAGGCGGCATTGGCTCCACAGACATTCGCTCGTGTGAACGTGGCAATGTAGTAGCGGTGCCCTTCTTACTGTAAGGCAGCCTGTACGTGGACATCGTAGCATTGTCGTGAATATTGCCGTCGCACAGTTATACGAAGCCAATCACAATATACATGCTTCCATTAGCAGGATCAGGCTTTCATTGAATCACTGCTTAGCTGTTTGTTGACAGCAAGAAACCTAAGAGTCATTGTATTGCTTTTCCTTTGTTGTACAACGATATCGTTATAATATCACATAAATGGAAAGGGGAGCAATCATGTGTTGCATACATGCGATGACTCGCAATCACTACTTTCACCATCCCACTTATAGCTATAAAGTGCATCACTAAACACGCACATGGTTTATAGGGGAGGGTTGCAAAAATATGTGAATGTTAGTGGTTTTAATTCTTATGTCTGTTTATCGTGCACACTTTTGGTACCCTTTATTGACAAGGCTGGATTGAATCGTTGGGTCCAATTGAAGAACTTATTGCCGACGTAGTTCTGGAATTTTTGGTTTACCGTGATTCATCGAATATATCTTAGGCGATTCGTCGCATTCAATGTGAAAGCGATTGACCCTCTGCTTAGTAAGATTATCCATGTGCCGCTTATTCTATGATAGCAACTTTTAAAACTAAAACTAGTGAAGTGCCACAATAGCCCAGCAGACCATCAGCCTTTGGAGATAACGGGATCAGCTGTATTGACTGTGTATTGTATTTTCACAGCTATGATATACGTTGAATATATGGTGATGTTGATGTGCCTGCGTCAAGACTAGATTCAGTTAACTGGGCGTAAAATATTCTATGCTTGGAAGATGAGCAGCTCAGTGGGCCGATCTGAATACCGAAGCAGTTCTGCCTTTGCGCTGCATCAACTTGGCAACAAATCACTGGCGACTGCGAAACTACCAGGCTCTAGTTAAAAGGTATCTGCAGATGACGGCTTTGAAATGGTCAAACCAAGAATGAGTTATCTGATTTGTAGTTCATAGAATGACCACATCAACGTGAGAATAAAGTGAGAGAACCCAAGTGGGAAAATGACAATATTACAGACGTAATGTCTCATATCATTACAGGTATTGCACAGCGTGTTGCAATGATATATTGGCTTATCTTGCTCCCGTATGTAAGGTTAATCAAGATATAATTATGCAGTCACATTTGGCATATTGTGACATCTCTCTCTCTCTCTCTCTCATTGTCTCTCGAACTCGTTCTCTCTCTCAATCACTCTCTGCGCAGCGCAATCATATCACCTTGTCGATGTCGACTTCATACTGCTGACTCATCGCCCATTCGTAGAGGCTGTTAGCGTCAAGATACTGGATAAAACTCGTTGGCTGATATTGTGAGTCATGTTTGACAGATAAATCCATATTCTCTAAATAGAAATTTTATCATACAAAAAGACAACGACAGACAGCGAGCGGAATTTGAACTTGTTGACAGCACCACAGGATATCTATTTGTATACAGCAGAAAATTCTTTTTTTGATAATAATGTAACGGTTATCTTTATGGGAACAAAACAATCAGCGGTTTCTTGGAAAACATGTAACGTTGTCTTTGTGGGAACAAAACAATCTGGGGTTTATTGGAAATCATGTAACGGTTATCTTAATGGGAACAAAACAATCTGGGGTTTCTTAGAAATATGTAAAGCTTGACTTTATGGGAACAAAACAAATGCGTTTTCTTGGAAATCATGTAACGGTTATCTTAATGGGAACAATGTCAGGCTGTTGTGAAGCATTTTTTTTCTTTTGGTAAACACGCCTGTGGTTGACTTTATCGAACCCACAATCCATACACAATCCTAGGTTATTTTTTATACCCTTCTGACAAAGACTTTGTAAGTTACAAAACTCTTGTGTACAGGGCCTGTTACAAGGGTCTTTCTTTCCGACTAATATCCATGGGCACTTATCTTCAAATACTACCATTATTATGTATAGATATCTATTTGTCTAATTGATAATACCGCAACTGGGTATCGGACGGCACCGCAAGTAGCTCCTCCTTTACAAAGCCACGGAGTGGTCCATCCAACAAATAGTATAGTACAGGCTCACCAGGTTTAGTGACAGAGCGTCCCATCCGGTAAACATTGAGTGACCACACAGGGTCAGTTGCACGACGACGGTGATCATGCTCTTCCTCACCTGGCTGGTGGAGTTAGCAAACGCCAACACCAGAGGGAAGCTTTTTCTCTTTGACCCCAGCGGGCTACCTAGTATGACGGAAGAGGGCTCATTTGTGCAACTCGTTTTGCCTTTATAGCATCTTTAGGGTTTTTTTCCAGTCAAGCGGGTCAGTAGTACAGAGACTGGGGGTACGAGCGCAGCAATCTAATACAGCAACCCAGAAAACACACATATACAGGGTGACTCACATGAGTCACCGAACCGCTCGCACCTCCCCCCCCCCATACTATACCATATGAGCTCAGCCCTTCCAGCCCCTATGGTAAAGGCCCACACCAGTAGTTAGTCACCATAGAGGTCAATGAGTGATAAATATCGACCGTCGCTGTAAGTTCCATTTTTTACGCGGTTGAGGTCCTGTATAAACTGGGCAACCTTAGCGTCGTTCTTCTCGATAAAGTCGGGATCGGGACGAGCGGTTATCAATCTCATCGTAAAGAGCTTCCAACAGTAGAAAGCCCCCGTCGGCCTCTCTGTGGTCCCACTCGGTCTTTCCAACCAAGGACCGTGATGCTCCTGTTCCAAGCCCAGGCAACTATTAAACCTCCCGTTCGCACTATAGTCGCCGTCTTCAAGCCCCTCAATGGACACTTTATCTCAAGCAGTACAACCTCCTCAGGATGCCCCAGACAGACAGCATCCACTCCAGCCCGCCGGATCGGGAGCACACAAAAGCCATCCGGAGAGTAGGCCGTCGCGCCGCCCTCAATATAGATATTATTTCCGTAGACCTTGGTGTCGTACACCTTCTCCAATACCGCAATTGCAACCTCCTCAAAAGTCGTACCCCAGAGGCAGGGTGCGCTAAAGCGAACACCCTCGTTGTTAGTTTTTTCTGTCAGCTTCTTGCTATAGCTGCTGAAGTAGTTTTGCCCTATGATAGCGGAGTAGTCACTTCCTCCAACACAGCCCTTCCTCGTGGTCTCCCACTGGTCCGTATTTTGTTTGACTACAGTATGATCGTTGCAGAAAGATTTTATCGCCGCCTCCATTATATCTAGCAACCCCCACTCTTCAAATGGACTGTCAGGGTTATGCCTTAGCAGGTTTAGTGGGCGATTCTGCCGTTTTCAAACATTTTGCTTTAATGTCGCTTTTCATTTGACTATATTTTATGATCTCGACCAAAACGAGCTTAAACTCATCATCTGAGATATACCCATCTTCAAGCGCCGCCGATACAATGTCAGCAATGGTATTCAATTTGCTCTGAGCGAGAATGCGGATCTGGTCATGCTTTTTCAACTTAATGGTCAGCCGCCTTCTGATGAATTTTCCAGCAATTACAAGTAGCCCACAAGCGGCTCCAGTAGCACCCAACACTGTGGCAATAGGAATGGCAACTACTGTAGACATTACACCTGCACCACTTGCGCCAAGACACATACCCACAGCAACTAAAGCAGTGTCTACAGCGTCCACTGAGTTTACTGCACACCTATATTTTTTGTACATATTTTTCAATTTCTTTCTCAAGGTATTGCTTCTTAAGACTGATCTCATTCAGCCGATAGGAGTGCCCCAGACCACATGGAGGAGACTCCGCATTCAACGGCGCAGTCGTTGGTGGTTGTTTCATACTGTCTTTGTATACATAAGTCTATATATCAAGTTCAATTAGGAGTGAAGCTACAGACCAAGTCGCCCCTCTGTTTTGTGTGGTTGTATAAAAGTTAATAACGTTGCCTTGTTCTAGCTGTAAAGGCTGGTCTAAAGTTATTACAACAGCCCATTGGTTAGCAGGCTTACTTATCCCTACCAATTGATTCGTTCCATTAATAACAGGAACGACTGCTATAGGACCAGTATCAGCACCAACACCCGAAGACAACCCCATACGAATGATCTTGCCATTGGATAACATGGTATATCCACAGCTTGAGTCTTGTGAGTCTCGACCCCTAGCCCCATGTCCAATCGACCACTTATATTCTCTGCGAAGAGCACCACTTGCTTCTGCCCATATAGTAATGAGGGGTTTTGTTTGGGAGTTTATGTGTTCTCTCAGCTCCCTGCGATGCTGTCTGTGTTGTGCATCTTTGTGGCATATTCCGAGAGGTCGGCACCCTGAACAGTGCTTGCCGGTTTTTGCCTAGGTCCATAAATACTCGTTTTTATTGACATCTTGTAAATTCGAGAACAACGCTAACAGGTAAGTCGTGGTTATCCAATAGCCTACCTTTATTATCGCATAACTGAACCTTTAACTCATGCACTGTTCCGCTAGTGACACGCTTACAGACAGGATTAGCGATGTTCGTGGTTATAATATCACCGAAAGAGCCACCCTCTAAGCCAACAACTTCAAGAAGCGTAGTGGGCGCACCATCTAGCATGTCGTGCGTGGTGCTGACTTGATTGAGGTGAACATAAATTGTGTTAAAGATGCTAAAGTTGATGGGCCGGTCACCTATGTAAGTACCTGAAGGTAATCACCCCCCACTGAGGCCGTCAAGACCCAACATTGTTAACACTCCGCCTGTTATGTGCGCACCCCCATTGTCTGGAACTGTTAGGGTAATAACCCCATTTACAGCATCAACCTCCAAACCGATACCTAATGGTGTAATATACTCCTAAAGAAGAAGGCTGAAGCTCCAGAGGCCTGGTTTTAATGAAGCATATCCTCGCTCTTGTGAAGTCCTTGACCGCCATGCAATGCTCTCGTCTGATTCTAGATTGTACCAGCCCACAGTATACGTGATTGACCTTAGGCCAACACATAGATCACCCGCAGTGTTGTCAATAGGTTTTTGTAGGGACACAGCGTCGCCGCGTTGAACATTAGACAGAGTGTGATACATAGCACTACGAATAAACAAGCCTTTAGTTTCAATAGAAAAGCTACATATGAAACGGGCGGGGTGTATCCAGCCTCATATGGTGTGGGAGATAAACTAACCCTTCAAAATATTCAAGTTGTTCACAATGGTGGTACATTCACAACAAAGTTTCCTGATCTATTCAGTAACTATAAGGTGCCACCGGTAACAGCGGACAAAGTAGTAAAAGACTGGTTGTCAAATCCAATGCAGTTTTGGCAGAACCAGGTAAACTTTGCAGTGTGGTGTGCAACATCCGGCTGCGGTGTGTCATCCCACGAACACCTCGAGGCTGGGATTCCACTCGTGAAAGCTCTATACACCTTTCACGTCTGAGGGTTTTACGCAAACCGGCGTTGAGCGAATTAACGACAGCATCAGGACCTATGTATGGGCCATTCTTGAGGCTCAGGCGCAGACCCGCTCAGAGATACTAGGTGTTGGAACGTCCTTTGATGCTCAAAAGCGATTTTAGGCCAACGTTGAGGATGCCATCAACTCCCCAGTGGATATTCCGTCATCTATCCGACGGTATCAGAACGTCCTCCAGAATGCCTCTTCAAAGTTTGAGTATGTGTTTGGAACGGGCCTGTACATGGCTCCGTCTGATATGAGCCTCGCCATTGGAGACGTTGCTGGGTACAACAATCTGATTACCATTGCAACTGAGGAGCAGCAGATAGGCAGCAATGCTGATGTCAACTCGGTTCCGGTGGTTCCGGATAGAGGAAGCTTTGACCCTCCGCCAGATACAGATATGGAACTCCCCTCTCCAGGGCCGGCCCCTATGGACGAGACCGGTCTGCGTAGGGTGCACGAGGATGAGAAAACCGCTCTTATTATAGGCGGAATCGCTATAGGCTTATTTGTGCTTTGGTTTGCTACGTAGTAAGTCATGGAGTATCAGGAGGATAACTCCCCCCACCGCCACAGCTGCGGCCCATACATGTTCTGCCATCCAACCAGCCACCTTTGCAGCTGACGTAAGCAGCCATGATACGATGGAGCCAATGATTCCTGGAAGGGCAGCTGCTGCCTTACCGGCTAGGCTCTTCAGGACGTTTGCCAAGGAGTTCAGCTGTTTTTTAATCCATTCCTTTAAACCAGGCTTATCAGCTGGTGTCGGCGTTGGTGCCGGGGTTGGACTAGTGCTCCCTCCGCCCGTCAAAGCAACTACCAGTGTCGAGATTGCCAATCCAATCGCAGTTAGTATGGAGGCTATTGTTATACCCTGCTCTCGGAACAGAGTGCGTACACGCTCAGCTAGCGTTGTGTCCTCGTTAAGAAGTCTGTTGATCGTTTCCCTGATGCGGTTAATTTGGGTTCGCAGACGTTCACGGTTTACAGAGGCAGCCTCAACACGGACACGCCGCAGGTCCTGCAGCTCTGCAAGCTCATTTGCTTGGAATCTCCATACTCGACTATCACCCCTCCCTTCCTCCTCCAGGCTTGCCATTTTAGCTTTCCGATGTTTTATATCCCTTTCTATCTCAGTTATCTTAGCTAGGTTGTTGACCAGCTCACCCCTCTGGGTCTGCATAGCCTTATCAAGCCCCATAAGCTCTCTGAGTGGTAGTTCGTTGTCTGTTTGTGTACCTAGGTCTTCTATGGCGTTATGAACGCCCTCTATGAAGCTTGTTTCTTCCACACCACCTTGCTCTGTCATGGCTTCGGGGCTGCTCATTTCTAACTTTGGAAGTGCAGCTTCCGCTTTAGCAGCAGCTTGGTCAACGCCTTGTAGGGCTTTTGCTGCCGTTGTGGATAGTTCAGGGGTAACTCCAAGAGCCCGAGCAAGCTGTGTACTACCGTAATCTAGGATACTCCTAGGAGAAAGGAATTTGTTGAGATTGTTCTTCCATGTCAGAAGCTACCATTCTCGGCCCAACTTAACCCAAAGGTCACCTTGTTGAGACGATCTAAACTCCAAAGTGGCCTGCAGCCCATGCTTAGACACTGCCTTCTCCCACCTCGTAACTAAGACTTCAGTTTCTTCTATGGAACCCACCTGATCTCCTTGGAGACAAGGTTGAGACCGGGGAAGAGGACAAGGCGGTAGCCGATGTTTATAGTAACAGGTTCTACGTTCCGCTTGATTTTGAACTCCTCGAGAGCCACATGCCATTCTACCAGAGTGCGCTTAGTGACAGACTGGAATACGAGCTCACATTCAACGACTACAACCGCGTGATTCACACAACAGGCGACACCGCTGCAAGCTACAAAATTGATGGCATATCGCTGGAGTATGACATGGTTACCCAAACAGAGTTGGCCCGCATGATACGCACCCAGTACACAGGTCGACCCTCGATTCTGTATGACCGTGTGCTTCGTCACAGGAAGCTTGTATACAATAAAAGAGATTCACTGTGGAACATCAACCTGAACGTGCCGGCTCGCAGCATGAAGGGCATCCTACTGCTCTTTGAAGACCCGACCAACGCCTCATTCGCTAGGAAAACAGAGTCGTTCTACAACCCAAAGATTACAAAAGTTGAGGTGACCATTGAGGGCATCCCCAACCAACTCTATGCCCAAGGCATGCGTGGCTACCAGCAGTGGGATGAGGTGAAGAAGGCCTTTGCAGCAACGAGTAAACGAGACCCCAGTGTAGCAATAGCTTCAAAAGACTTGGCATTGTCGGACGTGTCCCTAGGAGAGTACCTAACCAGTAAGTATGCTCTGTGGCTCGACTTAAGGACGAGTGATGACGACCAGCTGCACGGTAGTGGCAGGGCTGTGGAGAATGCGTCTGAGGGCATCACCATACAGATCACAAAAAAGGCAGAGGCGGCGGGCGCATTGAACGTTTATATGTATATTGTAATGGATGCACAGCTTAACATTGAAGATGGCAGATTCGTCAGCGCAGTCTACTAAGTTTACATTTCCAGATGGTCCCTGTTCGGTAATTGTTTGTGGGCAGACAGGATGTGGGAAAACCGCATTCATCCTCGACCTACTTGAAAGGCCTTTCTTCGGTGACTTCGTGCATATTGTAATCCTCTGCCCTACCATACGTTTCAACGAGGCCTATCAGACGCGGTCATGGGTGTGGGATGATTCAGAGGTGTACGTGGTTGATCCAGGGGAGCGGCTACATGTCCACCTGAGGGTTTTCTACCATTGTTTTAAGGGCGAGCCAACCCTGTACATTATTGATGACTGTTCCGCAACAAAGGCCCTGACCAAGAAGAAAGACATGTTATCCGAACTGGCCTTTACCGGCCGCCTTGCTCAGCAAAGTGTCTGGGTCCTCAGCCAAAAGTACAACTCTGTGCTGAAGGACTTACGTGAGCAGACTCGCTGGATGGTGCTCTTTCACACCAAGGACCGTGACTCGTTTGAAGACGCCTTACGTGAAAATGATGTAATTCAAACAAAGGAGGAACGTGCAACAGTACGCCAACTACTAGCAAAGACCAAGCACGCAAAACTGCTGCTGAAGACTGATCAGCCTACTGCATATGACGTCGATTGAAGTGATATTGGCCTTGATAGCAGCCGCTGCCTCAGTAATCAATTTAGGTTTCTTCATCTGGGTAGCGGTGCAGTATTTTGAAGCTCGAAGGTGTATACGTATATTCATGGATCCTGATACCATTATTGATAAACTCCTTGAACAGGACTCGCCTAGCTTAGTGGAGACAAAGTCTGGGGGAGCGGAAACCTAGTTGCACCCCTGGTGTAGATATGTCTTCTAAGAGAGATAGGCTTGCTGCCGTCATAGCCGGTGGTCAGGCCCGTCAGTACCTTGGTTTGGAGCGCATTACAATTGACCAGGTTGAATCAATGTCTGATGAAGAGATCATAAAGCTGTATGTGAGATACGAGGCTCGGCTAGGCGCTAGCATGGGCTGCACCTTTGGTTGTCGGCGGTGTTGGCGTGTTTGGACTAGCATTGTATTGCTACAGGCACCAGATGGTAGCCTCACACCCTAAACAGGTTGTGGTACAAAAGCCTCTGGACGCTCATTTAAAGGTTCCGTTTTATATGGAATAAGATGACAACACCAGTTACTGATGGAAAAATGCTCATCAACGCTCTATACCACGGTGTAGTTGTTTCCGGTATTTCAATAGGTTATGCCAAGTTTGCTAATATGGCTCTGGGTGGTGGGGTGCCACGTCTTGATTTCACCCCACGGGACCTGGCTATGGTTGTTGCCGATGTATCACTAGCTATGGCCACAAAGGATATGCTAATTAAACAAGGAATCTTACCAGTTGATATACTGAAGTAATGGCCACACTCGCACTACTTGTTAGGGGTGCTCTTGTTAACGCCCTTGCATTCTCTGGGAGCAACTTTTTATTCTCTAAATTACGAGACAGCCAAGTGGACGCGGAACGTAAACGTCATGATATGGCAATCGAGCAGCTTCAATCTGCTCAGGCAGCATGGGCCAAGAAGATAACTGAGCGTTTAGACTTCATCAATGAGCAACTGCGCCGCCAGGGACATGCCCAGCATACTTTTAGGGATGCGGACGAGGCTATGCGTGAGTACTCCCTGATTACGAATAAAACCGTCGACCCGTTGGGTTCTGAGCCGCAGCTTTCAGACTTCTACGAGCCCTCAGATGAACAGAGGGGGCGTGAGGTGGCGTTCATTATACTGGGTATGGCTGCATACAGGCTTGCTAAGTAGGTTATTTGGAGCCTCGAGCGTTTACTGTATATGGATCGTCGCATGCAAAAGATCTACTATAGTCCTAAGGGCTACTGGAAAGGCATAACAGCTATCAAGAAGCTTGCAACAGAAGCGAGAGTTTCTGAGGAAGTTGCCAGGGGGTGGCTAACAAAGCAAGCTATATGGCAAATCTACCTGCCAGTGCCAAAACACATTCCCAGACCAAAGTTTGATGTCCCTGTCCCTAATGAGGTTCACCAAACCGATCACTTATTTCTTCCTCATGATGTTGTGAAGCTCCGCACTTACAAGTATGCCCTAACATTGGTTGATGTGGCCTCGCGCTACAAAGCGGCTGAGCCATTGACTACAAAAGAGGCTAAGGAGGTCGCAGGTGCACTCGAGAGGATATACAAGCGAGGACCGCTGGGGTGGCCTAAACTACTTCAGGTGGACCCCGGACGGGAGTTTATGGGTGCAGCGAATCAACATGGAGTATCAGACAGACGTGGCCGTGTGAATATCCATCGAGATCAGGGTATAGTGGAACGCTTTAACCGAACCCTGGCTGAGCGACTCTTTGGTCACCAGTATGCCGTAGAGTTAAGGGATACTGGAAAATGATCGACTGAGTGGGTTTCTCGACTGCAGACTGTAGTCTCTGCGATAAATAATGAGGTGACCCGCTTGACTGGAAAAAAACCTAAAGATGCTATAAAGGCAAAACGAGTTGCACAAAAGCCATCTGCAGTCGTACCAGGGCGCCCTCTGGGGGTCAAAGAGCAAAAGCTTCCCTCTGATGTTGGCGTTCGCTACCTCTACCAGCCTGGTGAGGCAGAGCAAGACCAGCGTCGGTGGGCCACTGACCCTGTGTGGTCACTCAATGTTTTCCGGATTGGAAGCTCTGTCACTAAATCTGGTGAACCTGTACTATACTATTTGTTGGATGGACCTCTCCGTGGCTTTGTAAAGGAGGAGTTGCTTGTGGTGCCATCCGATACCCAGTTGCCGCCAGACGGTATTATCAATTAGACTAATAGATATCTATATATATAACAATGGTAGGATTTGACAATAAGTGCCAATGGATATTACTCGGGAGCAAGAGTTTTGTAATTTACACAGATATAAGATAAAACATGGTGTCATTAATCGTCTTTGTACGGGTTGTCAGAAGGCTATAAAAAATAATAAGGTAGGATTGTGTATGGATTGTGGGTTCGATAAAGTCAACCACAGTCGTCTTCGTCAAAAGAAGAAAAATTGCTTAACAACGGCCTATAGCTGGGGACACTGACTCGCCAGTCGACGCCACTGAACGGGGATTCCCCACTGTATAAAAGTAGAAATCTTGTGGCGCTGTCAACAACATGGTTTGGCGGTCAGGCCTATGTGCGACGAAGCGTGGCACCTTGTCAGAGACGGGTGTTTACTGCGCAGGTCAAAGTCCGCTCGCTGTATTGTCATTGCCTTTTGTGTATCAACGAATTCTCTTTTAGACTAATGGAACGGTATAGTAAACATGACTCATAATCAGCGGGCATGTGAAGCCCAAAACGATTATGTTTCAATTCACGGTTTTAAGCCTCCTTATCCACGCTCTAAGGTTGCACTCAAAGCACTCCGAGTGCGTAATGAATATGACCGTACATACAAGGAGATGTTGGCTAGATTAAAGGCTGGGGTGGCATGCACCCCTGTCCCCACTGCTGCCCCACGCAGACCAGTCCCTGCCCCACGCAGACCTGTCCCTGCCCCACGCATCCCCACAACCCAGTCCCCAGTCCCCACAGCGCGTCTTGCCTTCAAGAAGACTAAGTGGGCTGTTAAAAACTATTTGCGTGGATGGGTGATGAACGTTCCTGAGTCTCACCCCCTTAGCTCGGACCTTATGATGTTCTTTAATGGCATGCGTCGAAAGATGCATAAAGTTTTGACTGGTGAGCTAGAAGAGCTAGGTGGAATCAAGTGTCAGTTTGCCCTTAAGGTAAGACTCTCCAAGCACGCCGATGATGACAGCACTGAGTATTTTGAGCCTGTGTTGCGTAATAAGCAGCAGGCGGTTCTCTCCTCAGAAGACATGGATGTTGCGTTGGACCAGAGTGTTGTTAATATCCAAGAGCGGTTGGAGAAGTGGACCAACCAAGGTTCTGGCTGGGAGTTTGAGGCGGTCACAACTCTGTGGATTGATATTGCCAACTACCAACCGTTGAAGGGTGGCTCCAACCTGCGACTTCCGGCTGCGCTGGCGGCTAAGCAGACCATCATAAATGTAAAGAACAGGGACGACTTCTGTATTCTATGGGCTATTCTAGCCGCTCTGCACCCGGTAGCCAAGGACCCACAGCGACCATCAAAATATAACATTCAGAGGCTTTTGGATCTGCTGGAGGGTTCAGGTGTAGAATATCCTACACCGGTGTCGCATGTTGAGAAGATAGAAAAGCATGCTAACCTAGCCTTGAACGTTTTTGGCTGGGATGGGAAGACCACTATCGTACACCGCATCAGTAAGCACTCTGGTACCCGTAAAAACCTGATTGAGAAGGACGGCAAGTTTCATTACACGCAAATCAAAGACCTGAACCGCTTGCTGTATGACCAGACAAAACATAAAGAGCGCAAGTTCTTCTGTGAGCTATGTCTGCATGGATATACCTCAGAGGGTCTGCTCCTGGTGCATAAGCCTGAGTGTATGGGGATAGGGCAAACTGCTGTGCGAGTGGATATGCCTGAGGAAGGGAAGAACATATTATCCTTCCAGAACTGGCAGAAACAGCTTGCTGCACCCTACATCATCTATGCTGACTTTGAAGCACTCACAGTGAAGCTTCTGGGTCCTGCGCCTAATCCTGGTAAGAGCAACACGCTGAGAACGCAGGAACACCAAGGATGCGGCTACAGCTATGTGGTTGTTCGTTGTGACGGTAAGACCGAACCCCCTGTGGTTTACAGAGGAAGCGATACTGTGGAGTTCTTACAGGCTCTGCAGCAGGAGGAGCAAAAGATCAAAGCAGTTCTGTCCAAGCCTGTCCCTATGCGGATGACTCTGGAGGACAGAAGGGCACATAAGGCTGCAACTCACTGTCAAGTGTGCAAGAAAAAACTGGGCTGTGACTCTGTTCGCGATCACTGCCATATAACAGGCTTGTACAGAGGGCCAGCCCATAACGTGTGTAACCTGAAACTTCGGCTGAGTCCCAAGACAACACCCATCCCTGTGGTCTTCTATAACCTGCGGGGCTACGACTCCCATCTGTTGATGCAGGGTATAAGCAAAGTGGAGGGGAACATCAACTGTATCCCCAACAACATGGAGAAATATATCTCCCTGTCGCTTGGACAGTTGCGCTTCATTGACAGTGCACAGTTTCTCCTGGCCTCGCTTGATAAGCTTGTGTCTGCTAACAACCCAGATGCCTTTGCTGTGACGGCGGAATATGAGCCAGACCATATGAAGCGGCGGTTGCGGTTGCGTAAGGGAGTCTTCCCCTATGAGTTCATGGACAGCTGGGATAAGTTTGATTCCCCTCTGCCGCCAATCCAGGAGTTCTACAGCAAGCTCTCTGAGGAGGGTATATCTACTGTAGACTATGCCCATGCACAAAAGGTCTGGAGCGTGTTCGGGTGTAAGAACATGGGTGACTACCATGACCTGTACCTGCGGACGGATGTACTGCTCCTGGCAGATGTGTTTGAGGTGTTCCGCAAGACCTGTCTTAAAGGGCCTATCGCACGAAAAATCATATCATTTTTTTCGCCAGATAACAGAAATATAACCCAGAAGTACCTATTCTGTCTATGTGTCAATTGTCAAAGTGCGCGCTTTCTGATCGAAATTCGACTTTAAAGATGAATTCGGCGTATCGAGCTGACATGCTCATGAATAATTCATCGCCTCCGCGTGACGTCAGGTCCGGGAATGTTTTTGTTGCGAGGCGCAATCTGCACTACGATTAGCGAGAAATGGCTGCTGGAAATTTCGTTATTTCATCACTTCAGGAGAGCGACGAAGAGACATGGTATGGCACAGGTCATTCGCAAACTATCGTTGCTTCGGCACAGAAAGTTTTGCCTTACAGATTCGAACCAGAAATGAGCGAATCCGAGAAATCCGATGAGAGAAAAAAGACACTGGCGATGTCACTGCTGTGCCTGGGTCTCACGCGGGTCATCCTGCCCAGGACATAGGGCTGCTACAGAACAATGCTTGGTAAGCTATATCTGATTCTGCTTGTGCACCAGTTCATCGTATATGTGTTGGCATGTAACGAAGTTAATCCATAAATTTCACAAACAAAATATGTAAGCTCTATTCCTAACAGTAGACTATACAACAGAGCTTTGCAGCAAATAATTCTTCCATATCAGACAGCAGACATGAGATACCACAAAGATTTTTTTTCAAATCAAGTGGTTGCAAGGGTTCATGTTTACAAATTGTACCATGTAAATGTAAATGCTCCTCCACACGAATTGCAAACAAACTAATTTCGGACTGCTGTTAATAAATAGAGATCTTCTTTTATTTAAAGTAGGCCTTATCAAAGGCTGATTACAATATTTTTGATGTAGATTGATTCTGAGGTAGAATATATATAGGAGAGCAAGTACCACAGCTGTTTTCTCATAGGATTGTCAGTTAGCCCATAAATGAATGTATAACTGGACTTTAGGAGGTGAAGATTATGGTATTATACTATCATCTGGTAAGTGTCACATCAGAGTTTCTATGAATGCAGAGGCTAAAACATATTTGCCATACAATGTCATCCTTTATTACAAACATTAATATCATGTTACAGGTGTTTGTATGGCTACTGTCAACTAGTGGCAGAGGTAGAAGAATCTGTGTGCTATGTGGAAATTCCTTGAGTCTTGACCTCAATAGAGAACAGCCCCATTCCCATTGGTTGCATAACCCAGCATCCTGGTTTCAGCACAATCTGTTTGAACCCTTGGGCCTTGCAAGTGGGATACTTCTCCTACAGACAACAGCACAGGCACATGTCAGATAATGATGTACAAAGGTGACAATGTTTTCTATTATTTACACATAAATCTGTACCAAGGCTAGCAGTCATTATTTACGATTTAATTATACTTATTGATACTGGTATGACAAAAAATATTTGAGCATGGTTAAATCAACAATGTCACATGGTTATTTTACAAGCGTTACAGGTATACAGCATACAGGCAGTTTGTTTGCTGGTGCTGGGGACATCTTGGACAAAAGATAAGAGTTCCGTTACCAGCCTGCGCTGTTACTAGATAACTTCCCAGTACCAGACTATCAAGGATTCCTCTACCCTCCACTCACCTAGGACTTGTCTTGATACATGCAGAACCTACTCTGGTGTGCCTCAATGGCTTGTCGTGGATCTGGTCTCATTGCATCTCCACACATTGGAGGTGGTGCTTCTGTCTTGGGCAGGGTTGGCTCATAGCAAACCAGCAAGAACTCAGCCATCAGGCACTTGACATACTTTGAAACATAACAGAAATCAAGTCACAGCTTGCACACCAGACTGTTGCTTATAACCTTATAGTCATACCTCCATGGTAATTGAATTTGTTGTTGTTTACATTTTATATATCAGTAAAAATATTCACCAAATGTTGCCTTTGTTGCTACTTCAGTGACAATATGCCCCTGCTTAAACTTGGAGTATCTTAGCTTGAAGACTGGATCCCCAGCTTCTGTTGTTGCCTATTCTCTGATATCTGTGATTCAATGAACCAATTATACATGACCTACATATATTTGGCATATCAGCACATGTAAACAAATTTAATGACTCCCAAATTTAAAAACAAACACTACCATGAAGGAGCACTGTAAAAGGCAACATATATATCATAACAATGATACTTGTCTGGCAACCATATCATCCACTTAACAAGATAATGGACTATTTATTCAATACTAATACAACAAGAAAGTCATCAAATCTCACCCTGTGTTTCTTTATCTTGATAAAGGCAGGTCAGCTTTTCTTGGGCTGGGGTGCCTCATCATCCTTTCTTGATTGCTTGACAGCAGAGGCCTTCGCAAAAAGAGTAGGCACAGCAGCTTCTTTCATTACCCGCTTACATCGTGGTATCCAGCCAAGCTCTTCTCCTCAAAACATTCCTCTGTGAAATGAACCGAGCACACAAACAAGTACTTGCCCGGGCCCGGCCATTTGTCTCGCGATCGTAGTACCTGGCCAATCCATTGTTTTTTTTAATGGTCCTTACCAGGAAACCTGAACAAGCTCACGCCGTTCCGATTGGTATGCGGGCAGCCCCTAACACAACAACCATTAGCCATCGCGTTCAGGCGGTCACAAGATGGCTAAAACGATCCAAAATCCCAAAAACGAGAGACGAACTCCGACAATGTAAACAACGGGGTACTCTGTACGTCTCTGAGAACGGCCT
Organism: Urechis unicinctus; assembly: GCA_034190875.2. Taxonomy (NCBI): domain Eukaryota; kingdom Metazoa; phylum Annelida; class Polychaeta; order Xenopneusta; family Urechidae; genus Urechis; species Urechis unicinctus. Next base: position 70,399,705 of record CM067358.1, on the reverse strand, counting down.
CCCTTACCTGACGTCACAGGCATAGTTGACCTAGATAATGGCTGCCGCAAAGTTTTGTCGGGCACGCTAATTTGAACTGACATTTTATCAAATTTTGGCCTTAATTGATCAGATGCGACGGTTATTGGACCGTTTTGAGTTTATTGATCACATTATGAATTGATTTCAGCGAGGTACCTATAACCGTGCGATAGGCACTTTAAGCAGTACGGGTTGGATCCAGCCCACTACTATACCAGCCCCGGTTTGTCATGGGATGCTTTGCTTAAGAGCACAGGCGTGGAACTCGAGCTACTCACCGACTATGACAAGCCCCTGTTCATTGAGAAAGGTTTACGCGGCAGTATAAGCATGGTGTCGCGCCTCCACGCTAATGCCAATAACCCGCTCGTGGATGACTTTGACCAGGATAAACCAACGAGCTACATCCAGTACCTTGATGCTAACAATTTGTATGGGTGGGCTTGAGTCAGCCTTTGCCAACTGCGGGTATTGAGTGGGTGGCTCGGCCGGAGGATCTACAGATAAAGGACCACCCAGATGATGCCGAGACTGGATACATACTTGAGGTTGACTTGGAGTATCCTACCGCACTTCATGACGAGCACAACGACTACCCGCTGGCTCCGGAGCGGCTTCTTGTAGAGAACGACTGGTTGTCTATCTATCAGAAGAACCTCCTGGGCGAGTTGCACGGAATAAAGAGAAATATGTGGTGCACTACAAGAACCTCAAGCTGTATCTGTCTTTGGGGATGAGACTTACCAAGATCCATCGAGCACTTGTCTTCACCCAGAGCCCCTGGATGGAGCCTTACATTCAGATGAATACAGATCTGCGTAAATTGGCCACCAGCGACTTTGAGAAGGACCTGTATAAGCTTATGAACAACTCTGTGTTCGGTAAGACTATGGAGAACCTCCGCAGGCGGGTCAATGTCAAGATTGTGCGATCTACGGAAGAAGAAAGAATGCGTAGGCTTATTGCAAGTCCCGCCTACGCACGTCATCAGGTGTTTGATAATGATCTGGCCGCTCTGCACATGCACAAGACTCACCTGGTACTGAACCGCCCTGTGTATGTGGGCATGTGTATACTCGACCTCTCCAAACACCTGATGTATGACTTCTATTATAATACCATGAAGCCCAGATACGGCAAGAACCTTGGCTTGTTGTACACAGATACGGATTCGCTGCTAATGGAGATACGCACGCCTGACGTGTATGCTGACATGAAGGAAGATGTCCATCTCTTTGACACCAGCAACTTTCATCCCTCCCGTAGTCTCTACAGCAGTGTGAACAAGAAGGTTCTGGGGAAGATGAAGGATGAGTGTGCCGGCATGCCCATCAAGGAGTATGTTGGTCTGCGCCCTAAGATGTACTCGATCTTGATGTCAAGTCGGGATGAGATCAAAAAAGCAAAAGGTGTGAAGAAGGTGGTGGTGAAGAAGCATCTACGACACGCTCAGTACGTAGAGTCACTGTTCGCCCAAAAGCAGTTTCGCCACGGAATGAACATGCTCAGGAGTGACTGCCATAAAATATATGGGCTCCATGTTAACAAGGTGTCTCTCTCCCCCTTTGACTCAAAGCGGTGGATAGCTCCAGGTGGTATAGACACTCTTGCCTATGGGCACGCGTCGATATGTTGAGCATATGGGGGGCTGAGGTATAGAATGAGCACCAATGAACATATGGGGGTGGCCAAGCTGCAGGCAGACGTGGAACATATATGGGAGGAGAAGGTAGACCTTGAGATAGAGGTGAGGGATTTAGAATCAAAGTATGAGGACCTTTTGGAGCACGTGAGTCGTTTAGAAGAGCTTATTCCTCAGGGTCTTGGTGTAGAGGAGAAGGTGAGGGAATTGGAATCTAAGTATGAGGACCTTTTGAAGCGCGTAAGTCGTTTAGAAGAGCTTATTCCTCAGGGTCCTGTTGTAGATGGTTGACATTGCTGTCGCCCTCTTCAGTGGACCTATACCATAGGGGCTGGAAGGGCTGGGCTCATATGGTATAGTATAGGGGGGGGGGGGAGGTGCGAGCAGTTCGGTGACTCATGTGAGTCACCCTGTATATGTGTGTTTTCTGGGTTGCTGTATTAGATTGCTGCGCTCGTACCCCCAGTCTCTATACTACTGGGTCACCTCATTATTTATCGAAAAGACTACAGCCTGCAGTCGAGAAACCAACTCAGTCGATCGTTATCCATTTTCCCTTAACTCCACGGCATACTGGTGTCCAAAGAGATGTTCAGCAAGTGTTCGGTTAAAGCATTCCACTATAGCCTGGTGTCGATGGATATTCACACGGCCACGCCTGACCGATACTCGGTTTTGCTAGCAGCTGATTCACTGTTCCCATAAACTCCCGTCCTGGGTCGACCTGAAGTAGTTTAGACCAATGCAGTTTTCCTCGCTTGTGTAGCATGCGAGTGGAGGGGTTCAATTGGCGAAGTGGGATCGTTATCAGACTTTCCGTTAGCTAAACTTCAGTTGTGATTCAGCCACAACTATTGGTTCAGCGCAACTGGCGATAATCCAAGACAGTCAATGGTGCCGTTTATAGGTCCATAGGTCCGGCTTTAGAGGACCTCCACAACACCTCTGACTTACTCGAATACCCGCAATATGGTTCCACTTAATGGAACTCACCAATAAAACTTCAGGAAGGCTTTGGTGACAAAACTTTATTTCAGATCCAAAAATGGTAACTGCAAAAATGCAATCTACCGTTGGCGGAAGACGCCGCCGCTTATATACACAAGGTCACGTGACCACGCGGTTTTCAATGTGAAATGTTAACATTATAATAAATGCATAGACATAAAAATACTATACAAGTTACACATTATATAGAAACACAGGAAACATCAATATACACAGGTAACATCTCACCCATCATTTACTGTGCGAGTCAGGCCTCCCACCTAGAGCGGGAGGTAGCATGGCGCGAAAACCCGCTTCTGCCACACTGCCCACACATCATCAAGTGTTTGGCCCAAACACTCCTCATACAAGCAAACACGCCACATACAAGCAAACACACACATTAAACGTGTCATGCAACAGCACAAAAAGAAAAGAAATGCCACAAATAACAGAAAATTCAAGCGAGGTTCAGGTGGTCGGCTTTGTTGTTCATGCCGCGGAAAGTTTGTGACAAGTGCCGCTTGGTAACACAGCCCTCCTCCATCTGGCAGATAATTTCAAACACCTCAACACACCTCTCATCCCAGTCACAATTAGCCTGTTGATTCATTCACTGAATAGCAAACATGCACCTCTTCATGGGTCGATCTTCCTCATTTGTCATGGAGGTGTGACTGCGGACAGAGGAACCATCTCGGTGGTCAGCATCAACCACAACACCATTCACTCTAGAATACTGCTATTTCCGTCCGAGTCTGATTCGTCACCACCAGGTAACAGTGGAAGATCACGGATGATTGGTCTCCAGCGAGGGGTATCAGCTCCTGAACCGATAGTTCATAATCAAAGACATCAAAATGCTACCTTTGTGGACAGTAAACACAACTTCATTTCCAACAGAAGGGCTTGCTTCCGAGCTTCCCCGATAAGCTCCATTCATGTTGACCATAAATGTTTGTTTATGTTTGACGCGCGCTGCTTGTTATCGCCCGGTCAGAGGTTAAAACCGGGTCAAATCGCATGCGCTCCGTTTACTATTGCAGAGATGTTATATTAGCATCATTTTCGCCCGAAATGTGGCGCGCTCTCTCGCACTGACCTTTCGCATAACTCGTTCTAAGAATCATGGGATTGAGCCGTAAGTAGTTCCAGCAAGATGGCAAGATGGCAGCGTATGTAAATGTTTGCGGTGTTTCTGATCGGGAAAATATCAAGCCTGTCGTTGGTAAGCAATTGTCAACCTTAATGTATCACACTAATGTTCAGTAATTGTATTTATATATTCAATAAATTAGAGTTGATTATGCAGGCTTTGTGACAAATTGTCGATTCAGTTAATTTTGGAAGAATGAGCGATGAAATAGAAGTACACCGCATCGGTGCATGCATATGCCAGTGTGGTTGACGCGGGGTCCGAGGGGGTAGGGAGGGAGAAATGGTAGTGATGCATTTTTTCAGTGATTTCTACGGCATTTACATACGCTGTATACACACTAGGGTTCACATGGTCATTCATGTTTACTGTCCTGTAACTTGGGGTCCACTGGTCTGGTTCTGGGTCTCTGGCATGCTCTCTCATAAATTAAAGCCTACTTGTTGGAAGTGTTGGTCACGAAAACTGCTTGAACAAAGCTGTTCTTCCTTACTGAGTCACAATTCATAATTAAAAAATGACTCGTTTTTATTTTATAAAATAGTATTCATTTGTTTGTGTCCATGCTTCAGAATTTCAGACTCCAATGAAGATAACCTTGTCCAGGTTGAGACACTATCATCTATGCTTTTCGTGCAGGGAGGACAGGAAGCCTTGTCACGTTCGGCTTCTGAATAATGTGAATTTTTGATAGAAATGCCCCATGACTGTGAATACAAATTATGTGAGAATTGTATCAATAGATTGACCAAAACACTTCAGTGGAAAAGAGATGCCATTTCCATGTTCTATGTATTACACACACAAAGCATAGATATTAATATTAGTAAATTAGAATAGCATGATATTATATGTGCGCATGATTGGTCCTCCAGTTGTTAAGAAATGCAGATTCAATATGCTCATAATTAAATAGTTTTTATGGAGGTGTTCATGTGTTTACATTCATATTGCCAAGCAAGTTTCTTATTTCTGTCTTTTAATATAGTTGGGAGACATAGCGATTGTTAATGTCGTAATGTTTGGCTTTCTCTCTCTCTGTACTTGTTTGATGCTCATGTGATCTATTGGCCATCAGCTTACAGCAATGCGTGGAGGTCACATGACTTTTAACTAATTGCTTAGCCAATAGGGATGGTAATCACTTCCTGTTGTGACTCTGTTCCTTGCACACACAATTTTGATTTTCCTATCCCACCTTCCACTGTTTTCCTGTCTTGTTGTAGTTTATTTAAATGTACAACCTGTTCATGTTGTGGTGGTGGTTTTCTCCCCCACCTTTGCTGTGTGCAATGTTTTTTGGCTTAAATAAACAAGCCCATTTATCAACTCTAATCATGTTTTATCTTTCACAGCAAACTATTTGCAAGGTTTTTGTTTTACCTCTCATAACTCATACAATTTCAGCCAACTTGATTTTATTATATGACCACCAACCATAAAATATATTTTTTCCATGATAGTTAGATGTTTCCATGTGTCAATTTCCCAGAACTTTAAAACAAAGATGGCTATGTGTTGCACAACAGTGAACTTTGATAATGCATTCACACCATAATTTTCCCTTTCGTTTATTGAAACAATAACTTTAGAGCCTTATTATTTTTAATTGCAGATGAATTAAATTGGGAGAGCATTACCTCGTTTAAATTACCCATTGCATTCACCCGATTTTCCAATGGCATAACCGGTCACTTCTTGAAATATGAATATCAACACCCTTTACGATCCTAATTCATCTTCAGAAATGCTAGGGACTGGATGATACCCATTTTCGAATATCTTACCCAACCCCCTTCCGTGCCCACCGCGTATGTGTACACGTGATTTCTTTTGATTTCATTGCTCCAATTGCTTCAACCCAACAGTTAAATATGAATGTGAAGAACTCGTGAGTTTTCTAATATTAGCATCCGTAATTACTAGGTGTTAGAATCATATGAAGAAAACTGTTTTCGCGAACCTTGCAGCGAACTGATTGTGGTGTAAAACCACGTGCAGAATTTGACTGGAATGTGTACTTGTATTGAGTAGTAATTTTTAGAACTATGTTTTTGGCGTAAGGAGACTCCCGAGAATCTCGGGACTGGGTGAATCAGTTATGAGAAAGGGGTATGCTGTAAGGGACGGGAAGCGGCCCCGTGCGGGAGAAAATGATATTAGCATAGCGTCAAACATGTCTGCTATCGAGATCGCTCCTGAACCATCACTGTAGGGGGTCTTCGCGATATCACTTTCAAACTCCCAAACAGGCTTCATGTGAGTTGGCATGGGTAGTCTGGTGAGCATTCCCCCACGTGGCGGCGGCGAAGTGGTCACACAACTATCATTGATTACAAGTGGCTGAGCCATTGACTACCAAAGAGGCTAAACTGCTCATTTCCCTTTTGAGCCCATGCTGCCTGAGAAGATTGTAGCTTTTCTATTGCCATATTATGACGTTCATGTTCCATGTCCACTTGGCTGCTTCGTAATAAGCTGTTGCTCTCAGGTAATGCAAAGGCGTTGACAAGGGTACCTCCAACAAGTATTACGATCGAGGCCATTACTTAAGCAAGTATATTACCTGATAACATCCCTTGATTAATAAGAATATCCTTAGTGGTCATGGCTAGTGATACATCGGCAACAGCCATAGCCAGATTGCGTTGACAAGCATTTTTCCTTCAGTAGTTGGCGTTGTCATCTTATTCCATATATAAAGGATCCTTTAAATCAACGTCCGGAGGCTTTTGTACCACAACTTGTTTAGGGTGTGAGGCTACTAGTTTGTGCCTGTACCAATACCATGCTAGTCCAAATACCCCAACACCGCTAATAAAAGAAGGCGAAGCCCATGTTGGACAACCCCATCTTTCCGGAGGCTGACTCGTTGAGGTTGGTTCGACAGCTTCGTCTCTAGCGTCGGTAAGCGTGGACTTGGCCTAACGGAGCTCTCTCAGAAGCTTATTCAGATTGTTTTTTTTTAGCTGCAGCACCCTTTCGTCCTGCCATAACCCTGTTATGTTTTTTGTAGGTTGCTTACTGGTCACTGACGTTATCTCTACCGGTGTTGTTTCCCCTTGATTCGTGTTCTTGATAAGCACATGCTACAGTAGAGTTAAGCACGTGTTATAGCAGAGTTAAGCACATGTTATAGTAGGTCAAGCACATACTATAGCCCTCAAGTAGTGTCTTCTTCTCCGCCGGTCCCCTGTAGATTCGGTGTTTGTTTTTCCAAATTGACTGTAAGTGGAGTTAAGAACAATCCATAGCGATGATATAGCTTTGGCTGGTGTTCTGGTAGGATTGTTAGAAACATACAAGCAATACCTGAGTATAGCTGTAGCACTGCCTTACCTATAGTGTACGTCATGCTAGCGCCTAGCCGAGCCTCGTATTTCACATACAACTTTGTGATCTCTTCGTCAGACATTAATTCAACCTGGTCAATTGTAAGGCTCTGCTCACCAAAGTACTGACGGGCCTGACCCCTAGCTATAACAGCAGCAAGCCTATCTCTCTTATTTGACATGTCCCCTCTGGGTTCCGCTCACTCAGACTTTGTGGCCACTGGATCCATGAATATACTTATACACTTTGAGCGTTTTATATATTGCTGAAGCCAGCGTCGGTGAGACACTACTATCCAGATCAAGACACCTAAACTAGTAACTGAGGTAGCGGCTGCTGTCAGGGCCAACATCGCTTCAATCGAAGGCATATGCAGTAGGTTGATCAGTCTTCAGCCGCAGTTTTGCGTGCTTGGTCTTTGCTAGTAGCTGGCGTACTGGGGCTCGTTTTCCCTTGTTGGGATCACATCATTCTCACGTAGGGCATCTTTAAATGAGGCACAGTCCTTATTGCAAAAGCTCACCATCCAGCTTACGTAGGCCCTTCAGCACAGAGTTGTACTTTTTGGTGAGGACCCACACACTTTGCTGCGCATGGCGGCCGTTAAAGGCCAGTTCAGATAACTTGTGTTTCTTCTTGGTTAGGGCCTTTGTTGCCGAATAGTCATCAGCAATTTACACGGTAGCCTCGCCCTTAAAACAATGGTAGAAAATCCTAAACCAGTCATGGAGCCGCTCCCCTGGATCAACCACGTACACCTCTGAATCATCCTGCACCCATTACCACGACTGATAGGCCTCGTTGAAACGTATGGTAGGGCAGAGGATGAATACGGTTTCCCACAAACAATAGCCGAACAGGGACCATCTGAAAATGTAAACTTAGTAGACTGCGCTGCCAAACCAGCCATCTTTAATGTTAATCTGTGCATCCATAACAACATACATGTAGACGTTCAATGCACCGGCCGCCTCTGCTTGTTTGTGTGATCTGTATGGTGATACCCTCAGACGCATTCTCCACGGCCCTACCACTACCGTGCAGCTGGTCGTCATCACTCGTCCTTAAGTCGAGCCACAGAGCATACTTACTGGTAAGGTACTCTCCTAGGGAAACGTCCGACAATGCCAAGTCATTTACAGCTATTGCTACATTGGGGTCTCGTTTACTCGTTGCTGCAAAGGCCTTCTTCACCTCATCCCACTGCTGGTAGCCACGCATGCCCTGGGCATAGAGTTGGTTGGGGATGCCCTCAATGGTCACCTCAACTTTTGTAATCTTTGGGTTGTAGAACGACTCTGTCTTCCTGGCGAATGAGGCATTGGCTGGGTCTTCAAAGAGCAGTAGGATGCCCTTCATGCTGCGAGCCGGCACGTTCAGATTGATGTTCCAGAATGTAACTTTTGTATTGTATACAAGCTTCCTGTGACGAAGCACACGTTCATACAGAATCGCAAGTCAACATGTGTATTGGGTGCGTATCATACGGGCCAACTCTGGTTGGGTAACCATATCATACTCTAAGGAGATGCATCAATTTTGTAGCTGGCGTTAAAGTGGCTCGTTGCGTGAATCACGCAGTTGTAGTCGTTGAATGTGAGCTCGTATTCCAATCTGTCACTAAGCGCACTCTGTTAGAATGGCATGTGGCTCTCAAGGAGTTCAAATCAAGCGGAACATAGAACCTGTTATCATAAACATCAGCTACGGCCTTGTCCTCATCCTCGGTCTCATCCTTGTCTCCTCCCCCCACTTGTATCTTAGTTGCGTTTCTGTCATCTGATGTGTCAGTGCCCTGATACTGGAGGCCCTGTCTCTCCTGCGCCGTTTCTGTCATCTGATGTGTCAGTGCCCTGATACTGGAGGCCCTGTCTCGACGCGACCCAGGTTTTGCACAATGCTGCAGTTAGCAACGGTTAAGGTCAGCGTGATTGTAAAGGCCAGCCGTGCTGTCCCTGGAACAATGACGTCGTCTTCGCCGAGATTGGGGAAGCTGACCAGCAGTTGTTGGTTATGGTCAATAGTGCTTGGATTGTTTGTAATAACTACAGACTGTCGCATGCCGTCTACCCCAAGGAGCTCGCATACCCGGTTGTATGGATTTAATTTATTATGCGTCCGCAAGTACTCGTCATGTTAAATAATAGCGAGTATATCTTTAACATAATAACATGGCAGATTATGGGAACCCAACATTTAACGCTGCAGGGTAGGAGGGGGCTATGGGAGGGGAGAGGGATGAGACTAGCTTCAATAATGATGAGGAGACTAACTTCATTGACGAAACTTTAGATACGTCGAGTACGACTAGTCCACCCCAGCACCAGCACCTACATCAGTTGACAAGCCCGGTGTAAAGAAATGGATACAAAAACAGCTGAACTCCTTGGCAAACATTCTGAAGGGCCTAGCCAGAAAGGCAGCAGCTGTCCCTCCAGGGATCATTGGCTCCATCGTATCATGGCTGCTCAAGTCAGCTGTAAAGGTGGCTTGTTGGATGGCAGAACATGTATGGGCCACAGCTGTAGGGGGGGGGGGGGGGGGGGTAATTAACCTCCTGATACTCCGTGACCTTCTACTTAGCAAGCCAAAGCACAACTAAGCCTATTGCGATTCTACCTACAATAAGAGCGGTTTTTTCATCCTCGTTTGCCTTTCCTCCGAGGGGCGGTCTATCAGGAAGGTCGTTCGGGATAAGTGGAGAGGGGCTGTCTATATCGTCAAAGACTCTTCTATTTGTAAGTGCAGCATCCACGTTGACATCAGTGTTGCTGCCGATCTGCTACTTGTCAAATTTGATGGTAATCAGATTGTTGTACCCAACTACTTTTCCAATGGCGAGGCTCATGTCTGACAAAGCCATGTAAAGGCCCGTTCCAAACACATAATCGACCTTCGAGGAAGCATTCTGGAGCTGGTTTTCATACCTGCTGATGGATGATGGAATGTCAGCTGGTGAGCTGATAGCATCCTCAATATTAACCTGAAACTGCTTTCGAGTGTCAAATGATGTGCCTGTACCTAATATTCCTGAGCGGGTCTGCGCCGGAGCACCAAGAATAGCCCAAACATAGGTTTGAATACTGTCGTTAATCCATGTGATACCTGGGGCTGTGAATACCTCAGAGTACTCCAGGCGGTGCTTGTCCCTTTTGGTCTTGCTTTATATAATCAACATGTAGCAATCCACCTTGAAAAACAAAGCCGTATGTTGATTTGTCAAAGATATGTCTGACGGATTCGTACAATCGGTATTTTCGGCAACACTGAACTCATGGCAGAGTGCATAGTAGATTCTCTTGGCAAAGGTATTATCAGTGGCTGACCATGTGGCGTCATCCGGTAGTGCTACCCTCATTTCCTTCAGAGGTCTCCTAATGGTGTAGTACACATGAAACCTATAAGATCCCTTATTGTCGGGACTCCAGAGTTAAGGTGGTCCAACGCAGATACACCACAGCCGGAGGATGCGCACCATACAACACAATTTACCAGGTTCTGCTAATATTGCATGTGGTTGGTTCTCCAGCCAACTACAATTTTATCGTCGCTTAAGTTTGGAACCAAGTAGTTCTCAAACAGGTTGGAGAACTCAACCTTGAATGCCTCTGTACTGTCGTCCGCTTGCATCTGGATGAGGATATGTGCCAGCTGCTCAGCTGCTATATGGGGTGGGTACAGCGGGCCCGATTTTGCAGGTGATCTATGTGTTGGCCTAAGATCAATCACGTATACTGTGGCCTGGTAGAATCTCAAATCAGCGGCGGCCATAAGTTTTTGTCGTCCTAACGGTCGATTCACAGTGTCACGTTTTTTACTTGGCCTCTGGAACTTAAAAAGTATAGAGGAGAAATTTACAAATATCGGCTGCCCTTTGGAACTTAATACTAAAATTGGCCATGATTTACTCCAAATTCCTGACATTGATGGTAGACATTTAGTATGTGACGACGGTGTGTTAAAAATCCTAGTTATTGATGACGGTCTGGGTGGAAAAAGGCTTGATTAACCCTATATATGTCCACCTCGATCAAGTCAGTACCACGCACAACATGCTTGATGGTGCGCCCACTACGCTTCTTGAAGTTTCTGGCTCTGAGGGCGGCTCTTTTGGTGATATTATAACCACAAACATCGCTAATCCTGTCTGTAAGCGTGTTACTGTTGGAGCTGTGAAAGAGTTTAAGGTTCAGTTATAGGATAATAAATGGCGTCTATTGGACTATTACAACCTTCCTATTAGTGTTGTTCTTCAATGTACAAGATGTCAACGAAAGCGACTGGATGATTCCCGGAATCAAAGTGTACGCCTGCTCATATCGCGCTTCCGGGCATTGGATTCCGCCCCTAACCGCTCGATCAGACCACACCCCTTTGGTTCGGCCAGTACGGTGGCTTGACCAATCCCAACAGCTTTTGACCGAACAGGTTCACATGGAACGGGACTGGCGTAGGTCAGGACTGTTTATCAGGGTCACACAGGATCATAACATCCTCCCAAACCATAAGTAAGTTGAACATCGACTTTTGTTGAACTAATTGAACGATGGGTGAAATGGAATTTGAAAATTAATTATAATTAGCAAAGTCGCAGCAGGACATGAGGCCGATGTTATTTGGAACGATCCAAGAGTGGCTTGGACATGCGCCAGTGCTGTTTTACATTGGCACATGTCTGTAACAAAGGTAAATAACAATAATGGGTTATGGTAATGATGGGGTTACAATAATATTACTAAATGTGTTTTTCTAATTTCGTTGGCCTTAATGGTATTAGAATAAATATATTAAAATAAATCTAGCCGTAATGATATTAATTACCTTTTCACAGTATTACTCCACTCAAAAACCACATGGGGAAAAGCGATGTGCCTATACTTCAAATGATAAAATAACATATTGAAGCTAATTCAATTATTAATGTTGGAAGAATTGAATTTATGTCATGGAAATTAATTGGTACAAGAACATTGGACTAATGCCATGGAAAATGTTGAAGTTAATGTGTCTATTTAGGTTTTTTGGGGGATGAGATTTGAAATATCTGAACAACTGCCGTGTGGGTTCGCCTGGTGTCGCTTGGGGTTGAGGGGAGATATCGGTCATCCGACGCTTGGTTGAGGCGCTGGGTGTCTCCACTGTATTCCCTGGTCATCAGCTTTGGGTCGCATGGTGTTGGTGAGTCGGGCGAAGGCGCTATCCTACGGAAGTCGCCAGATGGTTATGTGGCGGCCGCCAGATGGTTATGTGGCGCCCGCCAGATAGTTATGCGCCACCTATCTTATATGGCGTAAATTTACCTGGGAACAATTGAACTTACGGCAGCGATTAGTGTGTTTTGATAATGTGTGCCATAAATTATGTAAAAACATGAGTGCTTAATGTGTGTGTGTGAGTGTGAAACTTGTGTGTAATATCATAACATCAAAATAAATATAGGTGTTTTATGCAAAGATAGAAGAGGTATTTC
>CM067358.1:70369596-70382096 GCA_034190875.2 Urechis unicinctus | reverse complement strand
CTCTCATATTGTTGTTGCATGTGGGGGGATACCATAAACCAGACTAAGTTTCTCATATTGTTGTTGCATGTGGGGGAATACCATAAACCAGACTAAGTTTCTCATATTGTTGTTGCATGTGGGGGAATACCAAAAACCAGACTAAGTTTCTCATATTGTTGTTGCATGTAGGGGAATACCATAAACCAGACTAAGTTTCTCATATTGTCTTTTGAACGCACCACCCAACAATTTGATCAACGTCAAGTCAGAAGCTTCACGATAATTAACTTAACACGCTGCAAGTGATATACAGACTAAAGCAGCTTTAAATGAATTGCCAACTCATCTTCACTCCCCGCTGGAACCGGCACATAGGGCATATAAGGCAAATGCGGCACATAGTAATTTTACAAGACACAGTTACTGATTTGTAATACGTCTCTTCAGAAAGCACTGCTGCAGACCAATCCACGCTTGTCTGTGGAAAGTGACATTTGACCTATCGATCATTTACACTCCACGATGAAATTCATCTGCTCTCAATGCATCAATAAAGGCCTCGAAAGTAAAGTATGTAGGCTTATGTTAACGCTATATTTTATAACCACGTCGTACTCTTTATGCGTAAACTATTGAACTTGCTAAACGTGCTGTATTGATCTTCGCCTATTGTGTGCGCAAAGAAATCAACGAAGGTACAAAATACTAAGTGCCAATAGAACCAGATCAATCAGATTGCAACAAAATATTGGACGAATGCTGGGGCACTATGTCTCTTTTGTACAGTCCGGTCGGTGTGTTACCTAAATACTAAAAAACAAACCGTGTTTTCAAGTATCCATTTTCTTTAAGTGTTATTCGTAATATTTATTCCAGCAAAGTTAACTAGAAAGCAGAAAGTGATAACCAGACGGAATCGACTTTGGAGGGATTGCTGTACAATTTTTGTATGAATCACATGACACGCCATTACATATGCAATAAACGTCCCTCTTGTTCATTGCTTTGAGAAACATAATTAAGGAGAATCCTTATAAATCTCCTGATTAAAATATGTTAATTATAAATTGATCGTCTAATCAGGATGCTTGTCGATGCCATGGCGCTTCTCGTGATGAACTATTGTAGATGGTAAACAAACAAGCCATGAGTGATTGAATAATCTTTATTATATTATTTATAGCAACTATAAAATACAAAGAGGATCATGTGATGTTCAGTGATTAATCGGTGTTGTGCTATATATGTACGAGAGAGAAAAAAAAGTAATCGGTTTCTGTAAAGCATTAAGGCAAATCATTCCTCAGTAGAATCATCCACAAAACGTTTACAATTGCCAGACTTGTTACAATGTCCACTCACTGTACATTTGCCTCATACAAAATCCTTGCCTTGGCTTTATCAAAATCAGACTAACCACAATGTTTTTGATTCGTGGCTTACTATTATAAATACAATAGCAAAAGTGGTAAATGACATCAGAGATTTATTCACCATCATTCTACACTTTGGTCTATTCGGTTCAATATTCATAACTGCACAGACGCAAAGAGACAAGATGAAGGACGAACCTTGACACAACAGTCCAGACACCACAATGATTTACGTTCGGATACAAAAATATAGCTGCATTTTATAGCAACTATCATACGGAGAAAAACACCACAGTGTCAACGAAAACTAAACATCTACGTTCTGTGAATGGTACAATATAAACACACGATACACAACTAACTACACTAGCTTTAACTTATAAAGATGTTACAGATTTTATACAAAAAATTACCATGCTGTTAAAATTGCGTTGCATGATTCAACGCCTGACAACTGCTGCTGGTCACAACATCTCATCTCCATAGCCTTTCAATCTTGATGAAATCGACTCCTCGGCGTCAATGGTCCCAACTTTTGGTGACGTTGGTATTTTTCCTTATAAAGGCTAAGTTGATATACGAGTATATTTGTCTTAATACACTTTCTCACTATCTGACAACGCACTTCTGAGGCAACAAGCAAAGATAATGCCGAGAATCTGCAAGGGAACAAACGCTATGGATCTTATTATCATCTCTATCTTAGATATGCTCATATAGCAACGTTTAGATGCACAATAACAACAATTACGAATCTTTCTGCTCAGCCTTTAGTTCATCTATGCGGTGGATGGCGCGTGGTAGTGATGGTGTGTGGTGGAGTGCGGGGGTGGAGGGGTTCAAATGCAATACTTCAAGGGGATAATGTGCAATGATATATAAACACATTGAATTACTAGCTCACCTGAATTGCGAGGAATCCGAATCCGATGGCCATGATGATAAGAGAGTGGGTGCTTAGCCAACCCTGCATAGACTTATAGCATCCCTGCAAAGTGAAATGTTGAATTGAGGTTGGTTATATAAGACAATACAACACGCGATGAATATAATAGATTTAACGTTCTATTTGTAAGCCTGAGTTGTCCTTTGTATATTCTACATCATAACGTTTACGTTGAGCGTGTCATTTCTAGGCGAATATCGCTTTTTGTTCAATCTTAAAAATGCTCAATCTGAAGGCAATGTCATTGAACTCCAGTACATCATTGCAGGTTGCTCCTTGTGTTGAAGTCACCTACCTCAGAACGTAGGAACGTTGTTAGGTTTTTCCCGATGATTAAGTCACCTACCTCAGGAT
Organism: Urechis unicinctus; assembly: GCA_034190875.2. Classification (NCBI taxonomy): domain Eukaryota; kingdom Metazoa; phylum Annelida; class Polychaeta; order Xenopneusta; family Urechidae; genus Urechis; species Urechis unicinctus. The sequence goes on along the minus strand of CM067358.1, from coordinate 70,379,441 downwards.
ATAGGAATACGGTTTGATTTTTCCAGATGATTAAGTCACCTACCTCAGAATGTAGGAACATGGTTTGGTTTTTCCCGAGGATTAAGTCACCTACCTCAGAATGTAAGAAAGTAGTTTGGTTTTTCCCGATGATTAAGTCACCTACCTCAGAATGTAGGAACACGGTTTGGTTTTTCCAGATGATTAAGTCACCTACCTCAGAATGTAAGAAAGTAGTTTGGTTTTTCCCTAGGATTAAGTCACCTACCTCAGAATGTAAGAAAGTAGTTTGGTTTTTCCCGATGATTAAGTCACCTACCTCAGAATGTAGGAATGCGGTTTGGTTTTTCCGGATGATTAAGTCGCCTACCTCAGAATGTAGGAACGCGGTTTGGTTTTTCCGGATGATTAAGTCACCTACCTCAGAATGTAAGAACATGGTTTGGTTTTTCCGGATGATTAAGTCACCTACCTCAGAATGTAGGAACACGGTTTGGTTTTTCCGGATGATTAAGTCACCTACCTCAGAATGTAGGAACATGTTTCCCGATGATTAAGTCACCTACCTCAGAATGTAGGAACATGGTTTGGTTTTTCCCGAGGATTAAGTCACCTACCTCAGAATGTAGGAACACGGTTTGGATTTTACCGATGATTAAGTCACCTACCTCAGAATGTAGGAACACGGTTTGGTTTTTCCAGATGATTAAGTCACCTACCTCAGAATGTAGGAACGCGGTTTGGTTTTTCCCGAGGATTAAGTCACCTACCTCAGAATGTAGGAACAAGGTTTGGTTTTTCCCGATGATTAAGTCACCTACCTCAGAATGTAGGAACGCGGTTTGGTTTTTCCCGAGGATTAAGTCACCTACCTCAGAATGCAAGAAAGTAGTTTGGTTTTTCCCGATGATTAAGTCACCTACCTCAGAATGTAGGAACACGGTTTGGTTTTCCCCGATGATTAAGTCACCTACCTCAGAATGTAAGATAGTAGTTTGGTTTTTCCCGATGATTAAGTCACCTACCTCAGAATGTAGGAATGCGGTTTGGTTTTTCCCGAAGATTAAGTCACCTACCTCAGAATGTAGGAACGCGGTTTGGTTTTTCCGGATGATTAAGTCGCCTACCTCAGAATGTAAGAACATGGTTTGGTTTTTCCGGATGATTAAGTCACCTACCTCAGAATGTAAGAACATGGTTTGGTTTTTCCGGATGATTAAGTCACCTACCTCAGAATGTAGGAACACGGTTTGGTTTTTCCGGATGATTAAGTCACCTACCTCAGAATGTAGGAACATGTTTCCCGATGATTAAGTCACGTACCTCAGAATGTAGGAACATGGTTTGGTTTTTCCCGAGGATTAAGTCACCTACCTCAGAATGTAAGAAAGTAGTTTGGTTTTTCCAGATGATTAAGTCACCTACCTCAGAATGTAGGAACACGGTTTGGTTGTTCCTGGTGGCCGCCTCAACACGACATGCTTCAATGTTAGCCACGTCATCCTGGTCTATATCACCATCTTCATCCTCCTCCAACACGCAGCATGTCCATGGCACCTTCACACCAAACCAGCTTCAACAGATCACCCAAGCTGCTACATGCATAAACCTAAAGAATTAGAAACATTCCATGAAGTATTCTCATTACAAAGATCCCTCGGATAGACTAACCATGTTCCCGGTAGCATTCTTGTATTTGCTGGTATCGTAGTCCTTGAAGTCGTGTACACCACAACATTTCAGCTGCAAAAATAACACAGACATTGATGTCACTCTAGATCAGGCAGCATTTATTCTAAAAGCTTCTGTGCGTTCCTCGTTTGTAAGAATGATGGAAACTTAGGCTTTTTCCAAGACAAGGACCCCCGGCCCCCCGGCTCCGGGACACATTCCGGGACATGTGTCCGATATTGAATGTTCCGCATCCGCATAGTGGAACCCCTGTAATCTAGGACGTAGACTAGTTTGTTTCTGTCTATATCGATGGTGAAATGATGCTTACTAGTCGATGAGGTTTATAATATGAGCTGGTGGTGTATGTCTCACCTCGACTTGCATCTTGTTCCAGGCAGTGCTATCGCCATCTGTTGACGTCTCGTTTGAGTATCTCTCAACTAAACCCTTCTTCATTCCTTTGGCCAAATTGTCTCCTATCTGGTGTTCAAACAGAACATATTCATTACAGTAACATCAGCCGAGGCCATTACACAATGTAATACTTAGTTATTTTGTCAGAAATAATGTGGCGACAGCTGTTTGTATGTGAGGTATGTTAGAAATTACAGACGATATTTACTCACTGATTGGGAGAAGATGACCATGAGAACGGCTCCTACCAGCTCAGCGATTAACACCACGCTCACAAGAATGATATACTGCGGGACAAACACGACAATGCACAATACGGCAGCATCGTCGTAACGCGCAAAGAACACGAACCACGTTATGATGACACTACTTCAGCTAATGATGAAACATTATGACGAGTCACCATTATGATTAATTAATTATCTTATATGCATCGACATTTTTACATCCCCTTCGCTTGTCCTTGACTTTAAGGCAACGCTACAGCTAAAACAGATAAAGAACATGACACTTTCAATATCGGGTGTTCTTACCATGGAAATGAGACATTGGTTATTCACGCATGCGCCGCAGCAGCCGATAAAGCCGAGGATGAAGACGAAGGCGCCCACGGCGACGATGATGTAGATGGCAACGGACCAGAGCGCGTCATCCTTCGGGTTCGGGATGGTCATGTCATCCAGGAAGTCGAGGGGACTATCATCGAGCAGAAGCCATAGGCCAATGCCGAGCAGTGCTCCACCGCCAAGCTGTATTGGCGGGAGACAACACATAGCAATAGAAGTTAGTACTCGTTTATTCAAGTCAAAGCTCATGGATTCGTCTTCATCAAATTAATAGGGACGAGCACATAGTCAGCGGGCACCCAAGAGCGTTTTGAATTTAGAACGTCGAATCTCTCAAGGAGGGCATATCGTGATGGTCAAGTAATATATTTTGCATTTCACAACCGGGAACAGGATCAAACTCATGTAAACCTGACGCGGTACAAAACATGTTTCATGAAATATCCAGAATTCATGGCTAACCCATTGTCGTTGTAAAAGAATGTGGGTGAGTGTTCAGCGAGAATATTCTCTCACGTATCAGCCCGAGAGAGAGGGAGAGAGAGAGAGCGAGAGAGAGAGCGGGAGAGAGAGAGAGCAGAGAGAGAGAGGAGAGGAAGAGAGAGAGAGGAGAAAGAGAGAGAGAGGCAGTACGGGGAGAGCGAGAGAGAGAGAGAGAGGGAGAGAGAGGGAGGAAAGAGAGAGAGAGAGGGAAGAGAAGAAAGAAGAGAGAGAGAGATAGAGAGGGAGAGAAGAGAGAGAGGAGGAGAGAGAGAGAGAGAGAGAGAGAGAGAGAGAGGAGGAGAGAGAATAGAGAGAGAGAGGGGAGAGAGCGAGAGAGAGAGAGAGAGAGAGAAAAGAGAGAGAAAGAGAGAGAGGCGAGAGAGGAGAACGAGAGGGAGGGAGAGAGAGGAGAGAGAAGAGAGAGAGAGGGAGAGAGAGAGAGAAAGAGAGAGAGAGAGAGAGAGAGAGAGAGAGAGCGGAAGAGAGAGGGAGCAGAGCGAAGTAAAGAGAGAGAGGGAGAGAGAGGGAGAGAGAAGAGAGAAAGAAAGAGAGAGAGGGAGAGAGAGAGAAAGAAAGCCAGGAGCGAGAGAGAGAGAGAGCGAGAGAGAGAGAGAGGGGGAGGAGGAGAGAGAGAGAGCGAGAGAGAGAGAGAGCGAGAGAGAGAGAGAGAGAGAGAGAGGGAGAAGAGAGAGAGAGAGAGAGAGGAGAAGAAGAGGGAGAGCGATAGAGAGAGAGAGAGAGAGAGAAGGGAGAGAGGAGTAGATAGAAGAGAGCGAGAAGCGCGAAGAGATAGAGAGGAGAGGGTAGAGAGAGCGAGAGACCTCTCTAAGAGGAGCTGATCGTAGCGCGCGGCGAGAGAGAGAGGAGAGAGGAGGAGAGCGAGAGAGAGAGAGAAAGAGAGAGACGGAGAGAGAGAAGGGCTCGCGGAGGGAGCTGGGGGAGCGAGAGGGCCGCGAGAGAGAGAGAGGGGCGCGAGGGAGCGGAGAGAGGGAGAGAGAGAGGAGAGAGAGAGGGAGAGGAGAGAGAGAGAGAGAGCGAGAGAGCCGAGAGAGGAGAGAGCCGAGAGAGAGGAGAGCGAGAAGAGAGAGAAGAGAGAGAGAGAGAGAGAGAGACAAGAGCGCGAGAGAGAGAAGAGAGGGAGAGAGAGCGAGAGGAGAGAGAGAGAGAGAGAGGGAGAGAGCGCGAGAGAGAGAGGAGAAGCGAGGGCGAGAGAGAGAGAGCAGAGGGAGGGCGAGAGAGAGAGAGAGAGAGAGCGGAGAGGGAGAGAGAGAGTCTAAGCGAGAAAGATCTATCGAGAGCGAGGAGATAGAAAGAGAGCGAGATCTTAGAGGGAGAGAGAGGAGAGAGGGAGAGAGAAAGAGAGAGAAAGAAGAGAGAGCGCGAGCGAGCGAGAGAGAGAACCAGAGAGAGACCAGAGCCCTCTCCTAGCGCGAGAGCGAGGCGAGAGAGCAGACTCTCTCTCTCTCTCTCTCTCTTTCTCTCTCGCCCTCTCCCTCTCTCTCTCTCTCTTTTCTCTCTCTCTCTCTCTCTCTCTCTCTCTCTCTCTCTCTCTCTCTCTCTCTCTCTCTCTCTCTCTCTCTCTCTCTCTCTCTCTCTCTTTCTCTCTCTCTTTCTCTCTTTCTATCTCAAAACTGTCCCCATCAACCCCTGTTCTCCCTACTTCCTTTCTTTCTTTTTATTCGTTTCTCTCCTGATCTGATTGCAACACCTACGACCCACAGCCTCCCATCCCTCCTTTCTCTTGCACCCGCGGCTTCGTCAGGTATGTCATCGAGACAGCCCATCAGCTATTACGTCCGCGACAAGTTTCGACCACGCGGCTTGTGAAGTGGAGATTACCCGTGTAGATTACTGAGGTAAATACATCCACCACTTTAATTGAGATTCATTATTAGTGTGGATTTGGCCGTATTTACGACTTGTCATCAGTAGATGTACCGTAAACAGGTCAAGTGGTGTCGTAACAGCGTCATATCCTAGCATACATCATTACTAAGCTGGTTAATTATTGTAGCGGAGAGCGCTATATCTGATACACAAACAGTTGGAGAGCGCCAAAACTGATTCACAGATAGCTAGAGAGTACCATATCTGACAGGTGTCCGTTTTAGTCAAGTGTACCAGTTCAGATGTCTGTTCGAGTAAGGTGTCCGTTCAAGTCAGGTGTCCGTTCGTGTAAGATGCCCGTTGTAGTCAGGTGTCCGTCACAATATGTTTCACTGAATATGCCTTTACGGTTGGTGTATAATTGGTCTGTATGAGAAGGCGACATGTCACCCGGACACATCATCTCCCGATACCTCTCTAAGCGGCCAGACCGTTTTATCCCTGTCAGACCAAATCCGATGTTAACCACATGCATACAATAGGCTAATCTCATTCATAAAACACTAACATTATATATGCTGGGAAAAAATATATATTTAAAGCAGTGAAACCTCGATTTTACACGGCCCCGATATAACATGAGTTGTGCTATGGTAACAGGATACCTTTATTCCGCTACAAACTATCAACTTCCTAATTACCCCGATTTAGACCAGGCTTCTTTGCGGTGATATTTCATGGACCTCGGCGATCGGATTATAACGATGCTTCCCTGTATAAGGACAAGGAGATTAAACATCAGCCTTCAGCTCCTTGTCGAGATAGAGTGGAAGTGAATGCCATGAACGACAGGCACTCGATGTGGGGCTTCACATGGCGGTCGTTGAGAGAGCATGGTCGGAATGTAGGACCACAGGTAGCACTACACCTTCTCCTCACGCCTCACAAGTTAACGAGCTACGAGCGGGCACATCAAGGTAAACCCTGCCGTTCACTATGTTACAAGGCGGGGTGTGTGGCATGTGACAGAACACCGCCCATAGCCCCCCCACCCCTACCCACAATCACTGCCCACAGCCGCACCCCCTCACACATACACACACACACACACGCATGCACGCACACACACACACACACACACACACACACACACACACACACGCACTTAGACGAACGAAGGACAGAAAAATAGACGAACGGGGCGATTACATTTTGGATTGTTGGAATGCCAAGAGCTATATATTTATTCCACCGTCGATAACCATCTCTAGATCATTCCTCCCCTGCCTGCTCCAGCCCATAGTAGCATACGCTATGAAGGCTAATGGCGCACTCCACCCTCGTCAATAGATCCATAAACGACATGGTAGATACGCCGAGTGACAGGTGACTGCCGTCTCATCAGGTCGAACATAACAATCACACTCAGCATGCTTTAGTCATCTTCACCTGTCCATCTGTCGTAAACTTTCGTACATAGTCTTTGTAAACTACTCAACGCATACAGCATGCAGCGATAAGGGTCCCATCTGAAGACCGTTTATCATTTGCCAGCAAACACGCCTGATTTCGTAATAACAACTACTGCTTCAACAGGATCGCGAATCCTCAAATCACCAGCACCTTCTCGCACATTCTAAAGGGCAGGCCCATGTCACGTAACCATTTATCAAGGAACGTTTCATTAAGATTCGTTCAAAAACTTTTTGAGGTACCCTGCGATGAAACATTCAAATAGGCTGACTGAATAGAAAACGCTGAGTGTTTGGCTGGGGTAACAAAACATCAGGTCTCTTATCCGCTCATGGACTAAACTCTCGATGCCCAGCCTTAATCTCGGCGGTTAACACTTAAAGGCCCTCATCCGAGTCAAGATATCCTTACTGTCGCATCTTCTATATATACTCAAAGTAAGATAACGGGCGGTTGATAAGAGTGAGTCTATCAACCGAGGACCGTTCATGTAGGTAACAATGCCGGCGTACCCAAAGATTGAATCGATAAACGAGGGATGCTATTGACAAAGCTTGAAACAACATTGGTAATGGCGGCTGAGCGATAATAGGACAGCGTCCGTGGCGGGGACTTTGGTACTATGCTGATCTGTTCATATAACGTTGCATATTTTTACTTGAGTGTCAAGACAACAGTTGCAATTGGACTGATACACCGCTTTTGTCAGTGGCGATCAACAAACAACGTTCTAATATATTGCCTGGCGCAGTTTTTATAATCAGACAGAAGCTCCGGAAACATTCAGCTTCAATAAATCGATAATTGTAGCCATATATTACACCCCCCCCCCCCAACACCCGCCCCCCCCCCCCACCATGCTGAGTGGTTCGTTGCTTGTTCACGAATGCGTAATTATATCTGCTTAATGATCAGCAATGCTTATCGTTTCGCGTTTCATTCATTAGATAATATTTAGACGCGATAATTCTGTGCTAATTGAGTACGTACAGGCGAGCCCGTGACATAACAACTAAACGCGGTGTTATCAACTACGCACATCCAAAGAGCTCCCTAACTGGGAGACGCGCGCCCAACTCTCGCTGTCGTGATGGCAATGTAATCAGCGTTGGTCTGCGCAGCACTTGGTTCAGGTGACCAACTAGTGTCACACAGCACGGGTAGCAATCGATAGGAGCGTCAGGTTAGAGTCGGGGGTAGGTAGCATTCCCTCCTACACCTGATCGCAGACAGCAAGGTGCCTTGTGGGCCCGCAACATAATGTGCATCTCAGCTAATTCAAGCGTCGTGGGTTGACATCATGGCATGTACATTAGGATCATGGACTTATAAGATAGCATTTACATATCAAGTTGCATGTACAGCATGTGACGTAATCCTGTTTTCACCATAAAATGACAGACTCGGCTCTCGGAGAAACCTACTTCGCTTTTTTAACCACAGGGAAGCGACAGTCATTGTCTGCGTGAGACCAACACATGGTGAAGATAATGGCCTGATTGGAACGTCCATTTGGAACATTATGGTTGTCTCAGTGTTTGGCATGCCATTTCTCTCCAGCCAGAAATGACCCGCATTCTCACCTGAGCAATAGCGAGAACGCGGGAAGCAAGCTTCTGTTTCAATAGAAATTTGTCCTCTTTGTTGTCGTTGGCCACAGCGCGTTGATGGTGAACGCAGCACGTCAGTGCACGCGTTGCTGGTGAACGCAGCACGTCAGTGCGCGCGTTGCTGGTGAACGCAGCAGGTCAGTGCGCGCGTTGCTGGTGAATGTGTGCGCAGTGATCAGCATCGATGGTGAGTTTGTGGCGCGTCTCGTTTGCGTCTCGTGGATTGAGTGTAAGAGCGATTAAAGAATCAACCCCAAAGGTAACACAAATGTCAGGATCACTGGCAAGATTAGGCACACGAGTGTATGTATACTGAGAAGTGGACAATAAGGGATCCGCGATATTAACATGTTCCCGTCTGTTAGCTCTTGGTTTGATCCAAGTTAAGCAATTGATTAGCCAAACACCCTTGGTTTTCGTTGAAGCCGGACTCAATCCAACCCCACACGAGTGATCTGTTGAGGCAGCGTTGCATGAATGACGCATGGCATGATATTTTCATTGAATGTCGTCGCTTAGGCAAATCTACCATCGCAATCCCTACTCCACCCCCCCCCCCGCATACACACCATGCAAGGAGGGTAGTTGTGACACGCTAAAGAAGCAATAAGGCTTTACCTGACAAGGTCAAGGCACAACTCCATAATTCCCCCGCTGCACCTGACGACGACTTAATCACTTATGTATGGTTAAGTTTTTTTTCTCAGGTGAGGAGGTGTAGGGAATCCAACAGCGGGAAGCATTATGAAAGCGGCAATGTTCAGGTGAATTGATTAGCGCGGCTGACTTAGTGAGAAGCGCGCTGTAGCCAAATTGATTTTGTAAAGACATGTTGTATACTGTGGGTGAGCATGTTGTGTTTTGCTGTCCTGCTCTGATCCCAGCTCCCACCCCCTATCCACACACGCTGTACGGTGAAGCGAAGCACCTGCCTATCACATGGTGTGCGGCTGTCACTCGAGGGCACCTGAGCTGATCGCCTACCACCAGCCTTATCCATCTCATACAGAGTCCACCAATGTCAGTGAGCGAATGTTCAAATTATTACAATATGGATGACTATTGAGCTCAGACGTTCTACATCCTTTCATGAGCAACCAAACCTTATCTGTGTATTCTTGGAAAAACCCGTATCCTTATATGAGCAAACAAACCTAATCTGTATATTCCTGGGGAAAAACCCTTGGACCTTGCAGTCAGCCAACTATGAGAGAAGCACGACGGCACGGTGCCGGTAAATGTCCGCGTTCCCGTTTGAAAAAAAACTAAGCTTGATGAAGCACATTCAAGGACTGGATGGAAGCAGAGACCGCTACTCGGCGGAACATGACCGAAACTGTCTGGATAAGGTCATCCGATAGCTAATCAGATATCATTTAATGACTTTGCATTACGCAGAGAACTAGGAAAACACCCATACCAAAATGTCCAACGCGCCGAAAATGAAAGCACAAAGAGGAACTCACCCAAAATATCACATTGATGAAAATCATAAAAATCTTGGCTGTTGATTCGCCACACGCCATGTTGCAGGTTGCTGTGGTGCTTTCCGCTCAAACAAAGTGAATAATGTGACGAAAAGGTCGTCACCGGCTTATCACAAGAGTCGGTTAAAGATGAACCCCGCCAGGTATGGTAAGCCTTCAATCCAGGTGTGTTCTCCGCGCGCCTAGTTCCCAGTGCGCTCTCGTCAAATAAAAAACGCTCTGCGTATGCGACAAGCTGGTAGAGAGAGGATTCTATTGGCGGGTGAGGGGGCGGGGCGTGTGGTACCGACGCAAGGTGGCGTGTGGTAGGGTAGAGGTTCGACAACCTAACT
>CM067358.1:70157096-70364596 GCA_034190875.2 Urechis unicinctus | reverse complement strand
CTACAGTGGCTGCTGTAAAGCAGAGTGACAGTGGCTGCTGTGAAAGCGGAGTGACAGTGGCTGCTGTAAAGCGGCCTGTAAAGCGGAGTGACAGTGGCTGCTGTAAAGCGGCCTATAAAGCAGAGTGACAGTGGCTGCCGTAAAGTAGCCTGTAAAGTGGAGCGACAGTGGCTGCCGTAAAGTAGCCTGTAAAGCGGAGTGACAGTGGCTGCTGTAAAGCGGCCTGTAAAGCAGAGTGACAATGACTACCATAAAGTAGCCTGTAAAGCAGAGTGACAGTGGCTGCCGTAAAGCGGCCTGTAAAGCGGAGTGACAGTGGCTGTCGTAAAGTAGCCTGTAAAGTGGAGCGACAGTGGCTGCTATAAAGTAGCCTGTAAAGTGGAGCGACAGTGGCTGCCGTAAAGCGGCCTGTAAAGCGGAGTGACTGTGGCTGTCGTAAAGCGGCCTGTAAAGCGGAGCAACCGAGCACAGATAACAGCAAGCAATCTTATTCATGTAGTTACAAGTCAGGCCCATAACCAGGGGGGGTTCGAGGGGTTCGAACGAACCGCCCACTTTGCCCAGAAAGGTCCGCCTTACTCTAGCGCATTTGTGTATATATAGATATATATCGTGTGTCGATGGTGCCTTTAATTATGGTCTTGTAGCCGCATCAATATGAGTCAGGAGAAAGGTCCACTTCTGGGGAAAAAGAACCCCCATGTATGTTTGACTCATAGAGTCCCAGCTTGCTTGAAGAATGTACAGATATTTGATGTCATTTAGGTCCAAAATGATGGCAAGATATCCATAAGCCAGAGGGCATGGGTGTGTTGTAATGACAAGAGATATGACGTCATCGATAAAGCGGTTGTCAATGCTGCGATGATCGCCTGTCAAACAAGCTAAGTATTTATATCCGCAGGATGAAATATTGACTAAACCTGCTGATGTCAGAATTCTAAAACGAGTGTGAGACGACTTGACTCTCCATGCATGATGTACAGCGGACAGAAACCATCAGCAAAAGATGTACAATGGAACCAAGTCAAGGTGACTAGGTATTGATGGTTTATCTATTGAGTGGGTGGTGGGGCTAGGATAGGTAGCCCAGTGCCAGGTCAGGGCAGATTGAAACTAGACTCAGCGGCGCTCTCAGCGAAATTGGCGCTGATTCGGCAGGTGTATTAGCTTAAAGGAGAATGTGACTCTTGATCAACAGGAATAAGAGCAATTCAGTTAATTTAACATCATTGTCATTGTTATCATTATATGAATCACCCCGCAAAATAAGCGACGTGGTCAAGATGTATCATTATCATTGAACGATGGAGGCTCAGTTTGCTCATAAAGTCATTCAGAATACGAGCGATATTGCTACTCAGTTCACGTGCAGTTGCGATTAATGGCTTTGCCCAGATATGTGATATTTATAGTTCGATCGTTAGATCACTAAAATAGCACAATTGCAGGAAATTACCGCTATTCTTAAACCGTTAGATCAGGTATTAGTGAGATCACGTCAGCCCGTCCCCGTGTGCCTTCCAAATGACTACTCCAGACGTCGCTAGGCGCGCACTAAATCACTGCCCGAGGCACGGCTGTTACCGCGGCTAGTCACGTGATCTAACCATCCCCACCTGCCATGCCAGCTAACTTATGCATAAGGCAAGGTCAGGGATGGCAGTCATCACACGCGTGCATCTCATAATTCAACCAATAATGGAAGATTCTATCAGACACGTATTTCTGCAAGGTAACTAGAATAAATTAACAGTCACGTCTGCACCGTGATGTGGTTATCTTCAGAAGCAAGCTCCTTCGCCATCTCGTGTGTCTTTACAGCTGGGGCGTATGTTATTCACTGGCTTGAGTAGACTAAGCTATCAGATCTGTACCATGCTTTGACATCCAAAGCGTAAGATAATAACAATATTCGATTATTTTGTGAGTCTACCTTAAGTGAATGGTATTAAACAGCGAGTTGGTGAGTTTGTCTATCGACGGACTAATACGGAGGACCACTTCAATTGGACCACGGTAGATTAGACTGCCAGAGATCTATTGTGTCCGACTATCTCCAAGAGATAACCTGCCTCTATCCCTTGAGTTGTTTTTGACTCACATTCACTGTGTTGATCAAGTGGCAACTTAATGCTCAATGGCATGAGAGCTGTGTAGAATATTCAACCACTTTCATGGCCAAACGACGCGAGAGTGAAGCAATGATTCCTCCTTGAGGATGTTATACATGTAAGCGCTGGCAACTGTAGTCGCTAGGTTTGTTGTTTAAGGACCAGCGTACGCCTTGTCTAAGAAGCTGCTTTAAACATGCGGCATATTTTAAAAGTTTAGTGTTAATCGAAGTATCTGGTATCTGCTGTGAAAGAATGGTTGTATGAATACATTGATGTGTATTGGTTGTCACAAACAGAATACACATTTGGTTTCCCAGGGATGCAAGCAGGGGACACACATTTGATGGGCTTCAAATGTCAAGATCCTGACTCCCGAATCGGATGTACCCACTCACTGATCGTAGTCCAGTGAATTACTCAAACAATGGAGTAGACTAATTAGGTATCTACCTGTTTATACCTAGCTCAAACTAATTGCATTTTTTGCGCGGATAACCAGACACGTCTGATCGGTCGACAGAATAACTTAGCCGGCATGTCAAATCCATTCAAGGTATGAGGTAAAAAATACCTCGTTTTATCGCGCTCTAACAAATCGTTAATTATCGACCCCATGAAAATGCGCGAGGGGCGAACGGATCGACAAACTACGCATGCGCAGTTCTACCATCCGTATTATTATCGCTCTTAGTCTTACTCGGCTCGTTTTCAACTTAATCTTTCTGATGAATCCACCTCGTGTCGTATTTGGTACATTCTTCCCGACATTAACAAATTAATCGAGACTCACATAAAACACTCCGAGATCACCGATAAACTCTACTTTACGGATATCATTTCCAAAAGTAGCAGGGATTCAGACAGTGCAGGGTTATTAGAGAGCAGAAATTGCTAATTAAATTGCTTTTAATTCAGACACGATTGACACATTCCACATTTGGGACGCCACAGAGACTGATTCTTTATCTAACCAGGAAACGTTGATCAAACACCCATCTACAGTCTATGGGGTAATACCACGAATGCGTAATACTGAAGTACATATAGTATAAACAGAGCTTAGAGACGTGGACATCAATACTTACAGAGTTTACTAGGCCCACACACACCATATCAGGATAAAGTTAACAACCACAATAGCAGAGTACTGAAGACAAACTACAACAACAGAGAACGGGAGACAACCACGCTTACTAGGTACAGTTAACAACCACACTTACACAGTATGGTACACAACCACGTTATTTGTTCGAAGTGCCGCTGTCCCATCTCATGCCGTCAGAACGCCATCTTTTGGTCATAACGTACCTTCTCTCGTTTTATTGCTGTTTCACCAGTTATCAACCTGTGAAATACCGTCTTCAAGCTGAGGCTTGTTGAGGTTGTCACTTGTGTCGTTCATATTTTTGAGAACTTGATATCGTCCTTTATAGGTTGGTTCAGATGTTCTGCCTCCCGACCCATAACATTTATTTCAGAAACATACACAGCAGTTTCAAAGGCCATCATCTGGGAATTTTCTTAATATAGCATGTTTAACATATCTTCGGTTTTGTTGGCAATGAATTGATGTTGAATTTGATGCATGGAGTAAATTCAGACCAAATTGCCCTTTTCAGATTTTAAGAATTGACTTTTAAATGCAACAACTCTAGTACTCATTTTTAAGTCATGAGAAATCTGAGTAATTGTGAAATAGACCCACCAGCCAAGAATTGTAACAATTCATTTATTACTTCAATTGCAACAATGCTCATGATTACTCAAATTAAAAGCAACCCCCTTATCAAATTAATTAATTCAATGTAAAATCACCCCAGGTAAGAAATTAAACAAAGGATCAATATATATAGCTGTTTTTCAGCCATTGGCATACCATAAAACAAACAGTCATAGAAGAACATTGGTGTGTCACAAGTGTACAACACAAAAATCACTCCACGTTAAGCACTAAATACACACTGCCCTTATTCGTCTCCAAGATGCCAAAGTCCATATCACAGCGGTAAGATTGCACAGAAACCCTTTCAGGTGAAAAAAATTATGAACCGAATTTCTGGACTTATCTCAACATTCAAACAAACGGCAAATATTCATTGCAGCACTAAGTGTAATCCATATTTATGGTTTATATCCCATAATATCCTCATCAGTACGACACAACTGATTGTGAATTGCATTAGACCCTGAGTTACATCAAACAAACTCCTGTTTGGATTCATTGATAACAGACCATTCAAATAAAAATGGTGGTAATAAAATCTAGTATAAATCGCATTAGTATTGAGCAACAGAATGGGGAATAAAACAATTCCATAGCATTATCAGAACTACAACCAATAGTGAGAGCTGGGACAAGTGGTGGTCCAAGTGATAGCTGGGACAAATGGTGGTCCAAGTGATAGCTGGGACAAATGGTGGTCCAAGTGATAGCTGGGACAAATGGTGGTCCAAGTGATAGCTGGGACAAATGGTGGTCCAAGTGATAGCTGGGACAAATGGTGGTCCAATTGATAGCTGGGACAAATGGTGGTCCAAGTGATAGCAGGGACAAATGGTGGTACAAGTGATAGCAAGGACAAATGGTGGTACAAGTGATAGCAGGGACAAATGGTGGTATGATTGCAATAAGATATATCTTGGTGGGCTGATCACGTCAGGTGATAACAATGGAAATACACCAATCAAAAACAACATAATCGACTTGGAACTGCAGAGCTATTGTCCACCACCAACCTGGACTACTACATCATCATAAAGGAAGACAAATATAATCAGCTACAGCTTCAGTTGCTTGATGCCCTTTTCTTGTGACACAAATAAAAACAATTCTAAAAAAGTGAAACCATGGAAGTGATAAAATGGTAGTCACAGACATGGTAGTCACTTACATGGTAGTCACAGACATGGTAGTCCATGTTTCCTATGTCAATTGTATCAGATATTGACATTAAAATAATCCAGTCTAGCAATAAGATGGCAGTCTGCGGCATTGCTTTGGCAGCATTCCCCCATCCATGCAAGTGAAGCGAGAGATCTGTAGGATAGATGTTCTACTAGAACCACCCCCCCCTCCCCATCACAGTGAATCTGCAAATGATGCCACTTGATCTGAGGGGATGGTCCAACTTCCCAGCTTCACATCAGCCAGTTTAACAAGTCAACATATTAGATATCCTTTGTGCACCTTTCATCACCAAACTCACTTAACACAAGCACCCATGCATAGAGCTAAAATAATGGCATCATAAGTTGATAAGAATTGTGCCTCCATGCCACGAGCTCTCCCATCTGCTTCACCACACGGTAGCATGAAGAAGTCAAACAAACACGTTGTCACCAGCTCCTAACTTCTTCTTCAGTCTATCACCTGAAACAAGGGAAACCTGAAATATAGCTCAGAACATTGACATTCCTAAAGTGGAGGCTGGCATTGGCAGCAGCATATGACACAGACGTCTGGTGTTATAGGTGCAGGCTGAATTCATCTGAATCATGGGAGGACACAAAGAGGGAACTTCATAGTGTACACGCTCATCCAGTACTCCATCCCTCACTCAATCACTATCCACAACCAAATCACTGACCACAACCAACCTCACTCAATCACTATCCACAACCACCTCCTCAATCACTCAACCAACCTCACTCAATCACTATCCACAACCAACCTCACTCAATCCTAACCACAACCACCTTCTGCAATCACTGTCCACACAACCAACCTCACTCAATCACCTCTCACTATATACACAACCACCTACACAACCCACTCAACCAACCTCACTATCCACAACCAACCTCACTCAATCACTATCCACAACCAACCTCACTCAATCACTGACCACAACCAACCTCACTCAATCACTATCCACAACCAACCTCACTCAATCACTATCCACAACCAACCTCCTGCAATCACTGTCCACAACCAACCTCACTCAATCACTATCCACAACCAACCTCACTCAATCACTAACCACAACCAACCTTCTGCAATCACTGTCCACAACCAACCTCACTCAATCACTATCCACAACAACCTCACTCCACAACCAACCTCACTCAATCACTATCCACAACCAACCTCACTCAATCACTCAATCAACTATCCACAACCAATCACTCAATCACTATCCACAACCAACCTCACTCCTCAATCATCACTGTCCACAACCAACCTCACTCAATCACTATCCACAACCAACCTCACTCAATCACTAACCACAACCAACCTTCTGCAATCACTGTCCACAACCAACCTCACTCAATCAGTCCAAAATCAACCTCACTCAATCACTATACACAACCAACCTCCCTCAATCACAATCCACAACCAACCTCACTCAATCACTACCCACAACCAACCTCACTCAATCACTATCCACAACCAACCTCCCTCGATCACTATCCATGACCAACCTCCCGCAAGCACTATCCACAACCAACCTCACTCAATCACACCTCATTCAATCATCAATCACTATCCACAACCAACCTGACTCAATCACTGTCCATAACCAACCTGACTCTATCAATCAATATCCACAACCAACCTCACTCAATCACTATCCACAACCAACCTCACTCAATCACTATCCACAACCCACCTGATTCGATGAAGAAGTTGATCATTTTCCGCCCAACCTGCTTGACATTCTTCGTGAACGTGTTTGACAGCTGCATTTCTTCGCGGTATTCCTCGACCCTCGTATCGAAGAGAACTACAATACAAATAACAGCCACCACTACAATTCATGCCTCCTACTAACACATACTATGATGATGATGTGAGCACAACGTGAAGAAGGGACACCTACCCCAGTTGGTGGGGCCATCAGAGATGGCATTTGTTATAAACACCTCAAACATCTGAGTCTCTGAGAACCATTCGAGGAACATGCGAATGCTCTTGGAAGACACAGCCTTGACAAATGCTTCTTTCTGTTGACACACACAGTCACAACTCCACTCGTCAAACAGGCACAACAAGCCAGACATTATGCCAACAAGCCGGACATTATGCCAACAAGCCAGACATTATGCCAACAAGCCGGACATTATGTCAACAAGCCGGACATTATGCCAACAAGCCGGACATTATGCCAACAGGCATCTTCATGACACATACCCCCAGTTTATACCCCAATAGCAGCCCACCTGGAAGATGAGATTGCTGTCCTGTTGAGTGCAGATGTACTCGGTGTAATGGCCCACAGTTTCCACAAAGAGCCGTATGAACGCCTCAGCTATTACAGCGTCCCTCGAGCCCAGTGAATCTGGAACCAACACAATGCACTTGATGAACCCTAGCCAGCTTCAACAGGACCATAGGCAATGTATGCCTAATCCAATTCTAACCCAGGCTGATACCCAGACAACACCAAAACATTTAATATTTCACTAGTCACTCATGTACAGTTTTAGACAGCCAAGATTTCACATGAACGCCATGGATTTGACAAAGGTTGCCCATCTTACCAGCATCGTCCTTGACTGCAGCTGTCAGAGCTTTCTGAAGTTTACGAGGAATGATATCGCTTTCATCCCCCTGACTCTGTAAGATGGCTCCAGTGTCCAGGTCGACCAGCAAAACCTGCACTCAAAGACACATGCAATATAAAACACCCACACAGGTACCAATGAGCTCATGTTATCTATAATGAGTTGACTATTAACTGTTAAGTGTGATTTGTGCAGACACAACTCGGTAGGGTTATATTTCGAGGTGCTATGGTCAGATAGGACTTAACCTCCTCCAGATCGAACTCTTTAAGTCTGGGTTGAAGCGACGTGAGCACTCCAATAATGTAAGGAGTCGGGGCACAAACCACCTCAATCATCGCCCCCGGCAACACAGGAATAAATGTGTGTTGCCATGAGAACGGGTAGAGTAGAGATTGGATGCTATGGATACAGTGAGACAAAGTGCTGAAACCAAGAAAACAGTCATGTTCACTAAGTTGCTACACTCGGCTGCAGTTCTGGCTCTGATACAAGCAGAATCAAGTCACATCAACTACCTCCTATCTCTTCAATAAGAAGCACTAGGTGCTAGTGGAAATGACTTCTCTAAAATGTTAGCTTGAATAACTCACCTCAGGTACTGAGTGATGAACCACTCACCTCAGGTGGAGAGGGAAGAGTGACTCACCCCAGGTGGAGAGGAAAGAGTGACCCCAGGAGAGAGAAAGAGAGGAAAGAGTGACTCAACTAAGGCGGAGAGGAAAGAGTGACTCACCCTAGGTGGAGAGGGAAGAGTGACTCACCCCAGATGGAGAGGAAAAATGACTCACCGCAGGTGGAGAGGAAAGAGTGACTCAACTAAGGCGGAGAGGGAAGAGTGACTCACCCCAGGTGGAGAGGGAAGAGTGACTCACCCCAGGTGGAGAGGGAAGAGTGACTCACCCCAGATGGAGAGGAAAAAGTGCCTCACCCCAGGTGGAGAGGAAAGAGTGACTCACCGCAGGTGGAGAGGAAAGAGTGACTCAACTAAGGCGGAGAGGGAAGAGTGACTCACCCCAGGTGGAGAGGGAAGAGTGACTCACCCCAGGTGGAGAGGGAAGAGTGACTCACCCCAGGTGGAGAGGGAAGAGTGACTCACCCCAGGTGGAGAGGGAAGAGTGACTCACCCCAGGTGGAGAGGGAAGAGTGACTCACCCCAGGTGGAGAGGGAAGAGTGACTCACCCCAGGTGGAGAGGGAAAGAGTGACTCACCCCAGATGGAGAGGAAAAAGTGACTCACCCCAGGTGGAGAGGAAAGAGTGACTCACCGCAGGTGGAGAGGAAAGAGTGACTCAACTAAGGCGGAGAGGGAAGAGTGACTCACCCCAGGTGGAGAGGAAAGAGTGACTCAACTAAGGCGGAGAGGAAAGAGTGACTCACCCTAGGTGGAGAGGGAAGAGTGACTCACCCCAGGTCACCCCAGGGAGAGGAAAGAGTGACTCTAAGGTGGAGAGGGAAGAGTGTGGAGAGGAAAGAGTGACTCACCCCAGGTGAAGAGGAAAGAGTGACTCACCCCAGGTGAAGAGGGAAGAGTGACTCATCCCAGGTGGAGAGGGAAGAGTTACTCGCCCCAGGTGGAGAGGAAAGAGTGACTCACCCCAGGTGGAGAGGAAAGAGTGACTCACCTCAGGTGAAGAGGGACTCACCCCAGGCGGAGAGGGAAGAGTGACTCACCTCAGGTGCTGATAACTCACCTCAGGTGCTGATAAATGACTCACCTCAGGTGCTGATAAATAACTCACCTCAGGTGCTGATAAATGACTCACCTCAAGTGCTAATTAATGACTCACCTAAGGTGCTGAGCGATGAAGATGACACGTCTCTCAAGTAGAATGCTTGAGAACACCTTGAGTAAGGTGGCCATAGTGAGTCGAGTCATCAGCTGGTCATATTGCACCTGAGTAACACCAGACATCACAATCACATTGGGCAACACTTAACATGCTATGAAAAGGTGATAGCGTGAATCTAGGACGGATCATGGCTCACAGTTGTAGGGTTGAGGTCCATAGGCCTCTTGAGGATCAGTGTTTCCATTTTCTCACCAGCACCCTGAAATACATAGTGGTAATTGGGTTCATAAAAATGCCATGTTTATTATGTTCATTCTATATAGCTTAGTACCAGGCAGTTTGATATAGTTATGTACCAGGTAGTTTTATGTAGTTATGTACCAGGTAGTTTGATATAGTTATGTACCAGGTAGTTTGATTTAGTTATGTACCAGGTAGTTTGATTTGATAGTTATGTACCAGGTAGTTTGATATAGTTATGTACCAGGTAGTTTTAGTTATGTACCAGGTAGTTTGATTTAGTTATGTACCAGGTAGTTTGATTTAGTTATGTACCAGGTAGTTTGATATAGTTATGTACCAGGTAGTAGTTATGTACCAGGTAGTTTATAATTATGTACCAGGTAGTTTGATATAGTTATGTACCAGGTAGTTTTGTTATTAGTTAGTTTGTACCAGGTAGTTTGCTTTAATTATGTACCAGGTAGTTTGAGGTAGTTTAGTTATGTACCAGGTAGTTTGATATAGTTATGTACCAGGTAGTTTGATATAGTTATGTACCAGGTAGTTTGATTTAGTTATGTACCAGGTAGTTTGATTTAGTTATGTACCAGGTAGTTTGATATAGTTATGTACCAGGTAGTTTGATTTAGTTATGTACCAGGTAGTTTGATTAGTTATGTACCAGGTAGTTTGATATAGTTATGTACCAGGTAGTTTGATAGTTATGTAGTAGTTTTATGTACCAGGTAGTTTGATTTAGTTTGTACCAGGTATTTAGTTATGTACAGGTAGTTTTGTAGTTATTACCAGGTAGTTTGATATAGTTATGTACCAGGTAGTTTGATATAGTTATGTACCAGGTAGTTTGATTTAGTTATGTACCAGGTAGTTTGATTTAGTTATGTACCAGGTAGTTTGATTTAGTTATGTACCAGGTAGTTTGATTTAGTTATGTACCAGGTAGTTTATGTATGTACCAGGTAGTTTGATATAGTTATGTACCAGGTAGTTTGATTAGTTATGTTATGTATGTACCAGGTAGTTTGATTTAGTTATGTACCAGGTAGTTTGTAGTTTGCTTTGATTTAGTTATGTACCAGGTAGTTTGATTTAGTTATGTACCAGGTAGTTTGATATAGTTATGTACCAGGTAGTTTGATATAGTTATGTACCAGGTAGTTTGATTTAGTTATGTACCAGGTAGTTTGATTTAATTATGTACCAGGTAGTTTGCTTTAGTTATGTACCAGGTAGTTTGATATAGTTATGTACCAGGTAGTTTGATATAGTTATGTACCAGGTAGTTGATTTGATTTAGTTAGTTTGTAGTTATGTACCAGGTAGTTTGATTAGTTATGTACCAGGTAGTTTGCTTTAGTTATGTACCAGGTAGTTTGATTTAGTTATGTACCAGGTAGTTGTACCAGGATTTAGTTATGTACCAGGTAGTTTGATTTAGTTATGTACCAGGTAGTTTGATTTAGTTATGTACCAGGTAGCTTTTTTTACCAGGTAGTTTTATGTATGTACCAGGTAGTTTGATATAGTTATGTACCAGGTAGTTTGATTTAGTTATGTACCCGGTAGTTTGATTTAGTTATGTACCAGGTAGTTTGATTTAGTTATGTACCAGGTAGTTTGCTTTAGTTATGTACCAGGTAGTTTGATTTAGTTATGTACCAGGTAGTTTGATTTAGTTATGTACCAGGTAGTTTGATATAGTTATGTACCAGGTAGTTTGATATAGTTATGTACCAGGTAGTTTGATTAGTTATGTACCAGGTAGTTTGATTTAGTTATGTACCAGGTAGTTTGATATAGTTATGTACCAGGTAGTTTGATTAGTTATGTACCAGGTAGTTTGATTTAGTTATGTACCAGGTAGTTTGATTTAGTTATGTACCAGGTAGTTTGATATAGTTATGTACCAGGTAGTTTGATATAGTTATGTACCAGGTAGTTTGATTTAGTTATGTACCAGGTAGTTTTGATATAGTTATGTACCAGGTAGTTTGATATAGTTATATGTACCAGGTAGTTTGATTATAGTTATGTACCAGGTAGTTTGTTAGTTATGTACCAGGTAGTTTGATATAGTTATGTACCAGGTAGTTTGATATAGTTATGTACCAGGTAGTTTTATGTACCAGGTAGTTTGATATAGTTATGTACCAGGTAGTTTGATATAGTTATGTACCAGGTAGTTTGATATAGTTATGTACCAGGTAGTTTGATTTAGTTATGTACCAGGTAGTTTGATTTAGTTATGTACCAGGTAGTTTGATATAGTTATGTACCAGGTAGTTTGATATAGTTATGTACCAGGTAGTTTGATATAGTTATGTTACCAGGTAGTAGTTTGATATAGTTATGTACCAGGTAGTTTGATATAGTTATGTACCAGGTAGTTGATATAGTTATGTACCAGGTAGTTTGATTAGTTATGTACCAGGTAGTTTGATTGTTATGTACCAGGTAGTTTGATATAGTTATGTACCAGTAGTTTGATTTAGTTATGTACCAGTTTATGTTATGTACCAGGTAGTTTGATATAGTTATGTACCAGGTAGTTTGATATAGTTATGTACCAGGTAGTTTGATATAGTTATGTACCAGGTAGTTTGATTTAGTTATGTACCAGGTAGTTTGATTATAATTATGTACCAGGTAGTTTGATATAGTTATGTACCAGGTAGTTTGATTTAGTTATGTACCAGGTAGTTTGATAGTTATGTTATGTATGTACCAGGTAGTTTGATATAGTTATGTACCAGGTAGTTGTAGTTATGTACCAGGTAGTTTGATATAGTTATGTACCAGGTAGTTTGATTAGTTATGTACCAGGTAGTTTGATTAGTTATGTACCAGGTAGTTTGATATAGTTATGTACCAGGTAGTTTGATTAGTTATGTACCAGGTAGTTTGATTTAGTTATGTACCAGGTAGTTTGATATAGTTATGGTAGTTTGATTTAGTTATGTACCAGGTAGTTTGTTGTACCAGGTAGTTTGATATAGTTATGTACCAGGTAGTTTGATATAGTTATGTACCAGGTAGTTTGATTTAGTTATGTACCAGGTAGTTTGATATAGTTATGTACCAGGTAGTTTGATATAGTTATGTACCAGGTAGTTTGATATAGTTATGTACCAGGTAGTTTGATTTAGTTATGTACCAGGTAGTTTGATATAGTTATGTACCAGGTAGTTTGATATAGTTATGTACCAGGTAGTTTGATATAGTTATGTACCAGGTAGTTTGATATAGTTATGTACCAGGTAGTTTGATTTAGTTATGTACCAGGTAGTTTGATATAGTTATGTACCAGGTAGTTTGATATAGTTATGTACCAGGTAGTTTGATTTAGTAGTACCAGGTAGTTTGATTATGTACCAGGTTATGTACCAGGTAGTTTGATAGTTATGTACCAGGTAGTTTGATATAGTTGTTTGATATAGTTTGTACCAGGTAGTTTGACTTTAATTATGTACCAGGTAGTTTGCTTTAATTATGTACCAGGTAGTTTGATATAGTTATGTACCAGGTAGTTTGATTTAGTTAAGTACCAGGTAGTTTGATATAGTTATGTACCAGGTAGTTTGATATAGTTATGTAAAAAAAATATTGTACTAAAAATCGCCATCATTGCATTCTCACAGGGGAACGGATCCAGGCCTCTTTGCCTGGCGGAGGTAGTGGTTTAGCGTACGAAGCCTTCAGTAAGTTTTCCACCGCCTCTAGAGACACTTGTCTTTTCTTCTCAGCTCCCAG
Source organism: Urechis unicinctus (assembly GCA_034190875.2). Classification (NCBI taxonomy): domain Eukaryota; kingdom Metazoa; phylum Annelida; class Polychaeta; order Xenopneusta; family Urechidae; genus Urechis; species Urechis unicinctus. The sequence goes on along the minus strand of CM067358.1, from coordinate 70,351,188 downwards.
TAAGAGATTCTCGAAGAGAGGGAACACTCCTAGTGAACTCACCACGCAGTACACCTCTGGTAGACGGTTGCCTGAGCCTGGGGGCTGTGTACACACATACAAGGGGGAATAGAAAGTATGCAACTCTCTCAGTAGAATCAGAGCACCAGGTGAGGAAGCATTCTCCCCTGTGAATCTTTGGTTCCATTAACTCACTACCATCAATTCATACTCTGCCACAGGCTAGTGGGAGCGTTTATCTAACCATGATATATATACGCTATTTACAGTTTAATCTGTAATTATCATCGGATATATTATCCACATTGATGAATTAAACATTATAGTGACAACAGATAATCATGACATCATTTTAACAGTTATATGAAACTTTTGATGTTACACTTATTGGCTTGGTTTTCTATCTAATATTACCTGGACATTCCAATGATGTTTTCCTTATGATATAAGTCACTTATCAACATATCAAGGGAGCTCAGGAACAGATACACACAGTAATTATACTATCCTACTCAGAGTACTTTGCTGCTAATATTTATGCAGAAACCAGTACTGTACACTCTTTGAAAGCACGTGACGAAAGAGTCAGCAACAGGTCACAACCCCAGCACTACCTAACCTGGGGCAGAGGCATGTACAGGTGCATCGTAGCGGGTCAGATCAATGTACCTATTACTCCACTATATTATAGACACTAGATGAAGCTAGGCAGACATGGTGTAGATGAATGTTCACCATGCAACACGTACCAGTACTCTCCGACAGTAACCATAACTCCTGGTGCCGTCTGCCCTGGTCAGCACGAACCAAAACGTCTCACTGCCACACACACACCAATCAACACATAGAACAGAACCCACCATAGAGCCATCAGAGGGAACCCCCAGAGGGAGCTGCCAGCAGGAGCCCCCAAAGGGAGCCCCCAGAGGGAGCTGCCAGCAAGATGACTCACAGAGGGAATCAGCCTCTACACAACTGGCATACCTGCTACAGATGCTGACAGGCCGCCACACTGCAGCATCCGGGAAACAGAAAGCACTGATGGAGTTGACATCCTCAGCTACCTACACATCACATCACACATTCACAGATCAACTAACACAAACACAACAAGTAGTATAGAGACTGGGGGTTCTGGCACAACACACGTGAATTCATGACATCACTGGGAATCTTCAAAACTGTAAGATAATCTATGACACTAGAAGATTAGTTCTTGCTGTGAACACCTTACATTGCCAGGGAACTTGAAGAGGACTTTAGGTATGTATTGATTCTTGTTTTCTGGTAGCTCCAGTCCTACAACCATACAGTAGTCAAAGAGCTTTTTGAAGATGACCCGGCCAATGGTGTTACTGTAGATCTGCACTTGTTCATACTGCCCAACACACAACATAATGTGTCAATCAATTAGTGCATCCAACAGTCACCTTGTACTGCAGCACTGTCAAATGGATGTTCACGATAGTGATTTACCGTTTTGTTCTTAACACTGTTGACATAGTCCAGTCTCCTCTTGTGGACCTTTTCATCGACTTCTGTGTCGCTGTCATCTGACCCACACACAACACGTAACATCATAACGTCATTCTGTTTACAACCCACACACAACACGTAACATCATAGTCATTCTGTTTACAACCCACACACAACACGTAACATCATAGTCATTCTGTTTACAACCCACACACAACGCGTTACATCATAGTCATTCTGTATATAGGAGCAAATATCCAAGTACTGTTGTACTGAGGATGAACAAAACAATGATGTGAACATGAGGGCAATAGGCCTTTTGATTTTCAAAAACAAGTTATGATAAAATTACTGTAAATCATGATGCTATATTAGGCTTAAATGGGATTTCCACTCAGAGGTCAGAGGTCATGCAGATGTGATTCTGAATATACAATTATTATGAGAAGTCTTTTTTTGGGAAAGCTAGCTCACTTCATAAGAAAACTCACCATAAAATGTTAACAAACGGACAGATGGCTAGACAAAACCGACGCAGAGGGGAATGTACAGGGTGCGACAAGTTAGATAGCCCGATGGCCTGGGGCCAGTAACCCAGTCGTTAGCCAATCATTAGTCAGAGCGCGACAATGATCGCCATTCATGCATTGTTTGCGCTATTTGCTTTAAGTATCAACCAGCCAGCCACTCGTAATTGCCACCAAAAATCAAACATTGGTAATACAAATTTATTACACCAAGTCAGATGACACTGTTCAGCTGGGTGTAAGAGACAGAGCTGTTGTTATCTGATCCGTAGCGACAAAAACCAACAGCTTTTCGCTATGAGAAACACCTCATTCAAGCGGATTAACTTGTGCCTCAGCATTAAGTTAGTGAACTTCACTCCCCTCCATACTCAGCCACCTTGCCTTCTACTCAACTTAACTTGGTGGCCATGATGATGGCTTGTTAGGGTGTCAACTGTCAATGCTTGTCTAAACCATGAACTGATCTCAATATTTAAGCGGCGTATATGCTGCCGAGTTCCATTCCTTCTCAGTGATTGAATAAAATGCTGAAGTTACGGAAGCAGCCGACTTTAGTCAAGAGGGGGTCTCTATTAGGGGGGGATAAGCTTGGCCAGCAAACTGCAGAGAAAGCAGCCCAAACTGACAAACAGGAGAGCAAGTACGAGCAATCCAGAACACAGCAGTTCCTAGCTCACTGGGAAGAGGAGCGAAGTAGGGTGAACCCAATGATGAGGTTTCCCTGACAACTGAGTAGTAGATCTGCAATTATCATTTCTTAAATTACTACTTTTTTAAGTTTACCAGCTGATGGGTAGCAAAAGTGGTTATTTCTTAACAACCTGCATCCTATTTTTTTGGTGTTGTTAAAAAATAAATTAGGTCAATAGGTTTTGATGCATGTCACAAAACTCAACAGCATTTGGTGCATTTATCAATGTTTATATTGGGACCAGTGATTGAGGCTGCTTACTGGCCTGATTGGGCCGGTGATTGGGGCTGCTTACTGGCCTGATTGGGCCAGTGATTGGGGCTGCTTACTGGCCTGATCAGGCCGGTGATTGAGGCTGCTTACTGGCCTGATCTGGGCCGGTGATTGAGGCTGCTTACTGACCTGATTGGGCCAGTGATTGAGGCTGCTTACTGTCCTGATCGGGCCGGTGATTGAGGCTGCATACTGTCCTGATCGGGACTGTGATTGAGGCTGCTTACTGTCCGGGCCGGCCAGTGATTGAGGCTGCTTACTGTCCTGATCGGGCCAGTGATTGAGGCTGCTTACTGTCCTGATCGGGCCAGTGATTGAGGCTGATTACTGTCCTGATCGGGCCAGTGATATTTGTAGAACTTGTCGAGCCCTGAGGCATATAAAAAGATTTGCTGAACAGCTAAAAATGGGCCACTGATATAATTCCCCACTGGGTTTACATGAACAAGAAATTTTTTATAATTTTTTTTCTGATAACATAGAGGTTAAATGTCAGGGATGATTTTAAGATGCAAGGCACCATTTGCATCAGAGTAATTTATGAGTTATTTCAGACAGAAAATCCCATGTGTAGTTTGGGGATGAGAGTTTGCTGAAAAAGAAAATGTGGATGACTAGTGAGATGGAGAGACAGAAGGTATATGGTAAGCTCTGACAGACGCGGGAGCAAAGGTATATGGTAAGCTCTGACAGACACACAGCAAAGGTATATGGTAAGCTCTGACAGATGCCGCAAAGGTATATGTTCTGACAGAAGGTATATGGTTAGTTCTGCTCAAGAACAGAGCTAATCAAATTAACACTGCATTTCATCAAAATCATCAAATTCTGCAATGACAAAAACATCACTGACTAATTTCCATGCAACTGACATTGATATCAGTAAACTTGTAAGAAAAGATCAATTGGTAACCGTGGTTATATATATGGAACTTATTATTTCTGATGGCCCACTTCTTATTGGCTGGTATGGCAAGCCACACAGTAACCCAAGTAGCAAAAAAGGGAGGAGCCATTATACCAGAAAATGAGAAGAAAACGCACATATTTAATTATTCTCTATTGCATATTGTTGTAAACGTATGTTTTTGTGTAGCTGATAATAATAAAATATAATTTGCTGTACCCATCACTAAGTAAGCCCCAACATCAAGACGAGTAAGAAGAAAGCCCTAACATCAAGACGAGTAAGCCACTGGAGCAAATCACCAAAAAACCTTCTCCAAGACACTGGGGTCAAAGATGCAACTGTGTATCATGAAAAGCTTTTTCTCTTAAATCTTTTTCTTTTCAGAAAAGATTGTATATCATCCCATACTGGCAAAGAAGAAGCTCTTTGATACATAAGCATGCGAGAGAAAACAGGTTGTGAGCTCACCTATCTCATCCTTCTGCTTGCTATCGGTGAGGTCCGTCGGAGGTAGAGGGCGCAGTATAGAGTAGGCACGACTCACTTTGTTCCTCACCTACACACGGCATGAAGCACACACACCACAGACCAGGAGATCAACCACTGGAGAGCCCGAGCAATGCAGCATCAGCGCAGGCAAACATGATACCACCAAACCAAATACAAGTGCACGTGGAAGGTGACTATCAGGTCGACAACTTATAGAAATAGCTCATCATTCTGCAACAAATACCAATCATTGTTGTGTAATGTTAATGATTGAGAATGACACAGTTGGAGTAAGAGGAGAAAGTTTGTACATGACTGGGTCCAGGAGGGAGCTGGTTGTACTTGCGCGGCTCCCTGTGAGCCAGAGTACCATAGCCACGAGGCTTCACCTGTCCTGGGATGGACCGCTACACCACACACACCACATTCATGTACAGCTTGTGTATATGAACAGGGTTCATATGATAATGGTGGCCTGGTTATAATCATGTTGGTGGACTGTAGTCTATTGGTGGGTGAGGGGAATGGTGGGGATGTGTACCGTAGTCAAGGGGGAGTAATTGGGAGGTGTACAGTAGCCAGGGGGAGTGGTGGGGAGGTGTACAATGGTTGTAGGGGAGACTTGGCAGTGGGTGTAGGGGGGAATTGGCAGTGGGTGTAGGGGAGACTTGGCAGTGGGGTGTAGGGCAGACTTGGCAGTGGGTGTAGGGGAGACTTGGCAGTGGGTGTAGGGGAGACTTGGCAGTGGGTGTAGGGGGGAATTGGCAGTGGCGTGTAGGGGGGACTTGGCAGTGGGTGTAGGGGAGACTTGGCAGTGGGGATGGGGAGACTTGGCAGTGGGGTGTAGGGGGGCTTGGCAGTGGGTGTAGGGGAGACTTGGCAGTGGGTGTAGTAGGGGAGACTTGGTAGTGGGGTGTAGGGGAAACTTGGCAGTGGGTGTAGGGAGACTTGGCAGTGGGTGTAGGGGGTGCTTGGCAGTAGGGAGGGGGGAGACTTGGCAGTGGGTGTAGGGGAGACTTGGCAGTGGGTGTAGGGGAAACTTGGCAGTGGGTGTAGGGGAGACTTGGCAGTGGGTGTAGGGGGTGCTTGGCAGTGGGGATGGGGGGAGACTTGGCAGTGGGGATGGGGGAGACTTGGCAGTGGGTGTGGGGGAGACTTGGCAGTGGGTGTAGGGGAGACTTGGCAGTGGGTGTAGGGGAGACTTGGCAGTGGGTGTAGGGGAGACTTGCACTATATCAGACATCAATACAGAGGGAGTCTCATCATCAATCATATACAACAAAAACTACTAAATCAAACAACAGCACAAATTTATCGACACATGCACGACTCAAGTTACTGTACCTGGCAAATTGCATGGCTATAAAAGGCAGGCATTGCCTTGATAAAGGCCTAGTCGACTGCTCAAACGGACAGTAAATGGAGATAAGCTACTGCCATGTATAATGACGCCAGATAAGCTCACCTGTCTGTTGAGGGTATGAGAACGTGAATCTGGGATGGCATAGCCGTCAGGGTCAATGCTGACACCATGTGGAGATACAATGCATGTGACAGCACGCGGCCTCATCACGTCCACGGGATCCTGATATATAGGTTCCACTAACAACGTCCTCTGACGAGTATCGTCCACGTACAAATACTCATCACTCTTACAACGTTTCAACGAGTCAGCTGAGTGGATGGGGATCACCTCGGCATCACTGCGTCCGTATCCTGGGTTGCTTATCTTACTCGCCTTCACAAACGAGTCTTTCCCTAATGACGTATTGTGTTTGTTAACTTGGACAAAATTGTGATCTTTGTGAGGGTTATCCCTAATCGAGATGTCTGCAGGGGGTCCATCCAATGATGAAGGTCGTGGAGGTCGTGGTGGAGGAGGTAACTTTCCTCCAGGTCGAATTGTGTCAAATTTGGGTCTATTTCGGTCTTTACTTGGGGACGCATTTGTGGTCAGAGATATTTTGAGATCACCACCTTCCAGTGGCTCTGTTTCTATTTCTTCATATACATGATCAAGAGGAGTACCACCTCCAGACATCAATTGTTTCCTTTTCTTCCTCCCTTCACGTTTGTCAGCTTTTGTCTGCACATACTCGTCATGTTTGAATGTACGAGGGGGTTTAACAGGCGGGGTGGGAGGACCTGGTTTGGAGGGGCTTCTACTCGGCTCTGGGGACGCTGTCACAGGTGCTTCATCAGGAGAAGTACTGAGAACAACAACTCCATCGTAAGTGTTTCCTGGCTGCGACTCGATGATAATATTGGGAGTGTTTTGTGACTTTCTCTTCTTGTCTGCGTCAAGCCGGGCGTAATGAGGCGGCTTAGGTCTAGCTGGCAGATCACTTACAGAAGTAACAGATGTGAGGACTGGACTGAGAGGTTTGGCAGGTTTGATGGGACGAGGGCCTGAAGTGGAATCTTCTGTCATCTTATTGAACAGTTTACTTCTCTCCAGTACACTTGTACGGGGTTGCTTTCCAGCATCATGATGGTTGCTAACACTATCCTCACCACCCTCACCATTGCGGGCAGGTTTTTCTCTAATGGCCGGCTTTAGATCGGAGATCTTCGGTTTGAGTGAGGCACATGGCGGAGGAGGCCGGTCAGGTTTCATCACCTCGCACCCATCATTAGTATTCATCAGCTGATCAGACACGGATATATTTTCACTGCCAACCATCAATTTTGATTTGCGTAATGTCGGTTTGGGGGGTGGGGGAACAGATGGTTTACCACTCATCTTAACAGGAGTAACCCCACCAGAAAAGATCAGTGCTCTCTCCTGCACAGTATCCTTTTTAATGAGATGGAGACTGGCTTTCCCAGGGTTCAAGCGCTTCCATTTGTTGCCATGGTGATAGGGCTCAGTTGTAGGGGATGTTTTTGGCCCTCCACATGTACGGGTTGCCGATGCTGGTGTTAGGTGTACTTTAGTCGTGGGGGCAGGTGCCACAGGTGTATATTTAGCGTGAGCAGGTGCAGATTTCAGGGATGCAGGAGTGGAGAGCCCAATCTGTGATGTAAGTACAACACTGGATGGTACAGTAGGCTTCACGTCCGCTTGGACTTGAGTGGCCATGTCTCGCCAATAAACGTCATGGTAAAAATCGAACGTATTACATATATCTCCTGAAAACATATCCAAACGTGGCATTAGACTACGTCACTCACAATAGCTTTCATATAAAACGCGCACTGGCTTTGCGGAGAGGTTCCGTACACTTATATATTCTAAGTCACTGGGTATTAATAGCAAGGTGCACCTCCACGCCACCTGGACGCGCGTAATACCAACAGACGTCCAATTACCAACCGCGCGCAGTTCATGACGCGCATGCCTCCTGCCGCGTCACAATCAAGGAACAGGTTGACAACGCGTGTTGGTTTAACCTGATAACTGACAAGTCACGACTTGAAGACCTCATTGTTCCAGGAAACACATCACAAGTAAACTTGCAGATTGACTTGTTAACACAGCGACCGCTACTGTCGGCAGTGATGTCAACATGCACCACGGCGAACGAGGAGAATATCACTATCAGATAAGCACCAGATAAATGCAACAATACAGCCAGATACTAATCTGAGCATAAACGCTTTGACGAATGCTTACGCATGAGTGTTCATATGCGTAAATCAGAAAACTTAGTAACAATTATCTGACGTCACAATAGAGAAAACACACAGGTAAGAGGATGGGCGAGTCGATTCGTCCTGTTAGTGTTAGTTATCGCATGGTCCCGTGGCTGATATGGGGACAAAACACGAGGACGTAGGGTGCCATCCCATAAACAGCAGCAAATAGAAAGCGTAATCAACTCCAGAGACAGATATGGCGGTAAAGCGTCATAGCGGTCCCAACGCAGTAACCAATAGTAACCAGTCCTCGAATAATCAGTCGGATAAAAACACTAGAACGCCGGCATAAACTGGTACTAAACTACCAACTACCAACGTACCTCATGGTAGCGGTCGTCTGCTTATTAACGTCCGGAACGTGACGCTCTCGTGGACAGCTCGTGAAAACGCTTACCTAGCGCGGCGATACTACCAATTTCCTTATCATTCTCTCAACGCACTGCCCTAATACGCCAAAAATAACTCCTCGGGTTAGATTACTGTCAATATACGTAACAGTCATTTTGATGGACATCAAGTGAAAACATAAAAAGATCCTATAAAAGATAAAGCATGCGTTGTTGCCGGCGACAACGTTAACCATGTCGCGAATGTAGCAGTCGACGTAAAGCCAGCAGCAGTCAACGTAAAGCCAGCAGCAGTCGACATAAAGCCAGCAGCAGTCGACGTAAAGTCAGCAGCAGTCAACGTAAAGCCAGCAGTAGTCGACATAAAGCCAGCAGCAGTCGACGTAAAGCCAGCAGCAGTCGACGTAAAGCCAGCAGCAGTCAACGTAAAGCCAGCAGCAGTCGACGTAAAGCCAGCAGCAGTCAACGTAAAGCCAGCCAGCAGCAGTCGACGTAAAGTCAGCAGCAGTCAACGTAAAGCCAGCAGTCGACATAAAGTCAGCAGCAGTCAACGTAAAGCCAGCAAAGCCAGCAGTAAAGCCAACAGCAGTCGACGTAAAGCCAGCAGCAGTCGACGTAAAGCCAGCAGCAGTCAACGTAAGCCAGCAGCAGTCAACGTAACGCAACGTAAAGCCAGCAGCAGTTCGTTTGGAGTTGTTTGTCCTCCTTTAGGCTTTTAATAACCATGTCGATGTCTCGAAAGTACTGCATGTATGCATCATTGTTTGTGAATTCAGGATGAGGTCTTCGATATGAATTAATATCAAATTATTGAGATTGACAATCAAATCACATGTGAATGCTTTCATATCATCTGGTCGTCGACGTATAAACTCGGACGACGCAGAACTTACACATGCGCATAACTTAACTTGGTCACGTAGCTTCCTCGACATTACGGTAAGCCAACATCCACTCGCCCTACCCACCACAACCCCCGACCACAACCAACCTCCATTTATCCAGAACTAGGTCGATAACAACATAAAACAACCCCACTCAGCCGTTGGCAGTTTACACTGCTTGACGCCAGAATGTGTCTCGGCCGTGACTACATTACGCACGAACCAGGAAGCCGGGAAGCAGACGTGACGGATTGGTGCCAAACGAGACATGGTAGACAGAACGTAATAACTTATGTGAATGTCTTCAGTCTCTCGCACTCACAGAAGATACAGATTATTATTCAGCGATCCCACCATTCCTACAATCACTCTTCCACCACCCACCCCCACGAGGTTTTCTACGACGGCTGCCATGTAACGGCCTACCACGGAACTTAATGACAGGTTGACATCCCTCAGTCACCTGATACCCTACTTCAGACCAGGTCCGCCATGCTGTCACGAGTGTATGACTTGTTGACGTCATTTACAGTCATGATATGACGCAGATTTGAATGAGACTGACGGAGGTGGGAGGTTAAATCTGGATCCAATGGATGTGACGCGCATCCAAACCACAGATTCGTGACACCAGGTGTGAAGAAGATACGTTCTTCACAAGGATAGATAGCCTCCAGTTATGGTGTAACATTTCTCAGGCTTCAAAATCTATTACTTACAGGAATAAGGACAACGAAAACTGACATCGTTAGGTGAATTCAGACAGAGAACAGGTTCCCTATCAGTATCACAGACAATTGCTGAATTCAGACAGAGAACAGGTTCCCTATCAGTATCACAGACAATTGCTGAATTCAGAGAGAGAACAGGTTCCCTATCACAGACAATTGGTGAATTCAGACAGAGAACAGGTTCCCTATCACAGACAATTGGTGAATTCAGACAGAGAACAGGTTCTCTAACACAGACATGTAACATACTGGTGTTGGTGTGCTGTTAAACCCTTGATTTATCTTAACCTTCCACAGACAATTGGAGAACTCAGGCAGATAGTAGGTTACCTTGATAACAAACTCCCTCACTCACATCAGAAGTTTATTCACACAACAGAAACACATACAGACTAGCAAACAGTTATGACTTTTTTATTGACCAGGCATGTTGCATAACACCGCATTTACCCTGGTAGGATAATATATCCTGTTACTTCCTGGATAAGAACAGGCCCTAGACCACGTGTTATCACCCACTACATCCTAAAGTTATATAGTTACATTTGCATCATGGTGTATGGATAGGATATCTTGTAACCCTGGGAGAGTCTACTCTACCAAACACCACCCAACACAGCACTTCTACAACAGCCAGAATTGTACCTTAGCTTACTAACCACATCCTGTCATCAGAGGAGGGGGTGTTAGAGGTAGGCTGTGCGGGTTGTGGTTCAATGCATCTCTGAGGAGAGCATTGGTTGGATTTAGCTAAACTTACAGCGACCCCACACGACGACAGTCTCACCGCGACGGTAGAGTTCACAATACCACAGGAATCTAGCATCATAAATACGACTGATGTCATAATGAACGAGTTTCATAACGGGTCCCCAAGTGAAGATACAAACCATGCTTGGTGAACTGCAATAGATGGTGTCTAATTTACATAGAGCTAAGCATTAGTCTCACAGATGACGAGAAATGATCCTCTCCAGGAAACTCATTCTCCAAATGAAAGATCCATGCTGATGTAACATAGTATTGCTGGTAGAAATAACAGAAAACTGCTGTTTGACAACAGTACAGTTGTTGTAGTCATAATTTGTTGAGCATGTAGAGCTAGCAGCAGCAGAGACTATCTATAGCAATATCACTGAGGCATAAACTCCCTGACAAGGGCACTACACATAACCAACGGGGTGTGTTACTCTGGGTATGCTGTAGTGTAGGGCACTACACATAACCAACTGGGTGTGTTACTCTGGGTACGCTGTAGTGTAGGGCACTACACATAACCAACGGGGTGTGTTACTCTGGGTACGCTGTAGTGTAGGGCACTACACATAACCAACAGGTGTGTTATTCTGGGTACGCTGTAGTGTAGGGCACTACACATAACCAACGGGGTGTGTCACTCTGGGTACGCTGTAGTGTAGGGCACTACACATAACCAACGGGGTGTGTTACTCTGGGTACGCTGTAGTGTAGGGCACTACACATAACCAACAGGTGTGTTATTCTGGGTACGCTGTAGTTCACAGGATTTTGATATATGTTGTTTTCTAGATGCTTAACACAGTGACACATTGTACAACTAATCTGACAAATTGGCCCACAATTAAGGTAGGCAACGATCCAGAACACTGTGATTAGGGGTGTCATCTGAACGTCGCAACAAGCGGCTTGCTTGTGCCACAATGTTAACTGTACTCATGTCAATTCTGTCATAGTTCCCGAATGAGCACGCCTGAGTCCTGCAAAGAAAACGTCATGGAACCAATGTGTCACTTCTATTTTTAAAAAAGCGTTTGAACACAATCTAGCCACACGCCCCTGAACATAATTAGGAGTAGAGTGATTATCTTGGTCTTGTTCAAGGAAGTCAGTCAGACAAACCTAACCCTCGGAAGAGGATTAATTCACGTCTGAATAATCAAAACATGGATGGTGACGTGTGACGGTATATATTTATATTACCGCCGTGCGCGGCTATCATCGGGTCAGAGAACACATCCCTTTTAAACTTCAGGGCTAGAAATTAGCCAAATATTTCACCGGCCAGTCAGGCCGGTAACCTTGAATTTCTACCGGCATCGTGCGCACATGGTTTTTTCAACGTTTTTCCGTCGCGTCACTTACAACTATTAGTGGCGCAAGAAGAGTTGACTTGTCTACTTTCAGTTGCATTAAGTTTGTTTTGTTGTGGCTATTACGATTCTAAATAATCACTGCAAATGTTCTTGTATGCGTGAATCCAGCTTTTTTGCAAAACCCGTCTTTTATCTCAATTCTAATGAATACCATTCACGGATGATATATGGTAAATCAAATTAATGAATTAAAATAAAAATGCCTTTATGCGATGGAAAAGCGGTTACATAAAATTTTTCAACAGACAGGAAATGTCTCGTAGATTCGTTGTTGCCAAGTAACCGTTCGAACTTATTCAGGTCAGTAGGTGCAGGTTGTATTCAAATACGAGAGGCTGCCATTAGATAGCTTGGGAGGGAGTGGGGTGGGCTGTTGTCCATGTTCTTGTCTTCACACCAGATGCCGTGATGGATCAAAATTATACACCGAATGCAGCCAGTTGATCCCTGATCTATGGATTATAAAGTCTTCACAAACAATCGAGGCACATTAGTTGTATAACTTTTTGTGTTTTCGGTTTATTCAACAGTTTACTTTCAGTTTATATACTATAGGTCAATAAATTACGCGCAAGACATGATGGTAAACAACCAATAAGCTTTCTTATCTCATGTGTTTGTCGGGTTTATGGTTCAAGCGGCGCTTAATCACGCGAGCCCCGCTGCTGTTGTATTGAACTGGGCGCGAGGTGTTAGCGCAAAAAAATCTACCCGCCACCCGGGTGGGTGGTTGTGATTATTTACCCGCCCGACTCAAATTTCACCCGCCATTGGCGGGCGGGCGGGGTGGGGGGGGGGGGGGGGGGGGCACTTGGCCTTATTCTGGATAGGGGTGTGCCACGGGGCCTAAAAAAACCGTACCCGTCGTACAAGGTCAAAATGGCCAAAAAGCATACCCCGTCGTATAAAGTATTATGCGAATGTATAACCCGTCGTACACATTAAACCTGAAAAACATACCCCGTCGTACAAGTATGAGGCCAAAAAACCCGTCGTACAAGTCCAGATGCCGAAAAAACATACCCCGTCGCGCGGCACATATATACTTCCTCCATACACTTAAATGCCTACCCCCCCCCCCCCCCCCCGGGCGGGTGGTAATTTCGAACCCTGAACTTTATAACAATGTTCTTGTCCAAACAACTAAATATTTGTCAATTGCGTTCATACGCAGTTATTTATATCCAGTAACTGTTTCAAGTGGGCAATTAATTTACCTTATAAAACACCATCTGTCATTTCACACTTCCTCTCTAAGCATTTCAGTGTTTATTTCCAACAGGAAGTTGCCATACACCAATAGCTTCTCCACTCATTCCACAGGAGGCGCAGTTGTACGGGTTTCAAGCGCCCTCTGTCGATTGTTTACCACTGCACGGTCTTTTCCTTTCCGGTTGCCAAATCCAACATGGTGGGTATTGAGAGTTTGGAAATAACAACTTTGAAAATCCATAAACATCTGGTTAAAAATTGCCTAAAAGTACACCAGACTTATTGAAAGTGATGTACTATACATTAGAGTTTGTCATCGAAAGGTTCCCGAATTGGAGAAGTTCGGCATGATTACTAACAACTGTTCAGATAGTATGTCTACTTGGTAAATGGCCATTGCAAGTCAATGTGGGGAATCGAAGCATCAGAACACGTTTTTTTCTGTTGCTCGTCACATATGTGGCAACTGCTTCATGAAATATATTCGAACTTTTCAATGGCTTACGCGCATCGTTTTATTTTAGGTTAATTTTGCAGTTTCAAAACTAACCACCCATGTTAACGTATTTAGATCAATGGGTGGTGTCATTTAAAATGAAATAGCATGATCATTGTGATCATTTTTCTAATGATTGAAAGCCATGTGGTTAATCTATGTGTGATTTTTGTTCTCAGACAACCAAGAACAAGAAGACTAGGAAGGCTAGGGGTCACGTCAGCCACGGCCATGGTCGTATCGGTATGTGCTTCAAGTTCTGTTTTTGCCATGGATATATACTTCTATGGAAATTGATTGAAAGGCAATAATTTATATCCACAACATGTGCTGGTAAATAGGCAAACACAGGAAGCATCCTGGTGGACGTGGAAACGCTGGAGGTCAGCACCATCACAGAATCAACTTTGACAAATAGTGGGTTATAAAAATTTACCAATTTGTTAAGTTATTAGAATAATATCATTTCACAATAAAATATTTGATTAGATACATACAGTGTGCTTGACAGTTAATGATTGGGCTCTATCTAAAAATGTTGCTTGACTCTCTGTCCCAACTAGTTTTTGCCCCTAGTGATTATCATTAGTCAATATTAAGATTTACTTCAAGTTTTGGATCACTTTCCTGCATTTTCAAGTAGGTATGATGATTCATTTACTCATCAACACAGCAGTATATGGTGAAAATGTCATTAAGAACTTGTTTATGTTTGTTGTCAGCCATCCTGGTTACTTTGGAAAGGTAGGTATGCGTCACTTCCACAAGACCAATCAGAAGTACTATTGCCCTTCTGTGAACCTGGATAAACTGTGGTCCCTCGTCTCGGAACAGACTCGTGTCAACTACAAGAGCAAGACTGACCTCGCTCCTGTCATCGATGTTGTCCGAGCTGTGAGTAAATTTAGATGAACTCATTTGGTTGCCATACCATAACAGACATTGTGAAGGAATTTCAAGTCCGGAAAAGTTAGAAAAACTTACCGGACTGCGAATTTTTTTACTGGACTGAAGTTTTGATAAATATATATGGCCACGCTGTGCTTTTAAAAATCCGCGTGAAATCTACTTGTGCGTTTCCGGCAACCACAGAATTACCCGAACTTCCAAAGTTACGTTGCATGGCGAATGAACGAACCAACAAAAATTATAAATATTGACAGAAAGACGAAAGAGACGTGAAACAGTGAATTCTTATGTTTATTTTCATTTTTGAGGGGGTACTCGCATGTATAGTATATTAGAATTTATAACTGGACCGGTGAACAATCACATTTTTTATCGGACCAGAGAAAAGTTTACTGGATGTCCGACGGGTCCGGAAAATCTTCACAATGTCTGCCATAATTGTGCATGCATCAGAAGTAATGTTACACACTGTTAAATGGTGCACATCAATGTTACCGCTGATGTTGAGTTGGTAGCCTTTTGGATATTTTGGTAGTAAGCTGTTTAATTCAGATGAAAAGGTGATGTGATGGTTAGGAATAGCTTGAAGATGGTTTTTTGGTAGTAAGGGGGTCAACCTAGAAAAGGTGATATCATTTGTTGATGTCTGTTTTTTAATGCAGGGATACTACAAGGTTCTTGGAAAAGGCCACCTGCCCAACCAGCCCGTCATTGTCAAGGCCAAATTCTTCAGCCGTGAAGCTGAGGTGAAGATCAAGAAGGCAGGAGGAGCATGCGTCTTGGTGGCTTAAATCCTACATACTGTAATGAAAAAAACATAAAAACCTGCTCAGGCAATAAATCCTTTGTCTGTTATCTGCTGTTACTTGTGTTTTGTGATTGATTTGACGTGCTCATAATGAAGAGGCTTGCCCCCTGAAGTCCCTGCATTATTGATGCATATTGGGGACCTCGTACCATATTACTTGGTATGGAAAGTACTGCTTTGAGGTTGGTTACTCCCATGTGTCTCGTTGGTTAATGAAATGCAATGTGTTGAAACACAGCACAAAGTATACGGAGCACTTTTCAAATCTGGCCTGAGAAGGAACATTTTCTATGATGACTGGGTTGTATTCTTCTAGTAGAGATGTGTTTTGTGGCATGAAAATGACCTTGCATAATTGTTACTACACCATGATATTTGTGTAGTACTCAACTTCTGATATGGGCTTGTGGTTACTATGCTTTAACCAGTCCCCATACATTATCATATTTTCATGGGAGAAATCCGATTCAATAGACATCCTTGCATTCATCGTATCAAATATTTTAGATGACAAAATAACATCACATGATTTGTACTGAGAACCTGTTGGCCTCCTGGTAGTATAGGTTAAGTCCAAGCCTTTCTTATTGTCTCACAACAGGCGTTTCCCAAAGATTTGGTAAAAAATTGCAAAAACTGTAATTGCACCCTGCAACTGATTTGTTATGCTAATCAAATTATGGAAATCCTGTAATGCTTTAAGTATATATTATTGGTTAAAATTAAATTTATCTTTAAAATCTATTGAGGTCAGTAAAGGAAACTCTGGAATTGTTGTTATTACTGAAATTGATAAGCTGTTGAAGGCAATACCCTGGCAAGACGTAAAAATGACTGACAGCAACCGTAAGCCTGGCTGGGCTTAAACTCCTGATAGATGATATATGTGCACTTAAAAAAACATGTTTTGAAAACTTGAATTTCTATCGATTTGTGTATGCATTGTAACTCAATATGAAAAAGACATGTTATTCATAGTTAAATACGTTAGCCATAATAACCACTTCCACATAAGATATTTGGCGCAATGAAGTGATGCACAAGAAATGTGATTTATTACCAGACGTAGATGATGTTATTGAAACATTGTTTAAAATCAGTCACATGGTGTCATTTCTATGCTGAAATTTTTCAGAGTGTTGTGTTTGAAATAATTTCTTAGCATGGGTATGCGCTGTGACAGGCACGTCATTGTCATACCCCGACTGCTGCTGAAACATTGTCAATTATGACACTTTATATTCATCATCATGTATTTCATTGCACGTCGGTAGGAGTTCCATCATAATGTTTATAATGACCAAAAACAGTAATAGACAAAGCTATGTTTCCGTTTCCATCCTTCAACTAGCAAATGGACCGAGACAAGATTAGTCTGTGGAGAGACTAACATTAACATGCGAAATCAGTTTGAAATGGTCAAGGTCCGTACATCAACTACTTGCGTAACTGAAAATGGAAAAAAACAAGCAAACCAAACGTCATGTCGATTACTTATTTTATCTGAAATCACAAAATAGATTGATGCTCTGCTGATCCACAAGAAATAGTCCCAATGAATAGCTGAGAAACGCTTAACTAAAGGTTTCATTCTTGAACACATTCAGCTCATCCATGTCTGGCTGTTGTACATACGAGTAAGATAAATTGCATATGTTTGTCATCAACCTGACTGCAACATAACCATTGGCGTGATGCTTCATTTAATTCCCATATATCAGGACCTTAAATTGTTCTACAATAAATATTGTGACATAATCCTCATTTGATTACCTTTTTATGCACGTATTCTTGTCTATTAATATGTACAAGCTCATATCGCGCCCAGAACTGAATGGTTCCGCTATCAGTGCTATAGTGGGACAAGGGTTTCTCATTGGCCTTTCCGGTGGAAACTGTAACGTCGACGCCCTCCTATCTACTCAGTGGGAGTGGTTCACTCAGGTTCCCTGTGGATAAACTTTATTTCTCTTGGCCGTTCGACTCTTAGGCAATTCATTTTTGGGAACATAATATAATTTATATCCCTCCTGATCACCGTGGATGTCATGCATTTCCATATTTGGCGTTTCCGTTTCCTCTTCCTTTGGAGCTGCGATTTCTCTGAATATATCAGCCACCTGGATACTAAGAATCAAGGCTGGGATACTGAAGACAACAAACCAGCCATAGCAGAACCACATTGCATTGATAGGATCCAAAAAATACACGCAAGCTCCGTAAGTCATCGATGCCCCGGCGTCAAACAGAGACCGGCAATTACCGACATCCCATTTCATAGAATCCTCAACATCGCTTGTGAAGGCGGTGATGTGGTGAAGAATTTCGTCACTGTAGTTCGCGATCTGTTGCTTGATAATCATATCTCCCTTTGCATTCATGTCATTTTCGCCCTCGGCGAGTTCGTTCATAATATCATTTAAAGATTTTCCTGTAATGGATTTTGATATCGTCAGTGCATCTTCAAGCTTCTGAATCAAGTGGTAGATAGTTGGTATATATGTCATGGTCAGGTTAGTAATTTTTTCAGCTTCTAATTCTAAGTCTGGGTCTTCAGTGGCTTTCAGCAATTCTGCGAACTCACTTAAGTCAACTGCTGTGACGGGTTTGTTCAGTTCGTCCTCATAAGTCACAAAATCAATGTCAGAAAGCACATTTCCCAGGAAGAAGATGGTTTGGTTCAAGTCTGCAGCTATATCGATAGTTCCGACGGAAACATTTTTCTTCTTTATTTCATCCATGACATCGTAAATACCGTATTGCTCCAAGTCCAGTATCTCCGTGATATTTATGCCATTCTTCTCAGCATCAACTGCCTCATAAAACGAACTATCTTTCTGGCAAGATTCCATGACATGTCGGATGGAGATATTATAATCTAAAGGTTCATTTAATTCGCTCCAGATTAGATTTTCGACAGGGTCCATTGTGGAATCATACGGTAATAAATGACGGCATACTATAGTGTGCCCAAGGCCAGCAGCCACAAGTAGTGCGGTTGTGATGATAACAATGATCCAGCTGAAAATGAAAGTGAAACCGGAAGACGCCAGCAACAATTTGGCGCTGTGTATTGACGAAGGGTCACAGCAGTTGGCGTCGGGTAAGGGATTCGGACATATCATGCCAGATATTGAGCCAGAGAATTGCAGGACGACGATCAGCAGGAGAAGTGTATTTAACGACACCAATCCAGCATATACGTAATGCCCGTACTCGTCCAAGTAAGGTTTGGCTTTACTGATGGCCGAAGAGATTTGGCTGAGGTCGACATCATCAACTGTTGAAACTAAATCCCCTATTAGCACAATCACATTGTCTTCGATGTCTTCGATTTGACCCTTAACTGATTTCAAAATTTCAGAGAGCTCCGAATCAATATCACCGGCTATGCTGTTAAATTCCCTTAACGCATCTTCAACGTTGTGTTCGACATCATTTTCTATTGCGAAAGTAACAACAGATATAGCCGACATAAGATCCGTAACATTGGTAAAGTTGACATTTGTTCGAAGGTCACTTAATTTGTCCCGAATCGCATCGCATCCTGGGCTGTTGGTACATTGTGAAAGCGAGTTATTTATACTGGACATCGATTTAACCAATTGATTACTCAATTCATCTAGTTTTTGTTGAAGGTCGTTGGTGGTCGAATTCATAACATTCAATGACGCGTTAAGATCGCGGATATTCCCAACGAAAAGAACAATGTCATTTAAAGGGGGTAACAAATTGGTCTCATTGCCCAATCGGTCACGGGTTTCATTCGGCATCCTGTCTATCGTGTCAAACACATTGAATTTAGTCACGTTCATACCTTTGACCACAGTGGTGTTCACCTCCGCAACCGTAGAATTGAGATAATTATCCACTTCCACAAAACAATTATTTACATCTTCTAGGGCACCTGTTTTTGGGTTCAACTCTCTTCGATACATCTCCGTTACGATGAAACTGCAGATGACGCTGGCCAGCAAGATGGTAGAGACGCATATAAGTGCACCTGAGCAGCCGTAGCGCTTTCTTTTTGAAGATCCCGGTTTCTTGTGAATCTCCCGACCACCACAGCAGGCACAACAGCATTTACAACATCTAGCACAACCAACGATGCAACCGGCGATTGGTATTGCCAGGGCCAAAACGACACCGACACTGGCACAGATCACAAACCCTACGAGAAAGTTAACATAGTCCAAGGCAGAAATGTTTGCGCTGAAAAAGTCACTGAAAGCCTGTATATCGTTGTCATCTATAAACTGATCTATTGTTTTTGTCTGCACTGCCCGAGCAAAACCGTTGGACATAGAAAAGAGAAGTGACATTCCATTTTCTGATTCCATGCGTGTCTGTGGTAATTCTCCTTGCGACATCTTTGGTGAGTTACGGGCTAACCTCTGTCAATGAAAATCTTCTTCGTGAGAAATAATTTCTACTTTCCGGATATCGACATAATCACGCAGGCAATGATTCTGTCTTAACCAATGAGTCTTGACCAATACAGATATCGTTAACACTGTGAATCATCATTGGTTTTACTGCTCCCCAACAGAGCACTGTTCTTATCTTGATTTGATAAATACTCGAACGCGTTTATCTAGTTAGTCCTCAATCACATGTTTTATAAAAAACACGTCGCACCTGGCAACTAACAGCGTATACGTCACCGCGCCCAATGACAGGTTGTTCGGTTGCTGCTTATGATATGGTGTGGGAACTCATGATAGCGTTTCCAAAGTCGATTAGTTGCTATGGGAGTTTCTTATCGTACCTAACGCATATAGACTCTTGGACCCTGATCAAGAATGGTCGGAGAAGCACTCTAATTGAAGTGGTTGTATGGGTCTGAGTCATGGTGATAACAAGTTCTATGGTCGATTACTAGCACTTCTAATAGACCTGTGTTATATAGAAATACACCAAGATATCAACGACATGGGAATATCAACATGTTATAACAGTTCTCAATATGCAAATACCCAAGACCTTTTCGATAAACAAAACAAGAATCGTATCATAAAGACGAACCAAGTAACTTTATACTTAGCACACTGATAAGGACAATAAACAGCTGTTGCAAACAATACCGAACAAGCTATTCAAGGTAGACTATTACATTAAGTATATGGTTGTATGCTCTTATTAGGTCCGATTTATTTGTTCACTCAGACATCATAAGTCTCATTTATCGAAGTTCCGATTCCTAAACACGAATTATTCTTCGTCATGTTCCAAACCTACCACGCCACTTCCTTCTATCTACCCCACGCCAGATTCACCGCGCAGCCCACCCGAAACGTAAATACCATTCCAATGCATGTCCCTCATTGGCTTTCCATAGGACGTAAACATTCTCGTTGAGTTCTGACGAATGCTTGTTCAGTGGTAAATAAAAAATGATGCATGGATCGAATTCTCATTATTAATAAAAGTGTCCTAACACTTATAAAGCAGCAGCCATACTCTGAATTATAACATCCCACTTTGTTTTTTGGATCAACGGAATATTGAAGCAGACGACGTTTCGATTTTGACACTTCCGGTGTGGCGAATAATCCGAGGCCACGGGCAATCTACAAGTTATCATAACGCCATTTCTTGCCAGAAAGTGTTTTGCTGAAGCAAAAAAAGTTTACTTCTACGTCAAAAGGATATTTGAAGTTGACGAGTTTGTGCATAACCGTTAGAAAACGAAATGCCGAAGTTTAAAGTAACAAAAGCTGAAACGGAGCCTCAATCTGAATGCAGTTCGGCGTCTGGAAACAAACCGCGATTCGAATTGTCAGTATCAGTTGATGAATCTCAGCCTGTTGCGCCTGATGCTGAAGGCAGTCAAGGTCACAATGGTGAGTCACGCTTGAATTCGCGGCAGTTGGCATTTCAATTGCGCTTTCGATCATAAGGACGTCATGATCGTGCACCAGGTCATACAGGATTAATATGCATGTGTGAATGACCATTCAATCCGTTAACGTGGATATACGAGTTACGAGAAGCCACATTGAAACTTGTCAAACGTATGAAAATAAACAACTACACTTCATTGCATTTCACTAAACAGACGCAAAATAACCATCGATTAAGTTGTGGAATTTTAATCCTCTTAATCTGATACTGAAATGATCTGATAGTCAATGATACCAAACTTTTATCTCCTTTTGGTTGAATAGTTGTCTTTTTCAAAGTTACTGACTTAACCCTTCTCAGGGTATCTGTTATCTCACAGTCATTTGTTTCTATTTACCTTCATGAAGTAACTATAACACCATATTAATATACAAACTTCTTGCAATCAATAATAATGATTTGTATTAATATAAGGTGATGGAACCATATGAAAATATGAAAATATCCTTACTAAGTGGCCATTGAATTGTCACAGTCTCTTTTTGAAGGAATTTACAATTTTTTTTCTAGAACCTGACAACCAGGTCCAGTTTTCAGTCTTTAAGTTCATGAGCAGCCTGCAAATTCCTTGTAACATTTAACCTGGTGTAAATGTATCCATGCTTGGCAAAGTGTCAAATTAAGATCATACGTCCCAAGATGAATATACAGTCGTTATGATAGTTATTGGTGCTTTTTTTTCTTCTAAGCAACACTTGACTACCTACAGCTTGTTATAATGTCATGATTTGATGAATGTTAAATTAATTCCTATATAGCAAATGCTTTTTTGTTCTGGTAAATGATAATGAAATCAGGACATTTTGGCAATTCATAAGTAATATTTAATCAAACATGCATTCAATAAATGTTTTCAATGTACATCAAATAATAATATTAAGTCCTACTATGTTTCCACCATCAAATCATTAAAGTACTAAGTCAATACAGTTGTGGTTTTGTATTATGCCTGTGATGAAGTTTATTTATATGAAAGTAATTGGTGGATTATTTATGCTAAAGATGAGCGACTAATTGGATGTCTGAGGCACGCCTGTTAACGGTTCACAATCACAGCGGAATGATGATGTGTTGTAGCTTGTCATTATGATACACAATTGATGGGTTCATAGAAGACGTTATGATTTAACTATGATTCTGAAGGGGTGAGTCTTTGTCACTGTTTCAATCTTCTATGTTTGAGAACCCGACCAATGACGTGTATCGTATGAAGATGTCTACGGTTGCATATATTCCCTAACCTCGAAGTGGCCTCAATGGATACGTTTTCGCAGTGCTTTTATCTTATTCAACCTGCTGTCAGTGAACATGTTCATAATTCCTGTTAATATCTGGATATTTCATCTGACCGATGATAGCACATATTCAAACCTCACTTTTGGTTTAAGCAAGTTTCAGATCAAATCCCAACGTCGTTCAAATTATTCTTACCACATTGTGTTAAACATACTCTAAATGAGGTAACGATCCAGTCTAGCCACCGAATTGCGCATGTGCATAAAATAAAGCCTACATATTCCCCAGGGCTGCACAATGTATGGTCTTCATTGATAACCCTAACCGATTACTCTTTCTCATGAGCACATCACATTGGTCACACATATTGACTGTCCCCATTTTAAGGTTTTTTTCACAGAGACAATAATTACATGTGTGCAGCTATGCCAATAAGGTACATATACGAAAATTGGATCGCATGTTAGATGTGTATCATTAGAACAAAATGTATTCCCTGTGTGGAGATGTGTATGCTTAAGTAGAATATCGTTTTCTTAGAAGGTAGCATATTTTCTGGTATAAATATCATCAAGCGATAGTTTGTAACTTCTGAACAAGATCTGTCGTTTCGAAGTCAACTTGTGAGTCCCAGAGGAGCCTTTTCGGCCAACGCTCTTTTGATTGCAACATGCTGGTGGTGATTTTTGTAGGTTTGTTTTTGCCAGGTGAGGATGTAATCGCCCACTTTAGTCTGATTACCTTTGCATTGATAAGACTTCGTACTCATATCATTGATATTCAACACAAATATGTTACTTAAGAAACAACGCATATAATGAACTGTACGTATTGTGAATACCGCTGATGTATGGACGAACCTGTAATTCTATCTACCTTTACGTTTGTTCCTTCTTCTGTTCTGATGAAACGTGCGGATTTGATTCCTTTTGATTTGTAAACGACATGTTATAGCGGCCATCAAATCGGTAACAATAGCCAAACGACCTGCATGGGCGATGGTTACCATGTTGGTGTGAATGCAGCTCGGTTCGGTAGCATGGGCGATGGTTACCATGTTGGTGTGAATGCAGCTCGGTTCGGTAGCATGGGCGATGGTTACCATGTTGGTGGGAATGCAGCTCGGTTCGGTAGCATGGGCGATGGTTACCATGTTGGTGGGAATGCAGCTCGGTTCGGTAGGGCTCGGTTTATCAGCAGTAACATTTTATCAATAGACCATACAAATCAATAAAATATCAAGGATATAATGCTACTATTAAATCGAAGTAAGGAAATCAATGTTGAATCTTCTGATTCCCCGGTACTCGTTGATTGAGAGGTTTAAATAGCCCCGTTGTTATCTGGAAATATCGCTCGTATTTTACATTTACAAAGACAGTTTGTGATAAGGTTATTGAAGTCAGCATGGTCTCAAATTGCCGAGCCACATCCAAGATCATATAACAGCTTCGAATATAAGCATAGGGGTTTGTCGTGGTCGTGATCTGTGCGTGGTGCAGCCGATAAAGGCGAGGTGACTCATTCAGCAATCTTAAATTAATGTCTATAGGCTGTTTCTCGCATAAATTGTCTGTCAACTATAACGATGTCGCTGTTCACTGTTGCAATATGTTTTACAAAGACGAGCATTTGACGACGTTGTCTTCACGCGGCTGCGTATCCATGGATATACGGAGACTTTGGATTACTTTGGGCTTTCTCATGTTGACAGCTAAACCTTGGAGCAATATGAGTTTCATTTATAGCAGTGACGCAATGAGTGTTGTCTGGACTGCGATGCCCCGAACGAAACTGGCTGTTTCCTATCACCGTCTTTGTTGACTGCAATAGTAACAAGTAAGGGAAGGGAATTCGCCGTGACAGCCTTGTTGTTTCGCATACATCAGCGTCCAGTTCCGAGTCTGAGTGAACACCAATTGAAGAGATAGGCATTGAGGTAGAGGGAGGGCGGGTATGAGGTTGTGTGGGAGGAATGAGATGACGAACGATCTCACGACACCAAGTGGGTCAGCACTGGCTTTCTTTTCCGATCAATACAAGCCTTGGGATCGAATATTAAAAGCTTATGTAGTTGTTGGCGGCGCTCATGTTGGGGCAGGTTTAATAATGCCTTTGCTTCGAAATATCAATTTTTTCTGTTGATCCTCTACCACCGTCTCTAGACCGTTGTCAGTTGGAGGGTGTTATTAAGGGCAGCAAGGCGGCCTATACAATCCTTCTTCAATGGGCCTCTGCATATGTTGGTTCCAACGAGCCCCGATCAAGTCGACGTCCGCTCCTCGTATTACATACTCTTCCCATTGCTGGATCTGCTGATGTGTGTTGTCTATCGCCATTAGGATATGAACGCTGACAACAACCCCAATCGTCATCGGGATCCATAGGCATTATTGTTGGAGGTCAAGCGCCGTTTGGTCCGAGTACCAGAGTGGGCAATATACAAGCATTGCGCTGTCAGAAACCGGGATCAACGCTAAATAAAACCAGGACTATCGTGATAGCGCTGGTTTGTTGCTATTAATGCCATAAGGGACTCCTTGTTGGGCGTGTGATGTATGTGAAAGCCGAGTTCCAGTGACCGGACTCGTAACAGGATAACACAAAAGGTATTTAAGCTTAAGAAACATGGAGGCTGGTGATGAAAAGAGCAAGAAAGGGCGTTTTGCTGTAAGCTTCGCTGCGGGAGCCTCAGGAGGGGAGAGACACGAGGCGTCGCCCCCTGGTATTGAGGAAGCGGGAGGAACGGAAGGTCTGCTGCATGAAAGCAAGTACCATGGTGAGTTCTTATCGCGCCACAATTCATAATGATTCACCTGGAAATGATTGGTGCGCGCCATGTTGATACTGAGACACGCGTATGGTGTGTAATAACACGCGAGTTACAACGTCATGTTCCCTTAAATTAGGGCCATCAGTGCTGTTCTCGCAATGTAATTTATGGTTTGGGCAGCTGTCGCGTGTTGCATTAATTTATTCCTCTAAATAAGCGTTCAATGTGGCGTTTCTCGCTATGCGTGTATGCGAATGTACCAGCATTGAGCCCTCGAACAAAGCGGTCACAACCTACATTGGCCCGAGATTGACTGACCATACCTATGGCGTCATCAGTTGCATATCAACATTGTGCTGTCCGCACCATGTACCTGTTGTCATCTTCTCATCTGTATTCAGCTAGCGCCATATGAAACTTGTTTAGGGTGGATCCTTTTTCATCTCGTCACTTTATTGTTGTCCAAGACAAACAGCTTGGTATATGGGATGGTCAAATCTAAATGGTACCATTATGTGTCATAGGACGTCAAGCTTAGCTTTTCTTTAGCGATGAAACGGTATTAGTTTGACATTCCATTAAATAATTTTGATAACTTCAGCTCTTGTTCTTTATCTTTATACGATGATTATTGACCGTTTATTTAATTTTGTTTAATCATGTATGCATAACATATATCATTTCAGTGCCCTTATACTAACCAGTAAAGCGACAGTCACCGACAGAACGACGTGGACTCCTTTTGATCATCCCATTTATCGATCACTCGGCAAACAGCTCTCCCTACTGTAGCGGACTTCCTATGCTCCAGGGGCAGTCACAAACGCTCAATATTGATAGTTTTAAATCAATCAGTTAACGCTATCTCTCCTTACAGAACCATGCACCAGGATCTCTCTTCTCAACCTGGCAAATCGTTATGTAGGTGTTGAACCAATCCATTGAAATCCGAACGAAAAAATAAGGGTAGAATTTGTAACATTTGAATTGTGGGTTGAGATAGTTGCCTGACTGATGGAAGGCGAATGACCTTGCTGTTTGCTTGCCTGTATTCGACCATCTGCCTTGGCCGTCCTTCTTTTGCGAAGCAAAGGCAGCAACAACAAAAAGAGAGAAAAAAAAGAACCATTCTATGGTAAATTCTGTGAGCGTAATATACCCTGTTTTTATATACGTTACTGTGCGCTCTTTTCTGGCAGGTACTGTTTTAAGCGGAGCGGGTTTAAGTAATAATATTGCGCCCAGCTTCTCAATCACCATAGGTTTAATATGGATCTAACGCGCCTTGCCTTTATTGTGTGCCGCTATTTGATTAACATCTGGTACTTATTGGCGATATTGGCAACAGGGTTTGCACTTACAATAACTTGAATTCGGGATACGCTTGCAGGCGTTTGCCACTCACAACCCACTGTGGCCGGCCTATTCTACATTCAGGTCATCACGGCCAGAACAGAATCTCCTCAATTAAATCCTATAACTACAGTAATTATTGCCATGTGTGCTGATGAAAGGAACTCGTGAACAAATCGCAATCATGTAACACTCGGTGTTGTTAGATTACCTTTAATCTGGTGCACTTGATTGTTGTCTGAACCTATATCCCTAATTTGTTGTGATGCGATTGAGCTGGGACCCACTGGTACTCGTCTTCTTATATCACCATGTTTACTCGTGGGTATCGATCTCAGTTGGCAAATATACATTAAAACTGTAGGCAGTCTTAAAACATTGAATGTGATCAATAAAATTTACATACTGCGGCTTTTGTTACCATAGACACGTAAGTAAGAAGACAAGTCGCAGTGCCACGCGAATTCCGCAATTCGGTTAGTTTGGAACTTTATCATGTGTGTATGTAGTTTTTATTTTAGTACTCTCAACCATGACATGTTGGTCACCTGGTCATGATCATGCTGTAGATACCACCATAGATAGTTGACATCTGCCCTGATTTTTGAGTATAATCAAAGACAGAAGTAGTGGGGGGTAGGTTTGGGGGGGGGGGGGTTCTTCTTTATTGCTATTAACCTGAATCACGACAATCGAGCGATGTAGTTACCCTTGACTGTGGTATTAGATGGCCATGTTCTCGCTACAGGAAACAAATGTAATATTGAAACCGGCACCGACAAATGTAGTATATAAACATTTATTTTTTTCTCATGCATATGAAAAAAAACCTGGCATCACTTATCTGTTACGATATAACGTACCTATCATCACATGCGATGGGACTCTTCTCTCTCTTTTGTTGTGCTCAGCCTCAAATCGCTAGCAAAATATGATTAAACAATGAGCGTTATGTTTCCCTGGCTTCCCAGTTATAGAGACAACCATGACAAATATTCTGTCCTTGCTATGTCCTGCCATTGACCATGCATAATTTGCAAGCCATCAAGACAAACCCAATTCATCAAGACAAACCCAAAGAGGAAAGGCAAACCTGAATCCCTTGCCTCACTTGAAAGTGTTTGCTGACAAACGCTGCTGACAAACGCCTCTGTATGTGCGTGTTATATTCATATGAGTCAGGCACGAAAGACACGTTGTGTACATATGTCAAATAAAGCGACTTCTTTTGAAAATGTCTCAGTCGCCAACTAGCCAATATTGATTGCGTTTGGCATCAACACATGAAGGAGAAGATACAATGGTTGGTGAGGATACATCAGCTAACAGCAATTGACGTATCCATGCATCGCCATGGTAAATAACAAACAATAAGCTGTTAAGCGGTCAGTGGTCGAGGCTGAGATTAGCGGCCATATGCTCCTGATAGGCTGCCGTTCTGTATAGACAGACGTTCTTTTGAAGGCGCTCTGGATTTATCGACTACATACCATTGTTTTTAGAGAGTATAATCAGGTTTCCGCTTCCTAACACACCTAAGCTGAATTTAAAATTAAGTGGCGTTCTGTTGTCGTTAGGGGGTGTGAGTCTTCTGTATTGTTATTAATCTAAGCCACGAATATTAACCGGTGTTATTATTCTGGACGTTGGTTTGAGATGGTTATGTTCTCGAAACAGGATACAATTCAAATACCCGGATATGTGTATCTATGAGCACGTTGCATGATCTGCTGTGCAGCTCGTGCGCGGCGGGTTTTGTTGCGTATGGCATTAGCCCTGGCGTGCCGAGCGCGATACACACCATGATTGTCAACCGGGCACTAATACATACAATCAGCTGGATTTAACTGGCTAAAAACGATCTGAGTCTGAAATCAATGATGACAGTGTCCGTCTGGTCCGAATGGCGACAACCCGGAACCTGCCGAATGCCACCTGTGCTGTGGATGTTCCATGGAAACTGCAAACTGTGTTTGTCCGTTCGTATTATTAGGGAAGCAGTGACTGGCGCTTCAGTAGTTTCCACGTGTTAAAAGGCTCTGTTTGGTAGCCATGTTTTCCTGTACCTGTCTTATCAACGGCCATTTTCGTTGCTGTTTTCACTGTATGAGGCTTATTATCATAGTGAGTGTTATGCACCTTATGCGTAAATATCTCTATAACTAGTATAAGGTGTATGTATATTCACTCAGAAAGTGCATTTCATACAAAATCATCTAAATTCTGTGGAGGAATAAACTTCTTAACGGGACTTAAATATTAAACAATATATGGCCCGAAGAAGGCGCTACCTGACATACGGAGCTGGGAACGGGAAGGGTTTGAGCGATAATACCAGAATGTGATGAAATTTTGCATGCAAAGTTACTTGAACCAGTCGCCACCCATTTGCATGCTTAAAACATGATGGGAGGCTGTTTTCAAAGTGCCGATATCTATAAATTATCAATGATTTGGTGCTCACAATACTACGAAAATAGGATTATCGAGTAATTTCAGCTACTAGACGAAAGCGGAAACAAATTAAATATCAAGTTGTTAAGCGGGTGGTCGAGGCTGAGACACGACAGAGGTTGTCTGCCATATGATCCTGATAGGCTGCGGTTCTGTGAAGACAGGCCTTCTTGATGTATCGACTACATGCCATTGTTCTCAGAGAGTAGAATCAGGTTGCTGCTTCCTAACGAGTTGAATATTTAATGGCATCCTGGTGTCATTTGGATCGCTGTCTGTTTCCGGAAGCTGCTCGTGGTGCCAATCTGTTGCATGTTGTAGTTTATATCCATGGGGTCATGTTACCATAATGTCGACGTCTTGTGTAGAAAACAGTGTTTTGCTTAAACATAGAACTGTCATACATAGGAAATATCTAAATGAAGCTGTTGCCATCATTACTTTGTTGATCGTCCTTAGTTTTGCAGTTGCAGTTCCCCGGATGTCATTGAAGGAGTTCTACATAGCCCTAGCTTTTGTTTCCGCCCTAGGAGCTTATATATATTCTGTTACTGGGGTTATTTTAAGGTTGTGCGTATTGACTTGGGAAATGTCTCAGAAATGTTGAGTGGTGAACAATAATTAGACTGAAACATCAGAAAATGAAACCGCAATAGTAGACATTTTCTTACAATGGTGAGCCCCTTGGTTTTGCATTTGATCCATGAACCGTACGCCCTCCTACCCCTTTCAATCACGTTTAGTTCTTGAAGTTCAGAGGGACATAAATCTATTCTCCCTTACGGCAGGTGAGTTTTGCCATTGTTTTCGTTGTATTGCCTGACCTTGTTCGCTGCAGTGATCTGTGCATTGAGAACGCAATTCTTGTCCTCGTCCGCGGTTCTCCCGGCATGCCATGTGTTTATCCCATGATGCATTCACTGTCCTGACAGCCTCACAGTTACCACAAAGCAGGTCAGGTTTCAGCTGCCTCTTTGTGTCTTAGATGCCATCCACTGATTTGCCTTTCTAAGACCAACCAGTCAATCGGCATGAATCACGTCAGATTTGGTCGATAGCAGGAAGGAAATGGTTGCTTGCTATGAATTAAAAAAATTCATGATTGAGAGGGAGTGGACGCTTTGGTGTTGGCGCCGTATGAGGCCGTGAACCCGTATTTGAAATATCGTCTCTTGGTGAATAAATGTCTGCATTTGTTCCAGAGTCGCCTTGTTTGTGTGTGTGCGTAATGTACGTCAATGTGTGCGTTTGTGTGTGATTACTTATTCAGTCAAGTGTGCTCTATGTAGGTGTCAGACGGTATCTCAGCACTGATTAACCATGCAGTTGCTGTAGGTTTGCAGACCATCTACCCGACTTACCCTATTGATCTTTCACTAGATTTGGCCAAAGCCTATCCGATATTTAGCATGATTTAAGTTAGAAGATTTTTTAGCTTGGCCCAGGGTACCCTGTTAAGTACCTTATATAAGTTTCGGGTATTGTTGATATAATCCACTTGAAAACATAGCTCTTCCAGCAGGACATTGCTACGCCTCAGTGCATGATATCAATGGGGATTTGAACAAACTACCATATATTCATTGTGCAATAATGCCGTTGGTTCCTATGAACCAATAAATGACTTTATTCCGACCAATAAATCCATGTGATTCTGTAAATCAGATTGCGGTTGATCCCCTCTCCTAAACTCAAAGGGTGTATTCGCAGAACATCACGTTCAGTCGTCCGGGGGGGTTCGTCCAAGTTTATTTTGAGTGTAGATTTGCAGAAGTGTTGGTTAATTTCTAGTGGTTATAACAGACACTGTCTCCAGTTGCCGTCCGGATTTGAATGACCACTTGGCAGGATCTGTTGGTAATGCAAGTATGTTGTATGTACGGCTGCCAAGTTAGGTTGAAAACAGAGCCTTTCGCTGATGGGACTTGGCTGAAATATAGCAGCGACGGGATGTGGGCAATGCGGTGTAACTGAGTGGGAGCCAAAGATAGATGATTGTATTTCAGTTGTATCTCTGCCTAGATCTGATATTGACGCATCGATCAGTGTAATGGAGCTGAAGAATGTGCCAGGTGTATGGTGGAAGCTTCCATTAAATAGGAAGCTTGCTTAGTTTAGCATTGTCATGGTCTGTACATCCATAACATCTTCATTTTAAGGTGACAGATGAAGATGCTCTTTGTAAGACTTCCTGCTTTGGGATATAAATGACCGGTGTTATAGCTGAGCTTGTGCTTTTACACCCTCGTTATGATCCGCTGCGCCACTTTGTGAATACGAACTACATCGAATTCACCTCTAAGTCGACAAGTTGACCCCCAACCCCGCGTAGCCCATATAGGCTTTTTGTGATGGTAATTCGCGTATTATATCGCGTATACCACAGCGATTTCTCGCCCGTGTCAGCGATGGCGAATAAGAAAATACATCTAAAGACCAATTACCTGCGCCTTATTCAGTGGGCAATAGCTTTATTCATTCACATGCTGCGGTAAATAGGGTGGCATTTATCTATCTATAGATCTATCGTAAATCACAAAGCCAGATGTTGGTTTATAAGGCATAAGCTCAACAATGTAATTGAATGACTATGTAACATAACACGGACAGTTAAGTTTCCGCCTCGTGTTATTTGTCTCAGCCTTGCAACTTATTATCTATATTTATTGTAGGCCATTTAATTCTCTAGACGGTAAGTGCAGCACTCGTTGGTCCCTCCTTGGCATGACGGGTTGCTGACAAACAGCATCATACACCGTCAGCAGAGTATGGTCGGTGAGAGGTATCCTGCCGATGGACCTATTAACAAATTTGAATGCCAAGTTATAGAAATGACAGGCACGCTGCAGTGTTGTTTGGTGTAAAAACGCGATACCTCACTGAACATGAAGCCATATTAAAGCCAATGGATGCTGAAATGGAATCGCTGCTGCTGCTGCTGCTGCTGCTGCTGCTATGCGTCTATGCCTGTTAGCCTTCAATCAATCCTCTGCCACCCGGCAACACTGATTGCGCTTTGGGACGTAGCATTTGACATTGCTTCGGTGTGTATTTGTTGGCTTTGTTCTCCAATGGAGCCGTCTTACCGTGCGTGGTGCAGCCATGTCCGCTTGTGGGCACTATTCCCACTGAGTGATGACGATCGTGATCTGAGGTCAAGTCAACCCTTTTTAATACTTGGCTACTGCTTGCATTGGGTCCACGATTGTACTTCCCGTTTGATATCAGCTTCTGGTGTTAAGCCGCCAACGTCGATATTATTTGATATTCCTCCTAATTGTCAATGGCTCCTTTTTTAGGGCTTATTTGACTTCCTTGGAAAATGATCAGCCATATCTTGACGCCATTTTCGAGTGTACTCCACAGTTAAACTGGGTCAAGGCTCCTAATCATTCGATAGTGATGGGAAGGTCAAGGTTGGGGTTGGTGATGATTTAATTTCAAATGTAGACTAAGTATCATGTGCCGTTATCGATCAACATAACTAGATCACATCAATACGCAATGCACATCAATACACAATGCACATCCCAGGTGCTTGGGGCTGATTCCACCACCATGAATCATTCGTTCATCATAAAGCCTATGTTGATATTCAAATGGAGGCTCCATAATAGTGCACTCCATGGGTGTAACATCCATTGATTATGTTGGCATGTCGTGGGTGTTTCCTGCGTGTTGACGAGCCATTGTCTATCCCCGTTGTCAGCCGTTATTGGTTCGTACCGCCGTGGCTCCAAGAATCCTTGGTGAGTTAATGAAATAAAAGGTAGATAGTGCAACGCCAACTTGGATGTGACAAGTTGATCTTGATGGATTGACAAGCGAGCGGATCAGGCTTACCGGTTCATCAGTCTATTGACAAGCGAGCGGATCAGGCTAACCAGTTCATCAGTCTATTGACAAGCGAGCGGATCAGGCTAACCAGTTCATCAGTCTATTGACAAGCGAGCGGATCAGGCTAACCGGTTCATCAGTCTATTGACTAGCGAGCTGATCAGGCTAACCAGTTCATCAGTCTATTGACAAGCGAGCAGATCAGACTAACCAGTTCATCAGTCTATTGACAAGCGAGCGAGCGGATCAGGCTAACCAGTTCATCAGTCTATTGACAAGCGAGCGGATCAGGCTAACCAGTTCATGAGTCTATTGACAAGCGAGCGGATCAGGCTAACCAGTTCATCAGTCTATTGACAAGCGAGCGAGCGGATCAGGCTAACCAGTTCATCAGTCTATTGACAAGCGAGCGGATCAGGCTAACCAGTTCATCAGTCTATTGACAAGCGAGCGAGCGGATCAGGCTAACCAGTTCATCCGTCTATTGACAAGCGAGCGGATCAGGCTAACCGGTTCATCAGTCTATTAATTGAGGCAGCCCACTGTAAAATGATGATTAAATTGTGTTTCGCTTGTTTTAATTACACGCTCCGTTACAATCCATGACATCAGCCCTCTGGTTTTCAGATCCCTTAAGACCCTTGACTATATGAAATACTAGTGATTCACTCCCTCACTCACTCACTCACTCACTCACACTCACTCACTCTTACTCTCACTCATGCACTCACTCATGCACTCACTCACTCAAGCATGCACTCACTCAATCCCGCGCTCACACACTCACTCATTCACTCGCACTCGCACACTCACTCAATCCCGCGCTCACTCCCTCCTCTCACTCATTCACTCCCTCACTCGCTCCCTCCCTCCCATTCCCTCCCTCCCTCCCTCCCTCCCTCCCTCCCTCCCTCCCTCCCTTCCTCCCTCCCTCACTCACTCACTCACTCACTCGCTCGCTCGCTCGCTCACACACACTCATGCAATCGCTCACTTATTCACTCACTCACTTATGCACTCACTCACTCACTCACTCCCGACCTCACTCACTCACTCCCTTGCTCATCCACTCGCTCACTCACTCATGCACTCACTCATGCACTCACTCATGCACTCACTCATTCACTCATCCACTCACTCATCCACTCACTCACTCACTCCTGCACTCACCCACTCTTTCAATCTATCAATATAATGATCAGTCCATTAATCATTGCTAGTCCCAGTCAAACCAACCATTCATGAGGGAAATACAAGCGCCCCATTTACACAAAATCCATTTTCTCCCGAAAAAAAAAACCCCCCAAACACACCTAAATACCAGTTAGCGATGTCATCGAAACCTTACAAGACGAGGCAGACAGCACATATCTCGTCTTTTATAGACTGGTGGCATAAAGCAAAGCCATACTTGGCTGGGATGGTGATTGCGGGTGCGTCTTGTGGTCGAGCTTGTCTCCTCCGGCTAGCTGGTTCGACCCGTCTGATGGATGCGTCTGGCTTCTCTAATCACCTCTGACAGCTTGACATTATTCCTCTGTCGGAATCTTCTCTTCCCCACCCCCCTGTCTCTCCTCACACCGGCCAGTAATCCAACCAAGCAGCGCGTTTGATTAGTGTCTATATATGATGGTAAGTATTGCAGCAGAGAAGAGCCTGGTGCCCACCTAGTGCTCGTCTTCATCTAGTTGTGTCTTCATACGAGCTTGATTACGACCGGCATATACTTGTAGCTTCAATATGGATATTAATATGACCAAAGGAAATGCTGTTTCATCAATGGTTTTAGATGAAGTGGCGACTAGTGGTGTATGGCGGTATTGTAATGGCTGGTAATGGTGGATACTTGAGGCGCCTGTCTGGTCTGGAGACTTTCTAGCCATAACATTGCCTGCCACAGTTGGTCAATGACCATATAAGGTCCGACACCTGCCCTTTATCAGGAATATATTGGTTTAGTGTGTACAACACATCGAATAAATTCATTCGGTCATTATAGTAGTTACCTAAGAGATCAACTTACCTATAATAGATCACTGGTTTTATCATGACTTAAGTAATTCCATAACTGTCGATAACCGGTATTCATGAATCATGCGCAGCTAGCATATATGAATTTATAGCTCATTCCATAAGGACATAAGCAACGGGAAAAAGGGTACTTTGATGCTACATATGTTACTTAAACAAACTGGAACACACACGCACGCACGCACACACACACACACACACACACACACACATATATATATATATATATATATATATACATATATACATGTATATATATATATATTTATACATATGTGTGTGTATATAACTAAATATATGCATGTATATATAGATAAATATATATATGTGTATATATATATATTTGTTTAGTAATATATTTGTTTATTACATATAAATATACACACATATATGTACATATATATATATGTATGGATATATATATATATATATATATATATATATATATACATATATATATACATGTACATACAACATGTATATATAATACTTTAATTGTTGTAGCTCATAATAAGTTACAGTTTAATTGTCTGAATCATCAATCAATAAACGTTACGTTGGCTTGGTACCTGTCTCGGGCAATGGTTAAACATTATCATTGTGGACTTGTACATTCGACATGTCAAAGGCTGTCTATGAAATTGTTATGTGTTTCCACGCGATAAATATCACGAACGTAAAGTTTGCTCATGTGAAAAGTACCATACATTTCATATGTATTTTATTGGGTACTTAGCCAACATCTGATGACATGAATGTTTGTAGTGTTGCCTGTTAAGACGTAAAACTAATTTTGGCCATGCTGATCTCATGACCAATATGATCCAGCGGGGAGTTGCCATCAACTATTGATTGGAGATAACTTCCCTTCGGGAATGAATCCAACTGCCCCTCACACTCATTGAGAATAGAGTTGATCTATGTTCTGGACTGTGCAATTATGTTCTGTTTCACCTGGACGACTGACGGAAGTGCGGCCAGGAAGTGTGCATCTGATTGTGTTACCGAGCTTGCTGACTCCAGCTTTATCAGTGAAGCGC
Organism: Urechis unicinctus; assembly: GCA_034190875.2. Taxonomy (NCBI): domain Eukaryota; kingdom Metazoa; phylum Annelida; class Polychaeta; order Xenopneusta; family Urechidae; genus Urechis; species Urechis unicinctus. The sequence goes on along the minus strand of CM067358.1, from coordinate 70,315,030 downwards.
GCTTACCGCTGTCAAGGACCGCAGAGCACCTCACCGTCCTACAACACAACTCTCCGAACGGTTGGCGCTCATTATTGCTGTCTACGAGCCGTCTGAAGCTCGTTTTCTGATGAGGACAATGATTGTGGGGAACTCTGTGTTGGGTGTTTACGACATGCGCCTCGGGGGAGTGGATCTCGGGAGGGTACGGGGATAAGAAGCGGGATTAGGTACAACTGTGTTAGGTGACTTGCTGCTCGACAAGTGACTCAAATCAGACTTACTCCTCACCCCCATCACTATCGTACCCCATAGACCAGGGTGTCCGCTATCAACGTACTAGGCAAATAACTAAAAGACAAAGTAAGATATTATTGCCCGCTTGACTTAACAGATTATAAAGTCGTGTGTGGATACTGTAAGACGGCGAGCAGGTATGCCAACACCTTACGGCAGTTTCTGGGCAAACTTGGCTCATGCAACCGCTGATAAGCTTTGTACCTCCTTAACACTGCCCATGTTGAACGGCACAATTCCTGCTGTCCCAATCTCTCCTCGCCACTCAGCTGACTGAGAATAAGTACATGGGAAAGACAAGCAGGTCAGCGACTATTAAAGCACAGGAGCAAGGCGCAGTCAGCTGGGAGCTCGGTGGTCACCCAGCATAGCCAGCAGGAGAGGAGGCATTGATTTCTGTGAAAAGCTGCTGCCCTAAGAAGTGATGGCATTTTGGGGATACATGCTCTAGAAGGGGTTCTGGTGCCATCACGCGTGGCGTTGACGACCGTAGCCCCACCGACGGCGCTAATCTCCTCCCCGCTGCCTTTCCCGGATATATATCACCTAGAGGTGTTTTGAGGGGACTTAAAAGGACGTGGTTCTCAAATGCGAGGATACACTGTTCCTGTATGAGTTGCTTTCCGGGTGGGATTCAATTTACTCATATCAACATATATATGCGCTCTATCTAGTCAATTACGGCGAGGATAATTCAACTGTGTATGTCGATACTGTTTTTGCTTGTATTGCCTAATTGAGATCGGGGATGGATCGCCAAAGGCGGAAATCATTTGTGGAATTTATTTATTGTGGATTACACCCAACGTGTGTTGGGACTGCGTTCTACTTGATGTAGAAGTATGGTCAGTGTTTCGCATGGAAACAACGTGAGTTGGATCACGTACAGCGATGACAACAACGTGCTTATGATCAACTCTTCATTTGAAATTGCTCCAATCGATGGCATGCAAGCAAAGAATATCCCAGTATTAAATTCAGTCGTCAGTATGTTCCGTTAATTGAGACAAAAGCTGATGTTGAAGAAGAAGCAACTGTATTCATCAGACAGCGGCTCCTGTGGTATGCAATACTGGGATACACTTATAAGCCGGACTTCTGCCACTTCCCTGAGAATCCGATCAACAGGGAGGAATAGCATGGATTACTAACTGGTTGGCGCTCTCACGGCGTACCATTAGCGCGTCTCAGAATGCATGCTTCAGAGGTCGGTGATGGCCACGATGAGTCACATTTAAGTAAGTTGAATATCAGTGGTGAGAAAACATCGAGGTGTTTATGGTACCAGCTTCATTTTCTCTAATTGTAAGCATTATTCAGTTTGTTTCTGCTCCATTTTCGGATGAGCAGCACACGCGCGAATCCATAAATGTTGCTGTCAATTTTGAAATAATTAAGTCTGGATGCAGTGAAAATGAACTAAATAATATTAATGTATACTTTAGATTATCCCAATAACCACCATAGTCGGCATGTACCCGGATGTGAGCGCCACTTGGTTTGCTGAAGCTGCTTTGGATGGTGAATGAGACGAATGAGACTTGTCTTAATTAGTGGTAACTGTTTTGGGTTGGAGAATTTTGTCATTTGTAAACGAGGTACACTTGTAAACGAACATTCAACGCTTATGTCCTACATAGGTTTCTGAACCTAGATATAATGCGGAAGAAATAACTTGGCTAACATCCACAGGAGATCCATGTCTTGACACAGATATGAAACGGGGCCCCCTGCGCTGCAACTCGTCATTTAACAAAGGTCTTCGCCTCACCGCTTAGATTACCCGGCTGTTTGTAAATGTCGACGTGAAACCCTTTAAGCGGACACGTAACCCCCTCGGGCATCGCATACAACAGTCTTATCGTCTCTGTTTGATGGCCTTGATAACTTCCCACTTGGAAGAGAAAAGGGTGGAGGTTAGTTTTTACAGTAATTGCACTTTGCGATTACAGCGACACTCCAACAAAATTATGTTAAGATGTGATCGGGGGATCGGGGACGATGTGGCTGCTGAGGCGTAATATTTATATGGTTACTGTTACTAGGCACAGCGACCTTGTACAAAAAGAGAATTTACATTTACATGGCATTACGAATTGTAACAATGTTTAACTGGGTACTAAACATCAATCCCGTCAGGGACAGCGATTAAACTTACTTCTCTTTTTGACGCAGGATTATACATGCAGTAAGTGAAAGTGGTGTATTGAATAATTTACTAGTGAACGCTGACAGAGCGTATATTGACAAAAATTTCTTGAACGTTGACGACAGAAAACCCACCGCCCACCCCCACTCACTCTCTCTCTCTCTCTCTCTCTCTCTCTCTCTCTCTCTCTCTCTCTCTCTCTCTCTCTCTCTCTCGCACACTCACACGCCCACTCACTCTCTTTCTCTCTCTCATACACACGCTCGCTGTCTTCTCTCTCTCTCTCTCACTCTCTCTCTCTCTATCTATCACACAGAGACACACACACACGCTCACACACACACACACACACACACACACACACACACACACACACACACACACACTCACAGACCCACTCTCCTATCTAATTCTCTCTCCTGTGTTTACGAATGCCAACCCGACGACCTTGTCCTCACCAGGACTCCACGCCTTCTCCTCACACTGGCTGTTTGCTTCTATGCTAATAACAGTTCCTATGCTGCTGGGTACCGCGCCAGCTCCGCGCGATCTTCGCATTACCGCCGATAAGCTCAAGTCAGTGCTATAGCTTGTCGTGTCTGAACTAGGAAGAAGGTCATCAAGCCAAATGTACGCTGGTCACGCAGAGTAACAGTCCTCTGTCCCTTCTACACTTGTCATGAGGACGTGATGCTCTTTAATGACATTTGCTCGCGCGTACCTGGCCTGTTCTATCCTCCACGTTGAAGAGCCAGGAATATGTGCCGTGAAAGATAGCCCTGTTTACATCGAAAAACTGACATTTAATCGTCGCATACGTCTACATAAAGTATTGTGATGCATATTCAGCAGCACAGTGTTAAGAATGCTCTTTTGTTTAGGCTAACCTTGTACATTCAATGACAGATACAACGAGAGCAGGCTATTTTCTCCACACACTACATCAGCCTTTAGAAGCTCTGCTCTGGTATGTGTCGGGCAACTCTATTGTTGGTGCTGGGTAGCTTCCTAGAAAAACACACTTGGAAAAAATCCCAACTTTCTTTGACAAATTAGTTCCTTAAAATTGCATTAGCAAATAACTTATTTAGGCTCAGATACCCCGCAAATAGTAGTGTGGCGGCTTCAGGCACACGCGCACGTAATACTTACCGAGGACATAGCTAGTGGGCGATGGGGGAGCAACCCTTTTCTGTGTCAATGAGCATATAATCACAAGCCCCTTTGCTATGTACTTCACCACACGCCAATGTCTGGTTATCCGATTATCTGGTTGCATTTCCCTGCCTGGGCAACGTTCCTCTGTAGTAGTGAAATCAGAAAAATGATTTGAAAGGTATTAGTAATCATAATGAATTGTAATTAACATTTCGTTCGCGGTGTCTAAAGGGATATAACCTACAGGTGATTTATATTTGTTATAACATTATACGTAGACAAGTCCATATTGTCATATGTGTTTTTGTATGGCAAACTTCAGGTCGTTAGCGTCAGTTAGTCTCTCCTATTGTGTCATTTGTGATATTGCTTGTTGGCACCGAGCATCCCATACTGTATGGCAGTACACGCACACCATGATAACCTTCCCAGCACGCCCACTACGGCACAAATAATGCAACAGGTAATTGCAGCAACCTGCCTCGATTTTAATGACTGACGGCGGGATATTGCTATATTTGTAAATCCAAGCGTAATCTGGTTTTAGTTATTCGCCATGTTATTTCCACTGTGTCCTTGAACATAAGTCTGTGGATGCGGACATTGACGGAAACGCCCCCATGTCTGTGGGTGCGGACATTTACGGAAACGCCCCCATGCGGACATTGACGGAAACACCCCCATGTCTGTGGATGCGGACATTTACGGAAACGCCCCCATGCGGACATTGACGGAAACACCCCCATGTCTGTGGGTGCGGACATTTACGGGCCCCCATGCGGACATGACGGAAAACGGACATTAACGGAAACGCCCCCATGTCTGTGGGTGCGGACATTTACGGAAACACCCCCCCCATTGTCTGTCTGTGGGTGCGGACATTTACGGAAACGCCCCCATGTGGGTGCGGACATTAACGGAAACGCCCCCATGTCTGTGGATGCGGACATTTACGGAAACGCCCCCATGCGGACATTGACGGAAACACCCCCATGTCTGTGGATGCGGACATTTACGGAAACGCCCCCCATGCGGACATTAACGGAAACGCCCCCCATTGAAACACCCCCATGTCTGTGGATGCGGACATTTACGGAAACACCCCCATGCGGACATTAACGGAAACACCCCCATGTCTGTGGGTGCGGACATTAACGGAAACGCCCCCATGCGGACATTAACGGAAACACCCCCATGTCTGTGGGTGCGGACATTAACGGAAACACCCCCATGCGGACATTAACGGAAACACCCCCATGTCTGTGGGTGCGGACATTAACGGAAACGCCCCCATGTCTGTGGGTGCGGACATTAACGGAAACACCCCCATGCGGACATTAACGGAAACACCCCCATGTCTGTGGATGCGGACATTAACGGAAACGCCCCCATGTCTGTGGGTGCGGACATTAACGGAAACGCCCCCATGGGAACCGGAAAGAAATGAACTCCTTGCTGATACCGGTTAATGCAATTTATTCGCCCTGATGGAAGCTGGTCGTGGTGTAGACGCCTCGATGCGCTTAACATTCCCAGTACGTGCCATGCTATCAACTATAACGAACCCAGGCGTCCTTTGGAAGCGAACGAGTATATTAGTTATTTCTAGGCGCTGCTGCGCCAGCGACTCCGACAGAAGTCGGAACATTTATAGTCACTAACAGATACAAAACAAGACGAATGTGGAGATCGTCAAGGAAATTCGTTAGAGATGGATCCCTGCTTGCTGCTGTGTGTTTGCGTGAATAGAGCAGCGATGCCAAGGTTGTGGGTAATGACATCTTGATATTGGTTGTTTGTTATATAGTATTCTCTCTTTGTCCTCCGCTACGTTTTAAGCCGGGTTGTTTTTGTGACTGTCTTGCGTGCAGTGACTCCCCTTCAGTGATAGATGGTCAGGCAGGTATCAGATAAGTTGGCATGAGTTGTTAGCATGTGCTCGGGCTGTTCACGCTTCATACGGGGGATCTAATCGCTTTCATTATTGCCGGGCTAATGTTTTATTTCAATCATGTATTAACCATGTTGGAACTTCACAAAGTCAGTATTCCATTTGGAGGTGATCGACTGAATCTCGCCTTGTTATAACCAGACTTTGTGACTAGACATGGTTTGTCTGGATAATTTCTTTTACCACATTTCTACTGCCATATTCTTTACGATTGTTTATTTAATTTACATAAAAAAAATCACCAAGTCTTTGGTAGAATATCGACTGTATTCCTCCACCTGACAACCAGAAGTCTAAAACATAGGTTGTCACAACTAACCCAACGGCCAGCATAAACATTGTTTTACCTTGATATGAATGTTGCTTGATTCGGCCGAGCTGGCCGTTATACCTGCTACATAGTTTTTGAACCAATGCCGCTGATCGTTGCCATAAAAAGGTGTCGTATTTAGCTTGGGCTTAGAGTGGGCCCTTTCATTGCAGTAAGACTCTTCAGAAAGATTGAATCCGAGGTAAAAAGCATTATCAATTGGAGTCAGTTTCCATGTGTGATTCATGGCGGTTTTTGTATGAATAATGGCCATGGCGTTGACCCGCTGATGAGACATGCCCTGCGTGTTTGTGTACAGCTGCCGATACAGAGGGAGAAGTTATGGCCAATGAGGATGTGGCTATCAGTATGCAGGAAATGGAGGCGCAAGAAGACCATCGTAAAAACCTCTTCCTCTTTGAAGTAAGCCATCTTGTTCTCGTTACGGCCCTGATTGCCACGTGATTTCATTGGACAGCTCCTTGTGATTCGCTGACTAGAACGTAGAAATACACTTACATCTGAAGTCAAGTTGCGTAAGAGTAACGAGTTTAATATTGGTCCCAAAGGTGTTTAGCCAAATTAGGCTTTCGTTAACTGCTTGATCTATAGAAAATGAACATCGCTCCATGACTATCGCTCAATGTTTCCGGTTTAAAAACTAGTGACCCTGAACGTCAATTCGAATTCCGAGGTCTATTAATTGCGATCTGTGCAGCAGCTAATGGGTTTATTGGCATTGTTTTGTACGAACATCCTACCCCCCCCCCCCCCCATAAAGATATGCCGGAATAGTGCTAAATCCACTCTGTGTCGTTTGCGTCAAGCAAGACGAAGCCCAAGGCTACAAGCTTAACTGAGAACAATCATTGTACCTGACTGGCCGCACGCCCGCCTTTGGATTATAGCAGCAGTAATCATTTTGGTTATTCTACCAAATAACATCACTGACCCACTAGTAAAGTGGAACATGTTATATGCATTATTCATTCAAAGGGTATGGTTATGATTATTAAAGTAAATGAAAATAAAGATTTATCCAAAGTTGTAATTAAAATTTGCTTATATATATATATATATATATATATATATATATATATATATATATATATATATATATATATATATATATATATATATATATATATATATATATATATATATATATATACATATATATATATATATGTATATATATATATATATATGTGTATATATATATTTATATATATATATATATGTCTGTATATATATATATATATATATATATATCATATATAATGAATCTGTTCTTGGCCCAATTCCAATCATTTCTTCAAATGATTGACGCCATTGAAGGATGTTATGCTATCCCCACCTAGGGTCCTTTTTTGGCATTTTTATGCCTTTCATGATTGCAACGGCAGCGAATTCGATATATTGATAATCTTGGGAGAACAAGGTATTTTTCACGTTTTCCTTACGTATGATCGGACAGTCATGGACTTGGAGCGCGGATCACGTGTGAATGGATGCCTAAGATCGTTTTGTCAATTCATAAATAGGTTGCTAATGAAGTTGTTGACCATGCTTGGTTTTGGAGTTTGATCGTGGTGCATTCGACGTTTATCATGATAACAAGATGATCGTGGTGCATTCGACGTTTATCATGATAACAAGATGATCGTGGTGCATTCGACGTTTATCATGATAACAAGATGATCGTGGTGCATTTGACGTTTATCATGATAACAAGATGATCATGGTGTTTTGTGTTCAGGAGGATATGAAGAACATGCCACGAGTCGCCACATTCCTCAAGAACATCGTGAATTATCACACATTCTACCCCACTGAGAAGGAAGCCACGGCCGCCAAGCAATCTAAGGTAATCTTGCCCTTCTTTCACATTAAACCATGATCTATTATCAGCTAACTCTTCGCCGGACTTCGGTCTATCAATCTAGAGCAGAACTTAAATTAGCCCAATCCTCTTAGGAACAGCCATGATGTCCCTGCGCAGAACACAGTCGCATGCCTTCAGCTAGAATTAACAGTACTTCAGACTGGGATCGGCAAGCAGCGCTCGCTGTGTCAAGTTGCGTTTTTATGTAGTAATTTCGCTTTGGCATTTGGGGTAGGATTTTCAAGAACTCTTGAATAAGGTAGCATCAAGATGGCGCTGGATGTGACAAGAGGAAATGTAGCTGGCCTAGAAGTTGGACAAGCTCTATACTTAGCTTTGTTATCTTCAAGATCCACGCATGCAAAGATTCTTACTGAACATGATATAGTATTTAGTTCAAATTACTCAAATTGGAACCTTGACGATGGACTAGTGTGTCTTGTCATCAGCCATTTTCTTTCTCCGGCGTTTAACTTGTCTTGGGAAAGTATGTAACTGTAATCTCTCGAAAACTGCCAATACCTTATGCTCTTTGGCACTGTTTAAGTCTATTTCGATAATACTCTTGGCAAGGGTGATGGGACCTATAAATGGTAATCAAGATGAAGGGTGGGCACTTTCTCTGTGAGATTCCCAGCCTTCCTATCTCACGGGGAGTTTGACCGTCGCGTTCGTTTTGTCGTCATAAGAGATAATCTTTGATCTAGCGGGATGCGCATCCATTGTATTTGTTACTGCCTGTATCAATAATGAAATAGATGATTAAGTAAAAATATGGGAGCGTGATTGTTTGATTTCTTAAGGCCCTTTGTTAATGTGACATCGCGTGGAAATACATACACGGCATCACAAAACGAAATGAATTGCCGTGGTGTGTCTGTAAATGGAACGCTATCTAGTTTACGTTAGAGGCGAGGTATGCTGTAAAGTCAAGCTACATCGCCATAGCGACTTCATTTCTACTGATTGCTAAAGCCACTTGAGGAGTAATTGGAGCCCAGGGCTTCCCTTAGCATTCCTATTATGTACATTGCCGCGGTGGTAAGTGCTCCTCCGTGTAACTAATGTGAATAAAGTAGACAGGACGCTATTTGCTTCTAGTCGGCCACAAATGTTTCGCTCAGAACGATTTTTCTGATCCGTCACATCTACGATACGTCATTTTGGTAAATATTATGGCCAGGCTTTACTTGGTCAAAGGGGAATGATGGCCATTTCGCCACACGATGCAATCACGTCCACTTCATATTTGATACAATATTGTACAGCTTGCATCTTCAATGAATTGCACGTCGTCCCCTGTAATATTCACGGTTAGCTCATGCCTTATTGTGTCATCATTGGTTATCATTGGCGATGCATATATAACCTCACCGAGTGTCCGGGGCTAAGATTGGCGATGCGTATATAACCTCACTGAGTGTCCGGGGTTAAGATTGGCGATGCATATATAACCTCACTGAGTGCCCGGGGCTAAGATTGGCGATGCATATATAACCTCACTGAGTGCCCGGGGCTAAGATTGGCGATGCATATATAACCTCACTGAGTGCCGGGGCTAAGATTGGCGATGCATATATAACCTCACTGAGTGCCCGGGGCTAAGATTGGCGATGCATATATAACCTCACTGAGTGCCCGGGGCTAAGATTGGCGATGCATATATAACCTCACTGAGTGCCCGGGGCTAAGATTGGGGATGCATATATACCTCAGAGTGCCCGGGGCTAAGATTGGCGATATATAACCTCACTGAGTGCCCGGGGCTAGAGATTGGCGATGCATATATAACCTCACTGAGTGCCCGGGGCTAAGATTGGCGATGCATATATAACCTCACTGAGTGCCCGGGGCTAAGATTGGCGATGCATATATAACCTCACTGAGTGCCCGGGGCTAAGATTGATATTCTATCCGGCCCTAAAGCGTTTAGTATTCCGGTATATTTAGTGTTGCTAGTTCATCCTCACATCACTGACGAGATAATGAAAGAAGCGGAAAAACACAAGTTCTCTATATGTTCCCGTGCATATGTAACATGCTTTCCTCTTCATAAAAAGCTGGTTGTTCTGTAACCAACGTAGGAGTGTCAGATGAAAGCTGGTGGCCCGACTTCTCAGTTCATATTGATGACAGAAATTCCATTCCTTTGTATTTGGCTTATCTAATGAACGTTGACATATCTGTTCATAGTAAGGCGATATTTGTGACATTTGTGCGTACAACCAGCCATAGCTGTCACGGATTGGGCCTTCACATTCAATGCCGTCATTTATTCATAGTCCCCTCTGCTGCATCGAGTAAATCCCAGTTCTGATATCAGATGGTTTGGGTTTTTTCTCCATATATTGCTAAGCATGTTTGATAATATTATAAAACTCTAACAGCAGTTCGTTGACTGAATGCAAATCATACCGCATAAAATAGCAATCATTCTGCGTTGAACATCTTCCATCTCATCCCCGCTCTGCACTAGGTAGTTAATATGCTCTGTGTGGCCCGCTTTTGTATGCATCGTTAGGTGAACAACTAAAAACTTCACACTATGCACAGCCTTTCCAACTGACATGTGGATTAAGAAGTCCTTCTCGCTCGTGCAAATTTACGACAATGATTTACTTTATGTGTGTGGGCAATTTGTAATATATTCACTTATTACATTTGATTGTGTCTTAAACCACACATTGACCTTGTTTGTGCAAGTTATTATAGCTTCGTGTTCTTTTAGGAAGTGCTATATAAGCTATTGACAAATTTAGAACATAAGAAATGATTGGAATTGTGCCATAAACATATTGAGCATCATTAGTTTATTATGAGGTACGAACTGGGGACTACAGGATCATTTGAGGATGGCCTGATATGGCTATGGAACGTAAGCCCTTGTTTGCTTGTTTGCAGTATGAGATATAATCAGGCATAATAATTGACATTGATATCCATTGGCGAAGTTTCACATTGCTTGTAGATGATCTGACAGAGAGCGCACTGGGGTATGGTTGATGCGTTTAAAGGTCGATTCCCAGTAAGCTATTAGGCCAGCTTGGTACGTTTTGTATTACATGATAACATAAGGTCATATAAAGGTCGATTCCCAGTAAGCTATTGGGCCAGCTTGGTACGATTTGTATTACATGATAACATAAGGTCATATAAAGGTCGATTCCCAGTAAGCTATTGGGCCAGCTTGGTACGATTTGTATTACATGATAACATAAGGTCATATAAAGGTCGATTCCCAGTAAGCTATTGGGCCAGCTTGGTACGATTTGTAGGCCAGCTTGGTACGATTTGTATTACATGATAACATAAGGTTATATAAAGGTCGATTCCCAGTAAGCTATTGGGCCAGCTTGGTACGATTTGTATTACATGATAACATAAGGTCATATAAAGGTCGATTCCCAGTAAGCTATTAGACCAGCTTGGTACGATTTGTATTACATGATAACATAAGGTCATATAAAGGTCGATTCCCAGTTAGCTATTAGGCCAGCTTGGTACGATTTGTATTACATGATAACATAAGGTCATATAAAGGTCGATTCCCAGTAAGCTATTGGGCCAGCTTGGTACGATTTGTATTACATGATAACATAAGGTCATATAAAGGTCGATTCCCAGTAAGCTATTAGACCAGCTTGGTACGATTTGTATTACATGATAACATAAGGTCATATAAAGGTCGATTCCCAGTAAGCTATTAGGCCAGCTTGGTACGATTTGTATTACATGATAACATAAGGTCATATAAAGGTCGATTCCCAGTAAGCTATTAGGCCAGCTTAGTACGATTTGTATTACATGATAACATAAGGTCATATAAAGGTCGATTCCCAGTAAGCTATTTGGCCAGCTTGGTACGATTTGTATTACATGATAACATAAGGTCATATAAAGGTCGATTCCCAGTAAGCTATTAGGCCAGCTTGGTACGATTTGTATTACATGATAACATAAGGTCATATAAAGGTCGATTCCCAGTAAGCTATTGGGCCAGCTTGGTACGATTTGTATTACATGATAACATAAGGTCATATAAAGGTCGATTCCCAGTAAGCTATTGGGCCAGCTTGGTACGATTTGTATTACATGATAACATAAGTCATATAAAGGTCATATAAAGGTCGATTCCCAGTATAAGTCATATAAAGGTCCCAGTAAGCTATTGGGCCAGCTTGGTACGATTTGTATTACATGATAACATAAGGTCATATAAAGGTCGATTCCCAGTAAGCTATGGGCCAGCTTGGTACGATTTGTATTACATGATAACATAAGGTCATATAAAGGTCGATTCCCAGTAAGCTATTGGGCCAGCTTGGTACGATTTGTATTACATGATAACATAAGGTCATATAAAGGTCGATTCCCAGTAAGCTATTGGGCCAGCTTGGTACGATTTGTATTACATGATAACATAAGGTCATATAAAGGTCGATTCCCAGTAAGCTATTAGGCCAGCTTGGTACGATTTGTATTACATGATAACATAAGGTCATATAAAGGTCGATTCCCAGTAAGCTATTGGGCCAGCTTGGTACGATTTGTATTACATGATAACATAAGGTCATATAAAGGTCGATTCCCAGTAAGCTATTAGGCCAGCTTGGTACGATTTGTATTACATGATAACATAAGGTCATATAAAGGTCGATTCCCAGTAAGCTATTGGGCCAGCTTGGTACGATTTGTATTACATGATAACATAAGGTCATATAAAGGTCGATTCCCAGTAAGCTATTGGGCCAGCTTGGTACGATTTGTATTACATGATAACATAAGGTCATATAAAGGTCGATTCCCAGTAAGCTATTGGGGCCAGCTTGGTACGATTTGTATTACATGATAACATAAGGTCATATAAAGGTCGATTCCCAGTAAGCTATTAGGCCAGCTTGGTACGATTTGTATTACATGATAAGGTCATAAGGTCGATTCCCATAAGCTAAGGCCAGCTTGGTACGATTTGTATTACATGATAACATAAGGTCATATAAAGGTCGATCCCAGTAAGCTATTGGGCCAGCTTGGTACGATTTGTATTACATGATAACATAAGGTCATATAAAGGTCGATTCCCAGTAAGCTATTTGGCCAGCTTGGTACGATTTGTATTACATGATAACATAAGGTCATATAAAGGTCGATTCCCAGTAAGCTATTGGGCCAGCTTGGTACGATTTGTATTACATGATAACATAAGGTCATATAAAGGTCGATTCCCAGTAAGCTATTGGGCCAGCTTGGTACGATTTGTATTACATGATAACATAAGGTCATATAAAGGTCGATTCCCAGTAAGCTATTGGGCCAGCTTGGTACGATTTGTATTACATGATAACATAAGGTCATATAAAGGTCGATTCCCAGTAAGCTATTGGGCCAGCTTGGTACGATTTGTATTACATGATAACATAAGGTCATATAAAGGTCGATTCCCAGTAAGCTATTGGGCCAGCTTGGTACGATTTGTATTACATGATAACATAAGGTCATATAAAGGTCGATTCCCAGTAAGCTATTAGGCCAGCTTGGTACGATTTGTATTACATGATAACATAAGGTCATATAGAACGTGCTGCTGATGAACAACCAGAAGAGATAAGAAGTCTGCCCTCGAGAATATCTACATCACTGTGTCTTCATAGTATGCTGTTTGTTTTTATTGAACGGTACGTTTAGAGACACAGCAACGCCTGTTACTCGGCCCTGTGTCATATGAAGCCAGTGTTATCATCACATTGAACGGAGAAGTATTAGTCTAAATATATCATCCTCGCCAGCGCAGTCAAATCAATTAATTTGTGCCTCGGCGATTTTACGTTGCATTTCCTCATCATAAGCATGTCAGTGTGCAGCTCAGAACGATTACTTAAGACTGCATTGCGGCCGTTTATTTATTGAAAAAAACACGGATTGTTCTAATATACTACTCTCATCAACTCATTCCGTTGAAGCTGCTTTCTCGATTGCCTTTAGCGCTGTCATGAATATAAGGCATTGGCGTAGGAGGGTTGACTGTTGTGTGGGCGTTTACACTTGATTAACGCTGTCGTCGGACTAATTCCCGTGCATCATGGTGTTAACCCTGCCCATTACATTTCCCATTCCGTCTTGCAATCTCCTGATATGAGTCAGGATCTGATTTGTCACAGGGTCTTGCATTGGAGCGATAAAATTGCACTTGATTTGCTGCAAACTTTGCTGACAATGATGACAATGATAATCTGAAGCACATATCACCCCAGGATTTGGGTTCTCGCTTAAAAAAAATATTTCGTACGATGATAATCCAATAGAGAAAAACTTTTGATGGCATGTTTTCTCTGGTTGCTGCCTTAAATTTCACATTGACACCTCTGATCTCCATGGCTCCTTGCGTTCAGCCTTGCATGAAGCACGAATGTAACCCCAGTGGGGAATAATACTGATGGCACGTTGGAAACTGTTCCGCAAAACCCCCTCTCCGCCGCCTGCTGTACGTCCGTTTCGTCACGTCCATTATCTACTCCCACAGACGGTTACCATCGTTCTATTGATTCTTATTCCCTGGCAAACATCGTTTTTTTCTTAAAAGAAGTTAACTGAATTATTGTTTTTGGTCCGACAAGTATTACCCGACAATTTATTATGTTTCTTTGGTATATTTCTGACGCACGCTTTTCTATTAATTTTATTCCAATATAGCTTGCGAATCCTCCATACTGATATAACCTTAAGCGGTCGAAAATGCTAATTATAATTCGATTTAACTCAAACACGTGATCGTTAAGTGTCTTACCAATGGACCAATGACCAAATGCACGCATATCCTGACCTTTCGCTGCCGCTGGGTCGACATTTGTCACGCCGGCACTACTTAATTTAGAATGGGATTCTGTGGTTCAACATCATTCCCTGAGTAGAATATTAGGTCCACATACACATGTAACCAGTGTTAAACAATATGCTTTGACATATTGACTCAAAATCCATTCAGGTCGAGAGTGTGGAAGATATAAATGAAGTCTTTTTATAATATTGTTGTGAGATTTTTTCGTAAATATCGCTACTCTCACCCCTTGAAAGACAAATAATGACCACTGTCGCATTGAATTTGCCACTTCTTCCTTTGATGGCCTAGTGTATTCAATCCATGTTGATTCCCTTCCGGTCATCCTGTCCCTTCACTTAGTATCTGTACAATCACCGTGTACATTGTTATTATTATGGTACATATAGCTCCGATAAGATAAGTATCATTATCAATAAGAATGCAGCCATCCATTTGATTGATCCTCCCATAATCTGCCACCCTAATCATAAAGAAATGGACTTCACCTCACCACGCCTCAATTCACAGTGTGCCAGTTCAAAGCAAGCTCGACATACATTACACTGACATATATCTAAACGCCGACATGTCCTTATTTTAATGGTATGACTGCTTGTGAGGCCCATGATCAGTACTGCAGTGGCACTCGGTCAAAGCTATAATGAGAACCAATACTTGATAAGTATGGTATCTATAATTCATAATTATATGAATCGCTATGCAGTTTAAAGGCAACTGCATTGGCCAGGTGGTCAGAGGCTGACCGAGGTTTTGTCTTTTTGCCACCCGAGGAAAATCGGATAGTTTATATCATGCTAAAAGTGAACACCGGTAGATACGCGAGCACCAGGGGGCAGCGATGGCAATTCATTGTTATGAATCAGGTTTAAGAGGTGACGGTTGACGATTATCATGACGAACGGTTCGCTAAGTCCACCGTGCTACAGCATTGGGGCACCTCCCAAACTCCGGTTGGACCATGCTGTCCAAGTGAAGCTGGCAACTAATGCATGACACATTGACCAAGAAACGTTGACCCGGACTGTGATCCCAACATACGATGCATTTTCCCCCAGTACTGACACATATACTTGAAAAGGTACATATTGCTACACTGTACGGGGAAATTGATATGATTACTTTCGAAACTTCAAATGCTCAATGTACATGAAGAGTGATAGGTTTGCCACAAGGCGGTATGAATCACTCCTTTGGTTACAACACATTGACTGGTATATGTATCTGTACAGCAGATATGATAAGCTCCTATGCCAAGTGCCAAGCAGTGGATATGACTCGACAATACATATCGCCATCTTAAACTGCCTGATCCTCATTATATAGCAAAGCATTCAACAAAGCACTGTGGGTAAATATGTTAGCTCGGCCGGACACATCAGAGCTTAGTAGTGCTGACAGTGTAGGACGTGGGCGTCTCTTGCAGTCTACAATTCCTACGCTGATTGGAATAATATGTGTCATAGATTTTACACAGCTATGCACATTTAATCTGATGTGATCCCTTTCCTTCACCACTGGTGGCACACAAATAGGCCAATGCATTCATTCTATCTACGACAACTAATATGATGATTAACTAATATGTTGTTGAAAACAAATAAATCACCTGTTTCTACTTTGTCCTAGAAATTGCATAGACATGGATGGGAGATGATGAGACAATCATTTCAGCTTCTGTTTCCTTTTCCCCGATCGTCTAAATGTGTCATATTATTATATACAAGTGCCAACTGACGCATGCATTGTTGTAAGACACTCATACGATTTGCAATTAAAAGCACATCCCATGGGTTGTTGCTGTAGACTAGTGGCAGCTAAGCCGACATCCTAAACCCTCGTTTGTAAACTCATGTCCACAAAAACCATTGTTAATTATTCCTCCCACCTTAAACCCTCCAATCCCGGTCGGATGATCTGTTTTGGTTGTTGCGTCATCACATCTTCATTGTTTCATTGAATCCCTTGACAAAGAGTCTAGTTGCAATTTTCCAGCTGAGCCTCTCAACCTGCCTTATGATATAGGCCTGATTTGATGGTCTCAAGTGTGTCCCATTTGAGCACACGCGGTCGTTTAGTTGAGAGTTGTGTTATCTATCAGGCCAGTGCCTTTATCCTTGACCCCCTCTAGCCGGATGATTTGATCACATTCCCCTTGGCATGGGCTTTTTGTGAATATTACGTAACGGGGCTTTTAATTCGCCCCATTCAGCTGGTCACATTTTTAAATTGTAATTGACATAACACAGAACGAACAGCAGCTTGTAAGAAATAGGAATTTTAAAATCATTTGGTATCGATAATGCTACATCGATCAATTTCATCGGTCCTATAGAAATCTGCATTATAAATGGCAGATGTTCCTGATTTACAGAGACCTGAAAGCCGGTCCCAGTGGCGTGGTGGTTTACTGCCTCGCCTTTCGACCCACAGGCTGTGGGTTCGACTCCAACGTGTGACAACCTGACTGGTTACTCGTGACTCGGATGATCACGTACAAATGGCGGTCCCATCTCTGAAAAGGGATGTAAAAGATCCTCTGAGGACGACGTGCTCCCTGGCAGTGACCACCCGCAGAGTTATACACTCACTGCTAGTCGTACATAGCCTAGCTGCTAAACACGACTATAATTC
The DNA here is from genome assembly GCA_034190875.2 of Urechis unicinctus. Lineage (NCBI taxonomy): Eukaryota > Metazoa > Annelida > Polychaeta > Xenopneusta > Urechidae > Urechis > Urechis unicinctus. Next base: position 70,297,832 of record CM067358.1, on the reverse strand, counting down.
GATACACACACACACACACACACACACGCACACACACACACAGACCTGAAGCAGTACGTGGCCTATAGTTGCCGAACTGCTTTACCGGGAAAAAAAACAATAACAACAACAACAACAATAACAACAACAATAACAACAACAACAACTGAGACCTGATAGATTGGGTCCAGCTTTTCCGAACCTAGTTGTGAGTTTGGCTTGCCACCAGGTGCCAGCACATGTATTTTGTTACGTTACTCGAGTAAGCAAAAAGTATACTTCACAGAAGCACAAAATCCGTTTAGATTTACATTTTTGGATTGCGAATAAAAAAAAGCCTAACTACTTTGGTCAAGTGCTTCCTCTAGTCGTATCGATTTTCCAGATCATGACCTTTGTACAAACTCCACCTGTAATAAGGTCTGTAGAAGCCAACAACTATGAATACTACTTTAATCAATACTTGTATGGTTAAAAACGTAATTCACTTATATTCGGTAAGTCTTCACTAGATAATCTGATATCAGCTGCAGTGATTGGACATTGTGTGGCGGTGTATTGTATGGTGGAGAACTCATGAAGTTCGTTGGCCAGTTGCACTAATTAGATCAGTGTTGATTATTTGGGGGAACCGGGGCATTATTAAGCTGGATTAAGAATGTCTATTTACTTACGACCTGGAGCTAGTATCACCCAGCAACACTCGCGAGCTAATCGTATAATTGAATCATATAATGATATAGCTCTTCGCTGACTGCAGCGAGGTACCAGGGTGCATGTCATGCATATAAGAGTAAGGTACTCTACGGCGTGGCTCTATGGTAATGTACGTTAAGTGTTTCAGGAAGGTGATACCTAATAAACTTCCGGTGACATCGACAATCATCGACGAGTGCTCATCCTCAGTGCATTCCTGTCGGTAAGCATCTGAGACTGAATCGTTTGCAGCGTGCGTCCGTTGTTTGGGAGAATAATACAGGCATTCCTCGTATTCAAACTGGCTTCGCGCTTCAAATGACGTCACCTGACGTCATTTAATGGATATTTCCGAGCCAATGAGCCGAGCTGTGTATTCTGAGGGAGCCCCATGGTGTGATTGCAAAATGTAAATTTAATAATGAAGGGATAGTGACAGAAAACATGTTTATCTTTCTCTAATGAACGGAATGACATAGGTTCTAGGATATGTATGTGTTAAGTAGATGCTGTTGAGATTTTGTATATTAAAAGTAAGAAAATCGCAAAATTACCTACATTTAGAAAACCACGCAAAACCCCAATATATCATTTCACCCAGATAAGAAAATATTGCGAGACACCCAGCTAGCATCTGATTACATCAATGCACGCCTGAGGTATCTTATATGATCATATTTTCCTCCTAACCAAACCATCCTTCCTCCGGCTATGCATATAAAATACCCACTAGCGCGGTTCGGGTTTTTTCTCAGCACATTTGTTCCCAGGTCATCTGATTTACATATTCGTGGTGAACATAGAGCTCAGGAGTATTCGGCTGAGTGTTCGAAGCCGTTCATCTACATATTTTATATGAGATTGTTCCCAAGTGGTTTGTTGTATAATAACAATGCGTTGTTTTCATCACCAGCGAATAACCAGAAATCCTTATTCAAAAAAGTAGATAGCCAGTTTATGATGTGGATGTAATGTGCATTTATGTATTTTCATCATAGCTAGATACGGCGTTGTAAACAGTAAAGATGGTTTTGTTTTAAAAATAGAGATACGGAAACGCCATCAAATTTGCCATCATACGTGGTATCCATAACACCCAGCAGGCCAAGGCCAATAACGCATCCATATTGGTTTGCATCCATTCACCCGAGCTACGCGAGTTCAGCGCAAGGTGGATTTTAGAATTAAAATCCTATTCGAGTTAAATCAAGTATACAAGAGTGTCTGTTGACAGAAGATGCGGGATTTATTTTGAGCTGGTCTCCTGCACACGCATGTGATGCAGGCGATTTGAGCAGCATGACAAGCTGCTACATAAGCCTCCTGTGCCCCGTTCCCCTTTTATATGGTATCTTTATAGGACTCTTATGGTTCCTTTGTGACCTGATGCTGACCTATACGATGAAGATGCAAAGTCTATGTTTGCACAAAACACAACTTCTGACATGGCATTCCTATCTGGATTTCAGATAAGCAAAATTATCGGCCCTCTGTGTATAATTGAGGAAATAACCACGTCCGATTGAGACACACGAGACCATTCAAACACAATAGGGTCTTCTATACAGTTGCCTTCTAGTGAATGTCTTAGGAACCTTACAAACAATGCCTGATGGCAATAGCGCGCTGTTCTTAGTATAAATGAAACTTTTTATTGTCGTTCATACCTTTAAGACCATAATTCGTGTTCAGTGTTTCAGTTTGCTTGGAACTTTCATGATTGTAGCCAACTAATTATTGATTCTGTCTGCATTTATAGCATTGCCAATTCCATGAACATGTTAGGGTTTCCAAGGTGAGATGTGTTGAATATTGTCCTCCATTTCCTTCTCCCTTGGCCTTCTTTTGATATATGTTGACATACGTCTACTAGTTGTTGTCAAGCTCCCTTATATTTTTGTCTACACAAGAATTGTCATCTGAGCCGAAAGCGATGTAAATACAGCGACTGGATGTGTATTGGCTGGCATCCTCTTTTGTCACGCCACATTTTCAAGTTTTATAATGCTTGATAAACGATGAGCGAAGATATAATATATAGTGTCAGTAAATTACCAGAGGTGTGCGTACAGAGAAACTGCGTTTGTGTACATCATACTTGGGATTGTTTAGCCATGGTCATTAACCGCCCGTTATATCTTGGAGATGGCCATTTGGCCTCTTCCGGTGTGGTTGCCCGTCTGCGTGACATCGGGGCAATATAACCCGTCGCGCTATTAGGTGCGCCCGTGTACCTCAGCCGTTGATGATTTACAGTTATTGTCACTCAGGGTTGCTGAATGTTGCATCGCTGATTGTGATATGTAGGCAATTTAGATAAAATGTTGCATTCGTTGGAATGCATAACACTCTTTTGTCTGGCGTTGCGGCCGTGTTCCATGTGATGTCTCAAGCCTGGGATTAAAGCGAAGTACGTACTGCATAAATAAGCTCAGCGCCAGTAACCAAACAAAAGGTGTAGTTAGTTAGCGTCGCTTGCAACCCGCAATGCGCTGTATTCATTGCACCGCGCGGCTTCCTCGTTAGTGCCTTCTTTTGGAGTTGCCTGTTAAGGTAATCTCCTGCTTATTGTCAATTAACCGTAAGTGCGGAGGTAGCAGTGTTTTGGACGGAGTTGATAATGAACTTGTCTTGTTGAAGAGCTTCGCACGGAGAACATGCTTTCCTTTAATCTTGAATGCTCTTTATATAGTCACTATAATCGCTACGTAATATGCCTGCGGACTTCCTAAGCCAATCACCACAAGTCCATTCGACATAGGTACCATTAATCATGATTATCTGCATTCAGCATCTACTAAGCCCGATTCATCACATCTACTGGGGTACAGTCCCCCCCCCTCCCCCCAGATATCTAGATATCGCCGCTCATGCTGTCCATCATCACACCCAACCACACGTAATTAAGGACTTTGGTGACCAATTAGCTGTGTGTCATACGCTGCTATTCGACCCTAATGGCTTCTGGCCTGCACAATCTAGTAGATTATCAATTTTCAAGGCGTCCGAGCTGGATCTATTATTGATGCGAATTAGATCACCAGGTATGTGACTTGCAACATGTGCTTTTCTCTTCTAACTGCGGGTCCCAGACGTTTGCTGATAGATGTTTAAATGTTGAGTTATGTAAGTGCTTGGAGTAGATTAAGCCAGTCGACAGTGTGGTATATACAATGCGCTCCCTGGCTGGCATATCTCTAATGTACGATAACCCGCCATCACATTTGCAATTGGACTTCCATAGTCAAGCCTTTATTTGATCCAGTAAAGCATTGAAAGGTTAAAGCTGGCTCAGGTGAAGAACTCACATCCTACACATTACTTCAAGCTTAGCTGTCTGTCCACTCGGCTTATGTTGTCAGTGTAATAAGAATCACGTGGACATGGTGTCATGCCTTATATATATCGCTTCATAGAGGTCATTTACGATGGAGTTCATCACATAGAGGTCATTTACGATGGAGTTCATCACATAGAGGTCATTTACGATGGAGTTCATCACATAGAGGTCATTTACGATGGAGTTCATCACATAGAGGTCATTTACGATGGAGTTCATCACAGGCTTTGCTTCATTGGCAAAATTTATATAACCAATGAAATCTATTAATGAATGAAGTTGTCATATTATGCTGAGAACAAAAGGTGCATATGGTAACACAATGCTGTGACCGATGTAGGTTTCATGGTGTTGACACATCATTCTCGATCTCAGATATATTGCTGTTATATTATAAACCGCTTCATCAACTTTTGTTATATGTGTGGCGCAGACAGCCAAGCTGGGGACGATTTTAGGCGTGTATCTGCCTACCATACAACACATCTTCGGAGTTCTCATGTTTGTGCGTCTTGCCTGGATCGTAGGACATGCCGGTTTCCTGGAAGCTTTCTTCATGGTCTTGGTGTGCTGCTTAACCGTGAGTACGAATCTGGTTGTGTATTGACTGTTGATTTATGACCGGTTGTAAGATATGATGCGTAGCCTGAAAATATGGATGATGTATGTATTGTACAGTAAACCTTATTCTTGTAGCTCACCAGAATAGTACATTTATTTGGAACTTCTAGAATCCAGAACAATTGTTCAATGAAATGATGAGTAACAGTTTCCGGTGACCACGTGACCGATAAAACATCCGGGAATTGGTGGCTTATTCAAGATGTGAATAGTTGCATAATTTGATTAACATATTGTCGGTAACCATTGTCTGCATTGTATACAGTTTTAAAACCGAGCATTCGTCACTCTTGAGTTGATTTGTAATAAGCCTAATACATCAGCCCAAGTACCATACTTCTTTACACAAATGAATCACTTATCGTTTGGTCACTCTGGGAGTCGGCGTTTGTATTGCCCGGGTGGTACCAAGCAATCATGTCACATTCTCTGCTAGCATCCTTTGCATATTACGTTTGACCTTGACCTAATCAGGAAACGTCCACTGTAACCACATCACTTGGTGATTCAGTAGTGTGTTTGAGGGTAGCTATCCGTAGGGCTTTAGACAGCACATTGACACATAGCATTCAGCGCATGCCGCATCTGCTTCTCACATAATCATATTATGATGCAGATACAAGACCCTCGCAAGTTGCTGCAACTTATTTGTATGCTCGTGTTGTCCGTGCTAAGCAGAACATGAGACTTGTTCTATTCTGCCCCTGGCAAACGACGTGGTCGATCGTGAAGGCGACGCTAAGCAGAGCTGATTGGGTGGGTGGATAAGAAGTGGGTCCGCAAAGATTTGATCACGTGACTACCACGAGGCGTCTCCATGTGTGTCCCATTAATAGGTGAAGTAGCTTGGGATGAGCTAAACCTTATATCTCACATCCAATAATTGTAAGCTTAGTGTGTTAACGTAATATCACCAAGGCATTTTAGAGCTTAGCATGTTTGTGTAAAAGTCGTGGACATATGCCTCCTGAATCCACTGCAAGTGCTGTTTATTTTTCAGTTTTATTTAATTACTAAGTCGGAATCACAGTTATGTAAACAGGCACTACGTAAGGGTGGTTAGTGAAGCTGCTATGCCGAGCGTTGTTTGTAGCTTGCCCTCTGTAAAAACACACGTAGTTTTATTTCGCGAACAGAACATATATCGGGTTGTTTCATGCGCTTGTGGTCTGAGGCTCTTGAAATATTATGGCAGCGTTAGTGTATGCGAATCTCTAGTGCAAAGCTTTTTTCCCGGGAACAGTTTCTTTTATGCTACTCTCGTAGGTGCTGGAAGTTTGAAAATGGCAAAGGTTCTAACGAAACTGATGCTAGCTCAAATAGACGAGGAACAGAAATAGTTTTTACTTGACTGCATTCAATTGCTATACAATTCGTCTGAAGGAGTTGGATGTTTTATATTATGTTAATGAGGTATTTTTTTCGGGTTATCTGGTTGCGTAGTATCTTCATGAATATTATGACAAAAGGATGTACTGACAAAAAACACTGCGTCGTGAAACGCTAATTAACGCCCACCGCCTCTCCTTCTCGGTTGCTATTGAAACCTAAGTTATCGACATCTGACCATATTATTATTTTTTGTTTTGGCATGATCATATTATATTATTGACTCGAGGGAGTTTATGAGATACTGGGATCATAGTACTCGTGGTAACTGCATATGCAACATACACGCCCGTCTAGGGTTACAGACATACCTCCCTTGATAATCAAACGATTCTTCCATATGCAATTCACGGCTTTTCTCCATGGGTAATTTTGTTACATTGCAGTGTTTCCATTGGTAATTCACTGCTTCGTACATTGGTGTTTCCTCCATTGGTAATTCACTGCTTCGTACATTGGTAATTCAGTGTTTCCTCCATTGGTAATTCACTGCTTCGTACATTGGTCATTCAGTGTGTCTTACATTGGTAATTCACTGCTTCGTACATTGGTAGTTCAGTGTTTCCTCCATTGGTAATTTACTGCTTCGTACATTGGTAATTCAGTGTTTCCTCCATTGGTAATTCACGCTTCGTACATTGGTCATTCAGTGTGTCTTACATTGGTAATTCACGCTTCGTACATTGGTCATTCAGTGTGTTCATTGGTAATACTGCTTTCATTTTCACCCATTGGTTCGCTTCCATTCAGTCTCCATTGGTAATTGGTAGTGTGTGTCTTACATTGGTAATTCACTGCCGGTAACTAAGGCTTTACATTGGTCATTCAGTGTGGTTTTACATAAGTATTTGATCGCCAAGCCATGAACACAACTAACTTTAGTTGTGGTTTTCAACATGATGAGCCAATACAAAACACTGAACTTCTCTCTCAGCCCTACTGAATCTCCCCAATGGCATCTTTGTGTAACTAAGAAACATACATTAGGCACTACATCATTACTGATGCTGTGTTATTTGTTAGAATAAATGTCGCGGTTCGCGGAAGTAATGTTGTTAATGTGTCAGGTTTCCATCTCAAGTTGGACTGATTAATCGTTACTTTATGGAACTGGTGGCCCTGTTATAGATTGTCTGTCTTTAGTCTTGTATGGCTGCCCTTTGATGATCATCTTCGTTTGATAAACAAGTAGATGGTTGAGTTGGGGTGTAGACGACGGTGCATGTGAGTCAGCTGGCTTGAGGAGAGGGTTGCTAACTCTCCACTGTATTAAATGCGTTCCTTACTTGGCTTCGTGTCAAGTGCTTTCAACCTATACACCATACTCTAGATGGTGTCATAACAACTCTGGTGCATGTGTTTACGTCTCAGGTTAATTGAAAGGCAGACTTTAATCTGGATGTTATGGAACTCTCCTAACGGTTATATATGGGTTGATGGAGTCCCGTGTCACGTGCCCGTGTACCGCGGCTATCTGTGTTTGGCTGCCTTTTGTTATATCTAATGCAGTATCACCAGTTAGTTGAACTGCATAAAACCCCTCTCCGCATATCATGAAAACGAATTCCGTTTATGAGTTTGTTCCCATTACGCAGCATCTGTGTTCTGTCATCGGCTGCTCGTTTATTCCAGCGTTTTTGTTCATCTTGAAGATTAAAGCAATACCACCAGGTGGCTAACAGGTGCATGTCCCGGATGTAGGCATTGCCGTTCACGTGTATCAGCGTCGGCTTTGTGTGGATATGAACAGGTTGCTTGAAAACGTAATATCACAAGACTCAGGATATTCTTAAGTGTGTTACTAGCAGCCGGAAGCTAAGTAGTGTAGCAAAACGTTTTTGCCGATGCTTGTGTGTCTGCTCGTGTGTGGTCTGTTACTTCGCATGCTCCACTGTACTCAAAATCAAACGTCAGGCAGAAGATATTCACTGCTGTGTTTGTGTGGCCGAGTTGCTGTGGTCAGAACAAGGCACTCGCCACTTAACAAACCATTCACCGGATTCTGTTTTATCTTATTAAGTTACGTGTCTTAAAACAGGAGGCCTTGGTTCAGCGTTGTGCGGATAGGTAACAATATTCAGCTGTGACGCATACTGGGTTTATACTGTACGGGAATGTGAGACATTATATAATCTAGTCTGCATATTGGTCTTATCCTCATGTCCATATGGTTGTGACAATAGTTTTGTTTGCTAACGTTCCTTGTTATTGATTGGTGATGTATTCATGTAGTGTTATCCTATAAAGATACGCGGGGAATGCATTTGATATAATCAATATGTTCATGTAATCATTGCAAGGCGGGTTACCTTTGTGATTGCGATGGTACATAGCCCAGCTACCGCTCAGTCCACATGTTGTGAGAAAGCACTATGTGCAGTGACATTTGCATTCACTCACTTCTTCTCCCTGGAGGCACACACCTCGTTAACATTTCAGAAAACACATGGAGTGAGTCAGAGTTTGTACTTGCGGACGTCGGCTGATTGCTCTTTGATTCATCTTCACATGGAGAATCTCGTTATATTCTACATTGCTATCGAGACGGAGCCTTGCGTGCGCTCACTTCACGGGAACATCATATACAGAAGCGCGTACTTACACATAATGTTATCACATACACTCACGCCAATCTACCACATGATGTTAACTCAGACGAAAGGGTGTTTATGATTATATAAGGAATGAACTAGGGACATCTAACTATATATCGACTTGTGTAGCCCTGTAATCTGGATCAGATGATGCGTACACCTGCATTTAAAGGAAGTTTATATTATTCTGCAAATTGTGCTGTAAGCAAGTTTTATCAGGATGTAAACTCGGTAAAACTCGGGAATGTACTCTACATGGTCGGCATACAGTGGATAATGTTGTTGGTAATCTATGTTTCAATGGTGGAAAACTGTTGTAGTATTGGTGAGGTTGCATGTTCAAACATACTTCATTGTTGAATGCGGTTGACGTCACTTTCACCATCGAGTTGACATGGCTGGGCTGCTGAAGCGAGGACGTATAATCCATGCTCCTTAAGTGCTATCATCATGAGGACGGCTGTCAGCTTATCATTTCTTTAACGGCCTGTGTCTTGTTCATCACTTTGATATCCCGCCAACCTATAATGAAAACAACACAGCTGTTGCAATTGCCGTCGACGAAGGGAAGCCGGATATCTGTCGCTCTTACGATGTCTGGCACCGTCTGGCGCAGTCTCAGGAGATCTAATCGCACGTTAATGTTACCTTAAGAACCTACATTAGCCAACAGTTGAATGTATGTATGACACATTGCCTAATACGAAACTGAATACAGTACAGGTCTGACCACGATGACAAACCCTTGATGATAGCAATAGTCACGCGATGGTGGTCACAATCACAGGCTCATCCTGGACGATTGGTCGGTATAACCGTGGACAACCCTTAGTACTGACGCAACGGTCCTCAGACACAATCCCTCTGCTCTTCTCCCACGAGAATACGGCCGATAGCTCTATCCCACGTGCTTATTGGAGCAGGCGAACACAGGCGTCGGTTATTCATCACGTGGAAACATTGACCTTCTACCGAGTCCAACCCAATTTTCTCCTGCCATCTAGGCTTATTCCCTCTATACGGATATATCGCATGACTGCTTTCGTCATCAACATCTTATCCTCGAACAATATTGCATTCACTGCTATAAGGAATAGTATATGGATGGTTTCACCGTGAACATTGTCAATGATTCATCCAATAACAACATTACCTAAGGCTGCTAATCTAGTTAGCGATGGTGGTGGTATACCCGTGTCATCCACGCCTACTCTACGCTGCCACACCATTGTGTTATTGACAGGCGGCTGATTCAATGATAAACGCGAGTATGTAATGGTGGTCGTGTGAGCGTCAAAGAGGGTCGTCTGAGGCCACACATGACGAGTAAGGTGTCCGTAATTGTCATGTTGATACAAGAGGGTAGTTATACAATGACTAGGTGACAGTATGCGTCCACGAATTAAGTGGCTATTCCAGGAACAATCTAATTACACACACACGCACACACGCACACACACACACACACACACACACACACACACACACACACACACACACACACACACACACACACACACACACACACACACACACACACACACACACACACACCAATGAATCTACGACGTATCCCTCTCCGACGCGTGGTTTTGCCCTGATATGTTGCAGGAAAGCCATAACTCGGGTATCATCTCATTCTTCCACTCAAGTTACCCATCATCATAATCACGTGTGCTACTCGCGCCAGCAGCCAATCGAGAATTATTGTTGCCATACCGGTGATGGAGGTAAATTGGGGCTGCGTGTAGATGATCAATTTCCGTCGGCCTCGTTGTCGGCCCAGGAGAGCCATGCATCCAATAAGAACTGAAGCATGGCCAGCTGTGATTCGTCATCTGCATGTTATTTCACTCTCTACAACATAACACATTCACTATGTATAGACCGACCCGTATGCTGCCATTACTTCAAATGCACACACTCGTATAGTCTACGCTAGGTGTCCAGACTGTACGTATCAGGGTTACACTAACATGTGGGGTCATACGCCATGGTCGTATACGCTGTTTCTACTTGGCATTGTCACGGTGCATTCATATGGATGTATACCGGACGTGAGAGGGCACGCTGGTTGGCCGTATAAAACTGATTGCAATATACCGCCAGGTAATGTGAAGTGCTGGTCCTGCATTCACCTGTGATTAAGCCGTGCCGTTTAAGAAACTAATTGTGATTGCCTGGGCGAAGATTTACCTACCGCAGCCATAGGTCATGTGTTACTAGTGTGAGATTGACGGGGGGCTGATGGGATTTGTAATGAAGTACTTACGGCTAATGGTTCACCGTTTAAATCGCGCGGTTGGTATTGTAGCACGCGTGATGCCTGTAAGTACAAAGGAAGTTTGCCCTTGATGGACGCGGACGGGGATAATTGCGGTTGCTCGCAATGAGGCTGCAGTTAAGTGGCAGTTGGTGTTTTACAATGCAGGCAACCCCTCTGCATAATGAATGCAATTGAACGAAAGCAGTTTTTTGGCAGATAGCACAAACCGTTCGAAATTATGGTGCCAAAAAAAAACTCCTTTCGGCGTGAACGCTTGATTACAGCTGCAATATTAGCGAGTGCGCATGAGTATGGCCTAACGTATATTTGTGTGCCTGATAGGTAGTGTAAGAGGATAAGCCGTTTGGTATCCCCTAAAGTTAACCAGCAACTGCGTAGTTGTTCCACTTTGTTATTTGTAACAAGTTGGACCAGACGGCACAGCAGCAATGTGTTCCATTACTGGGTTTTACAGAACTTGTTTGGACGGCCATTGTTGAGTAGAAGATTGCTGGCAAAAGCGTCTGCTGCATATTCTTGTTCTGTTTTGCTGTAAATATTGTGCTCTCATGTTATCTACATCATTCACTGGTTTGGTGCATCTTTTTCCACTACAAGCCTCATTAGACGGCTCAAGTGGGGCTGTGCTGTATATTTGCCGCCCGTTGACTAATCGTGACATACCATAATGACGAGTTCGTCAGTTGTGATGTGTGGATGAGTCAGAATACATGTCAAGCCTGCTCATCATGTTGACGGGACAAAAAAGTCGACGGCACAATCGAAATATCCAAGTATTCTTTGCCAATCTGGGCGTTGTTGGCTTGCTATTTGCAGCAGCACACGAGGAATCCACTGAGTTGTTGTGGGTTAAAGCCTTGTAGTCTTTCTGCTCGTTTCCATCCGGGTCGTCTACCTGATACAGCAGCTGGCCGGGCAGATCTCGCCATGATAGGCAGGGATGAAATGAATCAAATGCATTCAATATGACATAAGGATCGAAATGTAATCGTTGCGAAGCGCACACCGCTTGAGTAGGATTAACCAGAATAGGCGTCCTATCTTAAAGGCCGTCTTCTAGGCAGTGATTGATGCATCTCGTGGTAGCTGCGTCTATTGCCTGGCCCAGAGAGCCAGCAAGCAATGCTCACTCATATTGATCGGCAGCCTACTTGAGCGATATGATCTCAAGGCTTTTGATTTACTCCAAGTCTAGATTAAGGTGTCAAGGATCCACTCCTTTATATAACCTACGTCCTCGATTTGGAGACTTGCTTGCGCCGTTCGATTGGGTATTTAATAGTTGCTATGACAAAAACTCAATCAGATATATCGCTGTGAAAATTGGTCGGTAGCGTGGTCGGTAGGCCAATGTCCAGCACTGCCCGCCTCGTCGTACGTGTTGATGACAGTGGCGGGTGTATGGTGGGTGGTGTGGCTGAGGTTGTATCACAGGTTCTGACTCACTCATGAACTCAATAATGCCCGTGATTCGTGACATGGCAGCTGTCAAATGCAGCTTTTGTTTCCATAGAATGGATGCCTCACTTGCCGCATCGAATCTTGAACAGCGTAGGTTCACATTCGGTGACTCTCATTGTATCAATGATTAAGAAATTATTGTGAACCTATTGAATATGGTTCATGTCATGGTGTTGATGTTAAATTTGATTCATATTGCGGTGAGGAAATTGTTTTCATGTGAGAGATAGAAGGCAGACGATGTGATGAGAGCGCTGACGTCGGGACGAGGTGATGACAGCGCTGACGTCGGGACGAGGTGATGACAGCGCTGACCTCGGGACGAGGTGATGACAGCGCTGACGTCGGGACGAGGTGATGACAGCGCTGACGTCGGGAGGAGGTGATGAGAGCGCTGACGTCGGGATCGAGTGATGACAGCGCTGACGTCGGGACGAGGTGATGACAGCGCTGACGTCGGGACGAGGTGAAGACAGCGCTGACGTCGGGACGAGGTGATGAGAGCGCTGACGTCGGGACGAGGTGATGACAGCGCTGACTGAGTGATGACAGCGGGATCGAGTGATGACAGCGCTGACGTCGGGACGAGGTGATGACAGCGCTGACGTCGGGACGAGGTGAAGACAGCGCTGACGTCGGGACGAGGTGATGAGAGCGCTGACGTCGGGACGAGGTGATGACAGCGCTGACTCCGGGATCGAGTGATGACAGCGCTGACGTCGGGATCGAGTGATGACAGCGCTGACGTCGGGATCGAGTGATGACAGCGCTGACGCCGGGATCGAGTGATGACAGCGCTGACGCCGGGATCGAGTGATGACAGCGCTGACGCCGGGATCCAGTGATGACAGCGCTGACGCCGGGATCCAGTGATGACAGCGCTGACGCCGGGATCCAGTGTGTTCAGCTCCTTATTTGTAATGATGTCAGAGGCTGTTGATTTAATGAGGTGCGTGGGAGTGGAAAGCGCGCTGAATCTTCCAAACAAGCGGCGCACACTGTCGTCTATGGTATCTTGTTTCCGATGAGGTTAAGGTGGGGATTTTAATGAAGCACGGCCGGGTGTCGGCTCGGTAAGCTTAGTTTGGTGGGTCGTTGTGGATCAGATTCAATATCCCATGGTTCAAGTGCAAGTGTCTAGACGTGGCGTAAATGGACATCGGATGAGATTGGTGGTTTAATGTTTTTGTTAAACGATGAATATGTGTTTTGCTTGAGCCATGTAGAGTGTCTGGTTCTAGAATAATCTTTCTAAATCCTTTTAGTTTGCTTGAGCAGAGAGGCTTAATATTATGTCTGGTGGAATACGGCTATATTAGCTACTGAAACAGAGCTAACTCAACAGAAGCCTTTCAGAATGGCCCGTTTTCTTTTTTTACAAGAATTGGCTCTAACATAGCTCTATAGCGCCGAGACCGAATTGCAGCTGTTATTCTGGGCAGTATCCTTTGATGAACTTGCCTGTCTGCGCTGGAAGTGTGCCCAGCTTCCATGATGTCTGTATTGAGGACGCACATTACGCGCGATAGGAATTGTTGCTCCAACTAAATGAACCGTGTCACGATAGCCAGTACGTGCGCAGCCTAGCTTACGGTTGTCATCTCTACCTGATATTGTCATGATGTTACCAGGCATTGTCATGATCTTACCTGACATTGTCATGATCTTTCATTACATTGTCATGATCTTACCTGACATTGTCATGATCTTTCATTACATTGTCATGATCTTACCTGACATTTAAATGATCTTACCTAACATTGTCATGATCTTACCTGACATTGTAGTCATCTTACCTGACATTGCCATGGCCTTACCTGACATTGTCAGGCTCTTTCCTAACATTGTCATGATCTTACCTAACTGTAATGATCTTACTAGACATTGTCATGATCTTACCTGACATTGTCATGATCTTACCTGACGTTGTCATGATCTTACTTGACGTTGTCATGATGTGACCTAACATTGCACAAGCTTTACTCCTATCTCAACCTCGCACACCATTCAATGGCCATGAGAAACAGCACATTTAGCTGTTGCTTTTATTTAATTGGATATTAGCGAAATATTTATTCTCTGTTACGACTAAGCTATCAGCATCTCGTCAAGGACCCGGGTAAGCATCTCTATAACCTTTATGTCCCTTGTTGATCATTTCCCAAACGTTATTTTGCCATCGATTGCGTCATCATCTGGAATCGTGATGAAGCACACTAATCATCCTTTCAGATAACCCTATCCTTTATGTTTAACAATACCGAGAGTGCTACATGCGCTATGCATATCCCCTTGATGTCGTATCTGCCGATATAACAGTCAAAGAAAGAGAAATGTACGGGCGATTTATTGTCTATGGGGATCAGATATCCCGTGATGTGTTTAACCATTTCAATGACCCTTTCGTCTCTGATCAAATATCTTCACAAGCATGTCTCTACTCATGGCTTCAAGTCTCATCAGTTATGGATGATGAACAAGCAATGTGATAAGCTTTGATATCGAGCAGCTATAAAATCACTCGGCTTTATTAAGGACTAGAGTTCATCCAGGGATGTCTACAGTTTTTAAAACGCCTACTTGCTGAGAATATCACATATGTTGGCTGTTTGACATCACTCATATCGTTATCATTAACGTGACCTGGGATTCCTCTTAGCCAACACGCTCATCCCTAAGCCATGATATGGTATTGTAGACGCACAAGAACTATGCATTTAATGCATATAATTTTTATAACAGTATGCCCAGAATATCATTCACACAATATTGGGGCCCCGGGAAAAGGTGTGTTTTCATTGTTATATTTTGATATTGCTTAATCCAATATGGCCACTTACATTGTCACTCAGTCGCTACCAGGACAGATCTTATAGAAGTCCCCGCACAAATGTATGGATTATGCATGCTGGAAATATTCATTATATTAGCGCGACTGAGAGAAGATCGTTTGTTGTTGTTGTTTTCGTTGTCGTTGTTGTTGTCGTTGTTGCTGTTGTTGCGGTCTGGCTGGTCCCATAGCTGTATGCTTGCTGTGTTATTGTTCTGAGCAATGGTTCTCATGGTTAATGGACGTGGGTGTAAAAACTGGTGTTCCTGAGAGGAGCCATTCGGATAATTCACCGATCTACCCTCTAATGAACGCCCTACGCGGCCATCAACTAGGTCTCCAGGCTGGCTGCTCGCGCTGTAGTGGGGTGGAGCTGAGGTTGCGTCTCTAGAGCATGTCCCTCCTCCCTAATACGTCCTGTTTTTGCAACGTGCAATGAAATGGGTTCCTTTATGGTCAATGCCCATTATTTGATGCAGCCAACTATCGTATTGTATATAGGATTGCAGATTGCATGCTGTTATGGTGCCGGCATATTACCGGCGCATGCGCTGTAACGTGTCCGGGATGGAGACGAGTAGAGTTGCTGGGTTATAACCCACTTCAGGTCGACCGCTTTGTTCTCATTGGGACTTCTGCAGAAGGCAGAGGGCCTTAAAGTACCAGTGATGTTTGGTTCTCTTCTAAGCTGAAGAGGATAATTAATTATTCTATGGGCATCAGCGCAGCTAGCGGGAGGTTTTAACGCGCGGCGTTTTACGTTGCCGCATGCTCAGTGAGCATACGAATTGGCAAAACCCTAAAGCGACAATTCACTAATAATGATGCAGCGAGCCCGTGTGGGTTTGGGTGACCTTTACGCTGGCATCGTCCCCACATAGAGCTTCTCACCATTCATATATAGATATAAACGTATATGTGCAATCCTCTCCGCTCGTAAACCCTGTTAATGGAAATACCATGATCTACTTGCGCTATTAGTTGGCTGTGCAGTTTGTAACTTCATCGAGCGGGTCTTGGTAGCAGGCGATGTCTTTTCGACTCCACGGGTGCATTACTGTCAAACTCGAACACAAAGTAACGGTTATGAGTTCCAAGTGACGTCATCTAACAACCTATGCAACAATAAAACACCAGGTCCATCACAGACGGTAATTCTATTCTTTTAATTGGTTACAAAAGTCCTTCATATTCCGCGCTGATTCATCGGTGATGCACCAGTCGACTAAGTAGAATTGCACTCGAGCGACCTCGTATATCAATTATCTGAAGTGCACTTGAATTACTCAAACATGATAGATTAAATGACAGTTACCTTATAATGACCAAATTCCCTGTATAATTGGCACATGATTTTTGCTCCATGTTTACATTCACGGTCTAATTATCTATCCACCATTGGCCCTGATGGGTGTACCTGTCGCTGGATCTGACACTCGTTCAGATGGCAATGTATCTCCGGCTAAACCCTTTATGGGTCTCGGTGGGGTCGGGCTTACATAGGCTAACATCATTGACCTTTACTTTCTTCTGATTCCATTTTCAATTGACGTGGCCACATTTAGTCATATTAACATTCTTTTTGCAGATGCTTAATTCATGAGATTAATTCATCAGCACTTTCCAAGACATTAATATAAATAGTGCCAACAACTGGGTTGGAATGTGCGTCATTATTACAGGCACTGAGCAATTCTATTTTATCCATTCGACCACGCCCACATCAAGACTGTTGTTCAATGCCAGCATACGTGAATTATTCAATCTAGTGGCCTCTCAGTATAAATGCAGTCATAATTCACAATTACCCCGAAGTTCCACGAGGTTTGACCAATAGCTAGGTTCGGAATCCCGCAGTAAATGAAAATACAAAACACAACCGTCATTACTTTTAAGACAAATATAGACTGGATGTATGGGTATATTGAAAACTAAGTAGCGTACGTGGCACTTACATGCTAGTGTATGGAATATCAATCTGCTCTACTCAGATTGCGAAAAGCACCTGCTAAGTGTCAGCATGTATTATAATCTACAGCACGAGGTATTTGGCACTCAAGATGGAGGAGCATTGCGTGTCACTGTCAGTGTCCTGTCCTACACGACTAATTGTGTTTTATATTCACCTGGTAAGCATCGTGTGTCTTTGTGATGCTACACCTGTAGATAGATATTCAGTGGCTACAGGAAGTTGTGAACGATTCCTTGCGGAGATTCTCCAGTAAAATTTCGTTACTTGGACAAATTAGGGATTCGCATTGTTATCCTATGAGGGACCACTTGTAAGGTCACCAGTAATATTAACAATGGCAATGTTTCTCCGCGGGTGATCCTTGTGAGATTGTTGATCAGATCTAGCCTTGTTTAGGTGCAGAGGGGAACCTAGTCTGTTGTCTGACAATCAATGGTGTTTTAGTCGCACATATTTGAGGGGAAAACATGCTGTAGTGATGATAGTAATGCTGGGCATGAAGGGGGTGATTAACAAGCCTTGTTCCAGAACATCGGTCTGTTTGTCGCGCCGATATTTCAGCTGTTATCATATTGTGACAAGTGTAGGATCGTTTGGGCGATATTATCATGTATTTATTCGTTGGCTTAGCCCACGAATATTGATTGATAAACCATCTTATGAGGTACACGTGGCAAGGGGGGTAATTGTTGCTCCGTCAACATTTAATCATTTACAATAACCAGAACGAGTAGCACTAGCCATAAGTCAACTTATGACGTTGTTTGACAATAGCAGGCACCATATGACACACTCGTGTTGCTGAATCGTTAATGGTGCATTTCATATGACACACTCGTGTTGCTGAATCGTTAATGGTGCATTTCATATGACACACTCGTGTTGCTGAGCCGTTAATGGTGCATTTCATATGACACACTCGTGTTGCTGAGCCGTTAATGGTGCATTTCATATGACACACTCGTGTTGCTGAGCCGTTAATGGTGCATTTCATATGACACACTTGTGTTGCTGAGCCGTTAATGGTGCATTTCATATGACACACTCGTGTTGCTGAGCCGTTAATGGTGCATTTCATATGACACACTTGTGTTGCTGAGCCGTTAATGGTGCATTTCATATGACACACTCGTTCTTAAAAACCCCGTCATCAATTGATTTCCTTCTACTTTTGGTAATGATATCCGTTACATCGAGTCCAATCGATGACCTCGGCTATTTTTGTGGCCCTTGTGAATTCCGATCCGATCTCTATAATTTACGAGACGTGAATTTTAAATTAAATGTGGCACACGGTAGAGGCTATAACACATCCGAAGCTAAATAAAGGCGGAGTTCGAGCGATGATAACAGAAAAATGGTGGAGTTGCGCATGCGTAGTTACAGGTCCAGGTCGCAAAAATAATAATTGCACCAAATCGCCGAAAACTGGTTCTTCACACCCTGCGCTTGCCTTCCCTTACCTACTTAACCTTACCTTATCCTACCCTACCCTACCCTACCCTACCCTACCCTACCCTACCCTACCCTACCCTACCCTACCCTACCCTACCCTACCCTACTCTACCCTACAAATAACCACAATCACAGCAATGATTAATATTGTACAAAAACAATATGTTAGATATGTTCCTGTTGTGTTCCCATACACTACATCGCCTCGCTAGCTCCGTGCCACCATCAGATAACATTCTACCCCCACGATTGATGCTTCTTGGCAGCTGATCAGAAGCTACTCTCTGTCAGCTGATCAGAAGCTACTCTCTGTCAGCTGATCAGAAGCTACTCTCTGTCAGCTGATCAGAAGCTACTCTCTGTCAGCTGATCAGAAGCTACTCTTTGTCAGCTGATCAGAAGCTACTCTCTGTCAGCTGATCAGAAGCTACTCTCTGTCAGCTGATCAGAAGCTACTCTCTTGTCAGCTGATCAGAAGCTACTCTCTGTCTGCTGATCAGAAGCTACTCTCTGTCTGCTGATCAGAAGCTACTCTCTGTCAGCTGATCAGAAGCTACTCTTTGGCTACAGAAGCTACTCTCTGTCAGCTGATCAGAAGCTACTCTCTGTCTGCTGATCAGAAGCTACTCTGTCAGCTGATCAGCTGATCAGAAGCTACTCTCTCAGCTGTCAGCTGATCAGAAGCTACTCTTTGTCAGCTGATCAGAAGCTATCTCTACTCTTTGTCAGCTGATCAGAAGCTAGCTGATCAGATCAGAAGCTACTCTCTGTCTCTGATCTGCTCTGCTGATCTGATCAGAAGCTACTCTCTGTCAGCTGATCAGAAGCTACTCTCTGTCAGCTGATCAGCTGATCAGAAGCTACTCTCTGTCAGCTGATCAGAAGCTACTCTTTGTCAGCTGATCAGAAGCTACTCTTTGTCAGCTGATCAGAAGCTACTCTTTGTCAGCTGATCAGAAGCTACTCTCTGAAGCTGATCAGAAGCTACTCTTTGTCAGCTGATCAGAAGCTACTCTTTGTCAGCTGATCAGAAGCTACTCTCTGTCAGCTGATCAGAAGCTACTCTTTGTCAGCTGATCAGAAGCTACTCTGTCAGCTGATCAGAAGCTACTCTTTGTCAGCTGATCAGAAGCTACTCTTTGTCAGCTGATCAGAAGCTACTCTTGTCAGCTGATCAGAAGCTACTCTTTGTCAGCTGATCAGAAGCTACTCTTTGTCAGCTGATCAGAAGCTAGCTGATCAGAAGCTACTCTTTGTCAGCTGATCAGAAGCTACTCTCTTTGTCAGCTGATCAGAAGCTACTCTTTGTCAGCTGATCAGAAGCTACTCTTTGTCAGCTGATCAGAAGCTACTCTTTGTCAGCTGATCAGAAGCTACTCTTTGTCAGCTGATCAGAAGCTACTCTGTCAGCTGTCAGAAGCTACTCTGAGCTCAGAAGCTACTCTTTGTCAGCTGATCAGAAGCTACTCTTTGTCAGCTGATCAGAAGCTACTCTTTGTCAGCTGATCAGAAAGCTACTCTTTGTCAGCTGATCAGAAGCTACTCTTTGTGCTCTACTCTTTGTCAGCTGATCAGAAGCTACTCTTTGTCAGCTGATCAGAAGTCTCTTTGTCAGCTGATCAGAAGCTACTCTTCAGCTGTCAGAAGCACTCTTTGTCAGCTGATCAGAAGCTACTCTTTGTCAGCTGATCAGAAGCTACTCTTTGTCAGCTGATCAGAAGCTACTCTTTGTCAGCTGATCAGAAGCTACTCTTTGTCAGCTGATCAGAAGCTACTCTCTGTCAGCTGATCAGAAGCTACTCTTTGTCAGCTGATCAGAAGCTACTCTTTGTCAGCTGATCAGAAGCTACTCTTTGTCAGCTGATCAGAAGCTACTCTTTGTCAGCTGATCAGAAGCTACTCTTTGTCAGCTGATCAGAAGCTACTCTCTGTCAGCTGATCAGAAGCTACTCTCTGTCAGCTGATCAGAAGCTACTCTCTTGTCAGCTGATCAGAAGCTACTCTTTGTCAGCTGATCAGAAGCTACTCTCTGTCAGCTGATCAGAAGCTACTCTTTGTCAGCTGATCAGAAGCTACTCTTTGTCAGCTGATCAGAAGCTACTCTCTGTCAGCTGATCAGAAGCTACTCTTTGTCAGCTACTCTTTGTCAGCTGATCAGAAGCTACTCTCTGTCAGCTGATCAGAAGCTACTCTCTGTCAGCTGATCAGAAGCTACTCTCTGTCAGCTGATCAGAAGCTACTCTTTGTCAGCTGATCAGAAGCTACTCTTTGTCAGCTGATCAGAAGCTACTCTCTGTGGATGCGATTAACCCTTGCTGTGGTCACTATGATTAATCCAACCTCATACCCCAGAGCCCGCACGTCGCTTATTGAGAACAAGAAGGCATCTGCAGGAGGGACATATTTATTGTCTGACAAAGAAGGTCGATCTGTCATGACCCCCTCCGCTCGAGTGAACACAGCAGTAGCGTCTTATTGATCGATACATGTGCAATCCCAAGGAAAAAAACTCGGCCTTGGCAGATATTGCGAGGTCCTCCATTCTATAAATCCCAAACCCTGTGCAACAAATCGGAGGTTTGTACAACATCGCGTGCCCTTGAGCTCCATTTGACGAGCGCAGTTAAGGAAGTAAACCGATATCATTGAGATACAATTGGCAGTCAATGTTTATGTATCCATGTACCACGGGTTGGTATTATACGGTACCGAGGCTGTGTTCGGATCAGATAGGGATACGGAACCTGTTGCTGCTGCTGCTGCTGATGATGATGATGATGATGATGCTGTTGATGATATGCGTAAGATGATGATTACGTCGACGATGATGATGATGACGACGATTATGACGATGGTCGTGTTGATGATGATGACGACATTGATGGTGGTAGTGGTTGTGATGGTGATGACACAGCTAGGGGTTATGACATTAAGAGAGTGGAACCCTCCACACCAGCCACATCTGTTAATATTATCAATAAAACGTTCAGTACCTCCCACTACAATCAATTGAATTGATGCGCATGAAAACATTTTATTACCCAAGGGAGCGATGGTATAATTTGGTTGTACGAGCCTCCCTCGCGTCCGGTATTGGTCTGCTACAACCGGGACGACCACTGCCTCATCAATTATAAGACGCTCACTTCTACGTGTGAGCATATAACCGCAGCCACACACAGACTCAACATGTTTTGTAGAACCTATAAACACTCTACACAACGAGTAATCCGTCAACGTCAGGACTCCACACCACGAAGGCGGGCTACTCCTGTTGGCACGCCCGAGGAAGATTGCAGATGACGTAATAATGACGTCACTGAATCAACCACCACCCACAACAATCCAATTACTTTCTAGCAGTGCTCCAACATAAGGAGTCACAATGAAGACCAGCTGTCAATCACTCATTGGGAACATTGGCAGCACTGAATCTCCCCTTAATCATTGCTAATCTTCATCATATTTCTATGGGATGACCGAAACATTAACGAACCACACAACGATATGCAGCATATCATCAGCTACCTAGTATGTACGTTATAGCTAGTTAATAGCTAGGCGCAGTCATTTAGCCTGGCGATTTTCACAGCAACATAAAGAGCTTATTGGCCATGGTATTTTGCTGTACCACCGTCAATAGGGATTTGCATTGGCCTACCGGTCGCTATCTTCTATGTATACATAAACCCGGCTAAAATAGCGTCTGAACTCGACAAAAGTACTCTATAGGATGGCAAATCCTAGGGCGGATGGTTTTGTTAGACGAACATGTTATCAATGGATATGAGGCGAGACAGGCCAGTAAACGGGACTAATGATGGTTTAGGCGAGATTTTTGGTGAGCTGGTGGCGAAATCGTTGTCCACCTTAGGTATATGTATACATACAAAATAGTGGCCGGCAGGCTAATGCAAATCCCTGTGCCATCGTCTGTGTTACCAACCATTCAAAAGAAGTGTAAAGCGTGCAGTATTTAACCCGCCCACTGCCCCATATACAGGACGCTAGTCTGTGTGTCATGGCCACGCGATAAGTCGGTCACATTGCGGAACCCCACACAGCTCCATGCACTCGGCTATGAACCGACTGGAGCTGTGGATAAGGGCGGCATCGCATCGCGCTAGGAATCGCAACTTTTGAGATCCACGATCGAGGTAAACAACGCATAATGAGGTAAATGAGACCACGCTGTAAGTTGCCTCTTCACGCCTTCCAGTCAATCATCGCTCCCACGTGTTGTAGTATGCGAACCTCGACAGCATGTGCCAATTTGTGTTGGTATGGTATCTTAGTCGGCGGAAATCAAAACCAGAAGTCAAAGTTCCACGAGATTATAAGACACTTATATAGTCAGAAAGGGGTTACATAAACAGGATGTTTGAGGCAATGGCGTTGTCATGTCTAACTAGAGAGGCGTTAACCAGATCGAGGCGGCTTGATGCAGGAACACGGATGAGGCATTTGAGATGATTAACGGCGAGGAGGAATTAGCACATGTGTGGAAAGCCTATCAGCTAAGGTCAACACAGATCATATGCACAGCCTGCGTCTATCAATGGGTAAATGCTAACTAGCAAGACGCAATACGAAAACCGTGCCAAGTTAAGGTCATATTTCAAGACACATCAATCGTTCCTAAGCCATTCAGCATTAAACAAATAAACTTCCGCAATGGTAATCAATAATGTGCAATGTGCGCAAATATCTAGTCGATATTGGTTTAAAATCGTGAATATAAGAACACAGAATATTTGTCGGTGTTCCATCATGAGGTTCAGGTTTACAACTCCATCATGGGGTTCAGGTTTACAATTCCATCGCGGGGTTCAGGTTTACAATTCCATCATGAGGTTCAGGTTTACAACTCCATCATGAGGTTCAGGTGTACAATTCCATCATGGGGTTCAGGTTTACAACTCCATCGCGGGGTTCAGGTTTACAATTCCATCATGGGGTTCAGGTTTACAATTCCATCATGGGGTTCAGGTTTACAACTCCATCGCGGGGTTCAGGTTTACAATTCCATCATGGGGTTCAGGTTTACAATTCCATCATGGGGTTCGGGTTTACAATTCCATCATGGGGTTCAGGTTTAAAATTCCATAATGGGATGCAGGTTTACAATTCCATCATGAGGCTGGCATGGTAACAAGGTCACTGTTTCTATTGGATCAATGTCTGACTGTTGACAAAGAGTAGCTTCTGGTCAGCTGACAGAGAGTAGCTTCTGATCAGCTGACAAAGAGTAGCTTCTGATCAGCTGACAGGGAGTAGCTTCTGATCAGCTGACAAAGAGTAGCTTCTGGTCAGCTGACAGAGAGTAGCTTCTACTCTGATTAGCTGACAGAGAGTAGCTTCTGATCAGCTGACAGAGAGTAGCTTCTGATCAGCTGACATAGAGTAGCTTCTGATCAGCTGACAAAGAGTAGCTTCTGATCAGCTGACAAAGAATAGGCTTCTGATCAGCTGACACAGAGTAGCTTCTTATCAGCTGACAAAGAGTAGGCTTCTGGTCAGCTGACAAAGAGTAGCTTCTGATCAGCTGACAAAGAGTAGCTTCTGATCAGCTGCCTCCATGACACTCTTCACATGTCATTGCCTCACATCCACATACATCTTCACTAGCGTCAATGGCATGTGCGTGTTTAACTTGCTCGTCCGTTGCTGTGCCTCTTTCTCCGGGGAGATTATTCTGCTTGGCAGCAACACATCAATCAGCCTTGAAGCAGACAAGTTCTCAATACAAACGCACGTACAACTGGTGTCTATGCTTGTTATGGTAGTTCGCACTTTGTTCGTTGTGTTTTGTTAAACCTTATCTTGGCTTCGTCTGTGCACAATACATATATATTATAGTTACGCTACTCTTTGACAATCATCACTGTGCATTGCTCCCTGCACGTATATCCAATTTGTCACCATTTATTGTGTTTAAATACAATGACAAATCTCGATGTCCCAGCTCACAGGATTAACACTACAGCTGCACCACTTATGAATCAAAGAGGCTTAATACCCTGGAATAGCTCGCATTGAAAGCGCCAAAACTACATTGGCACACAGCATGTTTGGTTTTGCCTTCTCTCACAGTCGACCGCTGAATTATTTTGGAGACTTTTGTTGTTGTGGCTTAGAGTACAATAGAGGCCGGTCTCTAGAGAAGTGGGAAGAGGATAATGAGGCAGTCCATGACAGAGCACACAATGAGAAGGCTCATCGATCGCATTGTATCTGTCGTCCTGACAGCTGCTGGCAATCTCTGTAAACATCACTGGTGATAAATCACAATCACATCCGTCTACTGTAAACACGTTCTCCGCGCATCACAACAACATCACGAATGTTATGTTGGACATTGCTTACTATTGGTCTTCTCGGGATCCATCGATTAGCCAAACGTATTGGGAATCTTGTTTATGTTGAGCTAGCTCAGACACCAACAGCAATCATGTTATCAGCTTCATGCGCAGTAATGTGGAGCCGGGCTTCATTCATGAGCATGGGCGCCAAACATCAGCCTATTATTGCCCCCTTCTCAATGTGACGAGAGTGGGACATCATTGCGGCTATATTTGTTCTTTATTCGTGTACAATATTGGTGATGCGTGTGTACAATAGTGTACATATTGATTCAATACTATAATAACAACAGTATCGTACGCACTGAGCGTACCTCAATAGGGAGCAATATTGAATCCTGCCTTCTGACCTATAACCTTGGGAATCACCCAGAGAACAGCGATCGTGATCCAACTGTGATATATAATGTCAGTCTGACTCGTGGCTTGCTATTTAGTGCTGTATAATGGCTGCCCAGTCAATTCCACCTCCCCCCTCATCACGTGTATCACGGCATTCCGCTCGTTAGAAACCTCAGCGCACCATTACAGGTGTAGTTAACAGTGGTCAAGTCGCTTTGATGGTGTTATCTGCTTCAGTTCCGCCATTAAACTAGCCTTTCTGGGCTTTTGTTCAAGATTCATTACATACAATACGACGTTTACGGCATGTCTTTTTTGTATCGAAATTGTTGAGGATGTTGTTTGAGAAGGAGTTACCTCAATACCTACCTGCTGCGTCCGATGTCTCGTCCAGCTTACCGCAAGTCGCGTGTATAGCCACTCTTCCCTGGGTGGCTGCTACACGAAGGTGGAATGTGTGATGAAGATTCCTCAAGTCGTTGTCCTAGTACTGTTCGTTTCGTCATGCGCGATGTCAATTTATTGGTGCATTTTTGAGTGCGGCTATTGCGAGGACATAAAGCTACCAAACGCGAAATGTGCGATGCATTTTGTTCGATTGTTAGTCATGATCGTAGGCGATGAACAACAGTCATTTCAGGTTGTTGTCCTCGCGGGATAGACTTACTTTATCAGACAATTAGCTTGTGTAAGACTCTGAGTAGATGTACTCTACGGAAAACTCTACCTGTGATGAATACAACAGGAATGGATGGTCCTATTCGATACACGTCCTGTCAAGACAAACCACAACTAGTCATATCACATGCTTCATGTCTCATTATAGCAACTGCTATACTGGCTTCTAATGTCATTTTCGAAATCAAAGTCATGTGACGACTGTTCTAGGTCAGTGATGTGGTCGTGTTATGGTCGGCTCGTTGGTCGTGTTATGGTCGGCTTGTTGGTCGTGTTATGGTCGGCTTGTTGGTCGTGGTTGCTGGAGCAGGGACGCAGTGGTGTGAGGGATATCACACGGAGACCTGGCGGAGAGTGGGGAAAAAAACAGCAACGTTGTAATCCGCGTTACTGTTTTACTGCGCACATTTGTGTATCGCTGATTGGAAGATGGGGCCCAATCGCGATATTTTTTCCCGGAATTCCGCCGCGTCTGCGCGGGGCGATTAGCGACAGCAATGCCAGGCACGCTTGGGTTCAGCCAATTTCCTGCGTACTAGTGAAGAAGAGAAGGGGAACCCCGTAGGCGAGGCGAGAGGCGACCTTCTGGGGCAGCGTGGCAAAAAAAAAAAAAACCGTTAGTGCTTGTACAATACACACAGCCAAGGCAAGTGTTGTGATGTAATTGTGATGAAAACACGAAATATCTCGACTAACTAGAACTTATGTGGGTTGAAGCAAACACAGGTCACCCAAACAGTCTTTATCATCCGTGTTCTTTCCCCACTAGAGGTTTATACTCCATCCAGTAATAAAGAGGGAGTTGCGATCCTGACCCATCAAAGGTGGCCAGTCAACCATCTAAGCTTTGGTCCATTATATCAAGAATACACTCAATCAATATGCCCCCATCCCACTGTAAATTCTCTTTTATAGACAATTTCGATTGAGACGGCCTAAGTGGCTGACGTAAATACGTCTCGCTAGAGATGTACTTTATATGACTGCGAAGTCATTGTCTACTGATACTAATGGAGATAGGTGCACGTTTGTTGGTAAGGACAGAGTAACAACCTATTAAGGTTAGGTAATGGGAGGCTATGTTATTGCGATGGTTGGCGTCACATTAACTGACATCCTTGATAGCATAACTGTGTCTGCCCCCTTCTCTATCCGGTACATGTCCGGTGTGCTATTGTCCGACTCTGTAATGATAATTGACTCTGCATGGGTTGGATGTGTTTCAGACCTTCCTCACTGCAATCTCCATGAGTGCTATCGCCACTAATGGAATGGTACAAGGTGAGTTGCACGGATTCATTGCTTCCCGGGTTACCTGGCCCACTCTTCCCCTGATGAATATGAATGGCCACACGATGACAGCTTCATTTGTGTTACTTTAATATATCACTTTAATTGGGCGTTTATTATTGCTAAAAGCTTCTCTCTGATTTGGTACTACATAGAAGCTTAGGAAGGAACGCTGACAGGAAGTGGGATTTCTCACCTAGTAGTGGTTACATTTCTATTC
Organism: Urechis unicinctus; assembly: GCA_034190875.2. Lineage (NCBI taxonomy): Eukaryota > Metazoa > Annelida > Polychaeta > Xenopneusta > Urechidae > Urechis > Urechis unicinctus. The sequence goes on along the minus strand of CM067358.1, from coordinate 70,270,316 downwards.
CTGCCTCCTCTTAGCATTGGTACCTCCATGGATTGGCAAAAGCATCCCATGTTATATAGAAGTTGACTTGTCCCTGGTACCATTGTGTACTCTCATTTATCAGTTACATTCAATGGTAGTACACCATGCTGCGACCTACCTCAGTCACTAGAGGAAGAACACGGCTCTGTCAACATACCCCCTGTATAAATATGCAGTACTCACACATACCCTTATTGCATTGATCAAAGTCAAGTCAATTCAGAGACATCCAATTATTGACATATATAGTAGCATGTGCATCCACAAAATATGATTACCACTTTGTCCGTATTTGTAATAAATTTCCTGTTTTGTTCATTCAAACTTACCATATCTATATAGCAGTACAATAAATATTGCCTGCTTCTCCAAACGACGTATTGCGTTATATAAGCTAGTGTGTACTTAAACTTACATGTACATATGATCACTTGTGATTATTTGACCTTGCTATTACCCATATAACCTTGATCTTATGTTTGTCAGCTGGGGGTGCTTACTTCATGATCTCACGCAACCTGGGCCCTGAGTGTGGCGGCGCTGTGGGTGTCTGCTTCTACCTGGCCAACACGTTTGCTACAGATCTCTATCTTCTCGGTGCCATTGAAATCTTACTGGTGGGTCTAAATCACTCGCTTCCTCTTTACACTGGATTCACAAGATATCATAGAAATCAAAACCAGGATCATAGTTTTGTTTGTGATAACAACTGATGTGGGATAACATTCGGATGGTCCTGTGTTAGGGCTAGTTTATCATTGTGGCTGTTTGATCTGTGTGGTTCTCAGCAATACATGGCACCTCAGCTGGCCTTCTTCGGGGACATTCATCACAGTCCTTGGAACAACTTCCGTGTATATGGCACTGTGGCTGTGATCTTATTGACATTATTAGTAGCAGTGGGTGTCAAGTTCGTCCAATTCTTTGCACCCATCTCCCTTCTCTGTGTCATATTATCTATTCTCAGCATATTCATCGGTTCATTTGAGGCCAATGCCAGCACCAGGGACGCCATGTGAGTCGCTCATTGAATTTTAAATCAATATTGAAATCGATAATGAACATTCCTAACGAGAATCAGTTGTTTTCATCGATGCGTGTCTTGATACTGGTCTCACTAATCCTCACATCACAAACAACCACCCACACTTAACCATCAATGAAATGTTGGCCCCAAAGTCTACAGAAATTTGAGAGTGATTTGGTCTGCTGATGGAAGTGTATCTCATTTGTGCCTTGGGGATTGCTTTAGAGGTTTCCAATGTAGAGCCTTAATTAATGGTGATGTTATAAACAAATGCAGCTATGGGTTTTGCTATGTGATTCTTTTGCAATGCATTTGAGTGGTTTTATCAATCTGGGATAAGAGGTGGTTAAGAATAATTCCTCGCCAGTGTATGGTGGGCGTGATGGTGCAGTGAAATGAGTGTGTGGCTATGACATGTATGTGACACCCATATACGTGGCCTGTCTCCAGGATCTGTCTTCTTGGTGATCGACTGCTTACATTACCCGACGCTAGCCACTCATCCAACGTGACTATAGCCGCTGACTGGTGCACTAAGAATAGCTCGGGTGATGTTTGGAACCGCTATTGCTCGCTAGAAAACGGCACCGAGGTCTGTGACTCGTTCTTCGCCAACAGTGAGCTGAACTATATCCCTGGCATCCCCGGCATCACCAGTGGTGTCATTAAGCGTGAGTAGCTCGCTTGTCGTTCATGTGAAATCAGAGATAACTGATTGCTTTGAGAAGATAGAAGACTTTATTGTCTATTGCTTTGGAGTGCAGGATGGGTGACGTCAGATATGTCAATTGACATCCATTATTAAGGCATAAGTCATATCTAACTCAGATTTCTCCTTGATCTAAAGTTGCTATTCCATATAACGTATTGGAAGAGGCTATCATGGTTTAGCAAAGGCTTCATTTCAAGTCATTTACTTGCCTGAGGAAGCCTGCCATCAATATCCTCACTCTCCAATACTTGTGTGTTAAATCATCGAAATGAGAAAATAAGGCGATCTAGCTGACATGAGCCCATCCTGTAAGAAGCCAGACTGACGGATGGCCTAAGCTTACTGAATTTCTATGTTGTTCAAATTATCATTCAGGTATCACAAGTTGTTGTATAGCCAAGGTTGCTTCAATGATGTGCTGTGAATTCCCCATTTCATATTCTATGTTGTTTTAAAGCCAATCAAATCACCTGGTACTTCATCTGTGAAGTTTTAGACTTTCGATAAGAACACAAAAAAAGTGAATTGAGACTTATGACATGTCTTGTCTTAAAATGATACCCAATATTACCTTATTTCATTATTGTTTTTTTACATCACAAAATAAAAAAACCCTTTATGTCAAACTATTCCTACCCATGGTGCTAAGTAGGAAAAGTAGTTCTATCACACCTACGCTTGGTGGCACTTTCTCCAATCAAATTTATAAAGAATATAAAAACTCATTCATGTGTTGTGTGCTGCACAGGGAATCTGTTTTCCAGCTACCTAAAGAAAGGTGAGGTGACCCCCGGGGAGAAGGGGTCACCTGAGAGGGGCGAGGTCATATCAGACATGACAACCACATTTGTAGCTCTCTGTGCCATCTACTTCCCTTCAGTAACAGGTCTGTCTTATTCTAAACTCATAACCCCATATCGCCGCTTCAAGGCATTCATTCAGATCACCAATATATTAGTAGTTTTGAGACATGTTGTCTTTCACACCTGGCTTGGTTAGGAAGTGATTACATGTGGTTATGGGTATGTGTGTGTGATCAGGAATCATGACCGGATCCAACATGTCGGGAGACCTGCGTGATCCCCAGAAGTCGATCCCGATCGGTACCATCCTAGCCCAGCTCACCTGCTCCTTCGTCTGTATCCTCTCACTAGGCAAACACAGGGCTTTTAATGCAGGGCCACTTGTGTCTTCTTTACAGACAACTATTACAAGTTCACATGTTAAACTTGACTGTCAAATGCACAGTAAAGAGTTTATATAGATTAAAAATACACAACGTGAGATGCTATCACCAAACATTGACAAGCCAGTAAGAGCCGACTTTGATCGTGTGACTGGGGAACAGGACAGTAAAGAGCCTTAAGTGGTAAACATATTGATGTATATATGGAACAGGGCTGCATTAAACAATGTGCTTCTGAATCTGCCTGTATTCTGATGCTATCTGACAACAGAAACAACCTATATTGTGGTTCATGCTGCCTTGTCCTATGTAAACCACACACCAGCCAAGCTGAATGACAGACGACCCTATTGTGTCCTCAGCCTTCATCATGCTCCTCCCAATCAGGCCCCAATGTAACCATGTATTTGTGGTGATTAATCAAGCATATTAGTACAAGGTCACACCATCAGCTAGGCTCTAATTTGTAGCTTCATCAATTTAGCCTGGTTGACAGCAATGGGTCAATTGAGCTTGGTAATATAGTTTCTCCTTGTGGCATATTGTTATAGCGTAGCTGTGGTGTGGATGACACGTAATGAGTTTCTATTGACTAATAAATAACAGTAGGGAGGAGGACAGCATATATGGTCCGTAGCAGTGTATAGACTGGCGGGACATAACCACATGATGCTTGGTTGTTTTGGGCTGTTACAAAATATGTATGTATATATTTATATGTATATATATATATATATATATATATATATATATATATATATATATATATATATATATATATATATATATATATATATATATATATATATATATATATATTTATATACATATATATATATATATAAGTATATATATTTATATGTAAATATATATATATTTATATATGTATATATATATATATATATATATATATATATATATATATATATATATATATATATATATATATCTCTGAGAGTGTGTTCATGCATACATATGTACATGTATGTGTTTTTAAGCACAGTATTGGCTCCATATGCCTTAAGAGTGTTGGAACTAAAGGCGCTTGGTTTCTTAAGCGGTATATTACTAGTGTATTACAGCTCCACAATTGTTAGGTTGGAATATGCGACTGAGCGCTGGTGGTTGCAACCAGCTGTTGTGTTCATGGCTTTTCCTCAGGATATGTGTGTGTGGGGGGGGGGGGGGAGGGGAGGGGGGGGGATTGATTACTAACATTATCTACCCACTACTTAGTTGAAGAACTCTTAACCTCAATCCAGATCTTTCTTTTGTTGTGTTTTTTGCCCTCACCAGTGAGCCCCAGCTTCTACGTGATAAGTAAGCATTGATTACTGTCAACATGTTAAACTGATGTCTGATTACCAAAAATATCATGAGATATAACAGATCAATCCTAATCTTAAAGGATCTAAACACGAAGAGTGTTCTTTGTGTTATCCTTGGATCTCATTGCCTGCTTGTTGGTTACAGGTTTGGCTACAGCTTAGGTGGGAGTTTGTTGTCATCTCGTATTGCCTGGCCAAGTCACTGGGTCGTCCTGGTTGGAGGGTTCTGTTCCACCATGGGGGCAGCTCTCCAGTGCCTTACCAGTGAGTCATGACGTACCAACAACCGTTATGATTAATGTTATTTTTTGTTCTTTTAACAGAACATCTTCATTTGCACATTTATTTGATACAAATGGTACACAATAATTCAATTATGCAATATTGTTATGTTAGTGACCATTTTGTGTCCTTGGTGAAACAAGTTCACCCAATTTTATCACGCCATCAATTTATTGTAACTGGAATTCCTACTTATGGCTGATCGTCAGCTTCAAGCTGTTGTGTGGTTACAAATGAAGTCCATCACTTTCCATCATCCGTGTACTTAACGAGATCATTTGTGTACAGGTGCCCCGCGATTACTCCAGGCCATAGCTCGTGACAACATCATTCCATTCCTCGACGTCTTCAAAGTGACCACTAAGAATGGCGAGCCCATTCGTGCATTGATCCTCACTGCCCTCATCGCTGAGTGTGGCATTCTCATCGCCAGTCTCGACTACGTAGCTCCTGTTATCGACGTGTATGCTACACATTTCCTTTCTCCGATTTCTTCCTGTGGTTTTGTTGAATTAGGCTGAAAGCATTACTGTATTTATTATTTAAGAGATTTCCACTCGTGAATTTTCAAAGGGATGTCAGCCCCATTGCATTCATTGGTAGTGTCAAGAAGAAATGAGTCTGAGGAAGTGTTAAATAAAGTCAGGTAGCTGCTAGCTTGTAATGACCTGGCCAGAAACCTGTGTTAATGGCGTCGTGTGGTTGACGGTGCCAGGTTCTTCCTGATGTGCTACATGTTTGTCAACCTGGCCTGTGCTCTACAAACCCTCCTCAAGTTCCCCAGCTGGAGACCTCGCTTCAAATACTACCACTGGACCCTGTCTTTGCTGGGGGTGGCTCTCAATCTCGCTCTCTCCTTCATCGCCGGCTGGTACTATGCCCTGGCTGCTTTCGCTATTGCAGCCTTCATTTACAAATATGTGGAATACAAAGGGTAGGCGTTCTCATACATAGTATTACAGCTAGAGTTTATCACATTCTATGGCTGCCATTTATGTCATATATATATATATATATATATATATATATATATATATATATATATATATATATATATATATATATATATATATATATATATATATATTTATCTTTTGTTTATACATCTGTGTATGATGATTGGTTGTTTTGTCATGAGTTGCCACTAACAGATGCTATGTATGTAGGAGTGAGCAGGAATGGGGGGATGGAATACGAGGTCTCTCTATGTCAGCTGCTCAGAGAGCCCTTCTGAAACTAGATGACGAGGACCCACACACCAAAAATTGGAGGTCACAACCCTTCATTTGCATAACTAATTACCACGCATTCAGTTAATTATTCATAGCAGGTGTACAGTTGTTAAACATTGGTTGATTTTCTCTTGTGTATTCTTTGTAAAGTCGTTGATGACGAGATGTGTGTGGTTATTGATGGCGTGCAGGCCTCAGCTGTTGGTTCTCTGTAAACTCCAGCCTGATCTAACACCCAAATACCAGCGTATATTCAGCTTAGCAAGTCAGCTTAAAGCAGGCAAGTACTACAAGCATTGAACAGCCTATTGTGCCATTTATAAGTGCCTGTTTACCTCATAACTCAAACTTAAGTCTCACAAATTTACTGATCCATTAACAATTTTTTTTAATATTTCCACAGTCCGTTTGAGCCCAAAAATTCTCCTTTTCTTTAAATCCTCGCATGAATGAGCCTGTTTGTCCCTGGATCCGACCCTATGAGGATGACTGGATCTGGGTTGAGTACCAAGTGACGCCCTCCCCTCCTATGCTGCTCGTGTTCATCCATTAATGCCTGTCCCCTGAGAGGATCAACACATCACATGGGAGATTGGAGGGCCAACTACTCATCTCATTCATATCTGTGTACACAGGCAAAGGGCTGACAATATTTGCAGCTGTTCTGCAGGGAGATTTTATTGAAAACACTGAGAAATATGACAAGACCAAACAAGTGGGTTGTCCCTGAATGTGTGAACACGTCATCAATGCTCTCATTCCACACCTATATTTCTTTGAACCCATATAGATATTTATCAGCCATATTTTTTCAAATAAAATCTTTTATATACTGATGTTTGCCTCTGGAAGTTGTAAGCTGACTTATTGTACATAGATACTGATTTTGCAGCTGATATTTCCCCTGTGCTTATCATGTTGTAGATGCTGAAGAGAGTAATGAAGGAGGAGCGCGTAAAAGGATTTGGTAAAGCTATGATCACCAAGGATGTAACAGAGGGCATCAATAACCTGTAGGTACCCCGCCACACAATGCATACCAACTGATATATTAGTTGTGGACCAATCTCATTCATTTGTGCATCCTGTGACATATTTCTTAGATCTATTGTGTAGATTTTTTATGATATTTATTTGCTAGTTTGTCTGTGAATGTGTACTGTATGGTCATTGTAGTAATGATACCATTATATTTGTTTATTTCTCTAAACATGACACTTGCTTTGATATGATATTAGCGTTGAGTGTGCCATTTTATATGTGCTTACTTTAACCGCTGTGTTACAGTACTACTCAACACACTCATCTACACCACCACATCAGCTTATTCAATAAAAACCAATACATTCATGTTTATTGAGCATTTGACCATACACAGTATATAAACATCTGCCATACATGCATGTGTTTCCTATCAATAATGAAGACTAGACTATTTGTGATATGCAGAACTGATGGTAACCTCCGTATTTGAGTGTTGCTGTTTGCCATAATGCCTACACCACCCTGCTGATTCAGTCACCCTACATGAACCACATACCCTCACCTCATTACCATACTCGGTCTTCTCCTTGTGTTGGATCACCCTCTGTTTGATGTTGCTGTGTTGTGCCTCTATTTCAGTTGACCTGTATAGCTAGCGTGTGATGTCATGGTATGTTTCTCCCCTCAACGATCTGCATGCTGCATACTGCATACTTATTTGTATACAAAGGTCTTGATCTCGCTGTACTTAAATTGGATACATAGTTCAGATAAATTGCTTTTATCAAGAATTATCAGAATTTTAATATATGAGTAGTGAATTACTCATTAGAGTGTGAACTTGGTACTTTGCTTGTTGATAACTGTAAGATGAAAATATTACAAGTTTAGTGTGCTTATCTTGTCACCGTTACAATTAATGCTTGAAATGACTAATGTATGTTTTGCATTCTCTCCCGGTATGACTAACTAGCAGAATAAGGTCTGATAGCAGTGATGCTAGTGGTCGTAGTTACTGTAACACCAGCTCATCGCTTCGTTCTTCTTCTCATCCAGTGTACAGACAGTTGGTCTAGGAGGTATGCGGCACAATGCTGTTATTGTGGGCTGGCCATATGGGTGGCGACAGTCAACCGAAGAACGCTCCTGGAAAGTTTTCTTGGGTAATTACTGGTTTGTTTATTATATAAGAGGAGATTAGGTTGAATGCAGCATGGGTAGGACTACTGGTAGCTGTTGTTATTCTTAGGTGGATAAACAGCTAATTGTTACACTCTGCTCGAAGTGAATTCAACAGCTGGTGTCTTTGTTGAGGCAGTTGAGTTGACTAAATTGTAGATCCATTGTTTGTTAGCTACGTAATACAGCTAGCTAGCTAAGAGTAGCACAAGCATATTAGCGTTGCCCTCTTCCAGCCAACCTCTCCCTCTCTCTTCCAGCCGACCTCTCCCTTCCTCTTCTTCCTCTTCTTTTCACCCTTTCAGTCACCATACAGCTGGCTTTTAAGATGGTTCTGGCTTTATATATAAGGATATACTAATATCCCTGCCTGTTGAGCTGGCTTTGCGCTAACCCAGCACCTGTTGCGGAGGGCCTGAATTAGTGACTTGCCCTCTGTGTGGGTGTCATGGTCTGTTGTCAGGTTAAGTCACTCCTCTGATTGATAGGCTGCAGGTAGTGGGTCTTGGGGGCATGCAGCATAACTGCATAGTAGAGACTTGGCCTGAACGCTGGAAAGAAAACCATGCTGGAAGTGCTCTCTTCATGGGTGAGCCCCCGTTTTATACATCGCATGGCCGCCCTTCTATCTATCTATAAGCGGCAGCCTAGTTTCCTATAATGGTAACGACATATGTGATCAGTAGATTAGGGTATCTATTCGCTGGTTTTTGTTATTTATGATTGAGGCTCCTGCGTGCTCCATTGTCTAATGAGAATGTGATGTGTGCTACACATGATGATGCCAAAATACAATTTGACTTGTTGTCTCACAAATCAAACCATATATCTGATGTTACCCAGGTAGTTTTTATGTATACTTTTTTCTTATCTTTGGGAGGGGGATTTTTCCCCCCATAGCTTTCAGTGGATGTGGGGTGGGGAGGGTCAAAATTTTCTGACTGTTTGAAATAGTGGAATCCCAGTCGTCCAAGGCAGATAGGTCATGAATGTTCCCCACATGTCGTGCTAACCCTCTGTTACCATTGTAGAGAAGTATGCTTCAATCATGTGAGCTTGAGATACATTTATTTTCTCGTTTCAATGTAAAACGCAATGAACACTCAGTGACTGGTTGCCACTCATGGTATAATTAGGTTTTGGTTGACATTTGCCCAGAGTGTTCATACCGGCTGTGACTAGGCCCACTATCACATTAACCCCCATTGTCTCGTGGCCCATCAGCTCTAAGGTGAAGCAGTCTTCATACCGGCTGTGACTAGGCCCACTCTCACATTAACCCCCATTGTCTCGTGGCCCATCAGCTCTAAGGTGAAGCAGTCTTCATACCGGCTGTGACTAGGCCCACTCTCACATTAACCCCCATTGTCTCGTGGCCCATCAGCTCTAAGGTGAAGCAGTCTTCATACCGGCTGTGACTAGGCCCACTCTCACATTAAGCCCCATTGTCTCGTGGCCCATCAGCTCTAAGGTGAAGCAGTCCAGGCAGGTTAGATGGAGTTTAGAGCTCACTTCATTTTAGTATATTGTCATCGTAGGTATATCCTTTTTCCCGTTTGATGTATATTGTTTTCAACATTGCAAACTTGTATGATAACTTGTTTGGTTTACTTTGTATCAGACACAGTGAAGGTGGTGACAGCCAGGGAACTGGCCCTACTAGTTCCCAGAGGAATCGAGAAATTCCCACACAGCAAGGAGAGGCTCACTGGTACCATTGATATATGGTGGATTGTCCGTATCCTTACGCTTCCTACAACAGACCCCTGTATAATTGTAAAATATAAACGCCAAGTTTGGGCTTTCTATATACCATGTATGAAAAACAGAAAGTCTTCAGTTGAAAGCTACTTTGCTATGGCTATGACCTTGACCTTTGACCAGATGATGGAGGCATGCTCATCCTCCTCTCCTTCCTCCTCAAGCAGCATAAGGTGTGGAAGAATTGCGCTCTCCGCATATTCACAGTGGCTCGTATCCTCACACGCTAATGTACACTCTATCATGTAGGGTTTGTGCCAGTTGTGGAGTAGTTTAACATGTATTTATATACAGAGCATATGTACATATCTATTGTGGTGACCCCAATTTATTTCATATAAGTGTTGAGCCATTATACATCAGCTACATTATCAGCTGACACAAGGGTCTCCTTAACAAGTGTCCAGAGCTGGCAGACAACAGTGTACAGCTACAGAAGGACTTAGAAATGTTCCTTTACCAGCTACGTATCAATGCTCAGGTGTTTGTGGAGGAAATGGTGAGACATTAGTGTTTTGCGTTTTTACCCTACTCCATAAACAGAAGGTCACTAGGCTACTATATAAATGATGCCATGTAGCGACTTTAGGATCTCCTGAGAGTTTCCTATTCACACACAGCTGCTGCTGCTGCAATATGTTGTCTCATTCTTTGGAAATGTTCACTAGTCTATTTCATGTGTTGACCTTGTGAGAAGTCTTCTGTTTATTCCAGCTGCTGTCACCAGTTAATATGATTACTATCAATATGTTATGATTTATACATTGAGTGTGTTTGCTATCAGTGTGACACCGACATATCAGCGTACACCGTACAACGCACCCTGGACATGGAGAAGCGAGCTAAGATGCTACGTGAGATGAAGCTGGGTCGCCGTGGCACTGTGAGTCGTAGTATATCTCTCTTAAGCTGTCATCCTATTCTGTTCAAGCTCTTACAACAAAAACTTCCTCACACTATGACAACATAAATGTTTCTTACAGAGAATTAACAGCTTTATGTTGGGTGATGGGTTTCATATCTACACCTTGATAACTCATGACTCGGTGGTTTGGGTTCAAGTTGTCCAGCTGTAACTTTATCACTATAATGCACCATTGTGCTGGCAGATCTAATCTACTATATTCCACCATCTCTTTTAGTACACTTTCATCTTCATCATATTTCTACTTTAGTTAAGCACATGCCTTTTAATTTTTCAGAAGAAAAATGACCGATCTGCAAGAGAGGTGTCCAAATTCGCCTCATTCTGTTTGCTGTTATCATAACCTACCTGTGTTATTGCTTACTAACACTTTGAATGTGTCATGATGATTTCAGAAGATGAGTGTCTGGGAATTGCTTTCAATATAAACAGGACGAGTTTGATTGATCTTGTCCTCTTTTGTTTTATAAAAGTGATGCAATCCCTACCCACAAATCAAATAACAGCAATTGACTTGATGTTTGTGAAAACATTTTCAGATTGATCAAGCAATGCTAAGGACCATGGGGCATTTCAATGGCTCACCCCCTCTGATTCCAACACAAATGCATTGCTACATTTATTAACTTTGAGCTAATGTGTGATTACCTTGGCTTGACCTTGTGACTGTTCACTTCTGTGCAGGAACTGTCGCTGGTAATTATTCACTGATTCTCAGCACGCACCCCCCCCCCCTCCTCCAACTTACACCACTTCTCTGCTTCCATGTGCCTCCATCTCTGCAACTGCCCTCTCAATGCTTAATGAATGTTGCTTTGGGACCAGTTCTGGCTTATATAGAATTCTTTAGTCCTGTTGCCAGCATTCTAGTTCCTACCAATGCTGGCATGTCACCTTGTGTGGCCATTGTATGTGCATGTACAGATTGGGTGCATGTACATAATTGGATCAATAAGATTCATTTCTGGCCTTCCCACATCATTAGTGAGCTCATGTAGGATGCATCCTCAGTAAGGACACAATGTTTCAGATGCTTAGTCTCTAATGTGATAGCATTATGATATGTATGACATTGTAGCTGACTTGATTAAGAACGTTGTGGAATTTTATATGTAGGAGATCCCTTTATCTGATGGCAAAACATTTTGCTTCTGTCTTGTCAACCTCCAACCTGTGGCATTGATATGCAAGTTAGAGCTTCTATTCTTTACCTGTGATGTTGATTTGATCATAGTATTAGCTGAAGAGATGAATAGCGAGCATTGATGGCAAATCTTCTGCACGACATGCATCCAATTCACAGCAGATCTGCAGGCCATTTGTATGAAGCCTGCCTATACTATTCTTTTCCTCCTCCTCCTGCTGAGACAGTTTAATGAGGAAAACTATCACCTACTTTCTGCTCAACACAAGATGATAATAGAGCCTTGGATGGCAGGCTTTTATTTAGCTTATTTACTCACCTGTTGCCAAAAATGCTGATTTGGGTTATTGTATATATTTTATCAAATGTAATACAAACATGACACGTGCAGTCTTCAAATATTCCACTTTAATGCTTGATATAAACCTTCTAGAAACACAAAACTCTCGTTGAAAAGTGTAATGGACAAATACTTCGGAAAATACTTATTTTGATTAGAATATTTATCACATGACGCAAATCAAAGTTTCTGCTAATGATAAACAATCACATATCCAGTGTTTTCTCCTCATCCTCCCATCTGATGTCAAACCTTCTGCACTGTGTTGCTGAATGTGTAACACGATGGAATGATCTTGTGTGGATAGATTCAGGAGCTTCTGGATGGAGCTCACCTTGGTAGAACCGCCTCCGTAACAAGCACCAGTTTCTTACAGAGGAAGAAGTCCTCAGACAAGTTAATGAAGGCTGACTCATGTGGTGGCAAGAGTAAGCTACATACATACGTTACTGTGTCTGTGTCTGTCTCAGTCAGTGGTGTGGTGTAAGCAAAGCATGTGATGTCACAATCACCAGTGCATTTCACCTGCACCTGTCATGGTCAGATGAGAACCTGATTCTCACAGTCTGATTCAGATTCTAGTCATCTCAAGGATTATAGTGTGCTTTTTGTTACATTACCAGTTACAACACTTCAAATCCTGATGACATTATGATGGGGCCAGGTGCTCTATGATTTTCACTATGACATCTATGATGTGTCTTTTGTGAGAGGATTTGTATTATAGTGTCACCCCTAACAAAAGAATACATACATGCAGACTTCTCCACCTCTCTCTCTCCCTTCCTGCAGGTCGAGCTGAGATTTACAATTTTTCGACATCTACAAAATTCAATCTATATGGGCGAATGAAATTCAAACCTTTTCTTAAATAGCAAGCTAGCTGCCCCTCATTTCACATGGATCACTCCTATGTTGATGGCCTTTTCTACAGTAAAAAATCAGTCCTACAAGACCTTTAACCTTTAGGTTGTCATTGAATATTTCTTGTACATTATAAACCCAATGAGGAATTTTACTGCTATTTTTAACCAATCATAAGACCGGTGGTAATTTCTTTCAAGACAAAATAAACTATGTAGGCATCATAGATTGGGGAGGTCATGCATGACCTTGACATCATTCTCAAGGTCACATGTTCAAATAAGGAATATCTTATGCGTTTACGAGGCATTTTTTTGTCAATTTAGCTTGCGGTATGTTACAAATATGCTTACCAACGCATCTTTTAATATGCTTCCCCTGTGATGTTCATTGACTCGGGCTTGTGACCCTTTAAATTGAATACAATGTCAATCTATAAACCTTATGGACAAGTCTTGTCATAACCTTGAATTGAAAATGTTGTCAGTTACCATATTATATAATACTGTTGTAACAGGTTGTTTTTTTAGAGTAAATATTCCATACTTGTCAGTTCCCCAAAATATTAACATTGGCCTTTTTGATCAACAAATAATGCTCTTGGTAATGGACGCGTTTGAATAAATGCCCCCCAGCTACTGACCACCTGTGTCAACTCCACATCTGAATCCCTACCCATTGTTCACTTCACATACACCACTCTCTTATTTCCTCCTTGAAACACCTAGAAATAATGTGGCAGTCAGCAGAGATGGCAAATAACGTATTACTACAATTACACTAACATCATCTGCATCTACCGAGCCAGGCAGCCTCATCACATCTCATCATCATCATCACCTGGTCATCGTACACTCACTGAATGTGTGCTGTACAGTGAGTGAGGCAGTTAAACCTGTGGATATCGAGCCTAATGGAGCCAATGCAGGTGTCGCCACCGGAGCCCAGTCTGCCGAGGACACAGATGATGAGGATGTAGTTGCTAATCCCAACAATGTCCAGTTCACCTTTTCTGCTTCCAACAAGGGCAAGTCCAATATCTTGAAGGGAGTGCAGCTGCCTAGAGGCTTACCCAACATGGATGCAGAAGCTGCGTTGTAAGCCTCTCTTCTCTTATGCTCCTGTTTGTATCTGTGTTTTCACAGCTGGTATGAATTGAACACTATGTGTGCCTTATCATTTCCCCTCATTTGAAGGTGATTATTTTTTGCTGATTTCACATATATTTGTGCTATCCATGTGCAGACAAGAAGGTAAGCTGATGCGCATGCACACCGCCATCAGACTCAACCAATGTATCCGAAAGAAGTCGGAGCAAGCTGAGCTGGTCATCATAAACTTCCCAGCTCCCCCAGCCAAGCTGGCTGCTGAGGAAAACTGTATCCTTAAATGTGTAGACAAATCAGGGGGCAACAAGGATCCATATCATTTCAACCTTTTAATATATAAATCAGGGGGCAACAAGGGTCCATATCATTTCAACCTTTTAATATATAAATCAGGGGGCAACAAGGGTCCATATCATTTCAACCTTTTAATATATAAATCAGGGGGCAACAAGGGTCCATATCATCCATATCAGGGGGCAAAAGGGTCCCTTTTAATATATAAATCGGGGCAACAAGGGTCCATATCATTTCAACCTTTTAATATATAAATCAGGGGGCAACAAGGATCCATATCATTTCAACCTTTTAATATATAAATCAGGGGGCAACAAGGGTCCATATCATTTCAACCTTTTAATATATAAATCAGGGGGCAACAAGGGTCCATATCATTTCAACCTTTTAATATATAAATCAGGGGGCAACAAGGGTCCATATCACTTCAAGGGTCCATATCATTTCAACCTTTTAATATATAAATCAGGGGGCAACAAGGGTCCATATCATTTCAACCTTTTAATATATAAATCAGGGGGCAACAAGGGTCCATATCATTTCAACCTTTTAATATATAAATCAGGGGGCAACAAGGGTCCATATCATTTCAACCTTTTAATATATAAATCAGGGGGCAACAAGGGTCCATATCATTTCAACCTTTTAATATATAAATCAGGGGGCAACAAGGGTCCATATTATTTCAACCTTTTAATATATAAATCAGGGGGCAACAAGGGTCCATATCATTTCAACCTTTTAATATATAAATATGCTAAAGCACAAAGAGAACAAATTAATTCTTTCTGATTTAAGGTTGTCAAGGATAAATTTCTTAATCTATTTTCTGTAAACTTTAATTTCTTAATCTATATTCTGTAAACTTTAATTTCTTAATCTATATTCTGTAAACTTTAATTTCTTTATCTATTTTCTGTTAACAGCAGATGCGTGATATTATTTGGAATTGAATTGAGCAACAAACATCGCTAGAAAAATCAAATCTCATTTTATGTTTGACGATACCCAGAGTTGCTTTGAATGTTGATATGATGCCAGTATTGTGTTTCTTTAACTGTGGATAAGACATGGAGTATCTGGAGGCTCTAACAGAGGGTCTGGATCGTGTGTTGATGGTGCGAGGCAGTGGCAAGGAGGTAGTTACCATCTACTCCTAGTGACTGCCTACATAAACCCTACACAAACACCATCCTCGTCCAGAAACACTCAGCATCTCACCTCGGTGTATTATAGCCGAATATGACTTTGTTAGACCCAGTCTATAGCATGTATAGGATAAACATGTCCATCTTATCAATTATTTGTACAAGTATGTTTTTCTGATCATAATTAAGAATGGCTTTTGGCAAGTACTACAACAGCATCACTCAATATATCTCATATATTCAAGTAACTCATGTTTACCTGTGGACTTTGGCTCCATAAAGACCACCATTTTGTCACTGCCTACACCACGAGGAATCATCAGTCCTCTCTCTCTAAGTACACTCATTTTCAATTAATGATCAAAAAACTGTCGTAACTGGTGTCATTCTAAGAAAGTTATCGTCGGAAATACCTATGTATCGACTGGAAGACATTTCAATGGTCTGTAATTGAATTAAAAGCAATTGATATCTACATCGAGCACCATACGGAGCTTTACTCCATGAAGGATTCATTCAAGCAAGGCTGGTTATTAACGGTACTTGTATTGTACTGGAGGATGTTTGCCAGGTAACTGCTGGGGCACCAAGGTGTATGTCTTGGCACTGAAGTGTGTGTATGGTCAGTGTGTTTCATAGGCTGGCATCTTTTAAGGGTGCATTCATTACCTGATCTCACACCATGCTAACATGGCATACTTGTATTTAATGTGATGGTATTCAAGTTATGCAAGACTGTACTCAAATATAGTACGAACCCAGCCCTTCACTAACACAACATGTTTTGGGTTCATTCACCTTGCATATTGATGTTTATGTAGTTAACTGTCGATTTCAATGACCGACAAATAAATCTCAATATTTATGTAACTATTCACAACCTCTGCCATCCTGTTATCAACCAGAAACGGTACCTTGCTCATCAGGTTTGTATCTATTTCAGACCTCATTTCTGTGAACAGTAGAATAACCCACATTGATAGGCTCAGATATGAATTCAGACTGTCTTGTATTCTATTGTACCAGTGTAGAAATAGAGCTGCCTTTTCTGGTTGTTGGGTTTGTGTTGTGATGGAAGGGACTCAGCTGGTAGGGTGGTGGGGATGTTGTCATACATATCCATGCATTAATTTCATACACCTATAGGCACATTCACCATGTGTATATATTAGGTTATTAACTTGCATTACAAACATGGCTAAATGTTGATATTACAAACTCTGGTAGATTTTTTACAAAAATAATGTAGTTCATATTAACAATATTATCAATGAATATTGTTTTATACGCCCCTACATTGATGTTCATTGTCAAACAACCATGATTTTATTGAGTCAATCTTGTAGAAGTCGTGTCATTTGAACCTGTGCTATGATTGAACCTGTGTTATATTGATTCAATGCTTGGACATAGCGAGGTTTTCAGGGGCTTCTCTATTGGAATGTGATCGTATTTTACCGTTATCATTCAACTCAGTTTCTGTTGACGTGCCATGGTGTTTACAAATTCAGATGCATTGATGATTGTTAAGTTTCTTTGTTGATTTTCACCCATGCCAGTTACTCCCTCGTTTATACAAGTTGAACATTACCCATGGAGGTGGTTTATTTATTAATGGTACATTCATCCAAGTAACTGTTTGTATCCAGAATCCACAGGAAACTGTTAAGTGAGCTGAGCCAGTCATCCCAAAACGCCACATTGTTCGGTTTATGTGGAAGATGAGTGGCGAGAACTTGCCTCTGATCATGGTTCTCAACAACTCTTCAGTTCATTGTTCTTGTCCACTGTCACATTCACTCAGTCATATTTAATGCCAGCTCAAGTTCTCAGTTTATATTTAGTTCAGTCTTATCAAATTTCAGCTCCAGTTCTTAGTTCCCTGTCCAGTTAATAAATGTAACTGTGTTTCCTGACCAGTTCATAGTTATCAAACTACCCCAGGTTGCCTCTGAAGCGCTGCCCATGGCCCTTATCCCATGGCAGCTTCCCGGTCCAGCATCCAACCACCTCAGTATGCTGCTAACACTTTACAACTACCATTTACTTAATGGTGTTTCCATTTTACACATTTTTAAAAATCCATCAAATATATATGAGGTGTTTTTTTTCTGCCATCCTCAAGATATTCTGGATATTGCGAGCTCTTGGTGTTGTGCAAATCCAGTGCTCGTATTCTCAAGTCTACCAAACCCAATGCTTCATAGTGTTTGTATAAGCTAACACCAAGAAGAAGCATCCCTTGAATTGAAGGCTCGTGGAAATCCTCTGTGAACAGTTGGCTGTCATCAGATGCGTGCTTATAGAATTCAGAGTTTGGTTCTTATTCAGCTGTACAAGCATTCCTCACACTGTGTTTTTTTTGTTCTTTAGTAATAGAAGATTTTGACTTTGATTGGTTTTTTTCATTTTCCTCAAATGCTATGATAGATGCTTCAAACATGGAGCTTTGGTCATGGGTCACAGACATCCATTGTTGAAATATGTGTGGATTTGTTTCACCAAGAACAGACCAAGATGAAGCTCCACACCAGAACTATCATACTCTGCCGTGGATCTGTGGTACTATATACAGGCAGTTATATTGTCAGCTCACGCATGTATAAAACTTAATAAGTGTCAGTGTCCATTGCAGATACTACCTGGTGTAAAGCACAAATAGGTGATTATGACTAAATATAATTCAATCCTCCCTGCTGGATCTTGGTTTATTCTTAGAAGTTTGTTTGCTACTGTCATTGATTGGAGTTATAACATTAGCCAGTAGGAGCCATTTGTTATTGTTAGTGGCGTTTTCACTGCTGTTTCCTATGTCGCGACATCTAACATGAATGTCTCCTGAGCTCTAGGGTTAGACCTCTTGTTTGTAATTGATTGAGTTATTTTGTTGGATTTGTACATAATCAACCCAGCTTAGCAATAAACTTTGAGATATATAAAACTTATTGTTGATATTTGATTTTTAATCATTCCGCAAGCTGATATTATTTGAAGTTTTAAAACTGTATTTCGCACATAAATTCTACGTTCTGGCATGATAGAGGACTTCACTCTCATGTTTAACAGGTTTTTAATTTGAGAGCAGTCACCTTGCTAGCTGCTAGCAAACCCTAGAATCGCAAATGTACGTGTCATATATCAATGCATAATCACACACGGACCCCACACAGACATGCATGTATATATTTATATATGTATAAACAAGTCATCCATTTCAATTCTAGTGTCATCAAACAAATTAGTTTATGGCTACGCTGATGGGGCTTACTCATGCCTCAGCCAGAACACAACGTGAACAGGACACCTGTGATCTGTCATAAATCTCGTGGAATTTTCTGATCAATTGACAACTGTTACGACCCAACTTGAAATCCGGTCAATTTAAAAATTGTCCTGACCCAACTTGAAATTTCAAGTTGGGTTGACCCATTTTAAAATTGGACGGCGGGTTGGCAGGCACGGCTGGTATGGAAAGCGGCGGCGCGTTTATTACATTATCGGCTTGTTGCGCCAAAGTATATCGCAATGCATGGCGATACAGACAGCGCTCGATGATGTACCCGTTGTTATGTTATGTCCAAATAACTATATTGAGAAACACACACACGAGGACGACACCATGTAGACCGGAACAGAACTGTCTTTATTCTTAACCACCATCCAACACATGAAGTGGACGTTATGATTTTTAGTGAGGGCTTCATAATGCAACATCCCCCTTCTTTTAAGAAATCATCAATGACAGACATTATGTTAGTTGCTTGTCTGCAGTCACAAACAAAAAGGTAGCTGTCTGCCTGTTACAATAAAATGACATACAATTTAAGTCTAGTCCCAAGTTGACATTCATACAAAACAATACTATCTGGTTCTGCTACAATATGAATATGTAGTTAGATTAAATATCTTCTATGAGACGACGTGGAGGCATGACATTTCGCTTGGGACGTGGTGTAGGTATTGTAGTATTTCCACTTTTCTGTATCGCAGGTGAGGAGACTGTTGCGTTGTGATTCACTTTACTAGTAGGTGTGGAGATGGGATCAGGTACGGGGTTATCCTGTGTTGGCTGTAGAGTAGGTGGGGCAACTATCGGTGCAGCTGGTGGTGACGGAGTTGGGCTTGTGTAAGTGTCAGTGGCTATGGGTCGAGGTCGTAGCAATATTCTGTTGCGTTTTAGAGGGCGACCTGTCGTGCGGCATAGCACTGTGTAGGAACGTGGTTCGGGGCCAATTCCAATAACCTTACCGGGGAGCCAGTTTTTACGTGCCACATCCTGGTAGTAAACGGGCTGGTTGATGTCAAGCTCATCAAGGGTTTTGCTCTGGCTGTTGTAACGCATTTCAGATTTCTGATGGGCTAGCTGTCTAGCTGCAGTTATGTCATGGGCGTTGCCTTGATGGTAGACTGGTAGGTTGAAGTTAATTTTCCTTTGGAAAATGAGTTCAGCTGGTGAGGGGATTTTAGGGCCTAAAGGGGTTGTTCGATACACAAGAATAGCTTTGTCGGTTTCCTCAGGTGACTTCTTAATGAGGGCTTTCATGCTCCGGACCATGCGTTCAATAAAACCGTGTGAACGAGGATGGTGAGGGGAGCTGGTGACATGAGCTATTCCATAGTTGTTTGTCATTGCCTGGTAAGCACTGCCTATAAACTGTGGACCGTTGTCCGAGATGATGGTGTCTGGACAACCAAACATTGAAAATACATGACTGGTAATAGCAGCTACGTGACGGCTGGAAGTGTCACGTCCAAGGCATTCAACAATCGGGTATTTCGAGTGGTAGTCTGCTATGATGAGATAGTTCTCATCATTCAGTGTGAAGAGATCTGAGCCAATTGTATGCCAGGGATATGGTGGTGGGAACGGTTGTAATAACGGGTTCCATTGGCTCTTTACTCTGCGATGCCTGGTGCTTTTGACAAATGGCGCATTGTGATATTATGCCCTCGATGTCAGAGTTGATCCCGGGCCAGTACACGCTACCTCTAGCGCGCATCTGACAGCGGATAATCCCTTGGTGACCAGTGTGGATGTCAGTTAGATATTGGTCATGGAGGATCTCTGGGATCAGCAGTTGACTTCCCTTCAGAATGAGACCATTTTCAATGCTTAGTTCGTCTCGGAAAGGCCAATAAGGATGAATGCTGTGGTGGACGTCTCTTTGGCGTCCGGGAAATCCTTGGATAATGTATTTTGACAGGCGATTGAGTGTCTCGTCATTTGTTATTGCTTCACGAAGCTCATCGAGTCGTCTGTTGCTGAATTGAACGAAGCATACCTTAATATTCAGTTCAATGTGCTCATCAGCACTAGACTTTGGGAGTCGAGAAAGGCTGTCCGCTAGAATCATCTCTTTGCCAGGTCTGTATTTTATCTCGTAGTCATAGCGTTGCAACCTCAACAGCATACGCTGCAGACGGGCTGGGGCAGATGTGAGTGCTTTGGCTGAGATCATCTCCAGTGGACGGTGATCTGACTCGATGGTAAATGGTTTGCCGTACAAATATGTGTGAAAGCGTTCTGCTCCAAATACACATGCAAGTAGCTCTCTTTCTATGTTTGCGTACCGCTTTTCGGTGTCAGACAAACTTTTTGAGGCAAACGAGATTGGGTGACCATCTTGAATGAGTGCGGCGCCGAGGGCTTCTTGACTCGCATCAACTTGCAATACAGCTGGCTTGGTTGGATCAAAGTATGAGAGCAATCCAGCTCTACTAATGAGCTGTTTTTGAGTTGGCTGAAAACTGCTTGATGCTCTGGATGCCACTGGAATTCAGAGTCCTTCTGTAGTAGCTGTCTCAATGGTCCTGTAACGTTACTCAGCTTAGGGATATACGGAGCAAGGTATGTGACCATTCCAAGGAATGATGACTGGAGTTCTGAGACGTTTGCTGGGGGCTTTAGGTCGATGATAGCCTGCACTTTGCTTGGATCAGGCTTGACCCCTGACTCCCCGTAGATGTTGCCGAAGAAGCATACTTCGTCTTGGTTGATTTTACATTTCTCTGCATTGAAGACAAGACCACATTTGCGAGCACGTTCCATCAACTGATGGAGATTGCGGTTGTGATCAGCTTGGTCAACACCGAACACAGTGATGTCATCTGCAATGGATATGACGCCAGGCAGTCCATCGAGTATCTGATCCATTGCCTTTTGGAAGACGTCTTGGCTAGTTTTCAAGCCGAATGGGAGCCTTTGGAAACAGAACCTTCCAAATGGACTGTTGAACGTAGTGAGGTGTTGACTGGCATCATCTAACTGCACGCTCCAATAGCCGGACTTGGCATCCAGTTTGCTAAACACTTTGGCGCCCTTGAGTCTGTGTGTGACCTCTTCAAGTGTGGGGGTGCGGTGCTGACCCCTCTTTAGCGCCTTATTGATGTCTTTCGGATCCAAACAAATGCGGAGAGACCCGTTTGGTTTTTGAACATATGTTATGCTCGAGACCCAGTCTGTAGGTTCACTCACTGGGCGGATGACATCTAGGTCCAGCATTCTGTCAAGCTCAGAGCGGATTTGAGATTGGAGCTGGATTGGAGCTCTTCTTGGCGCATGGATTACAGGACAAGCATCCTCCTTGAGGATTAGTGAATGCTCTCCTTTGAATTTACCCAAGCCTGTGAATCGGTCAGGGTACATGGACTTGACGTCACTCAGCTTTCCAAGGTTTGCAGTGTCAGTCTGGAGAGATATGGTACAGTTCATGGTCACCAGACTGAGAGCTTCGCAAGTTTCCAATCCAAAAATTACAGGACCTGGTGTGTCAGTTACATAAAATTTTGTTGCTTGCCACTGGCTGTCCGCGTAACGACACGGGATGGTAAGTGTACCGTACTGACGAATCGGAGTGCCATTGTATGCAGTGAGTTTGGCGTCACTTTTAACTAAGGTTGTTGGCAGTCCGTCTTCATTTACATGCGATGGGTATATATTGCGGAACGTTCGCAGAGGCAGGATATTCCCTTGAGCACCTGTATCCACTTTACCTCGTAGATTTGTCTTCTTGTTGGGGTATGCCTCAATGCGCAAGATTGCAAATGCTTTGTCCCGGCTTACTGTTGAAGTGGAGAGAGTGTCGAATGTGCACTGTTCAAACTGAGGTTCATCCTGATTCTCAAACACAAACAGAGTGTACATCAGGCTTCTGCTTCTGTTTGTTATACTTTGAAGTACTGTACTTTATTGAGCCACTGCGATGTCCTTGCGTAGAACTGTGTGCAGCAGTACTGCGACAAACTTTTCCCCAATGACCAACTTTTAAGCATTTATTGCATTTCTGGTCGCGAGCGGGACATTCCTCCCGACGGTGTCTAGTCCCACCACAAAAGTGGCATGTTTTCCTTGAGGTCGATTCAGCATGTGGAATCGGTCCGGTCCTTTCCTTTGGTTGTTTCGCTTTTGATGGATGCTATCCACCTTCGTAGCCTGCCCAAACTGATTGAGTTGTTGTTGTGTGGCCTCGTATGTTCGAGCACAGTCAAGAACTTTGTCAAGTGTCAACTTCTCTGGATCGTGGTCTAGTAGCTTTTTACGAACGGGGTTGTGCACAGTGCCAATAATGATTTGGTCGATCAGCATGTCCTCGAGAGCAGCCTCGAATTTACACTTCCGTGCTTGCACCTTAAGACGAGTTGTAAAGGTGTCAATGGGCTCAGCTGACTGTTGACGAATGTCGCGAAATTGAAAACGGGCAAGTCTATAGTTAGCCTTGGGCTCAAAATAGTCTTGGAATGCCTGCCACACTGACTCTGGCGTTTTCTTCTGCTCTACTGTCAGATGAGACCAGTTGTCGTAGACTTCTAAAGCATTGGGTCCCAACCACAGTAGGATGTAGTTAACAATTTCGTGACCTGTTTTGTTACTGTACGTAGGAGTCGACAACAACAGTTCACAATAACGCTTGAATGAGCGAAACTGATGAGGCAAATCGTCACTGTCCCAGTTGAATGAGGGCAACTTGATACCGGCTAGATCGTTTGAGTGCACGTACTGCACGCTTGCTGCTGGGTTTGATTCCGACATGATTTGGCGGGCGATAAACTGCACACTGTCACTGACGCGATGCAATTATTTACCACAACGTCCAACACGATCACTAGACCTGATATTGTCACATGTAGAAGCTTACTTGCGATTTGCACTTTGCGCTCGTTTTGTTGCTCGACATTCCAACACCACAGTCACACAATCCGTCGCCGACCATGTGCGTTTGAGCGGGGGGGTCGTTGAGGAGGTGAATTGCTCGGTTCACTGAAATCCGGTGTCACTGACCTCAAGACGACAGTCGTTTCCACTGCTGACTAGCGGAAGATAAAAACACTGTTTTTAATCACTATGGGTCGTTTTAGATCTCACTTGCTGCCACCATGTTATGTTATGTCCAAATAACTATATTGAGAAACACACACACGAGGACGACACCATGTAGACCGGAACAGAACTGTCTTTATTCTTAACCACCATCCAACACATGAAGTGGACGTTATGATTTTTAGTGAGGGCTTCATAATGCAACACCCGTAAGGCTGAATTTACCTTCGCATAGTAGAAATATTTCTTCATCCACTGTCTGTTTTTTTTGTCTGTTAGCAAAGATATATCGAAAAGTTATGAATGGATTTTCATGAAGCCTTCAGGGATCAATGGTCACGTACCAAGGACGAATGCAATAGAGAAATAAATAAATCATCTCAATAGCACTCCATTGCTCTCTCTAACACGCCTCGCGGAGCGATGTTTGATCTCAGACCTTGACCGTTATTTTAAGTTGGGGCAAGTAAATGGCTGACCCAACTTAAGTCTGTGCAATATATATCGGCATATTGTGATTGGTTAGGATAAATTATTTGCATTTTAAGAGCTTTATTTAAGGTAACAGCCACCTTTGATATATGATTAGTATTTTAGAAGAATATATATTTGAATTAGACGCATATACACATTTAGTTCCCTTTCCAAATGATTATATTGTTTAGGACTACTGCGGTACTCCATACACTCTTCACTATGGGGGAAATCGCGACTTAGCTCCGGTGTAACGGTAACATGAATTTAAACCTACGCAGACGTCTTGTAGGGCTAATCGCGACTTTGCGTGTATTATTGGAATCGAAAAGCAGGATTGTCAGATTAGGCTGAGGTGGCAAGGAAGTGAATATAAGTGAAATAATGCTTATGAAGATCGGTCATAGAAAATGGGCTGTGTACATTCGGCATTTCTCCAACTGACGCATTCAAGGCATTCGGCTGTCCAATTTTAAAATGGGTCAACCCAACTTGAAATTTCAATTTTTAAATTGACCGGATTTCAAGTTGGGTCGTGACAATTGTCTCCTGGTGTGGCCAGTTACCAGCAGCTTATGGTATCTGTGTGTTGGGAAGTATTCAAAAAATGATTTATAAAGCTGGTTCGTACAAGTTTTAACATGAAAACCAGGACGCCCTAAGACATACGTTAATATAGCTCCGGTCGTAACGGTAACATGAATTTATACCGTTACGAAGTTTCATTAAACACAAGTCGGCGATATCTCGTTTGGGCTATATCTCGCGAAGGGCTATATTTCGCACCTAGAAAATAACATATATGAAGAGCCTTTACAAAAAATAGACCTATCGCTCCAAAAAACTTACCACCACTCGACGCTATTCTTCAATAAATGCCATCGATAGTTCGTTTCCGAACAAATCGCGATACGAAGTCTGCCATTTTGGTAGCCCAACAAGACGTCAGAAAAAATCCATGTTACCGTTATGACCGGAGCTACCATTTTGGAAACTATTAATTCTCGCGATTTCCCGCATTGCCTTAGCATCCCAAGTGGGGGGCACTTACCCTAACTCGGATAGGGGTGTGCCGCGGGACCTCGAAATCCCGTACGTTGAGATTATGCGATTGTCTAACCCGTCGTAAATGTCGAGATGTCGAAAAAACCACCCCCTTCGTGCGGCACATGTATACTATATCCTTACACTTAAGTGCCCCCCCGGGCATAGCATTAGACTTCGTCATTCTGCGCATGGGCAATACATGTGGTCTTGAACTTGTAAACAAACATGTTGCTGTGTTTCTGACTTTTTACCGCTTCCCAAATTGATCGAACTATAAATAATTACCATGGATGAAATCCCCCGCCGAAAAGGAATAAAATCGTCCGTAAAACATCATTGCATTCTATAACTCCATCACTTGTGTATGTTTTGTGCTTGGTAGTTGTCTGAATCGATCTAAAAATATTCGCGTTGCGTTGTTTCGAAAAACGGTAAGACGTCTACGCAGACGTCTTGTAGGGCTAACGTTAATATGCCTACTTGCGCCAGTGCATTCTTTCATGAGCGTTTTTTGTTATTGCGATGTATATGTAACAGGCCATAGCCAGGTGGGGTTCGAACGATCCGCCCACCTTGCCCAGAAAGGTCCGTCTTACTCTAGCGCATTTGTGTTGCTGCGAATAACAGTTTTTGACCAATTACAAAGCTTTGCCGCATCACTATGAGCCAGGAGAAAGGTCCACAATTGAGGAGAAAAGAACCCCTAACCCTCCCCCCACTAAAAAAATCCTGGCTACGGGGGGCTGTATAATATATTATATATATATATATATATATATATATATATATATATATATATATATATATATATATATATATATATATATATATATATATATATATATATAACTCGTCAGGGAGAAAAAGTTCTTGGCTGGAACTCCAGAAAGTCCATGAGTACTGCGCAGGCGCGGATTTTGCTTATGAATATGCAATATATGGTAATAAATCTCCATGTTGATGCAACTCAATCGTGACTCCCAGAGAGGTTGCTCCTCCGCCACTGGCTTAAGTTTCGCTTTCGTATCCATCTGGGGAAGTCCCATGTTATCGGGTTGACTTTCCACGAAACTTCATAACCTGCCGCACTGGCTAATGATTCATTTTCAGTCAGAGTTGTACGAGCAAGGTTAGACAAGAACTGTGTGCTGATAGCGTCCAAGAATATTGAAAACCATAGAGATTGTTATAGGGACTGGATACAAAGTAAATCAACTGGAACAACCGGTCTGGAATTTGACCACCGCCGGTGGCACCGGGAGTTGACCGCTGTCATCGCCGTCGAACGGGAGTTGCAAAAGAAATAAATAGGTAATACAACCTGATGTTGGGCTATCACCAGGTCACTAAATGAGTCCGGTTAGCCATCGTTAGTTTAGATACTGACTGAAAGTCGAAAACCAATCTGGGAAACTCGTGGCTCAGTCCATTTTAGTATAGACTATATAGTTAACCAGTTAACTGTGATTTCCGTGTATTGCCAAGTCAGCAGTCTTACTCTTATCAGTTGGTTATATTATAGTGGGTGTTTTTCGCATAGTTGATTAATGTCAGATACATCAACTGGTTGTATGGAAATGTTTATGCATATTTCACTAGCTAATTAACAGGTTTTAAACCACAAATATTTGTCACATATGGGAGTATTTCCCATAATTTAAATGGCTAATTAATTGTGATGTTTCAGTGATCATGTCCATGTCCACAGCATTTTGTGACATATGCAAGGTGACCCTGTCAGGCCCAGAGCCTGCCCGTC
This sequence comes from Urechis unicinctus, assembly GCA_034190875.2. Lineage (NCBI taxonomy): Eukaryota > Metazoa > Annelida > Polychaeta > Xenopneusta > Urechidae > Urechis > Urechis unicinctus. Next base: position 70,243,183 of record CM067358.1, on the reverse strand, counting down.
AACACTATGCTTCTAAAAAACATAAAAACAAAGAGATGTTTCATGTGATGACAGAAAATAGCTCCTTAGTCTCTGCTTCCGGGCTTAATGACCTGTCCAGAACTGAACTGAAAGAAGTTGCTATCAGGGTTGATGCATCTCCTGCCCTGGTTCAAACTCCTGACGATTTGGACATGATGAAGGAGGAGTACAAATTTAATGGAAACAGAGGCTTCTGCAATCTCTGTCAGATTGCCTTAACATCAGCCAGTCACATGCAACAGCATCTCTCGGGTAGACCACATTTGAAGAAAAAAAACCGCTTTGAGCTGCTGAAGTCAGGAATGCCCACTTTTCAGTTAGGCAGTGCACCCTTGGCACCATCTTCTTTAGATTTAACTCAGAACTCTGTTGGTAGCGAGTCACCCATTGTGAATGGCACTTTCTTCAGGTGTGATGCTTGCGATATTGGATTGAATTCAAGAGAGCAATTAGAAAATCATAAAATGGGTGCCAAACATCAGAAGAAAGTCAATGATAGTGCCTTGACCAGTGCATTATACCCCATAGACAAGAGTAGACAGCTCCAAGGGAATGCTAGCTCCAATGATAACACCTCCATTTTGACCAGCAGTCAACAATTTGCTATTTTAAAAAGCTTAGATAACACTAAATGGTATACATGTATGCTGTGTCATAAGAGGGTCAACTCCAAGGAACAGCTTTCCATGCATTTGAGATCTCACGCTGTCACTGATGAGCAGTGTGAACAGCTTATGGCTGGGTGTCAGCAGCCAGCTGGGTGTCAGCAGCTAGCTGGGTGTCAGCAGCCAGCTGGGTGTCAGCAGCTAGCTGGGTGTCAGCAGCCAGCTGGTTTACCAACGGCCATCAATAATTTCAACACACAGTCAGTTCAAAACGTGACACCACTATCACAATCAATTGGTTTGCATAGACTTGACTTCTCACACTTCCTTGGAGGTAATTTAGATGATGGGATTGCAAAGAGGCAATCAAATGTAACAGGGTCGTTTACTTCTGTTGCCGATTCAGGCTTGGGCATACTGAATGATAGCTTGGATGACAAAACCACTACTTTAAGAAAACTCAGTATGCCAGATGATCCAGAAAGTCTAAGTGGTTCATATGTTTCTGCCTCATCCAGTCTCCCTCACAATGAAGATGAAAACACTTTGTTAAAGACGATTTCTGACATTGATACACCCTCTGAAAACCCAGTCGCTCGTATTGCAGCAGTCAATGACCTGAACCTCAACAGCAGCCCGCCTAGCAGCTTGTTAGGCTCAGGTGATCTGCTGAGTATCCCCCAGTCAAATATAGCTGCTGACTTTCCAAGGGGAACCTTGTCATCATTGGATGTGGGTAGCACAGGTGTGACTAGGTTGGAGCACCTTGGTGATGGTATCTCAGAGGGTATATGTACATACCCTAGCTGTGTTTACCACTGCGTTGTTTGCGATGTACATTTGTCTGGAAAACGACCAAGGGACAACCATCTTGAAGGCACCAAACATTTGAAAAATCAGGATAAGGGATCAACCCCTGATAAATCTGGATACTGCTCTGTATGTGGAGTTCCATACAACACTGAAAAGGATTATCGAAATCACATACAGGGGAAGCAGCACCGTGCTAAGATTGCCAAAGTGCCATAGAGCCCCCAGCCGTCTTCTGCCAGAAGCGGTGCCGAGACAGGAGGTGTACGAGAGCCAGCACCATGCCTCATCACTTACTCACACTCCGCCTCGCGACTACCAGGTGGAGCTGTACTGCAAAGCGATGGACAACCTCAACACTGTCATTTTTCTCCCCACAGGTAATCTGCCGCATTACAGATGTAGCTCACCTTTTGGGTTGTATTAAGATGGACCGTTGTCAAGTTTGTCGTATTTCTGTTTGATGAAGGGACGGGAAAGACGCTGGTTTCAGTGATGGTCCTCACCGAGATGCTTCGTATGAACCCTTACCACAATGTGGTCTTTCTTGTGGACAAAGTGTTGTTGGCATTACAACAAGGCAAGGTCATCATGGAGGAGACCAAGCATATGACCTTGGACAGGTAGCTGTGACCCTCAATTCAATCTGAATAACAATACAACACTTATAAAGCCAAGTGTCAATTCATTTGTAGCCAGTATTGATAAAATTGTCGAACATAATCTGACTACCTTATTTACTGGTCCATACAACTGTAGGTCTTTTTTGTGGCTGTCCAGTACTAAGCCTGGATATCAATGTTATTATTGTAATAATTATGAATACCGAGTGCAGCAACGTTCAAGGTGTTCTACGGATACTTACATCTTGCATGATCTGAAAATTTGCGAGGCCTATGAAGTCTCACCTGTAAATGTAGAATTTAGGCTTCACTTTAGTGTTGTTTATAAATAATTCAATACAGTAGTTACTGACAACTCTAAAAGTGTTACCGGATTTCTTCTGCAGGTGGGATGTTGAAGATGGAAAATGTAAGATTCAACGCCATCTCACTGTAGCTACACTGTGTGGTGGATCTCAAGAGTTTAGTGACCTGTTACCATGCCAACATGACATCATCATAGCAACAGCAGGTGCGATACTATTTTTTGTGGACGTCATGTTAACTTTACAGGAACAGAGATGTTCTAGACTCACTTTATGTTACACGGGAGCTACTACCAGTGAGAGGTTTTTTCTGTAATCACCAAAGAGAGTCATTTTCAATAATTATTAAACAGTTCTAATTTTTTATCACATTTTCCCTTTAACATGGTATTTATTAATATGACTAGGGTCAAGCATATTGGCACTGAGTAACAGTGATATGTTTGCCATACTACAGGTTACTACCTGGAGCTGTTGAGGTTGGGCTCCATGCGCTGGGAAGATAATTGTTTGGCTGTGTTTGATGAGGTGCACCATTCCATAGGCAACCATCCATACCTAACCATTCTAAAAGAGTTCCACAAACCTCATGACCATGGACTGCCTCCCAAGTTACTTGGTCTGACTGCCTCGCCCGCCGGTCAAGACAACATGATGACCACTATACGTGCTCTGCGACTCCTACTGGACAAATTTGGTCAAGCAAAACTCCTTTACAATACACAGTTCGATAAGGAACTTAGCCTCTACAAATCCAGCACTGGTTTGACCTTTAGAGAGGTCAAATCAGATGAGTGTGAGGAAGAGCTAAGAGCGCTATTGATTGGTCATCTTACAGTTTCCATTGAGCTTTTAGTTGATGCTATAGGTAAGACAACAACCTTAGGTGTAGAACTTCACGGTCATTTGAATTGCTTATTAAAACAGAGGAAAGATGAATGTGACTTGTTGGAGACCATTACAGATTGTCTTGATAAAGTCTGTACCTCTCGACCTGGTTCTCTGGGTGTCCAGTGCGTTGTGAGGCATATTCAAACTATCTGCTACTCACTTCTGTCCCTGGTAAGAGTTAGTCTTCTTGCCGCAAAAGCTGATCTCCTCGACATGAATGATGATCGCTTACCAAGTAGTTTTAAGAATGCCATTGATGTTGGTATCCCTTGCAATCAACTCATGACATGGCTGAAGTACAGGTCATCTGATGAGGACCGGGCATCATCCGAGACCCTGTCTGGTCCCATGGTGTCGGCCATTGTGGATGAGGTGGCCAGTAACTACAGAGCTGCATATACAGAGGGCCAAACTAAACCCATAGCTCTTGTTCTTGTGAAGAGGATAAGAGATGCCAAAAGTATGGCCAAGCTTTTGGCAGAAAATTCTGGTTTGAAATCGCTGAAGTTGGCTGTTGTACATGTTGTGGGTCACGGGAAGGGAAGTGAAGATAGTAAAGGAATGTCTGTCAAACAGCAAGGCAAAGTTTTACGAGACATCGCTAATCGACAATACCAGGTTATTGTAGCAACTGCCGTAGCTGAGGAAGGTGTTGACCTGCCTGAATGTGACTTGGTCATTCAGACTGATCTGTTCAGTTGTGTGCGAGCATTGGTTCAGGTTCGTGGTCGAGCTCGGAAACTCCAAAGTCGACTTGTGGCTCTCTTCAGATATACCCATCATCGCAGGGAGCTAGAGGAGCTGTTACAGAAAGAAGTTATGATGGAGAAGGCTGCTATAGAAGTCGGCCAGAACTGCTGATTGTCAAATCCATGCTTATCATGTGCAGTTTAACTTATCAGTCCCTAGTCTCCATACCACAGGCACAGATAAAAAATCATGACATCCGAACTTTAGTGCCTGTGCTCCATACATGATGCCATGTCTTTCTATCCATTCTTTGGACTCCCGGTATCCATCCATTATCTTTTATTTAGATTGGCCAAACATCTCACTTGAATGCTACAATCTATATTCCAAGCACTATGTCAGTTATTCTCTCCATTGGTATGTTTTCCTCCAATGATATAACTTTTGAATGTTGGTCATCTCCGGGCCCTGGAGGGTTGAGGCTATGCCAGGGAATAATTGAATGGAGTCCCTCTATTCCTTGGGATGATGTTTATTAGCCAACATCAAAACTATTTCCTTTATTTTTATTTTGCAATATATATATATATATATATATATATATATAAAATATTGTTTTGTGTCATTTTGTAAGTGTTATCTATATTATCACAATTTATCATATAAGTAGGATAAGAAGGTTCAGTCACTTATAATCATTCGGAATGTAAAACTGCTACAGGGAGAAGTTATATATACCAACACACGTTGCTGCTTTCCAAGCATTTGTTAAACTACTTAAGTAAGAGGAATTATTGTTATTTTTATGTTATGTGGATGACAATTTGGTGTGCCGTTAAACCCTATACTTACCTTACCTCACCATTGGTTTGCAAACCATATCTGAGTTAAGTTCATTAAAATATCAGGAGATGTTATGTGGATGTTATTTTGATACTTATCACCATTGAGGAATATGGAAGGTTTGAATAAAGTTCCTCAAAATATCAGGAGCTGTATAGTATAGTGTAATGTAGAGTTCAATTGAATTTGAAATTTGTTTAGGAATGAATAGACTTTAAAAATACTAGAAAATTAATGCTGATTGAATTGCACACCCCACATGAAATACCTTATATAAAATTGAATCCTATTGAGATGCAGTTGATTAAATTATTGTTTCTTATTGGATGTATTGAACTATAATAGAATGGGACAATTGGCTGTCAGTATTACAGATGATTTGACCAATTATGCCAGTTATTTAAATGCGAAGTCATTGATGATCAGCTCCAATGTGGGTAGATGGTTAATTGTTTTTCCCCAATTTTCATTGTTTTCAAAAGCGTATTGAAAATAAATTGTCACATCATCGTAAGATGCTTCTCGTTAACATGTCGGATGCTGGACAATCAGATTCAGTTCTGGAATCGGCTTTTTATCAATGAGACATATTTGAAACATGCGCAGGTTAAAGCGTGATTTGCCATCGAATAGATCAGCGCGAAAAATAAGCTATGTTGAAACCGGTGTATAATCAATCAAATTTCACGTGCTTCCGGTTTATTGGAAGGAAACACATCGTGTGTCAAACGAAGTACTCGTTAACAGTGTATTTAGCTACACAATGATTGAACAGTATAATCTTAGTTAGTTGTATTTGTTGAACCAAGATCTGTATCAAAAATAGAAAATCACATTCTTGAGAAGACAGATATATCGTAAGTTAATTCTTCTTGTTGTATTATCGCTCACGTCAACTTGGGGAAAACAACTTGTTTAACAAGCCCTGCAACTCTCAGACACTCGGGACTTAAATCGCTCATCAACCGCTAATAGATAAAGTAATCAAAAGTAAGACTAGTTTAACCTCTCTAAACAATTGACCGGGTTATTCCGACACCCGATACAGAGCAAACTCGACCAAATGTTTTGAAACCGCACTTTTTTAAAAACTCCGCTAAACAAAATTGTCAAGGCAAATGCTAATCATTGACACATGTAATTACGTGATAAGATTCAGAAAGCAATAGTTTGAGAAGAACCTTGTCTGCGTGTGTAGCAATTGTCATTGTCATCGAAATACAAAGATGGACTGTTCAAAATTTGTCTGGCTGGATTCAATTGCATGTGACGAAATTTCATATGGGAACTTTCTCAACTTGTTGATAAACATTCATAGATGTTAAAAATCATGTACATTTTGTGTGTTTATGGTGTATGTTTTTCGCATAGCATTGGCATTTACCATTGCAGGACGCATTGTCTTGCTTTCCTGGGGTCATGGAAATCATCCCAGCACTTGTGTTTCTTCACACCATTTGCTAATATTTCCCTTTGAACTTGAATAATTCCTGTTCTAGGTGTTTAATATAAAATATGAGGAAGAAAGTGGATAATCGCCTCCGTGTACTGATTGAGAATGGGGTGCAGTCCAAGCAGCGCAGTCTGTTTGTGGTTGTTGGTGACAAAGGAAGAGACCAGGTATGACTTATTTTTTGGTTATTTTCTAATGCTCAGCTTTGTTGGACTTTATTAAAACCTTCAGTAATGGTTCAAAATGCATATTTAGATCACATGATTTCCATCCATCATGTTAAGAGAAACAAGATTTAGTATATGTAATGTATATATGACTTACTAGTAGTTGTTTGAGCATGTTGTTTGTGCTGGTGTTATTGACAGGTAGTCATTCTCCACCATATGCTGTGTAAAGCCACTGTCAAAGCCAGACCATCTGTCCTCTGGTGCTACAAGAAAGAGCTAGGCTTCAGCAGGTCTGTCAAGTTACATGCATGGCAAAATGAACTATCTGATGGTCTGTTAACCCTGTATGCCATATTAAATAATAAGCAAAAGACGCAAATGAAGTCATATTGATGGCCATCAAATGCACAACACAGACTAGTTACAGCTTGTATTTCTATTATATATTGCAGTCATAGGAAAAAACGCATGCGCCAGTTACAGAAGAAGATTAAAAGTGGTAAGCTTGACTTGAAGGAGGATGATCCGTTTGAGTTGTTTGTGGCCGCCACCAACATTCGGTACTGCTATTACAACGAGACCCACAAGATACTGGGAAGTACTTATGGCATGTGTGTCTTACAGGCAAGTCTCATCCCCATATTTGGCCATACATTCACTTTTCCATTAATGATATCAATTTATTTGGTATTCCATTGTTTTCATAATGTTGCACCAATCCTGTGTAACTTTGCGTAATAGTATAGCAGACTTAAACTTTGGTGTACTTGCAGGATTATGAAGCTCTGAGTCCCAACCTGCTAGCTCGTACTATAGAGACGGTGGAGGGAGGAGGTCTGGTGGTACTGCTGTTACGCTCCATGAGTTCTCTACGTCAGCTGTATACCATGTCCATGGTGAGTACTCCATGAACATTCCCTACAGTCAATAAATCTCGGCCTTATGCCCATGTGTGTCGATATGTAGTATACCCATGTGTGAGTTAAACTTGGGCCCTATACATATATTTTGTTTATACCTAGCCTCATAGTGTTATACCATGTGTGATTATCTCACAGCCTTATACCATTGTATGATTAACACATACGCTACTATAGTTGATGTGTAACAAGTGGTCTGCAAGAATACGGTTCAAAATGCCAATTATTGGCTCATTTCACTTATTTTACTCAGTAAATAATCTTTCAGTTTGAGGTTTTTTCTAACTGATACTTGCTAGTCACTGATGATGATTTTGACTGTGATAGGATGTACATGCCAGATTCCGCACCGAGTCTCACCAAGATGTCGTGGGTCGTTTCAACGAGAGGTATTTATAGCCTACTCCTGGCTGAATGTGAATCTTATGCATTACTGCAAATCTCCGTGACTAGGTAGTCAAACTAGATATGCTGGTGTTCATGAAGGAGTTTGTTGCAGGTTCATCTTATCTTTGACATCGTGTACTAACTGTATGGTGATTGACGACCAACTCAACATTCTGCCTCTCTCATCCCACACTCTCTCCATCCAACCACTACCTCCCAAAACAGTCGTGAGCAATTGACTTCATCATGAAAACATAGATATAGAAATAGGAAATAAGAAATTATTGGTTGGGTCCCATCAGTTGTTATCTTTGGAACGGTGCCCTGACATTCATTAAGTTTTGGTTGATGGCCAGAAAACCACGTTAGTCAGCAGACATCTTGTTGGATGGTTTTTGTTGTCATGTATGATCTGAGGCTGTTTTGTCAGGTCAGTTTGTGTCATGTCATGACTGTTTTGTGTCATGTCATGACTGTTTTGTGTCATGTCATGACTGTTTTGTGTTATGTCAGGACTGTTTTGTATTATGTCATGACAGTTTTGTGTCATGTCAGGACTGTTTTGTGTCATCTCAGGACTTTTGTGTCATGTCAGGACTGTTTTGTGTCATCTCAGGACTGTGCACTGAGTGAGTCGGAGCAGGAGTTGTTGGATCTGAAGCAGTCTCTTCAGGACACGCAGCCTGTTGGGGTATTGGTCAACTGCTGCCGTACACTGGACCAGGTGACTGACACATCCAGCCCTGTCATCTTAGCAATAAACACGCTAGTTAGAACACATGCTTTGCACTGTTGCTACAGCCATAAGTAACTGTCTGATTTTTTGTTTGCCTTGTGGGGTTTCAGGCCAAAGCGGTGTTGAAATTCATTGAAGCAATTTCAGAGAAGACTTTGCGTAGTACTGTTGCCATGACAGCAGCTAGGGGGCGTGGCAAGTCAGCAGCGCTTGGATTGGCTATGGCCAGTGCTGTAGCATTTGGGTAAGAACAATGAATGCATGGTGATATTTGAACATTCTGATTGTTTCTAGTTACTGATTCAACTATTCTATTGCAGGTACTCCAATATATTTGTGACAGCTCCTAGCCCTGAAAACCTGAAAACCATGTTCGAGTTCATTTTCAAAGGTTTTGATACCCTCGACTATCAGGTAGGTGTCAATAGGGGTGTTTCAGAGCACTGATGTTACTCGGATACCTCAAGGCATTGCCCAGGTACTGGCTGCATATATAGAGGTCTATGTAGACATGTCTGCTGTTCAGGAACACATGGACTATGAGCTGGTGCAGTCAACCAACCCAGAGTTCAATAAAGCCATTGTGAGGGTCAACATCTTTAGGGAACACAGACAAACCATTCAGGTCAGATTTCAATGCGGTTCCAATTCATAATTTGTGCATTTCTCATGTATTAATAATGGAAAGTAGAGGATGACCGGGGGTGGGGGTGCAGTGATATAGGTTGCTAATGTTGAGTTGTTCCTGAGTAGACTGCATTCTAGCTTGTGGTGTATGTAACCCATGCTCCCAGGCTTATAAGCGTTGCCCTCTTGTCATTTCAGTACATCCACCCGGGTGATGCAGCCAAACTGGGCCAGGCAGAGTTACTGTGTATCGATGAGGCAGCAGCCATACCTCTCCCCCTTGTTAAGGACCTCCTAGGACCCTATCTTGTTTTCATGTCCTCCACAATCAATGGGTAAGACAACCTGCCACATAACACATGCAATATCAACATAAACATCGCTTCAGTGGAACAAGATGAAAAGTAAATTCTTGCTGTTTTGAATTTGATCTGAAGATATTTGTGTGTTGATTTCTGACAGTTACGAGGGAACGGGGAGGTCACTCTCCCTGAAACTCATACAACAGCTGAGAGAGCAGAGCAGTACATTTGGTGGAGCGGCCCCCAGTATTAACACAAATGGCAAAGGGGCCCCCAGTTCAACACCCTCTGCTACAGGTGAATATATCTCTGGTTGATGTCCTAACTGATGCACTGATCATCATATCCCAGTCTGAACCATAATGGTTGTATTCGGATTCTATTTCCTATACTGGATCAATACCAATGATATTGGAAATAATATTTCTATTTAAGAAGGAATTTCAAACTGTAGTCAAAAATATAACTAACTTTTTGTTTACCCCTTTGCATCGAGATACTGTTGTTAACCCCTTTGCATGGAGATACTGTTGTTAACCCCTTTGCATGGAGATACTGTTGTTGATCCGATGATATATTTGATACTCAAAGGACGCCAGTTAGCCGAAGTTACGTTGACCGAATCTATCCGTTATGCTACGGGGGACCCTGTGGAGAAATGGTTGACGGGCTTGCTGTGCCTGGACGTGAACACACCCCTACTGACTGTGTCTGGTTGTCCCCTACCAGCAACCTGTGATCTGTACTACGTCAACCGAGATACTCTCTTTTCATACCACACTGCATCTGAGAGCTTCCTCCAGTCCCTCATGGCTCTCTACGTAGCCTCCCATTACAAGGTACCCCTACATGTAGAACCTCCCTCCTACCATACTACAACCTGGTTCCCTACATGTAGAACCTCCCTCCTACCATTCTACAACCTGGTTCTCTACATGTAGAACCGCTGGCAAGCATAGCAAATGCTCCACCTCACATATTTATATTTCTATAAATACAGAAAGGATACTTGTTTTCATTACGCCAAATAATATTTCTTGTTTGTTGTATGCAATGTTAGCCTGACTGTGCATAAGGGTGATGCTGTCTGTTGCTTGTGACAGAACACACCCAACGACCTGCAGATGTTGTCAGATGCCCCTGCTCACCACATCTTCTGTCTCCTGGGACCAGTCAACCCCGCCTCCAATACCCTGCCCCCTGTCCTCTGTGTTCTACAGGTGAGTGAGAGACATATCGTTGGTTATGAGAGACACTCACCTCTGGGTCTCTCTCGAGAGCCTCTATATGACTGACAGCATGTTCATGTTTCTGGCCGTACAAATACGTGTGCGCTTAAACCCTATACTTTACAATATCAATGGGTACTTCATTCAATAGGGGGAGGAGATCTTTTTATGGTGTTACTGAGGTTCTGGTTTAATATTTTAATTGACCAGATGTGAAAAACAGCCGGCTGTAGACACTGTCAGATTTCAAAAACTGTAAATGGGAAGAGTTTCTGGGAAAACACCATAAAAAATCTTTGATGTCAGACATCAACTACAAATACTGTTAAAGAAGATTGCTGCTTGATGTATTTGTGATTACAGGTGATGTATTTGTGATTACAGGTGTGTCTAGAGGGAGAGATATCCAAACAGAGTATCATGAACAGCCTGTCACGAGGGCAGCGTGCCTCGGGAGACCTCATTCCATGGACTGTTACACAACAGGTACACCTCAAACTACATGTCCTTACAGTAAACCCTCCACTTAGCTTCCTTTCACCTCAGTAAACCCTCCACTTAACTTCCTCTCACCTCAGTAAACCCTCTTAACTTCCTTTCACCTCAGTAAACCCTCCACTTAACTTCCTCTCACCTCAGTAAACCCTCCACTTAACTTCCTCTCACCTCATTCTCTGGCTTCATCAGGTGATTGACAGGTAGATCTATATGTAGCATCATACCTTTATACCCTCCAGTGAACTTCCTCCTGCCTCAATCTTGATAGCTGTGTAGTCATCTGCATTATCTAAACACTGCGTGCGTTTACAGTTTCAGGACGGTGACTTTGGCCAGTTGTCAGGGGCGCGTGTAGTTCGGATAGCCACCCATCCAGACTACCAAGGCATGGGCTATGGGGGACGGGCGCTGTCCCAGCTACAGGACTATTATGAGGGGAAGATGGTGGCGCTGGATGAAGACACACCTGATGCTCCTCATCAAGCCAACGTCGTAGAAACTCAGGTGGGTTTCTCCTTCAATCATGTGAGATCATTATAGAACCAGAAGAGAAAGACAGACGGGTGGAAGAGAGTCGATATTATAATGTTATATATCACCTGATTGGCATGAATAGGACTGCTATGGTCATTACAAGGAGTGTTGTTTGATGCAGCAAGAACTAGGTCTGATGACAGAGAAATTGACCCCGCGTAAGAACCTACCGCCACTCCTCATGAAGCTCAGTGAACGGGCGCCAGAGAAGCTGGACTACCTGGGCGTGTCCTACGGCCTCACTGGCCAGCTCCTTAAGTAGGTCGTCCCTACTGTAGCATAGCTCTCTTGTCACGGAGCATACCTCTTACAGGGTAGCTCTCTTGTCACGGAGCATACCTCTTACAGGGTAGCTCTCTTGTCACGGAGCATACCTCTTACAGGGTAGCTCACGGAGCACGCCTCTTACAGGGTAGCTCTCTTGTCACGGAGCACACCTCTTACAGGGTAGCTCTCTTGTCACGGAGCACACCTCTTACAGGGTAGCTCTCTTGTCACGGAGCACGCCTCTTACAGGGTAGCTCTCTTGTCACGGAGCACGCCTCTTACAGGGTATACTGAACATGAATCTGATGTGGCTCAATGAACTTGTTTCTCTCCCCCCCCCAACTGGCTGTTGTGTATGCTTTCTCTGTATGTTCCCTTTTGATAACCAGGAAAACCTTTGTCATTTATTGTTTTAAACCATGGTATAAAACATGTAGATGGACCCATGTTACAGATTCTGGAAGAAAGCCGGCTATATTCCAGTTTATCTACGACAGACTACAGTGAGTACATTTCTCTTTTTCACATTTTACTGAATCATTTTTCATCAAATTTAATTTTTACTCTCAGAAAACTAACTGGTAATTGTACCTGAGTTCACCTCTTATTCTTTGTTTTAAATCATAATTAAGTACATAAATGTGATATTAACCATTAAACATGGCTTGGGATCAGTGTTGGGGTCAGTTAGGGTCAGTGAGTGCTGGGGTCAGTGAGTGCTGGGGTAACAGTGGGAGAATGCTGGACACAATTCTCATATGTTTTTTCCTTTCACTACCATCAGCCAACTACCATACAGTTATGTTAATTATAAAGGATGCTTGGAAGTCAGAGCGCGTAAACTTTATGACTTGATGGTGGAGAACAGGGTTGGATGGGCATTATCCGTTCCTACTGTAATATTGTTGTTGATAATGGGAGATGAAGCCTCCAAGCTTACAATGTCTTAAGACATGATCTCGTTGCAGAATGAGTTGACGGGAGAGCACTCGTGCATCATGCTGAAGAACACTCAACGATGACCACGACTTGCTCACTGCGCCTCCTAGTGAGGAAGAAGTCAACCCATTCAGCGAGGATAAGTCAGTTCCTGTCACTCCGGTGAAGCAGTGGCTCCGCGATTACTTCTCAGACTTCCGTCGGAGATTTGTGGCATTGTCATCCTACCAGTTTAGGAATTTCAAGTCATCTTTAGCCTTGAGTATCCTACAACACAAGAGTGTCGTGGATACTAAAGGTAAAATGTCCCTGTGATCGCCTAGGATGTCTGAGTGACAAGATGTTTTAGGAATGTCAATAATATCGTGTGTATTTGCCACGGCATCTTATCGTTGACTTGTTCACGAGAAGCTTGTTGATTAGGGATTGTGTTGGTTAGGTTCATCTTGTTTGGAGGACCTCCGTCGAGAGTTCACTCAGTACGACATGAAGCGCCTCTCCCTCTACTCACAGAACATGGCAGATTACCACCTCATCATGGACCTCCTTCCCTCCTTAGCTCGCCTCTACTTCCTCCATAGACTAGCCATGCATCTGAGCGCTGTTCAGGCTGTACGTTACCTTACCATACACCTTCATTGTGGGGTGGCTGTATATGATGATGAGTGGCAGTAAGCTTCGGTACAAAATTGCAGTAAATGTAGTTACATGTATGTGCTATCTGTGTGTGTGGTTGAGTATAAGACGCAGATTTTCCCCAAATTCAGTTAGTGAGGAGGAGAAGCTCCATAATCACAATATTGTTGTTAAACATGCAAAATTTAACATTGATGTGGATATGTTAGTTATCGCATGGTCATGTGGGTGATATGGGGAAATACTCGAGGACGTGGAACATCCAAGTGTGTTTGCCCATATCATCCGCATAACCATGTGTTAACATACTTATTGCAATGGCACCTTCACATAATAATCAGCGCAACTTCATACCAAAATGGTCACTACAGCGTCGGAAAGAGTAGTGTGTTTGTCGCTAGGGGGCTGATGCTATTTTCATTTAGTGCCTCATTTGTGGCAGAGTCCTCCGATGGCGTTTTTTTTTCTTCTTTTTTTTTCAATAAACCAGTATCAAGGACAGGTAACGGCAGATTAAAACGTCACTGCCACTGAAGAAGCTTGCTTAAATGACTACAATCCCAGGGTTAGTTTCATTGACGTTTTGTGGTCTGTAGTATTCTTTGTGTACAATGTTTGATTGCATCAACTTAAGGTCGTCGAGACTAGTTACGTTTTGGTTTTTTTGATATCAGTTTTACCCAGGATAGAGTATTGTCAGTGTTTCTGTGCATGACCCTAGCCGAGTTTGTCGTCCCTTAGACCGGACAACCCAGCGGCGTTGTCTGGCTTTGCAGATGTTATGAATTCGCGTCTCAGCAAGAAACCGGGGAGATGGGGTAATACCGTGACCCCGGGGGGGGGGGGGCACTTGGCCTTATTCTGGATAGGGGTGTGCCGCGGGACCTCGAAAACCCATACCCGTCGTACAAGGTCAAAATGGCCAAAAGCATACCCCGTCGTACATGGTATTATGCGATGTATAACCCGTCGTACATATTGAATGTGAAAAACATACCCCGTCGTACAAGTATGAGGCAAAAAAAAACCGTCGTACTAGTCCAGAGGCCGAAAAACCATACCCCGTCGCGCGGCACATTTATACTACCTCTATATACATAAGTACCCCCCTCCCCTGGGACGGTGACTAACCGACCAGATAAACGTTTAGTAAGCAAAGGGTAAGAAAACCCCTGTTATAACGCTTGCAAGGTGTGCTTGGTATCAGGCGCCTCCATACTCTAGACATGTTTAAGATGCACTGCTCGGTGAGGGACATTCTCAAATCACCAAGAAAGCTAAGGGATATGGAGACATGGTCAAATCGCTAGCTCTGATTGGCTGAGAGGAGGGTGCCATGTGATAAGAAGCCAAACCACTAGAGGGAGCCGCAGTTTGTGAACGCCATGATGAATATCAAGTGCATATTAAGTTGAACATAAGAGAAAGACGAGAGATGAGCATGGGAATGGATACCATGACAACAGGATGCCATTTCGGCCCAACTTTACACTCCAAAGAGTTTATCTTATACAGAAGTGTGTCTTATACACAACATGTTAAGGTAAGTGTGTGTGAGTCCGTGTGTATAAGCTCATGTGGGGTGTTGTGTGTGTACCAGGCTATTCTACTGGGTCTAGGACTTCAACATAAGACGGTAGATGACATGGAAAAGGACCTCCAACTCCCCGCCTCACAAATACTTGGTCTCTTCAACCGCGCCATACGCAAATTCACACAGGTAATGGCACCTACTTGGTCATTTCAAAAGTGCTTGTCGTCAATAAATAAATGAAGGATCTGGTTGACTCCTGCATGTAGGCATTATACCAGGTCAGGTCTATAAGGCTCGCTCATAACTGGAAACAAAAGCAATCTATGACTGGAAACAAAAGCAATCTATGTACCCTTTGCATTTAGTTTTGTGATCCACTGTGGACATAGTGAATGATGTGTGTATGTGTGTCGACAACTTGACACATAATGTGTTTGTGGGTGTTCCTATGGTGGATAATGTGATTAAGGACATGTGGGCGGTACTCCACTAGATAATGTGTAAGAGTGTGTGTGGGCGGTACTCCACTAGATAATGTGAATGAGTGTGGGCGGTACTCCACTAGATAATGTGAATGAGTGTGTGTGGCAGTACTCCTCTAGATAATGTGTATGAGTGTGTGTGGGAGGTACTCCACTAGATAATGTGAACGAGTGTGTGTGGCGGTACTCCACTAGATAATGTGAATGATGCGGTACTCCACTAGATAATGTGTGGGTGTGGTACTACCACTAGATAATGTGAATGAGTGTGTGTGGGAGGTACTCCACTAGATAATGTGAATGAGTGTGTGGGAGGTACTCCACTAGATAATGTGAATGAGTGTGTGTGGGCGGTACTCCCATGTGAATGAACTTATGTGTGGCGGAACTGATAATGTGAATGTGTGTAATGTGAATGAGGTACTCCACTAGATAATGTGAATGTGTGTGTGTGGGAGGTACTCCACTAGATAATGTGAATGAGTGTGTGTGGCGGTACTCCACTAGATAACTAGATGTGTGTACTCCACTAGATAATGTGAATGATTGTGTGTGTTAGGTACTCCACTAGATAATGTGAATGAGTGTGTGTGGCGGTACTCCACTAGATAATGTGAATGAGTGTGTGTGTGAGTGCGGGGGCGGTACTCCACTAATAATGTGAATGAGTGTGTGTGGGCGGTATGAATAATGTGAATGTGTGTGTGGGCGGTACTCCACTAGATAATGTGAATGAGTGTGGTGGGAGGTACTCCACTAGATAATGTGAATGAGTGTGTGTGGGAGGTACTCCACTAGATAATGTGAATGAGTGTGTGTGGGCGGTACTCCACTAGATGTAATGTGAATGATGTGTGTGTGTGTTAGGTACTCCACTAGATAATGTGAATGTGAATGAATGTGTGTGTGTGTGGGGGGTACTCCACTAGATAATGTGAATGAGTGTAATGGGTGTAATGAATGTGAATGTGGGAGGTACTTCACTAGATAATAATGTGAATGTGTGTGTGTGTGAATGAGTGTGTGTGGGGTACTCCACTAGATAATGTGAATGAGTGTGTGTGGGCGGTACTCCACTAGATATGTGAATGATGTGAACTAGATAATGTGTGAGTGTGTGGGCGGTACTCCACTAGATAATGTGAATGAGTGTGTGTGGCGGTACTCCACTAGATAATGTGAATGATGTGTACTCCACTAGATAATGTGAATGAGTGTGTGGGCGGTACTCCACTAGATAATGTGAATGAGTGTGTGTGGGAGGTACTCCACTAGATAATGTGAATGAGTGTGTGTGGGAGGTACTCCACTAGATAATGTGAATGAGTGTGTGTGGGTGGGCAGTACTCCACTAGATAATGTGAATGAGTGTGTGTGGGAGGTACTCCACTAGATAATGTGAATGAGTGTGTGTGGGCGGTACTCCACTAGATAATGTGAATGATTGTGTGTGTTAGGTACTCCACTAGATAATGTGAATGAGTGTGTGTGGCGGTACTTCACTAACTTATGTGAATGAATGTGTGTGGGAGGTACTCCACTAGATAATGTGAATGAGAGTGTGTGGGTTTCCTATAGTGGATATTGTTAAATAGTGAGTGTGGGTGTTACAACACCATTGATAATGTGAAAGAGTGTTACTAGGCGTTACTTCACAATGTGAAAGAGTGTTACTAGGCGTTACTTCACAATGGGTTATGTGAATGTTATGTGTGTAGCACTTTTCTGAGCTGGAGGAGAAGGATGTAGGCAGCCATATGCTACAGCAGCGGGAGGTTACCATGGAGCCTGTTGCTCAGAGCATCCATGCCGAGCTGGTAACACCTTATGGTTTTGTAGTTCGTCTTGTCATTGAAATCTTTGTTGAAGTTTTAAAAATGAATTAACTAACATAAGGTTGTTTTTGTGTTCTCTGCTCCTTGATTTGCTAACTGGGCATTAAATGTTGCTGATGGGTTCATCATGGTGTATCAGGACTGACAGTGTATGTTGCTGATGGGTTCATCATGGTGTATCAGTACTGACAGTGTATGTTGCTGATGGGTTCATCATGGTGTATCAGGACTGACATTGTATGTTGCTGATGGGTTCATCATGGTGTATCAGTACTGACAGTATATGTTGCTGATGGGTCCATCATGGTGTATCAGTACTGACAGTGTATGTTGCTGATGTGTTCATCATGGTGTATCAGTACTGACAGTGTATGTTGCTGATGTGTTCATCATGGTGTATCAGTACTGATAGTGTATGTTGCTGATGGGTCCATCATGGTGTATCAGTACTAACAGTGTATGTTGCTGATGTGTTCATCATGGTGTATCAGTACTGACAGTGTATGTTGCTGATGGGTCCATCATGGTGTATCAGTACTGACAGTGTATGTTGCTGATTGGTTCATCATTATGTGTCAGTACTGACAGTGTATGTTGCTGATGGGTCCATCATGGTGTATCAGTACTGACAGTGTATGTTGCTGATGGGTTCATCATGGTGTATCAGTACTGACAGTGTATGTTGCTGATGGGTCCATCATGGTGTATACTGATATGTATGTTGAACAGGCTGAAGCTGGTGCTGAAGTCAAACAGAAGCAAGAGAAATCACAGAAAGCTATTCTCAAAGGGGCTGATCTTACTGAGTTCAGTATCCGTGGTAACGAGGATGATTGGCAGCAGGCGTTGTCAGGGGGCGGAGACTTGGTCAGTGTCAAAGGGTGAGTCTGTTCAATCTCATGACATCATTGCATGTAAATCATCATTTACACCTCTACATAAAATACTAATGAGGTTTTTTCTTGATGAGTGAAAAGTATGGATTTTAATCATATCCAGTTTGTATTGTGAGTTGTATAGTTTGGGCTGTAAGTAGAAATGTTACATTGTACTAAATTGCTGATGATCTCCCAGGGGTACAGAGAAAAAGAGGAAGTTGAAGACAGACAAAGTTGAAAAGACTACAGCATTTAAACAAAAAAAGTCTAAGAAACACAAACCTGGGAAGCACTGAATGGGGTGCAAATGACGTCACTGTCACTTGGAACGGGGGGGGGGGTGAAGATGGTGAATAAAGAAGTTTATTACTGATTTGTTTTCTATCATATCAACGGTGAATGGATTTTCATATTGCTACTTTTACCAACCAGCCAGCCAGCAAACAATAGATCCATATTGAGTAGCTGGGCACCTCTCTCTTTTGGATGAAGGGGGCTGAACTATATTTGTGCATTGTTTTGGTCCTGTTTGGTAATGTTCATGTGATACATAAATATTAATATACATAAATATCAATATACATACATAGATACATCCACATACATATTTATATATAGGCTTCTCTCTACCCTACTTGTGCAAACAAAAACACCCTGGATCCAGTCGGCACGTCTTCTAAATAACGCTAAGTTAGGCCCAGTAACACTTGTCTATACTAATTTTTTTTACGTGAACCAGGAGGGGTATGGGTCACTCTAAAGCGCTTACCTGAGATCCTGGTGTGTGACGAGGGTCACATCATAGCGTCTAAGACCCTGGTGGATATTGTGGGTCAAAGTGGAATGTAAATCACACGGGATTTTTAGGTGTCAGGTTCAATGTTTGTTTCGTTTCTTGTTGCAAACATTACTTGAATGTACTCTTGAGCGCACCAAATCCTAGTCCTACAAGACGTCCGTAGATATATATATATATATATTACCGTTCGACCGGGGCTAACCAAAATATCGATGATTAATTGGTATCAGCGGGTTGAAAACCGCCCCTGAATCGATTTTAACAAAAAAATGCAAGTGGGTAGCGAAAGAGCTAAGTAACTAGGCATGGGCAATTCCATCATCTTCCGGCTTTCTTATGCCGATGAACTACAGATATTAGCGTCTGGTACGTACCATATTTTATTGATTGCCATCAAGATCATATGTCAAAGCATCAAATTACTAGTTCACGCATAAGATGACATGGTTACGCGTAAAAGACTGATTTACGGTAAAATGACAAGTTAACGCATAAATGATAACTTTACGAAAGTAGTACACAGCTCGGACGCTGTCAGAGGCCTAGGTTCTTTGCCTGCACTTGACCTAGCCATACTAATCTGGCCTTTGGTTCTAGAACCCATGTTCGAGGCCAGATTATCATGGCTACACTTGACCATGACCGGCGTTGGTTAAGGATAATTGATGTCGAGCAGGACAATAAGATTAGACCAAGCGCACAATGACGCTACGAACACATTGTTTTTGCGACGCATTCGCAGCATAGTAAAACAATTGTTTTCGGTTGGCAAGCGCGGGTGGATTGCGATTCGAAACTCGTCAATATTGTATTCCATTCTTAAAGTTTTCGGCTGTTTGACCATAAATTAATCCCATCGATCATAACGTCCACTCTCCGATTACGTTCTTGTTTTTATGGCTATAATATTTAGTTTAAATAATATCTTGTCAAAAATTCGCAATCGGACTTAACAGCGGCCTAGGGGTCGCAGGTTTGGCTTTTATTTTGAAAAGTAACAGGGATTTTATTTCACAACAGAATTTTCCTATTCTAAAATAAACCTTAGAACTCAAACACATCTATTTCTGTCAATGAGGAACAGAGGAAGGCAATATAACATCTGCGAGATCCATTGACATGCTATATGAAATCCGAATGCAGTGTATAATTACAGTAAACACGGAATAATACAGCATCACATCAAGGCAGCCATTCTCTCGTCACTGGATTGGTCATGCATGACCATTGAGGAAGACAGGCCTAATTTATAAAAACGACAAAGACAACATCAATGAATTATGATTATTTCAAGAGATGATACAACAATTGGTTTACATTTCAACTCACTAAAGATGCCATGTCCCCTTCAGAAATGGACCAGTCGAAAATATGTGTGTTTTCAATAAGCATCTGGAGGCTGGATGATTGTGGGATAGGGATGTAACCTTTCTGTACATTCCAGCGAAGCATCATCTGCGCTATAGACTTCTTATATCTGTCACAACCAGACCAAGGCGAGTTCAAGTAGCATGAATGTGTATGTTATATCGTTCTTCATGCCATCACACCACGAGTACCGCTGACATCACACCACGAGTACGGCTGACATCACACCACGAGTACCGCTGACATCACACCACGAGTACCGCTGACATCACACTAAAGGCGGTAACTATTATTCAACTACGCAACCTATCCAACCTTTTCGCCATTTTCGACAGAATTTCATCCTCCGACTTCATCCATTTCGCCAGCGGACTGTACGCCATGACAGCAATGTTATTCTTGACGCAGTAGTCGACCAGCTCCGGCTGGTCGTGGAAGACGTGTAGCTCAATTTGATTAATGGAGGGAGCGGGTCTACCACTTTCTTTCAGACCTTCTAGTTGGTCAATGCAGAAATTTGACACACCAACTGACCTAAACATTAGAAAAAATATTTGAAGTTGTAATCAAGTACATTTGGTCTTGGGTTCACAACCGCCTAGTGGACAGAATATCTTGGCCATTTTGAAGTACCTGGTAAGTCCCTCTGTCTTAAGCTTCAACAATGCATCGTAAGTTTCAATGAGTTTTCCACCAGTAGGCGCGTGGATCAGAAGCAGGTCCACATAGTCCATGCCTAACCTTATCACACATTGACAGGCAATATGTGAAGAAGTAAATACGTTTATATACGCACGTATCTGGTTATCGATCAGGTTTCGAAACCACACATTCAGAATGTACGAAAATTAAATAAACTGCCAGCACCAGCAATAGCTGTAAAGTTCAAATGAAGGCGACAAATGATAGTAGATGAAATCTATTACTTATTGAGGCTGTCGTGCACAGATTGGGTACACTCGTAGAAGCCATGTGAATCCCAATGAACCTTATCCACGATGAAAACCTCATCGCGAGCTACACCAGAGTTGCGCAAGCCAACTCCCACGTCAATTTCATTCCTATACACAGCAACAAATATTAAATTATATTTGAATATATTCTTCAAATGTTGCAATGTAACTGTGATTGGCGTTAAAATCGGGAAATAAAAATCTTACCCATACAACTGGGCCGTGTCAATGAGTCGATAGCCTTGTTGTAGAGCAAAGGATACAATATTGGGTCCCGGGATATCGTAGGTCCCCAGGCCAAATACAGGCATGGAGACGCCGTCATTAAGGCGAGTCGTGCGAGCCAGACCAACGGCCATTTCACCCGTTGTTGGAGTCCACTTTCTGGAATCGGACCGAGGACACACACTAGTCACTGAATTTGACTGAAACGCATATTGTTCTTGCTGTTGTTGTTGTTGTTGGAGATCAGTCCGGTTTGTAAGTTTGTTTGTGGGTTTGTGTTTTTTTGGTGTTGTTTTGTAAACATTTTTTTATCCGCGACAGGGTCGCAATTTTTAAAATTGTTTCGAATTTTCATTTAATGAAAGATCTCGATGATGCGCAGAATTCAGAAGTTTTGTTTTGACCTTGACCTCATATTATGCCTTAAACGGTGTAAATTTTTCAAACCTTGATATCTTTGCTGCAGCGCGATTTTTGAAAAGTTTATAATTCCTTGTATCCTGGTTTATTGGCCAACTTTGTCATAAAAAAAAATATGCATATTTCGCCCCGTAGCCCCAACTCGAAAATTTGTGGTATTGTTTTACCACATTTGTAATCGCTTAGAAAATCGAAAATATTTGTTCGATGGTCATAAAATTAGGGTCCAATGTTATCAGGGACAGCGTTAACCGAATTGTTAGATTTGATGGATGTCACTGGCGTGATCAATAATATTATATCCTGGGGTAATACACCTCGAAGATTATGCTCCTTTTTATACCAATTCTCTACTTTTTCTTCGCTGAAGGAATACATTTGCTACATCAGCTGTTCCGAAAATTCCAACAATACGTTAGCAATTTCCAAATAAGTTCTGTTTAGTTAAGGCGGCAATTTTGTTATTGAAATATTAAACCCACTTCGTTAATGTTCAGTTATCATTATTCGTTGAATTATGTGCTAGCTTACCTTAGTTGACAAGCGGGTGTATCCCAGAACAAGTCAGTAGAGCGTACGTTAGTGACCGAGACAGGCAATGATGATTTCTTCACTAAAAGCTACGCATGGGAGCGGGAGTTAAAGTGTAGCTACTCGAGGCGTGGTTCTAGTGTTTGTAGGTTCAAAATACACTGACTGGCTCATTGCAGGGTCAGCGTTTGGTGTCATACGAGGGTGAACGACCGAGTCGATAAGCATTTATAATGCTTTCGCCAAGTTATCTTGATTAGACCCGTTTGTGGGTTTGTGAGTGTGTGTGTGTGTGTGTGTGTGTGTGTGTGTGTGTGTGTGTGTGTGTGTGTGTGTGTGTGTGTGTGTGTGTGTGTGTGTGAGTGTGTGTGTGTGTGTGTGTGTGTGTGTGTGTGTGTGTGTGTGTGTGTGTGTGTGTGTGAGTGTGTGTGTGTGTGTGTGTGTGTGTGTGTGTGTGTGTGTGTGTGTGTGAGGTGTGTGTGTGTGTGTGTGTGTGTGTGTGTGTGTGTGTGTGTGTGTGTGTGTGTGTGTGTGTGTGTGTGTGTGTGTGTGTGTGTGTGTGTGTGTGTGTGTGTGTGAGAGAGTGTGTGTGTGTGTGTGTGTGTGTGTGTGTGAGCGTGTGTGTGTGTGTGTGTGTGTGTGTGTGTGTGTGTGTGTGTGTGTGTGTGTGTGTGTGTGTGTGTGTGTGTGTGTGTTTCTTTGGTTGTTAGTAAACTTTTTTGGGGCATGCGATTCCTGTCGCAATATTTGATGAAATTAAGAATTTTTTTTCAAAAGGTCGGCAACAATGTTGTCAAGAACCCAGACTCTTTTTTTCACCTTGAACTTAAACTAAACCGAATTATAATTCTTTTTGGGAAGTCGCTGACGTCATTTCCGGTCACGAACGAGTCAAAGTTAAAATGGGACTGAAATCTGAAGTTATCGCGTCGTTTGTCCGTCGTGAACGGTCGAATTGTGAATTGGTTTGCTCTTGAAGGAAGCCCATTAATTTCTGAACTTATGACTTAATCATGTCTGATGTAAATAACCCACAGTTTTCTCACAAAGTAAGTTTGAAGAACAGCGGGTGTCATTTCTGCTGGCTCTTCACTGGTTTGTTAACAACAGCCGACCTGTCGCGCAGCACTAAGGTCGCCGCTGCTCCGCGCTCGTCTCGCGGGGCGTGGAAAGAATGGCACGCCGCGTTACTATTTAATAAAATATTCTTCTCCTTGTGTCAGCCGAATCATTGTCAATCTATCATGGACCCGGAAAACATGATTCCTTTAATAAATTTGATTGCTTATAAAATCATCAATATACATGAGATGGTCATGAAAATTAGTTGAATTGTAGTTGCCAAAAATTTAAAATCCTATAAAAACTTGGTCCATTAAGGGCCGATTCTGATACAGTTCGCCAAGTTCTCCTATGTATTCATGAGCAGTTTGTTTGCTTTTTCAATAATTACGACACATCAAATGGCACGAGAGTCCGTGATTTTTTTATTCGGACGAGTGCCTGAATTATCTGTGTTTATCGCCATCACCAGCTTACCGATCGTTATATCACACGATTGCGTGCAATGCTTCTGGCCATAAAATATGTCTGCAGTCATGCATCCGGCTGTATTAACAGCAATAAAATATGTCTGCAGTCATGCATCCGGCTGTATTAACAGCAATAAAATATGTCTGCAGTCATGCATCCGGCTGTATTAACAGCAATAAAATATGTCTGCAGTCATGCATCCGGCTGTATTAACAGCAATAAAATATGTCTGCAGTCATGCATCCGGCTGTATTAACAGCAATAAAATATGTCTGCAGTCATGCATCCGGCTGTATTAACAGCAATAAAATATGTCTGCAGTCATGCATCCGGCTGTATTAACAGCAATAAAATATGTCTGCAGTCATGCATCCGGCTGTATTAACAGCAATAAAATATGTCTGCAGTCATGCACCCGGCTGTATTAACAGCAATCAAATATGTCTGCAGTCATGCAACCGGCTGTATTTACAGCAATACAGATGTAAACGAGAACTTATTGACCTTGTGTGAGAAATTGTTCATTAATATCATATTCTATTATTAAATACCTGTACTGTAATTCGATTTCACAGATAAAAGCAATAATCTTAGCTGGATCCACCGTTTGGTTAACATTGTTCGATGTATGGTAAGTAATGCATCATGGGATTTACTGATCCCAGGGTTTGCTTAATCGCCCATAGCCAGATTTCTCACACAAGGTCAAAAAGTTCTCGTTAATACAGCCGGGTGCCATTTGATGTGTCGTAATTATTGAAAAAACAAACAAGATGCCCATGAATACATGGGAGAACTTGGCGAAAGTGCTACTAACGTCGCCATCCTCGCAGGATCTTTCATTATGATCTTTGTGACTCATCCAAATGACATGGCTAATGCTCTCCCCCACAATACTGACTCCGTGGTTAGCAATATTACACATGGCTTTAACCAGGAATAGTGAGTGTTCTTTTTTTAAATGCGCACTACTCATCGACACCAAATCATACCGTTATACAATGACACATCATTGGGACCAATCTTTGTTACTTATTAGCAATAAACACAAGTGAAACATCCTCGCGAATGATTTCACTGTCCGGTGTTGTCACAATCTATATTTCTTATTCTCGTTACCTGTTCAAAAATTGTTTTCGTTTTGGACTTAATTATAAAATACTTCGATTGTCACACATTGTCTTGATGTTGGGAAGACCAGAAACGTAATAATGTATCACTATCCTGGAAAACAACATTGGAACATTGTGTACCATAATATTTCGAAAAGAGGTTTGAGCAACCATGCAAGCACAACTACAATTTGGTAATTAGCGAAGTCTTTTTTAACAACAGTATTTATATGATATTTGACGACCTACACGATTAAAACATTTGTTTTAAACTTATATTCTGAAGTTTTGGGACCAAAAACTGCGTGCAAAAGTTTAAGATCACGTCATTTGAAGGTCTAAGACAACTTTAGATGTTCTAAGGCTTCGGTAGGGCTTCAGTCCAACCAACCTTCAGTTTATCACTCAGTTGAGCACGCACTGCTTTGAGATCATCAGAATGAGCTATATTACTGGTCTCATGTGGGTCTGATTGGTGGTCATACAGCTCGACACCACAAAGTCTTTTGCGTTCTACATACAGGACATTTGTATCCTGATAAACGCATGGCGTCCACTCCGTGTAACGGTACCGAGCAGTGCGTATTGTGTATCCCATGCAAACCAGTGAGCTATTGCTGGTATCCAGGTAAGTGAGGGTATTGATAGAAGACACTATCCTTCCAATGACTAGTTTTGCCTGCAACCTCATCAAACAGGGGCAACAGACTGGTACCTTCTGTGCAGATATCCACATCATTAGAATTTCGTTTGGGGCAATACGGAAGAGACTCAAAGCCAGCCAAGTCTACCAAAGTGGGGAATATATCCACTAATTCCACGAGATGGTCTCTTACTTTTCCGGTCGAGGTGAGATGGGGTACACTTATCATCAACGGAACATTAGCAGCTACCTCAAATACAGTGTTCTTACCCACAATGCTCTGCTCTCCCAGGTGGAAACCATGGTCAGCAGTGAACACTATAATAGTATTATTCCCAAGTCTTGTCGACTCTAATTTATCTACCACTTTCCCTATGAGTTCGTCCATGTATGAAATAGCTGCATAGTAAGCGCGCCGAAGATCTCTGATAGTAGTTAATGGAATGCCACTTGCGGCATCCCATTGAGGGGCAAACTAAACTCCCGCCTTGATCGGACCTGTTGACTTCTATGCCACGCTATACTCGGCATATCTTTAGCGGCTGTCGGGTTGTTAGGCATACTTACATTATCCAGAGGGTAGAAATCGAGAAATCTTTTCGGGAAAATAAGGGGCAAGTGCGTGGTCTTCATCCCGATAGCCAAGAAGAACGGCCGTCGCTCAGAGGGAGTTTGTTGTGCGAAATTATCCAGCTGACGGATGACTTGAGTGGTAATCATTTCATCAAGCAGTTTGCTTGCCTTTAAGTCGATGTCACTGATAGCCGTCCAAATGTTCCGGTTCTCATCTTGAAATAGCTCATCCCTTTTACGGTTCAAACAAGGTGAGCTCCATGACAGCGCAATGTCCTTGCCAGGTATACCCTTGCGTGCATGGAAAACTTTCCCTGCACACAAAGTAACATAGTCTTTACTTTTGAAATATTGAGGGAGAGACACTATGTCAGGGTTGTTCATGCGGAAAAATACCGTGTTATTATGCACCATGGTGGTATCAGGACGACGGCTGGTCAGGAGTGAAGACCGGCTGGGATTGCACTGCGCTTGCTGGGAATATGCCCGGGTAAACAACACGCTACGGGACGCTAACTTGTCTAGGTTGGGTGAGTATATCTTCTGGTTTAACCAAGGGCTTCCTTTGGACCCGGCTAGCTCATTGTAGATCCCAATATCCGGTCTCAGGTCGTCGGCAATGAGGAATAATATATTTGGCCGAGTTCCATTCTGTTCATCTGCACGGGGCCATGTTTTATGTTTGGTCATGTTTGACAGTTCCTGCATCCATGGAACACTCTGTCCGTGTTTGTTATTTGGGGTGTCTTTCTGTGAACCATGCGCCGAGAGGTTCGTCCTTGCATGTTGCCAGCTAGAATGGTCATTAGCAGCATGTGGCTGTTTATCCATCTCCTGTCTTGACCTTTCAGATAGGACATTCTTTCCAAATTCGCCATATTTAGGAGAGCTATAGACGATCTCTTTCCAGCCACCATAAGTGATATTTACAGCTGCTTCCATGTGGAACCATATACAAGCCAAGAAGGTGCTGAGTCCCATGCAAATTAATACCGCCAGCATACGCATTTTCGTCGGACTCATGCTGGTTTTCGTCGACGAGACGGATCATTGGCTTATCCAGAACTAAGGCGAGATGTAGAGTAATACTCCATCAGTAATCCTGAGAGCAGAAGTCATCGAGGCACTCGTACAAAGACCACGATCGTCCACATTGAACCCGTCATATTTTAGCATTTCTTCCATTGATATGGCTATAAATGATCTTAGTATCTAGGTTATGGCGAAGACACTACCATACTGCTCGACAATTTGAAATTCTAATATCGATATGGAGCAGGCCTTTTCGGGTTGACGGCCAGTTGGGAGCTACTGTTAAATTTTATAAATACCTTTATTGATTCAGTACTCGGGATGGAGCTCGTTATCGATAAGGATCAATAATTCTTCGCATATATATACATGTGTGTGTTACTAGACGCAAAGGTTATCAGAATAATTATTCAGTGAAGTAAACTGAATAGTTTTCATGCATATTTAATTAATTCGTTTTAGCTTTCGAAGCAGTCAAAACCACAATACGCGAACGGCCGTGTGGCTTCCAGCCTTTCTTCCGGTAAATCTGCCATCTTCTGGACATGACCTACGACCCAGTATCCATTTGACCAGACTTCATTCATAGTCATGCCCCGTCCCTGATGAGAGACCTCCTTGTGACAATACCTGACAATATTAGGTATGTGACACGACCTCTCTTTGGGTGGATAGCTGGATGCTTCATATCGTAGTGAAGGGTGAACGACTGCGTGAGACGCCCTCCAACTCTCAAGATCCCGTCCTCGTCAAGAAAGGTATCCAAGCGGACAAGTTGACTCCTCTTGGACCATTTTTGATGATGGGTTGCTTTGCCCCTCTTCTTTACGATAAGTCCCCTATGCGACTAAGCACAGCTATTTCTTGTGATTTCATGGCATGAACAATCTGGCACTGTCCATCCATAAGTTCTTCCATGATAGTTTATCTGTAGGGATTTTCTCTGCATTTCCTCGCCTGTTCGGACTGGTCTTGAAAGGTAGAGGCATGCTGTAGTGTCCATCTTACAGCTGATGAACGCCATTGCTCAATTTTCTCAAGGAAAAGAAGGTCATCCGGGGACATCGGCCTCTCCACCTAATGGTCTTCAATGAAGTCTGTCTAAACTATCCGAAGTATCTCTGACGGCTTGACGTCAATAACGTCTTTGCCACAAAACGTACTTCTCGGCGATGCGTCTTCAGACTCGTCAAGCTCTAATTTCCTCTACCATAATTCGGCGGGTCTCTCCTGAAGCCTCGCTCTGACAAGTCACAATGCTCCCACCAATGATACTCCAACCCAAGTCTGTCTGGAGGGCGAATTGTTGGTTACCCTCTTTGAAGAGAGCCATACGGGTACAATCATTGTCGTCATGGACCCTTCACCAATCTTTGTCACCTTACCTCAGACTGTCTTCTTTTCTTTGTCATGGTCTCACTAGTACTCTGCTTATTCGGTGTCTCTTTGTGTTTATCCGCTGGCTTTAGCTCTTTGTGTAGGCTGGTTGGATGTCTCTTCTTACAATCAGGGCAGGTATTCTTTCGGTTACAAGTCTTAGACAGATGTCCGTGAGTCAAGCAGTCGTAGCACAGACCATTCTTCATGATGACGTCTTTCTTCTCTTCTTCTGGTTTTGATCCAAACGTCTTGTGTCCATTCTTGTTACAGAAAATACACGTGTTTGTTCCAGACTCCTTTGTTTCAGAAACAAGCGTCCTTGCTCACTGGCTCCTCTCTTTGATCTCCTCAGAATGTATTCTTAGTTTTTTCCTTTACCTTCTCTCTAGGGACGTTTCTCATCTATCCTAAGAAGGTGATGGGATGACACACGATAGTGGCTGCATCAATAATAAACTTCAGTGACGGAGGAGAATGTGCTCGGCTTTCTCTTCTTGTCAGCGACAATCCGGTTGACAATTCGATCCGGTAGTTTTTGAAGCATCTTCCTATTTTCCTTTTTTATCACATAGAATATCGAGTCCCTTCATCTCTGTCATCGCAGTTTCACATGGAAGTAAGAAGTCAGAAAATTTATTCTTCTTAGCGCATGGCCATCCCTTCCCTGGACCTTTGGCCAAGATTCCAGCTTGTCGTGGAAGGCTTCTGTAACAACAAACTGGTTTCCATAACTTTCTTCTAAGAGTGCCTGGGCTTGTTCGAAAGCTGAGCTCCTCCGAAGCAGGAAGTAGCCACTGATAGCTTCCTTCGCTGGTCCACTCTCATACTTTTTCAGGAAGTGTCACGGTCTGGTATCTTCCTATCATCAATGGGGGTCTTAAAGGTGATACTCCAGTCGTGGTATTCCAGAGGGTCGCCATTGAAGACTGAAGGCTCTAAAGCTGGAATCTGCGTGAGACTTATAGAAGCAGCAAAGGCCTCAGCCAATGCGGTGATGTCACTTACGGGCTGAGCTGTCTGTTTTCTTTGGGGTCGTGTACTGAAGAGGCCGATCTTCTTCCCCATAAACCTTGATCCTCTATCTTAAGCTTATCCTTAATTTTTTGCTGCTCTAGCTCTCTTTGTTTTCGTTGAGTCTTCATTTCCAGAATCAGTAACTCTTCTTCTAGACGTGCCCTTTCTTTTTCTTCTTCCAGGTCGGCTCTGTATGCTGCGGCTGCTGCGGCTGCTGCCTCTGCGTCTCTTTTCTTAGATTAAGTGGAGAACCGAGAGTGACGGGATGACACAACTGACTTCTTGGACTGCCTATACCCATGGTCGTGGCTAGGGTGGAAAGATATCCAAGAGCCGGGCTCTTCTTTGCCGGTCAATCTTCTATCTCTTTAAAGAGCGTGTCTCTGTCTCCATTGAGCCTATCGATGGTGGTCCGAATCTCTTGAGGTGGTGGGGCAGCTGAAGCAGCCTTCAGATTTTCAAAAATAACTTCCACTCGTCGGTACCCCTCCACCAAGGTTTTCTTGATTTCCCTTAAGTCAGCGTCAGGGGCTGGATCAGCAATGTGTGCACGCTCACTTCTCCACAGCCTTCTCAGTTACCTTGTGTGCACGCTCACTGCTCCATAGCCTTCTCAGTTAGCTGTGTTTACGCTCACTTCTCCACAATCCCTGCTTTGTTAGCTTGTGTTTACGCTCACTTCTCCACAGTCCCTGCTTTGTTAGCTTGTGTGCACGCTCACTTCTCCACAGTCCCTGCTTTGTTAGCTTGTGTGCACGCTCACTTCTCCACAGTCCCTGCTTTGCAGAAACGCCGTCATTTTCTCTGCCTAGATTTCCGTCTCGATGCTCGTCTTCCCCTGGAGCATCTTCTTGGTGCCGTCTTCCCCTGGAGCACCTTCTTGGTGCCGTTTTCCCCTGGAGCATCTTCTTGGTGCCGTTTTCCCCTGGAGCACCTTCTTGGTGCCGTCTTCCCCTGGAGCACCTTCTTGGTGCTCGTCTTCCCCTGGAGCACCTTCTTGGTGCCGTCTTCCCCTGGAGCACCTTCTTGGTGCCGTTTTCCCCTGGAGCACCTTCTTGGTGCCGTCTTCCCCTGGAGCACCTTCTTGGTGCCGTCTTCCCCTGGAGCACCTTCTTGGTGCCGTCTTCCCCTGGAGCATCTTCTTGGTGCCGTTTTCTCCTGGAGCACCTTCTTGGTGCCGTCTTCCCCTGGAGCACCTTCTTGGTGCTCGTCTTCCCCTGGAGCACCTTCTTGGTGCCGTCTTCCCCTGGAGCACCTTCTTGGTGCCGTCTTCCCCTGGAGCATCTTCTTGGTGCCGTTTTCCCCTGGAGCACCTTCTTGGTGCCGTTTTCCCCTGGAGCACCTTCTTGGTGCCGTCTTCCCCTGGAGCACCTTCTTGGTGCCGTCTTCCCCTGGAGCACCTTCTTGGTGCCGTCTTCCCCTGGAGCACCTTCTTGGTGCGTGGTCAGATCCATCGTATCGCCCTTAGGAGGGCTACGCGTGGATCGCTTATTACGCTAAATTAAATAGATAAATATACTGTGCTTTTACATTTGAACATAGAACACTCTACACCAGGTCAACACAGCCCCAATAAGCTTAGACCTGAAATCAAATTTGATCAGGAATGGTTTAATCGGTGCCTATATAAATACCTAAGATTTCGTCTTAATTGCGTAAATCCTGCAATAAAACATATCAATGATTATGCAAATAATGGACTCAAAATGTCACGATTTGTTTATAAAGGAGTCTCTATTAAACCAGGTGCACTTGCATATAACGGCTGTTCCTTGTGCGGCCCGTTGGCTGCACCATCTGACGTTCAAATGGTCTTGGTTCGTCTCAACCATACGTCTTCAGCTCCCTCTGAATGTTCGTCTTTCCTCTATCATCGCGACGTCTGGCTTTAGTCTGTATTGGGCTTGGGTTCTCACGACGTCATCTGGCGCTTTACATCGGGATCATCGGGGTCATCGGGGTCATCGGGAGGTCGGTCAGCGGGATGGGGTCATGTCGGTCATCAGACCCTACTTCTAGTTGTTATTGGAGAACCTCGCCGTCTCAGGGACAGCCATTATTGTCACTGCAGCCGCACCCGTGTATAATTGACGGACAATGGTCTTTTATTGACAACTGATGTTTATTGCGGTAGAACACTACATGTACCGAAGTAGAAAAATCGTAGATAATCACCATGAAAACTGTAATAAAGAAAAATAGGACATTATGTATACAGTTTACACTATTTAACAGCTGAGTTAACATAATAGCTGTATGTACTTAAGTCATCTCAAATGGTAGAAAGATGAGAGTCTATAATGCTAATCTGACTTACTTCTACGTAAACTTTGTCTGCCCAGGATTGTGAAAACCCCTCATTTAGGATAGGATGTGTGGTATATCATATGATACATAAATGATCCAGAAATTATTTCGTGATTATACCATTTGCATGTACATCAGGACTGTCACCCAGGTATAATGATAAGATGGAAAGGAAATGCCACATTATTTACTTCATAGGCTCAGTACATCAACTATTTATGGTGACTTCAAAGGCTGATAAAGATCATTCTCAATACATATTCGTGATTGATATGGGTATATGGTACTAGTTCCGAGACGGAAGTTCAAGTTGAGACTGCCTCTTTCGTTCTACCTGTCTCAGAGGCAAGGTACACGTACCATGATAAGTTTGAATTTTAATTAACTAAGGTTTTTAGACAGACGGCTTCAGCAAATCTTAACCAGTAACTGCATAATCTGATATGGCAATATTTCCACTGGATTTTCTAATCGTCACGCAGGTTTACCGAAATGCCAGTATAAGGTCTATGAGGCATAATCTCTGATTGACGGCTGGATAGGTTCTGTAGCTCGTGCCTCAAATTCAATTCACATCCGGATATATCACAAGCCGAATATATTCGGTACAGTTGTCTATAAGTCACCATGTCTTCTGATTCATAGCAATTCAATATGTATAAATAAAAACAGTATTTAATGGCTAGGATGTTTTGATAGTGAGGTTTAATCAGTTCAATGCCCAATCGAAGAAACTGGGAATAACCGAAATAATACTGGCGAGTTCGAGCGAACATAAGTCAATATAGGCCTTACTGTATGAATCTGAAATGACAACAACAAGTTATAAAGGGAACTTGTCTGACTATATAAAGGTAGTAACGCTGTTCCAGCGGGGGTCCACGTTCTAGCGGGGGTCCATGTTCAAGCTGGGGTCCACATTCCAGCTAGGATCCACGTTCCAGCGAGGATCCACGTTCCAGTCGGGGTCCACGTTGCGGTGGGGGTCCACGTTCCATTGTGGAGGTCCAAGTTCCAGTCAGGGTCCACGTTCCAGTGGAGGTCCATCTTCCAGCGGGGGTACCCACGTTCTTACGAATCATTCTCTTAACATAAGTAAATACATATGTTAGTTACATCATGGAGTAATGCTATTATTACTCCATTGATAATTCTAGAACGCTCGGATATTTGAACGCCACTGAATCCGACAACCCTCCTCTCTTCTTCTCCCATTCCTCTGCCCCCACCCCCGCCTCTACCCCACGACTCTACCCCCACTCCACTACCCGATTCATCTAACCCCCCGTTTATCCCCGCTCATCTACCCCCTCATCTACCCTCATCTACCCCCCGGTCATCTACCCCCACTCATCTACCCCCCGCTCATCTACCCCCGCTCATCTACCCCCCTCATCTACCCTACCCCCGCTCATCTACCCCACTCCTCTACCCAATCATCTACCCCCCCCCGCTCATCTACCCCCCGCTCATCTACCCCCACTCATCTACCCCCCGCTCATCTACCCAATCATCTACCCCCCGCTAATCTACCCCAAGCGGAGATAGTAACAGCGCCGTGTGTAGACGATGCCAAGCGGAGATAGTAACAGCGCCGCGTGTAGACGATGCCAAGCGGAGATAGTAACAGCGCCGCGTGTAGACGATGCCAAGCGGAGATAGTAACAGCGCCGCGTGTAGACGATGCCAAGCGGAGATAGTAACAGCACCGCGTGTAGACGATGCCAAGCGGAGATAGTAACAGCGCCGCGTGTAGACGATGCCAAGCGGAGATAGTAACAGCGCCGCGTGTAGACGATGCCAAGCGGAGATAGTAACAGCGCCGCGTGTAGACGATGCCAAGCGGAGATAGTAACAGCGCCGCGTGTGGATGATGCCAAGCGGAGATAGTAACAGCGCCGCGTGTGGATGATGCCAAGCGGAGATAGTAACAGCGCCGCGTGTGGATGATGCCAAGCGGAGATAGTAACAGCGCCGCGTGTGGACGATGCCAAGCGGAGATAGTAACAGCGCCGCGTGTAGACGAAGCCACGCTTTTAATATAGCTACACCATACACTCAGGACGCATCTACGATTCCTCGTCTACACCTGCCCCAAAACCTACCACTACATTCTTCACCTGCCCCAATACCTACCACTACATTCTTCACCTGCCCCAATACCCACCACTACATTCTTCACCTGCCCCAAAACCTACCACCACATTCTTCACCTGCCCCAATACCCACCACTACATTCTTCACCTGCCCCAAAACACACCACTACATTCTTCACCTGCCCCAATACCTACCACTGCATTCTTCACCTGCCCCAATACCCACCACTAAATTCTTCACCTGCCCCAAAACCTACCACCACATTCTTCACCTGCCCCAATACCCACCACTACATTCTTCACCTGCCCCAATGCCCCAATACCCACCACTACATTCTTCACCTGCCCCAATACCTACCACTGCATTCTTCACCTGCCACAATACCCACCACTATATTCTTCACCTGCCCCAATACCCACCACTACATTCTTCGCCTGCCCCAAAACCTACCACCACATTCTTCACCTGCCCCAATACCCACCACTACATTCTTCACCTGCCCCAAAACACACCACTACATTCTTCACCTGCCCCAATACCCACCACTAAATTCTTCACCTGCCCCAATACCTACCACTACATTCTTCACCTGCCCCAATACCCACCACTACATTCTACACCTGCCCCAATACCCACCACTACATTCTTCACCTGCCCCAATACCCACCACTACATTCTTCACCTGCCCCAATACCCACCACTACATTCTTCACCTGCCCCAATACCCACCACTACATTCTTCACCTGCCCCAATACCCACCACTACATTCTTCACCTGCCCCAATACCCACCACTACATTCTACACCTGCCCCAATACACACCACTACATTCTTCACCTGCCCCAATAACCACCACTACACTCTTCACCTGCCCCAATACCCACCACTAAATTCTTCACCTGCCCCAATACCCATCTCAATCCAAACACTCCACCTAATATCCGTCTGCTCCTATCTCTCTACAGCACTCGTATAATTCCAATTGGCAGCAGACACAAAAGCACTCGTACTGTCGAGGAAGGCAAAAACAAATACACATATGTTTCCAAACTATAAGCATCGCTATTATTTCAAAAAGACTAACAACATCATATCCTAACAACATCATATCCTAACTTTATCAACCTCGTCCAAACAGCTTCTCAAAAATCTATTACAAGAACTAAACATCAAAACAATCTTGCAATAGCCAAAGCACACATCCACGGTGGAAGCACATCCACGGTGGAAGCACATCCACGGTGGAAGCACATCCACGGTGGAAGCACGAATGCCACAACGCAATAACAAGTTGATAAAAAGCTGGAAACGATTTACAATCACAAACAAATAGACAACATCATCCAATTTGAAACAACTTCGAAGTTATAGTTGCATTCAAAATCTAAGAGGCAAAAAGTCAAATACTCAGATAACGACCGAATCAATCTAAATACTCCACGCTTACCCGGTAGGGTTACATCATTTGCTTTAACACAAAGGTTCTTCTTGAAACTTATGCATCCCGTATCCTCCCTCCGTCTTCGGTGTCCTTATATACCTGCACCAAGCCAACTCTTCCCATTGTTTCGGAGTAAAGGGTTTCGGTTTGGGCGTCCGATCGCCATAGAACCAATTTTTTTCAACCAGAGCGGGAACATGACTTGATTGCATGGGCGGCAATACAAGAGGAGTCTGGGCTCGTCTGCTCAGGAACTGTCGCCATTGGGCATCGACAGAAAGCGACGTCTGGAGGATTCCTCCAGTTTTTGATTTTTTCTCTTGGCTCGCCATTTTAACTTTACTCGTTGGTGCATTATGTTGAGAAGAGCTCAGATAAAGACCATATCGACTGACTTTCTCCGTGGCGTCATGTGGAGAGGTCAATTTACTTCCTAGACGCGGTGATTTTTGTTTTTTAAGAAGCATAACTCCCGCTTCAAATATGGTCATTCTCCCCTTGGTATGGTCGTTTGGATTCGTGTTAGTTTCTGGAGGTAATCCTGCAACACCTTGAAGCAAGAAGTGTTCTCTCATTGATACCCGTGGCACATTCGTGTCTGATTCTATAGTTATCACAGGACACTTGTTGTCTCTCGGGGTCCTCGGCACCCCATCATCTTTATCAGCGTTGTCTGTATCCCCACTTTTGTCCAAAACGATGCCGTCTCGTCCCTCAAGTTTCAAACCCTTCGGAGCGTTACGTAAGTGGGGAGACTTTTCTTCACTAGTATTCAGATTTGTCCTGTGGTTCGCTCGATTTCTTTTTTGGGATTTTTTTACTGCAATTCTAGGACTTAATAGATTTGTGTTAATTGCCGTCGGAATAGTTTGTGTCATTTCCTTTCTAATCGCCTTTTCATCCTGGGATCTGGTGCTCTTTGCCGTCGACAATTCATCAGTCTCGTTCACCGGGGGTTGCATTGCTTGAAGGGATGCCTGTCTCCTCAGCAGCTCTTCGCCGCGTTTCAAGAATAGTTTCATTCGCACCTCATGCTCGGTTTTGCGCGCCCTACGAGCGCTTTCAATGCTTCTCACTTGCAATAGAAGTTGCTGTTTTTCGTGAGTATTGACAGCCGTGATGCCTCGTAGTGAGGTCTTCGTGAACAAGCGATCTGTTGTGAAAGCCAAAGACTCAGCTCCGACTGTTGTCATCCTGCTACCGGTGTGGAAGTTGCCTTTCCCGCTAATCAACTGCAGTGGGTGTCTTCACATATATTGTGAACTCAAGCTTTTCTTCCACGTTCTTTATTGTTCGTCTCCTATGTTCATTTTTCTTTTATTCAAGTGTCTGAGTTCAATATCTTAACCAGGTCCCGCTTGATCAGCTGAAATGACAGTTAAATCCACTCGATCAACGTTGAACAAATATATACACTCCAAATGTGAATGAATTTATACAATATGTTCCAAACACCCAAATGATGAACGAATCTCCATAATAATCAGTAATATATATATATATACTTGATATATATACTTGCGTATCTCAATTCAACTGTGTATATTATGTATTCCGGGAGAACGCTGAACTGTTTGTATTTACTCCTGAGCGATATCGAAGCAACCAAATTATTTACCTACAGCTGTTGCTTCCAGATAATATGACGTCACTGCTTTGCAGCTATGAAGCCGTGATCTCGAGATCACGCCGTTCTCAATTGCCACGTGTGAAAGAAAGATATGCACCGTTGCCAAGGGTAATAAAAATGTTGAGATTTTTGGGCCGGGAGTCACGTCTGAATTATTGATTTAATTAGGCACCCTTCCTCAATGGGACATAACATTGTTTTTCAACCTCCGTAGCACGCTAAGAAATGATAGAGATTCATTATTCAGCAACGGCAAGGTCTCATCCCGTTTTATATGACCAATATTGAGTTGGGCTTTATTCATGTTGTTCATGTGGTGAGAAACCGCTGTGTACCTTTGTCTCCACCCTCATAGAATAACCACTCATAAGGGTGATGAATCTTAAATTCATTTTGGCACAATTCTTGACTTACACAATCAAAACCCGACGTGAATATATGGACATATACACTTGTACAACCCATCAGTGACAGCTTGTTGTTTATTGTTTATTCTTGACATCATTTTAATGATCATCATACTTAAATTTTATCGTCGTTTCATCCAACGCTCGAGTTGAACTTATGCGCTACATTTGTGATCTATCGCGGCATATTCCAGTATGTATACATTCCATGCGTGATAAATATAATATATACACTAACATTTCACCATTGGAATGACTTTGTTTGCACATTGACCGCCCATTGCCTGTTCCTCTACCCGACCCCTTGTTGGAGGAGCCTCATTAATTTCTGGTACTAAAATGGCAAATAGTCTAGACATCAGAAGTAACACAACCATCACTCCTTACCCAAGAGAACTCAATCACTCAATGATGCATGGCATTGGTTTATACAGGTGGGTGCGCAGGTGAGGGTTCCTAAATAGCCATCAAGACAACTATGGAATGCTACATCACCGTCGTCGCCATCATCACAACTATGGAATGCTACATCACCGTCGTCGCCATCATCACAACTATGGAATGCTACATCACCGTCGTCGCCATCATCACAACTATGGAATGTTACATCACCGTCGTCGCCATCATCACAACTATGGAATGCTACATCACCGTCGTCGCCATCATCATAACTATGGAATGCTACACCAAGAGTACAAGGAACTCATAGATCAAACAACATTGCACAACTCAAAGATATCAACAACAATTATTATACACAATCAAATCAAGACATGGCTGAGACCTCGATCCTCATTATGCTCAAAATAGCAGCAATCAAATTATTCCCCTAGATTGCAACACGAAATAACAGCATTCCAAGATCAGCCAGAGGCCTTCAACTTAAATGAACTTCAAATAGAAAGTAGAAATCAAAGGATCATCCCTGGTGAAGACAACTTTATATACGCTTTCTTCTTTCACCTCACCTTCCCCCCCCCCCCCCCCCACCCCAACCCACGCCCCAAAACCTCTCAATGTACCACTCAGCTTGTGTACCCAACTAATGGCATCAGCTACAATATCAGTTACCCGAACCCCCGCCCTTATTGTACCACGTATTTAATCAAACAGAGACCCCCAACTTAGCAACATCATATCGGCCTATCCGACTAACGTCAATAGCTTCCGAGATATTTTTATCTGTAATAGAAATAGATTAAACTGGTACCTCCATAATAACAAGCTCTACAACACAAGACAGACTTCCTTTCACTTACTCAGTGCCACAAATAAACATCACTTCCCTATTCGACAAAATTAACCAAGTAACAGCACATCCTAAAATTAGTCACACAATACTTCAGATAATTCTAAAGCTTTCGACATGGCTGATAGAAGAGTTGTCATGATAAAGATCACATCCGCCGGAATAAAGAAATCTGCCCAAAAATCAAACTTCTGAACGATCGTACAACGAAAGTCAATCCTATCTCCCGTTATGTGTAACAGCTATATGCATGACATACTCAACCAATTTACAGCTTATTCACAAGCAGACGATATCGCCTATAGATCCAACATCAATGAAAAATGGACAACCAAACGGGAAGTCACTTTTTCTACAACAAAATGTAAAGCGATGACCTGCGGACAGTTTAGTAATTATATTAAACCCAACAATCTACTTTACAATTGATCCTTGCCATACCACAAAAAAAGGTTTAACTTTTGACTATAAAAACTCACCTGGAAGGAACACATCAAATTGACTTACTTATCCAGAGCTTTCACTTAACCCCAATACAAAGATCTATTATAGTAGTCCTTTTTCCATCACCTCTTCTCTGAATCATTTAAGGTAATCCTAAATATGGTATCAAAGTATACACCTGCTGTAAAAGACCTGACGCATAGAACACAACAATCTATATTACAACCTGTCCAAATCCTTGTATAACATTTTCATATCACCCCACGAGTCTCACCTCGGTTGTCTTCAGAATGTTTGCAGTCATCCTTATCCGTCGAATCATCTGGTATTTACACAAGGATAACTCATACAACTCCCAGTATTCATTATTCACATCTGTGATATCAATTTGTCTCCTGTATTCATTTTGTATTCAGTTGCGTTCTCCGTGTAGGCGCTATGTCTGAGTGTGATTTCAGGTGTATGGCTGGAAGTCTGTGTTGATTTAGAGGTCGTCGGATCAGGCTTACTTGGCTGTTGTTATGACGACAATTGAGATGGAAGCTCGTGATTTTTGTAATTGGCTGATTGCTGCATGTAATGCTACGTGCTAATTTCTTTTAAGGCTGGCAAACAGCGAAGTAATATTGCCGACACTAAGTGTATTTGTTTGCGATCAGTGAGTGTTGCTGTTCAGGAGGTATTCATAATGTCTTTGCGTGATTGTTGTTTGCTGGGTGATTATTGCTGTACGCTGTTTGTTGGTGCATGTCTATTGGCTGATTAGGTTGGCTTTTCCTGGTTTATCTGTCAAGAGGTAATTTTTGTGTGTTGGTGTTTGTGGCAGTGCGAGTTTCTTTTTACAGTGCCATAATTGTTTAAGCTTTGGTGTGTAAAGTGATTCGTGTGATGTCAGTATGTGTGATGGGTGCTGGTGAGTTACCAAGGCTGCTCAGGACCATGCTATTTACAAGAGCATAATACGGTTAGTAAAAATAAAGTAAAAATACTGCAACTGCGAAAACCTAAAACTACTTTAACGGATAGCCTGGTTATTCCCATTCCAATGAGTTAATAACATGGTCGCCACCTGCTGTTGTGAAGATAAAAACGTTGAATTTACGAGCAGTTAATTACTATGCATTAAAGCATCCAGAGATAATACAGCAGCTTTGAATAGTGAAACTCAAATGGAACACATCTACGTCTTTTACTACAATTATCATCGACCACATGAATCTCCTATTCACCAAGAGGTATATCATACAGGTATGAGGTATATCATACAGGTAGTGAAGTTAAAGAAGATTCAATATTGCTCGCTTTTTCTGTGTTAAGATAGTTCTTATTTAGTTTTTGTACAGCAAATGACACGTCTTCGATATTGGCACAGTGGTGAAATGATCCCAAGCGCTAAGTCAATGATTGATTTCTTGCTTCGATATCCTCACCATCACATTCTATGGAAATGCTCTTCCCAGCAATTATATATTAAGGAATCATACTGAGCTATAGGCAAGATAAGATGTGAATATATTGAAGCTCTGTTAGTAAGCGCTACCTCATAATTAATTCATTTGGCCTTGAAATATTTATAAATTGGCTCTATTAAAATCATTTAGTCGTAACCTATAAAATGCTTGCACTGCATCATGATATGCGGTTCTGTGATATAGTAATACATACACTTCTAAGAGAAAAGATTGACTCGGGTTTTATAATTATATGATTGCTGGCTATCCATGTTGTGCATTATCCACCTCACACCATGTTGTACATTATCCACCTCACACCATGTTGTGCATTATCCACCTCACACCATGTTGTACATTATCCACCTCACACTATGTTGTGCATTACCCACCTCACACTATGTTGTACATTATCCACATCACACCATGTTGTACATTATCCACCTCACACCATGTTGTACATTATCCACCTCACACCATGTTGTGCATTACCCACCTCACACCATGTTGTGCATTATCCACCTCACACCATGTTGTGCATTATCCACCTCACACCATGTTGTGCATTATCCACATCACACTATGTTGTGCATTATCCACCTCACACCATGTTGTGTATTATCCACCTCACACCATGTTGTGCATTATCCACATCACACTATGTTGTGCATTATCCACCTCACACCATGTTGTGCATTATCCACCTCACACTATGTTGTGCATTATCCACATCACACCATGATGTGCATTATCCACCGCACACCATGTTGTGCATTATCCACCTCACACCATGTTGTGCATTACCCACCTCACACTATGTTGTGCATTATCCACCTCACACTATGTTGTACATTATCCACCTCACACCATGTTGTGCATTATCCACATCACACCCTGTTGTACATTATCCACCTCTAACTATGTTGTGCATTATCCACATCACACCATGATGTGCATTATCCACCTCACACCATGTTGTACATTACCCACCTCACACTATGTTGTGCATTATCCACCTCACACTATGTTGTGCATTATCCACCTCACACTATGTTGTGCATTACCCACCTCACACTATGTTGTACATTATCCACCTCACACTATGTTGTACATTATCCACCTCACACCATGTTGTGCATTATCCACACTCACACCTGTTGTACATTATCCACCTCTAACTATGTTGTACATTA
Organism: Urechis unicinctus; assembly: GCA_034190875.2. Lineage (NCBI taxonomy): Eukaryota > Metazoa > Annelida > Polychaeta > Xenopneusta > Urechidae > Urechis > Urechis unicinctus. The sequence goes on along the minus strand of CM067358.1, from coordinate 70,201,166 downwards.
TCCACCTCACACCATGTTGTACATTATCCACCTCACACCATGTTGTGCATTATCCACCTCACACCATGCTTTGGAGTTTCAATTATTCACATTTACCTACATTATTGGATATAATGACCTGCTTTAAAAATGGCATGAAAGCATTATATGCTAATGTCATACACCAGTGGCCCAAGGTTAAGCATCAATTGTGACAGTACTTAGAGTCTAGGCCAATCATATTCATCATCAACCCTTGATCTAACCAAATGCCTGCGGTGATCTACTGGTTGTCAGATGTGACAATATGGTTGATAGTAACTTCCCATGCTTGTACATTTTCCATTCTCTCCATTTTATCGATGGGTAATAACCAACAGCTTCGTCGTATTGAATGTGTAAATATCTCATAATACATTTCTTGTTTCAAAGCAGAATCACCATGACAAATAACCTTGATGCATAAGTTATTCGTCTTCAATAATAGAAGGCTGTTTCAGTTGAATAACATAGACGGGTGGTAGTGCTGGAATGGATCTATGGTCTTCGGAGACTTTAATTGTCCATCTGTTTATTATCATCTTCACTAAGATTCGTTAATTCAGTCTCATGTATTATCTACTGAAATAGAGTCATGCTCATCTAGTTACAATGCAGATGTATACATTCTATGTATAACAAAATTGCATGCGTCATGAGGCATTTGAAGTTATTTCTGCCACGATTCTGTACTTTTAATTGCATTATGCATAGTTAGATAGATAATCACAAATTAATGTTGTCTATTCGTGTTTTGTTCTTAGCAATAGCGGAGGATCCCAAACATGACACCATCCACGCCCTCCAAACACCAAGGGCAATTGTAGAGATATCAGGATATATACGTCCGTAATGCCATATTAGTGTAGGTGATAATTGTAAGAATAATATGTGTACACTTCCACCTCGTCATTCTGCAAGATCATCAATAACAATCTGACTTCTATTGAAGTGTCACTAACACGTTGGTTATCAATGTCGATAGAGTGAACCCTCGTCAGCTGATCACCTGAGTTGCGAGACAACATGACCACTCCACGTCAACCCAGGTAACAGTGAGTGTGTCATCATCGAACCGAATAAACATGTCAATAATCGCTTCCCCTGCCATCCCCCGAGCCTTTCCTGCTAGTTGACCAAGGCAATGAATCACAGTGTGCTTTCTCGCCATTGTTGATGACGTCAGTATGATGCATTTAGGCATGCGTCTGATAAGTTTTACGGTGCACCCATTAATCGTGGGAATTACTGAATGGCTGAGCCGTCTCCTTCGCATTTCCACCAAACTGATACATTTATCGGGCAAAGCTGTATTGTACCACATATCATATGCTTAATTTACGTTGTTTTGCTAGCTCGAAAGCAATCAATCGTCTGTGTTAAATTGCGCATTTTTTAAGATGTTTTGGGGACAGCAGTATACTCATTGACCATATGACTAGGTGTGGAGACAGGCGGACCTGAGTAAGTAGCAACTGCTATACCCACATATCCATGAATACGACATGATGCCATACTAGTATGGAATTCGTAGAAATGCAGATATTACTGCAGCCAGGACAGCAGTTATGTCTGCTAATAAGGTCAATATTGAAATGGTCGTTTGATGTAAATTCCTGTTCGCACATCACTATAAAGGTGTATTAGGGTGGATCAACATAAGTCACTTCTAGCCATTGCCAATTTCAAATTAGGTCAGCGGCTATAAGATTTATCAGTCCAAAAGTCCAAAATGCATTATCAATTTGAGCAGCCAGTATGACGGCTTTTCAACATTTGTTTTCTCTCTGTGATCTACGAATGACGCTCTGTGGACGACACCTCACGACAATGTAAGACGGTGTCTACGTGTGCTACAAGGGCAACTAACGGTAAATATTGTAAGCTACTGGGGCAATATGTCTTTGTCAGCGACATATCAATCATACAGTCTGTGATGCATTTCCCATCAATAGCTGTTTTATCTAAGGCAAACCCCTTCATTGCATCAACATTACACGAAATCTCCATCTACCTAATTATTTGTGATGACTGCAAAATATGATTGCATAGATTATTCCGTAAGTATTTAGGTTGTTTGATGTGCAGTATACCACATGTGCATAGATTCGCAAAAGACGGCAGCTTCCCTCTCCTCATCAGCATCTAGTGAACTAAATAAATCATCTATGGGATGCTAGAATTGCCCATTGAATAGTGAGCAGCTTCTTTCAAATCATTAAACGGCTGGTAAGTAACTATTGAATTATCTGTAGTCGACGATTTATTATTCATTGTCATGAAGTCATGTACATCTACCACTCGTTATGTAATCACTTTACCTCCTGGGAAGCAGCGCAACGCATACAGGTCGTACAAAACGTACAATCGGAAATTTACGACAGACTTTCTAAATTTACCCAAACACAAAGCCAACTTACTTGAATTAAGTAATGTATGCTTTGAATAATATTGTTATTAAATAATGCCAACTGGTGATGTTAATGGCTGGTTAATAGCCAGCATATTATCTAGGAAAGACGTTTCAGCGCTATTTGCTGACGAGTATCGTTCAGAGTCCAGCGCAAGTATAAAATAACTCTTCGGCGAGATATTAAGTTCAAATCACATCGCAAGTTCGCCACATCAAAGCCCAATCACTAAAAACAAAATAACTAATCGAATACACAGCCCTTAGCCGAGAGCAGTGTTGGTTATTTATTCAGCACAATGTTCATTTAAGTGCTGAAATATATCGTCTTAACGAACTTCATGAGGGTATTGCTGTATCTGTCTGCTCTCCAACACACTTGACAAGCGTCTCAGTGGTGGCATTTTCTAGGCATCAGGATGAATGACTTTTTTCGCAGGAAGAGATATAGAAGAGAAGCTTGAGGACTGAGATATCAGATAATTCCACGATAACTCTCACTCAGTGTTTAACCAAGCCGTTTATCTTAATATTACTGATGATGACGATGTGTATTTCATTTGTTCATTCTTCTGGGCAACACGTCAGCAAATTTTGTCTATAATAGACGTATAGTTTTGTGCGCAAATATTCATCGCCACTTTTGCTAGCTGACGGGTCATCATCGTTTGAACCAAAGTACCCCGCAGCATTGTATTAATGAAACGCCCGCTGAGGGATAGCGCCATCGCGGGTAGATGAACTGCAATGTGCGACCAACTATGTTTGGCATATTGACTGATTCTACAATCGATTCACAAAACTAGAAGTGTCATATTTCATTATCGTCACTCTTGTGTTTGTGACAGTTGCGATTATGGCTGTGATTAGTACTTGCGAGTGAATGGAGTGAGTCACTCGAGCACTATCAAGCATGCTGCTGAATAAATAAGTTGCTACAGAATATATTTCAGATTTCATACATTTACAGATGAGACGCTGTTTCTATAAGCTTTTACCAGACGCATATCATGGGCAAGCAAACTATCGTGACAATCTCTCCTTCAGGTAATGCCCACCAGGGGGAGATCCTGCACATGATCACAGTTGTCGTGAGGGTCTAGTTCGTGTTGACCCCATAACAACGCATGTCTGACGCTGTAATTTGGATGCTAGGTGCTCACAATGATATGAATAGCTGCTAATCTGTTCTCATAAACGCCTCTGGCCCTGGTAGTCTATGCGGAGTCAGGTAGAATGACCGGTTCAATATGCCAGCTGCTTGCCCATCGGTAACTCTTGGGCATGACAGACGCCCTACGAGACCGATAACGCCATTGGTAGTCTAGCATTGGTCTACTTATCATGCGCGATATGAATGAGCTGCTACAAACACCTGATCGACCCCGCCTCGTGCCGTTGTTGTTTATTAAACGATAGGTTCATTTGGACGTTTAGTGGTCATTATGACGGGGTAATATGCGCTAACGACACGTTATGATATCAGCGTACCACCTGCGAACATAAGGCGGCGCAATTGGAAATACTCGATATGCCATTCAACCAAAACCCCAAATACAACACACAAAAGCACAATATCAAACCACAAAACACAGAATACCGCCAATAGCTTTTACACAGAACCATTTTACATTTAAATGTGGCGGCGACTATAAATGTCTAGCCTCAGCGTAGGACGTTATGATTACCAAATATCCAGCATTCACTCGATGCTGAGTAAGAACCATAGGAAACCCTAACTCGATTCGCTATGAGACTCCGACAGACCTCCCGCGCCATCAAAACCATAACAATTGTACCGCCTTTTTCTCATAACTCAATGATTCTACAATTGTAAAGCCATCATTGATGTCAGTAAATGTGGTTCGCTTCCCCACACGTCGTCTGAACTTGAACACGACAGGACCATGGTTAGCTCCGGTCGAACGGTAATATGAATATATACCGTTCTGCTTCAACATTTTCCGCGCGTCAAAGAAAACGCGTTTGGCTAAAGTGCTCTATCACGCATCTAGAAAATAACATACATCTAGAGTATGTACAAAAAAAAGTCATAGCGCACCAAAAAAAAACCCCCACTCGACGCTATTCTTCAAGAAATGCTATCGATATATCGTTTCGGAAAATCGCGATACGATGACCGCCATTTTGGAAAATATTGCGTCGCGTGATTTCCCGCGATTTCCCGCCGCCTCATCCGCATTGCCTTAGCATTAGTCGTCGATGGGTCACGTCATTCTGAGCATGCGCAATGCACGTGGTCTTGAACCTGAAAACAAACGTGTTGCTGTGTTTCGGACTTTTTATCGCTTCCCAAATTGATCGAACTACAACTATTTACCATGGATGAAATCCCCCGCCGAAAAGGGATAAAATTGTCCGTGAACATCATTGCATTCTAAAACTCCATCACTTGGGTATGTTTGGTGTTTGGTAGTTGTCTGAATCGAATTCAAAATGTTTACATTGCGTCGGTTTAAGAGAAAGTAAGACGTCTACTCAGACGTCTTGTAGGGCTAGACCATGGTATGAGATCTTTAAATCGCAAAAGATAATTTGACGCCTGGCTCAAAACATAGCACTTGTGATTGTTTAACTACAAACCAATGTGAGATTTCTGGCATGTTTTCAAGTGTCGGAAAAACTGACAAAGACAGCTGACTCGGTTGACTTTGCAGATTGTGTCGGGGTCAAGTGGCTGTCACAACACGCCACGGACCACACACATCATTCTAGCATACTGCCAGCAACTAGACAGCTAGCATCAGTCAACATGGCAAGCAGTGATAAAACACGCGTGGGGGAGTTGTATCTTAAACAAATCGTTTGACAGCTTGTCAGCTGGGTTATTGAGATATGAAGCCTCAGGTCACGTGGTATGTATGGTAGGCGCTGTGTATGATGGGCGCTGTGTAACACATACAACTATTATAGAAATTGCTAATTATTACTCCCAGCAATCATACCAACGTATATGAACTTTTATTCTATAGTTAAAGCATAATAACAATTCCCTGTTTCTAAATATGACCCATAATATTCCGATTACACAGGTTGCACATGTTCTCATTACAATAATATACGGCCCGATATTCTACATACATAGCGTCTAAAATTCGCCGCTTCCTTTGACGTAAGAGAAGGGGCGCGTATATATATATATATATATATATATATATATATATATATATATATATATATATATATATATATATATATAGATATATATATATATATATATATATATATATATATATATATATATATATATATATATATATATACATTTTGGATATAAATGACTTTCTGAGCGTTATTGAACACATCAACTCTTAATACGACCAACGCTGTTTCCTTTATAATGTTGCCATAACGATAACGTCACAAAATGACCGCTAAACCGTAGCCAATGAAATAGCTGATTGCGTCGAAACGCTTGTGGGCGTGGTCTTTCTCAGGCCCCGCTGCTTGCAAAATAGTTGTACGAAATATGCCCTGAATATGCTACAACACAAGCAGTACAAGACAAAGTTGATGCCATAGTTACTTGTCGCGATGACATCGGTTATTTTGTAGGCACTGTAAATACTGTAAGCTGTCTCTGGATCCAAAGGTTGGAAAATGGAGGCTTTGTAGTCGTTGATCTTGTAGGTGACAGCGTATGGAATCCTCAGGACTAGGAATGCTACAGCTACTGCTACCAACATGGCTGAAAGATGACTTTCCGCATTTGAGTTGGACCTACCGTCAGTCTCTGTCCTATTTCGATTTCTTGCTTTCTTCATCTTGACAAGAAGAAACGCTAGTGTAATGGTAAAGTTGAGAATAAGGACGCCAGGAATATATAAGCTTCCTATCTGCAATATGATTAGGTTCCAATGATGATAAGTATTCTTAGATTTGTATCCACACACAAACTTTCCGCGGTGCGGTAATTTGATAGTGTCAAATAGCCAGAACGGAAACGCATTGAGAATGACGCCGATTGTGACGATGAGGGCGATAACTAGCTTCACTCGAAAAGTGGTACTGAATAGGCCTGTCTGTAAAGGCTTGGCGACGGCGAGCAGGCGCTGTAGCGTGATAGCAACCGTGAGCCAAGATGATGCAAACTTGCCCGAGTATCTCAGAAAATGCACAATCTTACACACTGCGCTGTTTGTATGCATGAAATCGACCCCCATGTGGAAAGCGTTTGTATACGTGGGATTCAACCAGCGAATAAAATCTCCCAGCAGGAAGATGGTATCGGCGACAGCGAGCGCAAGTAGATAATGCCCGCTAACTGTCTCGCGGAGCTTGGCGTAGAATGACAAAACCCAGATGGCTAAGGTGTTAGCCACGAGTCCCGAGCATATAACAATAGCCATGAGGTAGAAGTAAGCCGTGCGGATTGTCGTGTAGTCGGCTGTCAGTACATAGGACGCGACGGGCGCGGTTGTCGGAATTGATCCGTTGCTGAAAACGTCATTCGTTGACGGCATTGTGACATGCGCCATGGACGATCACCTTTACTGATCGATATTACAATCGAATTTGTTGCATCTAAAACAGACAGATACATCACCCTGTAAGTTGAAGTTGTTCACATATTGCAGTTATTTGTTTCTATTAATTTCCATTAACAAAAAGTATTTCTTCACAGATGATGTTATCCATGGTTGCATGAATAACACCTTTCAATGATTCTTTTTTCCGTAAATCTGTGATATGAACCACTGTAAAAGTTTGCTCACCGGACTCAGCTACGGTGCGATTTCCACAGATGACGGAATTTCAGAGCTTCTGAGTGAAAGTGTGGCTGAGATGGGGACGCCACTGGATCAGAAGCTAGTTGTCAGTGGTCTGAGGCTCTACAGCCGTATTTATATCGAGACCCGCTCATGGTGCCTAAGGTTGTTTGCTCAGACCGACCCTCACCACCCTCCCCACAACCTCTTTTTTTTGTCTCCGTAACTCCGAAAAAATGTGGCTTCTTTCTTGATGAAGTCGACAGTTTCCATATTGCATGGTGTACAATACAATAAACAACAACAACAACAAAACAAGCTAAAGAAAATTCGACGTCATTTTGCTTTAGTCGACATATTTATCTTCGCTTGACAGAAAAAGATGCAAAAACGTTGAAGCTAGTAGTATAGAGACTGGGGGTTCGAGCGCAGTTTCAAAATGGACGAACATGAGCCAGCGAACCGCTCGCACCTCCCCCCTAAACCATATGTCGTCAACCAGCCCTTCCAGCCCCATATGGTCCAGGGCCACTAAAGAGGGCGACAGCAATGTCAACAATCTACACCAGGACCCTGAGGAATAAGCTCTTCTAATCTTGACATTAACCCGCTTGCGGAGGTTCTCCATGGTCTTGCCGAACACAGACTTATTCATAAGCTTATAAAGGTCCTTCTCAAAGTCGCTGGTGGCCACCTTACGCAGATCCGTATTCATCCGAATGTAAGGCTCCATCCAGGGACTCTGGTTAAAGACAAGTGCACGATGGATCTTGATAAGTCTCATCCCCAAAGACAGATACAGCTTGAGGTTTCTGTAGTGCACCATATACTTCTCCTTATTCCGCAGGTTGGGCACCAGCTTTTCAACCACGCCCAAGGTGCCACCCAACACTCCAGGAGGTTCTTCTGATAGTTCGACAACCAGTCGTTCTCTACAAGCAGCCGCTCCGGAGCCAGCGGGTAGTCTTTGTGCTCGTCATGAAGTGCAGTAGGATACTCCAAGTCAACCTCAAGTATGTATCCAGTCTCAGCATCATCTGGGTGGTCCTGTATCTGTAGATCCTCCGGCCGAGCCGCCCACTCAATGCCCGCAGTTGGCAAAGGCTGACTCATAGCCCACCCATACAACTTGTTAGCATCAAGGTACTGGATGTAGCTCGTTGATTTATCCTGGTCAAAGTCATCCACGAGCGTGGCCGCGCGACACCATGCTTTTACCGCCGCGTAGACCTTTCTCAATGAACAGATGCTTGTCATAGTCCACGAGTAGCTCGAGTTCCACGCCTGTGCTCTTAATCAAAGCACCCCACGACAAACCGAGGCTGGTATAGTAGTGGGCCGGATGCAACCCGTACTGCTTAAGACAGGTAGTAGTATAGGGAGTAGCGGTTCTGGCACACCAGTCTCACATGATTATGACACACCTATCTCATATGGTGCAACCCAGAAAACACACACACACACACAGGCTCACTCACATGTGCGAGCGGTACTGGCACACCAGTCTCATATGATTATGACACACCTATCTCATATGGTGCAACCCAGAAAACACACAGGGTGACTCACATGAGCCAGCGAACCGCTCGCACCTCCCCCCCACCATATGAGCCCAGCCCTTCAAGCCCCTATGGTATAGGCCCACTAAAGAGGGCGACAGCAATGTCAACCATCTACAACAGGACTCTTAGGAATAAGCTCTTCTAAACGACTCACGCGCTCCAAAAGGTCCTCATACTTTGATTCCAAATCCCTCACATCATTCTCAAGGTCCACCTTCTCCTCCCATATATGTTCCACATCTGCTTGCAGCTCGGCCACCCCAATATGTTCATCGGTGCTCATTCTATACCTCAGCTATCATATGTTCAACATATCGACACGTGCCCATAGGCCAGAGTGTCTACACCACCTGGAGCTATCCACCGCTTTGAGTCAAAGGGGGAGAGAGACACCTTGTTAACGTGGAGCCCATATATTTTATGGCAGTCACTCCTGAGCATGTTCATTCCGTGGCGAAACTGCTTCTGGTCGAACAGTGACTCCAAGTACTGAGCGTGTCGTAGATGCTTCTTCACCACCACCTTCTTCACACCCTTAGCTCTTTTTATCTCGCCCTCATCAGACATCAGGATAGAGTACATCTTAGGGCGCAAACCAACGTACTCCTTGATGGGCACGCCAGCGCACTCATCCTTCATCTTACCCAGAACCATTTTGTTTTTGTCACTGTGTAGGGCATGAGAAGGGTCAAAGTTACTAGTGTCAAAGAGATGCCCATCCTCCCTCATATCAGCATAGACGTCAGTGGTACGGATCTCAAGCAGCAGCGAGTCTGTGTCTGTGTAAAGCAGGTTAATATTACTGTCATATCTAGCCTTCATGGTATTGTAGTAAAAGTCATACATCAAGTGCTTGGAGAGGTCCAGAATGCACATGCCAATGTAGACCGGGCGGTTCAGCACTAAGCGAGTCTTGTGCATATGCAGGGCAGCTAGATCATCATCAAACACTTTTTGTCGAGCATAGGCGGGGCTGGCAACAAGCCCACATATTTTTTCTTTTTCCGATGAGCGCACAATCTTAACGTCGACTCGCCTCCGGAGATTCTCCATCGTTTTACCAAAGATGGAGTTATTCATAGGTTTATAGAGATCCTTCTCAAAGTCGCTGTTGGCGGCCTTGCGCAGATCTGTATTCATCCTTATGTAAGGCTCCATCCATGGACTCTGGTCAAAGACAAGCGCACGATGAATCTTGGTGAGTCTCAACCCCAAAGACAGATATAGCTTGAGGTTCCTGTAGCGTACCACATACTTCTCCTTGTTCCGCAGGTTGGGCACCAGCTTTTCAACTCCATTTCCGGTGCTCCTCAATGCACCTAGGAGATCTTTCTGGTAGTCTGACAACCACTCATTTTGCACAAGAAGCAGCTCCGGCGCTAGGGGGTAATCGTTGTGTTCGTCATGAAGCGCAGCAGGATACTCCAAGTCAACCTCAAGTATATACCCCGTTTCAGCATCATCGGGATGGTCCTGGATCTCTAGGTTCTCAGGCCGTTCCACCCACTCAATACCCGAAGTAGGTAGGGCTTGGCTCATCGCCCACCCATACAGGTTGTTGGCATCGAGGTACTGGATATAGCTCGCTGGCTTATCCTGCTCAAAGCCCTCCACGTATGGGTTGTTCGCTTTAGCGTGGCGATGTGATACCATGCTTATCCCACCGCACAGCCCCTTCTCAATAAACAGGTGCTTGTCATAATCGGTGAGAAGCTCGAGTTTCACCCCTGTACTCTTAAGAAGCGCATCCCACGACAAACCGGGGCTGGTATAGTAGTGGGCCGGATCCAACCCGTATTGCTTAAGACAGGTTTTGCGGAATGTTTCAAACACATCGGCCAGGAGCAGTACATCCGTGCGTAAGTAAAGGTCATGGTAGTCCCCCATGTTTTTACAACCGAACGTGTTCCAGACTTTCTGGGCGTGTTCATAGTCTGCAGCAGATATACCCTGTTCAGAGAGCTTGCTGTAGAAATCATGGATCAGCGGCAGTGGAGCATCAAACTTATCCCAGCCATCCATGAACTCATAAGGATACACTCCCTTACGCAGCAGCAAGCGCCGCTTCATCTGGTCAGGCTCGTATTCTGCCGTCACAGCAAAGGCATCTGGGTTGTTAGCAGACACAAGCTTGTCAAGAGAGGCCAGGAGGAACTGTGCACTGTCAATGAAGCGCAACTGTCCGACCGACAGGGAGATATACTTCTCCATGTTATTTGGGATGCAGTTGATATTGCCCTCCACTTTGCTTATACCCTGCATCAAGAGATGGGAGTCGTAGCCCCGCAGGTTATGGAACACCACAGGGATGGGTGTTGTCTTGAGACTCAGCCGAAGTTTCAGGTTACACACGTTATGGGCTGGCCCTCTGTACAAGCCTGTTATATGGCAGTGATCGCGAACAGAGTCACAGCCCAGTTTTTTCTTGCATACATGACAGTGAGTTGCAGCCTTATGTGCCTTTCTATCCTCCGAGTCATCCGCATAGGGAAAGGCTTGGACAGAACTGCTTTGATCTTTTGCTCCTCCTGCTGCAGAGCCTGTAAGAATTTCTCCACAACATCGCTTCCTCTATAAACCACAGGGGGTTCTGTCTGCCCATCACATCGGACAACCACATAGCCGTAACCACATGGCTCATGCTCCTGTGTTCTCTGCGTGTTGCTCTTACCAGGATTAGGTGCAGGTCCCGGAAGCTTCACTGTGAGCGCCTCAAAGTCGGCATAGATAAGATAGGGGGCAGCAAGCTGTTACTGCCAGTTCTGGAAGGATAATATGTTCTTCCCTTCCTCAGGCATGTCAACTCACACAGCAGTTTGCCCTATACCCATGCACTCAGGCTTATGCGCCAGGAGCAGACCCTGCATGGTATATCCATGCAGACATAGCTCACAGAAGAACTTGCGCTCTTTATGTTTGGTCTGGTCATACAGCAAGCGGTTCATGTCTTTGATTTGCGAGAAATGAAACTTGCCGTCCTTCTCAATCAGCATGAGGTTTATACGAGTACTTGGAGAGTCTTACCTTAAGGGCAAACTGAAACTTGATTCCACCTAGCTCTTCCAGCTCACCAGTCAAAACTTTATGCATCTTCCGAAGCATGCCCTTTAAGAACATCATAAGGGGGTAAGACTCGGGAACATTCATCACCCATCCACGCAAATAGTTTTTAACAGCCCACTTAGTCTTATTGAACTCAAGACGCGCTGTTTGGGACTGTGGACTGGGTTGCGGGGACTGGTCTGTGTGGGGCAGCGGTGGGGACAGGGGTGAGAGCCACCCCAGCCCTGAATCTAGCCAACATCTCCTTGTATATACGACCATAATCATTACGCACTTGGAGTGCTTGGAGTGCAACCTTAGAGCGTGGATAAGGAGGCTTAAAACCGTGAATTGAAACATAATCGTGTTGGGCTTCACATGCTCGCTGATTATCAGTCATGTTTACTATACAGTTCTATTAGTCTAATAGGGAATTTGTTGATACACAAAAGACAACGACGATACAGCGAGCAGACTTTGACCTTGTTAGCAGCGCCACAAGATTTCTATTTTTGTACAGTGGGGAATCCCCGTTCAGTGGCGCCAGCTGGCGGGTGAGTGTCCACAGCTATAGGCCGTTGTGGAGCAATTTTTTGGGCATGACGAAGACGACTGTGGTTGACTTTATTGAACCCACAATCCATGCACAATCCTACCTTATTATTTTTGATAGCCTTCTGACAACCCGTACAAAGACGATTAATGACACCATGTTTTATCTTATATCTGTGTAATACACAAAACTCTTGCTCTTGCATACAGGGCCTGTAACAGGGGTCTTTCTTCCTGAGTAATATCCATGGGCACTTATTGTCATATACTACCATTGTAATATATATAGATCTCTATTAGTCTAATTGGTAATACAGTCTGGCGGCAACTGGGTATCGGACGGCACCACAAGCAACTCCTGAACAAAGCCACGGAGAGGACCATCCAACAAATAGTAAAGTACAGGCTCGCAAGATTTAGTGACAGAGTTTCCAATCCGGTAAACATTGAGTGACCACACAGGGTCAGTGGCCCGCCAGCGCTGGTCTTGCTCTGCCTCACCAGGCTGGTAGAGGTAGCGAACGCCAACACCAGAGGGAAGCTTTTGCTCTTTGACCCCCAGCGGGCACCCTGGTACGACTGCAGAGGGCTTTTGTGCAACTCGTTTTGCCTTTATAACATCTTTAGGTTTTTTTCCAGTCAACCGGGTCACCTAATTATTTATTGCAGAGACTACAGCCTGCAGCCGAGAAACCCACTCCGTCCATCGTTTTCCAGTATCCCTTAACTCTACGGCAGGTACTATAGTATATCATCTGCATGCGACGATCCATACAAAGTAAACGCCTGAGTCTCCAAATGACCTACTTGGCAAGTCTGAATGCAACCAGTCCAGTCGCAGCCATACCCAGTATAATGAACTCCACCTCACGCCCTTTTTGACAATCTGAGGGCTCGTAGAAGTCTGAAAGCTGCGGCTCAGAGCCCAGCGGGTCGACGGTTTTATTCATAATCAGATAGTACTCACGCATAGCCTCGTCCGCATCCCTAAAAGTATGCTTGGAATGTCCCTGGCGGCGCAGTTGCTGATGAAGTCTAAACGCTCAGTTCTCTTCTTGGCAAATGATGCCTGAGCAGATTGAAGCTGCTCGATTGCCATATCATGGCGTTTACATTCCGCGTCCACTTGGCTGCTTCGTAATTTACAGAACAAAAAGTTTCTCCCAGAGATTGCAAGGGCGTTAACAACAACGCCTCCAACAAGCAGCGCAAATGTGGCCATTACCTCAGTATATCAACTGGTAAGATTCCTTGTTTAATTAACATATCTTTTGTGGCCATAGCTAGTGATACATCGGCAACAGCCATAGCCAGGTCCTGTGGGGTGAAATCAAGACGTGGCACCCCACCACCCAGAGCCATCTTAGCAAGCTAACCATTGATATACGGGAAACAACTGCACCTACAGAGAGTTGACGAGCATTTTTCCATCAGTAATTGGTGTTGTCATCTTATTCCATATAAAACGGATCCGTTAAATGAGCGTCCAGAGGCTTTTGTACCACAACCTGTGTAGGGTGTGAGGCTACCATCTGGTGCCTGTAGCAATACAATACTAGTCCAAACACCCCAACCAAAGGCGCAACCATAGCGATGATGTAGCTCACAAGTGGCAGTGCTTAGCGCGTGTCGAACAAACGGGTCAGTCTTGAGGTCTGTAATTAGCTTTGGCTGGTGCTCTGGTGGGATTGGTAGAAACATACAAGCAATACCTGAGTATAGCTGTAGCAATGATTGACCTAGAGTGCGCGTCATGCTAGCGCCTAGCCGAGCCTCGTATCTCACATACAGCTTTATGATCTCTTCATCAGACATTGATTCAACCTGGTCAATTGTAAGGCACTCTAAACCAAGGTACTGACGGGCCTGACCACCGGCTATGACGGCAGCAAGTCTATCTCTCTTAGAATACATATCTACACAGGGGTGCAACTAGGTTCGCTCCCCCAGACTTTGTCTCCACTAGGCTAGTCGTGTCCTGTTCAAGGAGTTTATCAATTTAATGTATTATGATCCATGAATATACGTATGCGCCTTCGAGCTTTAAAATACTGTACCGCTACCCAGATGAAGAAAACTAAATTGGTTACTGAGGCAACGGCTGCTATGAAGACCAATATCACTTCAATCGACGACATATGCAGTAGGTTGATCAGTCTTCTGCAGCAGTTTTGCGTGCTTGGTCTTTGCTAGTAGTTGGCGTACTGTGGCACGTTCCTCCTTTGTTGGAATTCCATCATTTTCAGTTAAGGAGTCTTCAAACGAGTCACGGTCCTTGGTGTGAAAGAGCACCATCCAGCGAGTCTGCTCTCGTGAGTCCTTCAGTTGTACTTTTGGGTGAGGACCCAGACACTTTGCTGCGCATGGTGGCCGCTAAAGGCCAGTTTGGATAACATGTCTTTCTTCTTGGTTAGGGCCTTTGTTGCCAAACAGTCATCAATGATGTAGCGGGTAGGCTCGCCCTTAAAACAGGTCGTCATGGAGCACTCAGGTGGTCATGGAGCCGCTCCCCTGGATCAACCACGTACACCTCTGAATCATCCCACACCCATGACCGTGTCTGATAGGCCTCGTTGTAACGTATTATAGGGCAGAGGATTACAATATGCTCGAATGCACCGAAGAAGGGCCTTTCAAGTAGGTCGAGGATGAAAGCGGTTTTCCCACATCCTGTCTGCCCACAAACAATTGCCGAACAGGGACCATCTGGAAATGTAAACTCAGTTTTATGTTTCATCAAAACCTTGTTAGTAGACTTCGCTGACGAACCTGCCATCTTTAATGTTAAGCTGTGCATCCATTACAATATACATATAAACATTCAATGCGCCGACTGCCTGTGATTTTTTGGTGATCTGTATGATAATACTCTCAGACGCATTCTCCACGGCCTTGCCACAAACGTGCAGCTGGTCGTCATCACACACAATTATATCTTTAACACACAGACATGGAGTTTGATAACCCAGCATACGAAGATGTGGATTTGGGAGATGGGCCATATGTTGGGGAGAGGGATGAGGTTCTCCCAGAGGCCTCTCTCCCACCTGTTATAGAAGGGGACCTTGAGTTGGATAAGTCTATACTACCGGAAGGCCGATTCGTTATAGGCGCTGTCAATGATTATTACAATGCACTAGCTGAAAATGGTTACACACCGCCCCTCAGTCGTGATTATGGAAAGTTTGAACTTGTTGGAGGAGAGTTACGTTTGAAGGACTACCCCGACATGAGAATCAGAAATTCTTGTACCCAAAAACCGCTGTCACTCGAAACAATAGGTAAAAATAGAGGAGGGGCTAAGATTGTCCGTGATGGTTTGGGGTTCACTGAATGGTCCCGACAAGCGGTGTCACACAAGGAAGCAAAAGCCCTCCAAGGTGTTGACCAAGCAGCTGCTAAAGCTGCAGAGAATTTAGAAATGAGCGGCCCTGAAGCCATGACTGTAACAGGTGGCGAGGAAGAAACAAGCTTCATAGAGGGCGTTCATAACGCTATAGAGGACGTGGGTACACAGACAGATGGTCTGACATACCGAGAGCTTGCGGGGCTTGATAAGTCTATGCAGACCCAGAGAGGTGAGTTGGCCAATAACTTATCCAGTATAAGTAGGAGGATGGGAGGGGTGATAGTCGAGCATGGAAATTCCAAGCAAAACAGCTTGCAGAGCTGCAGGAGCTGTGGCGTGTTCGTGTTGAGGCTGCCTATGTAAACCGTGTACGTCTGAGAACCCAAATTAACCGCATCAGGGAAACGACTTCTTAACGAGGACACAACGCTAGCTGAGCGTGAACGCACCCTGTTCCAAGAGCAGGGTATAACAATCGCCTCCATCCTCACTGCGATTGGATTGGCAATCTCGACCCTTGTAGTTGCTTTGACGGGTGGAGGGAGCACTAGTGCAACCCCGGGGCGAGTTATCCTACTGATACTCACGTGACTTATTAAGTAGCAAGCCAAAGCAAAGCTAAGCCTATAGCAATTCCACCTAAAATAAGAACAGTTTTCTCATCCTCGTGCGCCCCACTTAGACCGGTTACGGCCACGCCGACAGGGGCCGGGCCTGGAGAGGGAACTCCCATATCTGTATCTGGCGGAGGGTCAAAGCTTCCTCTATCTGGAACCAACGGAACTGAGTTGACATCAGTATTGCTGCTGATCTGCTGCTCCTCAGTCACAATGGTTATCAGATTGTTGTACCCAGCAACGTTTCCTGATTGTGCTTCTTTGAGGACCTGGGGAGGGGTGAGGCGTATAACCAGGTGTATCACAAGGTTCGGAAGAAGTATAAGGAGACGGTGGCTTGGGGGTGGGTTGGGGTGGAGGGGCTTGAAGACGGCGACTATGGCGCAAATGGGGGGTTTAATAATTGCCTGGGCTTGGAACAGGAGCACCACGGTCCTTGGTTGAGAAGACCGAGTAGGACCACGGAGAGGCCTACGGGGGTTTTCTACTGTTGGAAGCTCTTTATGATGAGATTGATAACCGCTCGTCCTGATCGAGAAGAGCGCTAAGGTTGCCTAGTTTAAACATGACCTCGACCGCGTGAAAAATGGAACTTACAGTCCACTTCTATTTCGACAAAGCTGTGGTAATATGTTTCACTGTAAAACATTTCTTTGTAGCTGGTAATTTTCGACGACGAAGCTAGAATATACAATCCTGGCTCCGAACGCGGTGCAGTGGCGGGCTGAGGGAAGAAAGTGTGTCGTTAAAGTTCGGTCGCAGATATTTCTCACTCGATGATCTCTATGGTGACTAACTACTGGTGTGGCCCTGGTCCATAGGGGGCCCACTTTTATATGAGGATGTCTACTTATATCCACTTGTTAGTCATCCGGTCCACTTTTATATGAGGATGTCTGCATTTCTTTGTAGCTGGTATTTTCGACGAATATAACATCCTGGCTCCACACCTGCCTGTGTCGTTTTGCGTGTTCAGAAAACGCTGTTCGCCGGTAGTTTGTGAAAGTCTGATTTGCCTGTCTGAATGTTGTCTGCCGATCTGCCTGTATATGCAGCTGTTTGTCCATATACTTACCAGTATATTTTCATATGTAACTTGCTCTATCTCTCCCCGTTTCTATGCCTGTATGTCGCTCTTTATATCTACCTGTATGCCTTCCTGTGGATCTCACTCTGGGTCGCCCTGTATAACGTCCTATGTATGTCTCCCTGTATCCTTGGCTGCACGTCTCCCTGTATCCCTGCCTGTATGTCTTCCTGTCTCCATGGCTGTATGTCTCCCTGTATCCCTGCCTGTATGTCTCCCTGTATCCCTGTCTGTATGTCTCCCTGTATCCCTGCCTGTATGTATCCCTGTATCCCTGTCTGTATGTCGCCCTCTATAACGTCCCGTGAATGTCCCCTTGGATGTCTCCCTGTATCTCTGTCTGTATATCTCCCTGTATCCCTGCCTGTATGTCTCCCTGTATCTCTACCTGTATGTATCCCTGTTTCTGTATCGGTATGTCTTCCTGAATATGTGCCTGTATGTCTACATTTATCTGTGTCTATATTTCCTTATGTATCCCTGCCTGTATATCTCCCTGTTTCCCTACCTGTATGTCTCCCTGCATCTCTGCCTGTATGTCTCTCTGTATCTCCGCCTGTATGTCTTCCTGTATCCCTGCCTGTATGCCTCTCTGTATCTCCGCCTGTATGTCTCCCTGCATCTCTGCCTGTATGTCTCTCTGTATCTCCGCCTGTATGTCTCCCTGTATCCCTGCCTGTATGCCTCTCTGTATCTCCGCCTGTATGTCTCCCTGCATCTCTGCCAGTATGTCTCTCTGTATCTCCGCCTGTATGTCTCCCTGTATCTGTATGTCTCTCTGCATCTGTGTCTGTATGTCTCCCTGTATCTCTGCCTTTATGTCACCATGTATCCCTGCCTGTATGTCTCCCTGTATCTCTGTCTGTATGTCTCCCTGTATGTATGTCTGTTTGTCTCCATGTATATCTGTCTGTATGTCTCCCTTCATCTCTGCCTGTTTGTCTCCCTGTATCTGTGTCTCTGCTTGTAAGTCTACCTGATTCGCAGGCTGTATCTTGGCTTGTATCTCTGCCTGTGCAAAGTAGTAAGTGTCATTTTGAAGATAGTGATCCCGGCAGTTTTTAACAAAGGTTCAAGGTTGATCGGCGAAAGCAACCGGGCAGCTGGTGCACAACACAACCAGCATGACTCCGTGAAGTGGTCGTCATAACGTAGTCAAAGCATGACGTCATGACCTGGGTTACTAAATGTAGAGCATGATGTACAGAACTGCACAGACCGGAATTCATTCTCGTCAGCGGATTACAGTGTTATGATGGACATTACAGATTCAAAAAGATAATATTGGGGTTTGACGTCACTTTCCACAACGAGGCGATACTGCTTGTACAGCTCCCCGTAAGAGACATTGTCCACTTTACACAATGCCGCTTGGTCAGATTAGGCTGTGACGCCTACGCCGCTGGGACGTTACCCATAAGGCCTCACGTCGGATGAACCCCCTTTCAGAAATGGGACCGCAATTCAAGGCGTTCATCTGAGCCTTAAAGAACCAGTCCGGTTTATTCAAAATAACAACGAACATAACAGCACACATTGCCTGT
This sequence comes from Urechis unicinctus, assembly GCA_034190875.2. Taxonomy (NCBI): domain Eukaryota; kingdom Metazoa; phylum Annelida; class Polychaeta; order Xenopneusta; family Urechidae; genus Urechis; species Urechis unicinctus. The sequence goes on along the minus strand of CM067358.1, from coordinate 70,182,255 downwards.
TGAATTAAGCTCAGATGTGATAGATGAGAACAAATGGGCAATCACTTCAGCTGAAAGGTCAAGGTCAACAATATATCCCTGAGTTACCGGACCGGGCCAGTGTTTTAATGTTAGATCCAATCAGGTCGTTGTTGCTAATATCATAACCCTTGTACTGTGATGTTTAAAATAAAAAGCGACGTGCAGATTCAACACGTAACCCATTATACCTTGTCACATTCCCCGATGCAGTAACTTTCCAGGTGAAAGCACTGAACACGGAACGTCTCTAAGATCGTTTTTGTAATTTGCGAATGATTTTCAGCTGGTCTGACACAATCTCTGGCTAAGAGCGTTTATTTCAATAATTCATGTACCTATCCTCAACCCTTACTCCCAATGGGAGATGAAATATAACGAGATTGACGGGTAGAGTCGTTTGAACCATTGAAGATCTTGCCATTTTGTAGCAGTAAATGGCAGTAGTATAGAGACTGGGGGTACGAGCACAGCAATCTAATACAGCAACCCAGAAAACACACATATACAGGGTGACTCACATGAGCCAGTGAACCGCTCGCACCTCCCCCCTATACTATACCATATGATCCCAGCCCTTCCAGCCCCTATGGTATAGGCCCACTAAAGAGGGCGACATCAATGTCAACCATCTACAACAGGACCCTGAGGAATAAGCTCTTCTAAACGACTCACGCGCTCCAAAAGGTCCTCATACTTCGATTCCAATTCCCTCACCTTCTCCTCTACACCAGGACCCTGAGGAATAAGCTCTTCTAAACGACTCACGCGCTCCAACAGGTCCTCATACTTTGATTCCAAATCCCTCACCTCACTCTCAAGGTCCACCTTCTCCTCCCATATATGTTCCACGTCTGCCTGCAGCTTGGCCACCCCCATATGTTCATCGGTGCTCATTCTATACCTCAGCCCTCATATGTTCAACATATCGACGCGTGCCCATAGGCCAGAGTGTCTACACCACCTGGAGCTATCCACCGCTTTGAGTCAAATGGGGAGAGAGACACCTTGTTAACGTGGAGCCCATATATTTTATGGCAGTCATTCCTGAGCATGTTCATTCCGTGGCGAAAATGTTTTTGGGCGAACAGTGACTCCACGTACTGAGCGTGTCATAGATGCTTCTTCACCACCACCTTCTTCACACCTTTTGCTTTTTTGATCTCATCCCAACTCGACATCAAGATCGAGTACATCTTAGGGCGCAGACCAACATACTCCTTGATGGGCACCCCGGCACACTCATCCTTCATCTTCCCCAGAACCTTCTTGTTCACACTGCTGTAGAGACTACGGGAGGCATGTCAGCATACACGTCAGGCGTGCGTATCTCCATTAGCAGCGAATCCGTATCTGTGTACAACAAGCCAAGGTTCTTGCCGTATCTGGGCTTCATGGTATTATAATAGAAGTCATACATCAGGTGTTTGGAGAGGTCGAGTATACACATGCCCACATACACCGGGCGGTTCAGTACCAGGTGAGTCTTGTGCATGTGCAGAGCGGCCAGGTCATTATCAAACACCTGATGACGCGCATAGGCGGGACTTGCAATAATCCTACGCATTCTTTCTTCTTCCTTTGAGCGAACAATCTTGACATCTACCCGCCTGCGGAGGTTCTCCATGGTCTTCCCGAAGACGGAGTTGTTCATTAGTTTGTAGAGGTCCTTCTCGAAGTCGCTGGTGGCCACCTTACGCAAATCCGTATTCATCTGAATGTAAGGCTCCATCCAGGGGCTCTGGGTGAAGACAAGTGCACGATGAATCTTGGTCAGCCTCATCCCCAAAGACAGATACAGCTTGAGGTTCCTGTAGTGCACCACATACTTCTCCTTATTTGGCAGGTTTGGCACCAGCTTTTCAACCTCGCCCAGGGTGCCACCCAACTCGCCCAGGAGGTTCTTCTGATAGATAGACAACCAGTCGTTCTCTACAAGAAGCCGCTCCGGAGCCAGCGGGTAGTCGTTGTGCTCGTCATGAAGTGCAGTAGGATACTCCAAGTCAACCTCAAGTATGTAACCAGTCTCGGCATCATCTGGGTGGTCCTGTATCCGTAGATCCTTCGGCCGAGCCACCCACTCAATACCCGCAGTTGGCAAAGGCTGACTCATAGCCTACCCATACAAATTGTTAGCATCAAGGTACTGGATATTGCTCGTTGGTTTATCCTGGTCAAAGTCATCCACGAGCGGGTTATTGGCTTTAGCGTGGCGGCGCGACACCATGCTTATAACACCGCGTAGACATTTCTCAATGAACAGATGCTTGTCATAGTCGGTGAGTAGCTCAAGTTCCACGCCTGGGCTCTTAAGCAAAGCATCCCATGACAAACCGAGGCTGGTATAGTAGTGGGCTGGATCCAACCCGTACTGCTTAAGACAGGTCTTGCGGAACACCTCAAACACATCAGCCAGGAGCAGTACATCTGTCCGCAGGTACAGGTCATGGTAGTTACCCATGTTCTTACACCCGAACAGGCTCCAGACCTTCTGTGCGTGTACGTAGTCTTCAGCAGATATACCCTCCTCAGAGAGCTTGCTGTAGAAATCTTGGATTGGCGGCAGAGGGGAATCAAACTTATCCCAGCTGTCCATGAACTCATAGGGGAAGACTCCCTTACGCAACAGCAACCGCCGCTTCATCTGGTCTGGCTCATATTCCGCCGTCACAGCAAAGGCATCTGGGTTGTTAGCAGACATCAGCTTATCAAGCGAGGCCAGGAGAAACTGTGCACTGTCAATGAAGCGCAACTGTCCAAGCGACAGGGATTTATATATCTCCATGTTGTTGGGGATACAGTTGATGTTCCCCACCACTTAGCTTATACCCTGCATCAAGAGATGGGAATCGTAGCCCCGCAGATTATGGAACACCACAGGGATGGGTGTTGTCTTGGGACTTAACCGAAGTTTCAGGTTACACACGTTATGGGCTGGCCCTCTGTACAAGCCTGTTATATGGCAGTGAACACGAACAGAGTCACAGCTCAGTTTTTTCTTGCACACATGACAGTGAGTTGCAGCCTTATGTGCCCTTCTATCCTCCTGAGTCATCCGCATAGGGACAGACTTGGACAGAACTGCTTTGATCTTTTGCTCCTCCTGGTGCAGAGCCTGTAAGAACTTCTCCACAGCATCGCTTCCTCTGTAAACCACAGGGGGTTCGGTCTTACCGTCACAACGAACAACCACATAGCCATAGCCGCATCCTTGGTGTTCCTGCGTTCTCTGCGTGTTGCTCTTACCAGGATTAAGTGCAGGACCTGGAAGCTTCACTGTGAGCGCCTCAAAGTCAGCAGAGATGACGTAGGGTGCAGCAAGCTGTTTCTGCCAGTTCTGGAAGGATAATATGTTCTTCCCTTCCTCAGGCATATTCACTCGCACAGCAGTTTGCCCTATCCCCATGCACTCAGGCTTATGCGCCAGGAGCAGACCCTGCGTGGTATATCCATGCAGACATAGCTCACAGAAGAATTTGCGCTCTTTATGTTTACTCTGGTCATACAGCAAGCGGTTCAGGTCTTTGATTTGCGAGTAATGAAACTTGCCGTCCTTCTCAATCAGCATGAGGTTTATACGGGTATGCTTACTGATGCAGTGTACGATAGTGGTCTTCCCATCCCAGCCAAAAACGTTCAATGCTTGGTTAGCATGCTTTTCTATATTCTCAACATGCGACACCGGTGTAGGATATTCTACACCTGCACCCTCCAGCAGATCTAAGAGCCACTGAATGTTATATTTTGATGGTCGCTGTGGGTTCTTGGCTACCGGGTGCAGAGCGGCTATAACAGCCCATAGAATGCAGAAGTCGTCCCAGTTCTTTACATTTATGATGGCCTGCTTAGCCGCCAGCGCAGCCGGAAGTCGCAGGTAGGAGCCACCCTTCAACGGTTTGTAGTTGGCAATGTCAATCCACAGAGTTGTGACCGCCTCAAACGCCCAGCCAGAACCTTGGTTGGTCCACTTCTCCAACCGCTCTTGGATATTAACAACACTCTGGTCCAACGCAACATCCATGTCTTCTGAGGAGAGAACCACCTGCTGCTTATTACGCAACACAGGCTCAAAATACTCAGTGCTGTTATCATCTGCGTGCTTGGAGAGTCTTACCTTAAAGGCAAACTGACACTTGATTCCACCTAGCTCTTCCAGCTCACCAGTCAAAACTTTATGCATCCGACGCATGCCCTTAAAGAACATCATAAGGTCCGAGCTAAGGGGGTGAGACTCAGGAACGTTCATCACCCATCCACGCAAATAGTTTTTAACAGCCCACTTAGTCACCTTGAAGGCAAGACGTGCTCTGGGGTCTGGGTTGCGGGGATGCGTGGGGCAGGGACAGGTCTGTGTGGGGCAGGGACTGGTCTGCGTGGGACAGCAGTGGGGACAGGGGTGCGTGCCACCCCAGCCCTCAATTTAGCCAACATATCTTTGTATGTACGGTCATATTCATTACGCACTTGGACTGCTTTGAGTGCAACCTTAGAGCGTGGATAAGGAGGCTTAAAACCGTGAATTGAAACATAATCGTTTTGGGCTTCACGTGCTCGCTGATTATGAGTCATGTTTACTATACAGTTCATTAGTCTAAAAGGGAATTCGTTGATACACAAAAGGCAATGACAATACAGCGAGCGGACTTTGAACTACGCAGTAAACACCCGTCTCTGACAAGGTGTCACGTTTCGTCGCACATAGGCCTGACCGCCAAACCATGTTGTTGACAGCGCCACAAGATTTCTATTTTTATACAGTTGGGAATCCCCGTTCAGTGGCGCCGACTGGTGAGTCAGTGTCCCCAGCTATAGGCCGTTGTGAAGCAATTTTTTGGGCAAGACGAAGACGACTGTGGTCGACTTTATCGAACCCACAATCCATACACAATCCTACCTTATTATTTTTGATAGCCTTCTGACAACCCGTACAAAGACGATTAATGACACCATGTTTTATCTTATATCTGTGTAAATTACAAAACTCTTGCTCTTGCGTACAAGGCCTGTTACAGGGGTCTTTCTTCCTGAGTAATATCCATGGGCACTTATTGTCAAATCCTACCATTGTAATATATAGATATCTATAAGTCTAATTGGTAATACCGTCTGGCGGCAACTGGGTATCGGACGGCACCACAAGCAACTCCTCCTTTACAAAGCCACGAAGAGGTCCATCCAGCAAATAGTATAATACAGGCTCACCAGATTTAGTGACAGAGTTTCCAATCCGGTAAACATTGAGTGACCACACAGGGTCAGTGGCCTGCCGCCGGTGGTCTTGCTCTGCCTCACCAGGCTGGTAGAGGTAGCGAACGCCGACATCAGAGGGAAGCTTTTGCTCTTTGACCCCCAGAGGGTGCCCTGGTACGACTGCAGAGGGTTTTTGTGCAACTCGTTTTGCCTTTATAGCATCTTTAGGTTTTTTTCCAGTCAAGCGGGTCACCTCATTATTTATTGCAGCCTGCAGTCGAGAAACCCACTCAGTCGATCGTTTTCCAGTATCCCTTAACTCAACGGCATACTGGTGACCAAAGCGTCGCTCAGCAAGGGTTCTGTTAAAGCGTTCCACTATACCCTGATCTCGATGGATATTCACAAGGCCACGTCTGACTGATACTCCATGTTTTACTAGCAGCTGATTCACTGCACCCATAAACTCCCGTCCGGGGTCCACCTGAAGTAGTTTAGGCCACCCCAGCGGTCCTCGCTTGTATATCCTCTCGAGTGCACCTGCGACCTCCTTAGCCTCTTTTGTAGTCAATGGCTCAGCCGCTTTGTAGCGCGAGGCCACATCAACCAATGTTAGGGCATACTTGTAAGTGCGGCGATTCACAACATCATGAGGAAGAAATAAGAGATCGGCTTGGTGCACCTCATTAGGGACAGGGACATCAAACTTTGGCCTGGGAATGTGTTTTGGCACTGGCATGTAGATTTGCCATATAGCTTGCTTTGTTAGCCACCCCCTTGCAACTTCCTCAGAAACCCTCGCTTCTGTTGCAAGCTTCTTGATAGCTGTTATGCCTTTCCAGTAGCCCTTAGGACTATAGTCGATCTTTAGCATGCGACGATCTATATACAGTAAACGCTCGAGTCTCCAAATGACCTACTTAGCAAGCTCGTAGAAGTCTGAAAGCTGCGGCTCAGAGCCCAAGGGGTCGACGGTTTTATTCGTAATCAGGGAGTACCCACGCATAGCCTCGTCCGCATCCCTAAAAGTATGCTCGGCATGTCCCTGGCGGCGCAGTTGCTCATTGATGAAGTCTAAACGCTCAGTTCTCTTCTTGGCCCATGCTGCCTGAGCAGATTGAAGCTATTCGATTGCCATATCATGACGTTTACGTTCCGCGTCCAATTGGCTGCCTCGTAATTTAGAGAATAAAAAAATGCTCCCTGAGAATGCAAGGGCGTTAACAAGAGCACCCCCAACAAGTAGCGTGAGTGTGGCCATTACTTCAGTATATCAACTGGTAAGATTCCTTGTTTAATTAGCATATCCTTTGTGGCAATAGCTAGTGATACATCGGCAACAACCATAGCCAGGTCCCGTGGGGTGAAATCAAGACGTGGCACCCCACCACCCAGAGCCATCTTAGCAAGCTTGGCATAACCTATTGATATACGGGAAACAACTGCACCTTAGTACAGAGAGTTGACGAGCATTTTTCCATCAGTAATTGGTGTTGTCATCTTATTCCATATAAAACGGATCCGTTAAATGAGCGTCCGGAGGCTTTTGTACCACAACCTGTTTAGGGTGTGAGGCTACCATCTGGTGCCTGTAGCAATACAATGCTAGTCCAAACACGCCAACACCGCCGACATGCCCACCTTTCCGGAGGTTTGCTCATTGATATTGGCTCGACAGCTTCGTCTCTACCATCTGTAAGCGCTGCCTTAGCCTGTCGGAGCTCTCTCAGAAGCTTATTTTGATTGGCTTTTCGAGCAGCAGCACCCTTTCGTCCTGCCGCAACCCTTTTAGCGTTTTTTGTCACTGACGTTATCTCCACCGGTGTTGTCTCCCCTTGATTCGTGTTTGTTTCTTCCATGTTTACTTACTAAATTTATTTGTCCAATTGACAGCTCTTAGTAAGAACATAGCACATGCTATAGCGGAGTTAAGCACATGCTATAGCGGAGTTAAACACATACTATAGCGCCGAAGTGGTGTCTTACTCTCCACCGGCCCCTGTTGTTTCGGTGCTTGTTTTTACAAATTGACAGTGTTTAACTGTTGTTAAAGCCGCAGTTAAGGGAGCTAAAAACATACCATAGCGATGATATAGCTCACAAGTGACAGTGCTTAGCGCGTGTCTAACAAACGGGTCCGTCTCAAGGTCTGTAATTAGCTTTGGCTGGTGTTCTGGTGGGATTGGTAGAAACATACAAGCAATACCTGAGTATATCTGTAGCAATGATTGACCTAGAGTGCGCGTCATGCTAGCGCCTAGCCGAGCCTCGTATCTCACATACAGCTTTATGATTTCTTCATCAGACATTGATTCAACCTGGTCAATTGTAAGGCGCTCTAAACCAAGGTACTGACGGGCCTGACCGCCTGCTACGACGGCAGCAAGCCTATCTCTCTTAGAAGACGTATCTAGGTTCCGCTCCCCCAGACTTTGTCTCCACTAAGCTAGTCGAGTCCTGTTCAAGGAGTTTATCAATTTAATGTATCAGGATCCATGAATATACGTATACGCCTTCGAGCTTCAAAATACTGTACCGCTACCCAGATAAAGAAACCTAAATTGATTACTGAGGCTATCAAGACCAATATCACTTCAATCGACAGCATATTCAGTAGGCTGATCAGTCTTCAGCAGCAGTTTTGCGTGCTTGGTCTTTGCTAGTGGTTGGCGTACTGTGGCACGTTCCTCCTTTGTTGGAATTCCATCATTTTCATGTAAGGCGTCTTCAAACGAGTCACGGTCCTTGGTGTGAAAGAGCACCATCCAGCGAGTCTGCTCACATAAGTCCCTCAGCACAGAGTTGTACTTTTGGGTGAGGACCCAGACACTTTGCTGCGCATGGCGGCCGCTAAAGGCCAGTTCTTCTTGGTTAGGGACTTTGTTGCCAAACAGTCATCAATAATGTACAGGGTTGGCTCGCCCTTCAAACAATGGTAGAAAGCCCTCAGGTGGTCATGGAGCCGCTCCCCTGGATCAACCACGTACACCTCTGAATCATCCCACACCCATGGCCGCGTCTGATAGGCCTCGTTGAAACGTATGGTAGGGCAGAGGATTACAATATGCTCGAAGGCACCGAAGAAGGGCCCTTCAAGGAGGTCAAGGATGCATGCGGTTTTCCCACATCCTGTCTGCCCACAAACAATTGCCGAACAGGGACCATCTGGAAATGAAAAAATTTGTAGACTGCGCTGACGAACCTTCCATCTTTAATGTTAATCTGTGCATCCATTACAATATACATATAAACGTTCAATGTGCCCGCCGCCTCTGCCTTTTTTGTGATCTGTATGGTGATGCCCTCAGACGCATTCTCCACAGCCCTGCCACTACCGTGCAGCTGGTCGTCATCACTCGTCCTTAAGTCGAGCCACAGAGCATACTTGGTGGTTAGGTACTCTCCTAGGGAAACGTCTGACAATGCCAGGTCTTTTAATGCTATTGCTACACTGGGGTCTCGTTTACTCGTTGCTGCACAGGCCTTCTTCACCTCGTACCACTGCTGGTAGCCACGCATGCCCTGGGCATAGAGCTGATTGGGGATGACCTCAATGGTCACCTCGACCTTCGTTATCTTTGGGTTGTAGAACGACTCTGTTTTCCTGGCGTATGAGGCGTTGGTCGGGTCTTCAAAGAGCAGTAGGATGCCCTTCATGCTGCGAGCCGGCACGTTCAGGTTGATGTTCCACAGTGTATCTCTTTTATTGTATACAAGCTTCCTGTGACGAAGCACACGGTCATACAGAATCGAGAGCCGGCTTGTGTACTGGGTGCGTATCATGCGGGCCAACTCTGTTTGGGTAACCATGTCATACTCCAGCGAGATGCCATCAATTTTGTAGCTTCCAGCGGTGTCGCCTGTTGCGTGAATTACGCGGTTGTAGTCGTTGAATGTCAGCTCGTATTCCACGCTGTCACTAGGCGCACTCTGGTAGAATGGCATGTGGCTCTCGAGCAGTTCAAAATCAAGCGGAATGTAGAACCTGTTACTATAAACATCGGCTACCGCCTTGTCCTCTTCCTCGGCCTCATCCTTGTCTCCTGCCCCCACTCGTATCTTAGTTGCGTTTCTGTCATCTGATGTGTCAATGCCCTGATACTGGAGGCCCTGTCTCTCCTGTGCAGTCCGCCACAAGTCGTGGTAACAGTGGTACACATCGCTGTCATCAATAGACATGACCTCATTGCCAGAAATCTTGATTGTCATTTTCTTAACCACGGCCCGGCCCAGGTTTTGCACAACGCTGCGGTTAACATCAGTCAAGGTCAGCGTGATTGTAAAGGCCAGCCGTGCTGTCCCTGAAACAATGACGTCGTCTGGGCCTAGATTGGGGAAGCGAACCAGCAGTTGTTGGTTCTGGTCAATAGTGCTTGGATTGTTTGTAACGACTACAGATTGTCGCACGCCCTTTACCCCGAGGGGTTCGCGTATCCGGCGGTGTGGGTTTAGTTTGCGTTCGTAAGTACTCGTCATGTTGAATGTTTAATTACAATTATATCTTTAACACATATACATGGAGTTTGATAACCCATTGGACGACCCAGAGGAGGAGGGGGCTATGGGAGGGGAAAGGAATGAAACTAACTTTGATGATGAGGAGACTCTCCCAGAGGCCACTCTCCCACCTGTTACAGAAGGGGACATTGGGATAGATCAGTCTATACCACCGGAAGGCCGACTCGTTATAGGCGCTGTCAATGATTATTACTATGCATTAGCTGAAACAGGTCACATACTAACCCTCGGCCGCGATTATACAAAGTTTGAGCTTGTTAGAGGACAGTTACGTTTGAAGGACTACCCTGACTTAAGTATTACAAATTCTCGTACCAAAAAACCGCTTTCACTTGGAACAATAACTAGATCTAGAGGGGGGCATAAGGCTGTCTGTGATGGTTTGGGGTTCACTGAGTGGTACTCACAAGCAGTTTCACGAAAGAAAGCAAAAGCCCTCCAAGGCGTTGACCAAGCAGCAGAATTTAGAAATGAGGGGCCCTGAAGCCATGACAGAGCAAAGCGGTGTGGAAGAAACAAGCTTCATAGAGGACGTTCATAACACCATCCAAGACCTAGGTACACAAACAGACAACGAACTACCACTCAGAGAGCTTATTGGGCTTGACAAGGCTATGCAGACTCAAAGGGGTGAGCTGGTCAATAACCTTTGCTAACATAACTGAGATAGAAAGGGATATAGACCGGTGGAAAGCTAAAATGGCAAGCCTGGAGGAGGAAGAGAGGGGTGATAGTCGAGCATGGAAATTCAACGCAAATGAGCTTGCAGAGCTTAAGGATCAGCGGAGTGCACATGTTGAGGCTGCCTCTTTAACCCGTTAAAGTCTACGAACCCAAATTAACCGCATCAGGGAAACGATCAACAGACTTCTTAACGAGGACACTACGGTAGCTGAGCGTGTACGCACCCTGTTCTTGGAGCAGGGCATAACAATCTCCTCTATCCTCACTGTGATTGGATTGGCAATCTCAACCCTGGTAGTTGCTTTGACGGGTGGAGGGAGCACTAGTGCAACCCCGGCAACAACACCGACGCCAGCTGATAAGCCCGGGGTAAAGGAATGGACTAAAAACAGCTGAACTCCTTGGCAAACGTCCTGAAGGGCCTGGCCGGTAAGGCAGCAGCTGCCCTTCCAGGAATCATTGGCTCCATCGTATCAGGGCTGCTTAAGTCAGCTGCAAAGGTGGTGGTTGGATGGCAGAACATGTGTGGGCCGTAGCTGTGGCGGTGGGGGGAGTTATCCTCCTGATACTCCGTGACTTACTACGTAGCAAATCAAAGCAAAACTAAGCCTATAACGATTCTGTCAAAATAGGAGCGGCTTTCTCATCCTCGTGCGCCCCACGTAGACCGGTCTCGGCCACGCCACTTGGAGCATCTGGAGAGGGGACTCACATATCTGTATTGGCGGCGGCTCAAAGCTTCCTCTATCTGGAACCACCGGAACCGAGTTGACATCAGTATTGCTGCCGATCTGCTGTTCCACAGTTGCGATAGTAATCAGATTGTTGTACCCAGCAACGTTTCCAATGGCGAGGCTCATATCCGACGGAGCCATGTACAGGCCCGTTCCAAACACATGATCAACTTTTGAGGAAGCTTTCTGGAGGACGTTCTGATACCGGCGGATGGAAGACGGAATATCCACAGGGGAATTAATGGCATCCTCAACGTTGACCTGAAATTGCTTTTGAGCATCAAAGGACGTGCCAACACCTAGTATCTTTGAGCGGGTCTGCGCTTGAGCATCAAGAATGGCCCAGACATAAGTCCGAATGCTGTCGTTAATTCGCTCAACACCGGTCTGCGTAAAGCCCTCAGACGTGTCCAGTATGAGGGTACTCCAGGCCTCGTCTGCTTCAGGTCCCTGTGCTTGATGTAGAACAGCACCCATTTTCTCCTGAAAGGATTGTAGGTTACTCGCATGGGCAAAACCTGGCTTTGTATCCTTTTCCGCCTCAAAGGCCATTCGTGTAGGGTCATAACGAACGCTTTGACCAGCCACCTTAACGACACTCCTGTAACCATACGCATCATGTGCATATAAGATACCAAGGCCTCTATTAGCTACGGTTGCCTTCTGGCGCCAGTCTGTGTTTGGTTGAACACCAAAGTTAGTGCAGTCTCTCATATGCCCTCTTGTCATATGTATTGTTATAGGGGTCATAGGCATGATCCTGGGGTAGAGGCGCTTGTAGTTCTGCCAATAGGCGACGCACTGTGTAATAAAGGTGAAAGGTGTAGAGAGCTTTCACGAGTGGAATTCCAGCCTTGAGGTGATCGTTGGATGACACGCCGCAGCCGGCTGTTGCACACCACACTGCAAAGTTTAACTGGTTCTGCCAAAACTGCATTGGATTTGTCAACCAGTCTTTTACTACTTTGTCTGCTGTTACCGGCGGCACCTCATAGTTACTGAATAGATCAGGAAACTTTGCTGTGAATGTACCACCATTGTGAACAACTTGAATTGTTTGTCGGGTTAGTTTATCTCCCACACCATATGAGGCTGGATACACCCCGCCCGTTTCATATGTAGCTTTTCTATTGAAACTAAAGGCTTGTTTATTCATAGTGCTATGTATCACACTCTGTCTAATGTTCAAAGCGGCGACGCTGTGTCCCTGCAAAAACCTATTGACAACACTGCGGGCGATCTATGTGTTGGCCTAAGGTCAATCACGTATACTGTGGGCTGGTACAATCTAGAATCAGACGAGAGCATTGCATGGCGGTCAAGGACTTCACAAGAGCGAGGATATGCTTCAATAAAACCAGGCCTCTGGAGCTTCAGCCTTCTTCAGGAGCATATTACACCATTAGGTATCGGTTTGGAGGTTGATGCTGTAAATGGGGTTATTACCCTAACAGTTCCAGACAATGGGGGTGCGTACATAACAGGCGGAGTGTTAACAATGTTGGGTCTTGACGGCCTCAGTGGGGGGTGGATACCTTCAGGTACTTACATAGGTGCCCGACCCATCAACTTTAGTATTTTTAACGCAATTTATGTTCACCTCAATCAAGTCAGCACCACGCACAACATGCTAGATGGTGCGCCCACTATGCTTCTTGAAGTTGTTGGCTTAGAGGGTGGCTCTTTCGGTGATATTATAACCACGAACATCGCTAATCCTGTCAGTAAGCGTGTCACTAGCGGAACAGTGCATGAGTTAAAGGTTCAGTTATGCAATAATAAAGGAAGGCTATTGGGTAACCACGACTTACCTGTTAGCGTTGTTCTTGAATTTACAAGATGTCAATAAAAACGAGTATTTATGGACCTAGGCAAAAACCGGCAAACACTGTTCAGGGTGCCGTCCTCTCGGAATATGCCACAAAGACCTATGTAGACTAAAAAAAAATGGATAATGGTGGCGGTACTATGACTGGAGACCTTGAAATGGGAGATAATAAAATCGTTGAGTTGGGAGACCCGATTTCACCGAAGGATGCTGTTCATAAAAAGTATATTGATGCTGAATATAGACAGCAGAACAGGTACCTGAGACGATACGTAGATGAAAAGACGAAACCACTCATTACTATATGGGCAGAAGCAAGTGGCCCCCTTCGCAGAGGATATGAGTGGTCATTTGGCCATGGGGCTAGGGGTCGAGACTCACAAGACTCAAGCTGTGGATATACCATGTTATGTAATGGCAAGATCATTCGTATGGGGTTGTCTTCGGGTGTTGGTGCTGATACTGGTCCTATAGCAGTCGTTCCTGTTATTAATGGAACGAATCAAGTGGTTGGAATAAGTAAGCCTACTAACCAACGGGCTGTTGTGATAACTTTAGACCAGCCTTTACAGCTAGAACAAGGCAACTTTATTAACTTTTATACAACCACACCGCTCGTCCCGATCCCGACTTTATCGAGAAGAACGACGCTAAGGTTGCCCAGTTTATACAGGACCTCAACCGCGTGAAAAATGGAACTTACAGCGACGGTCGCAGATATTTGTCACTCAATGACCTCTATGGTGACTAACTACTGGTGTGGGCCTATACCATAGGGGCTGAAAGGGCTGGGCTCATATGGTATAGTAAAGGGGGGAGGTGTGAGCGGTTCGCTGGCTCATGTGAGTCACCCTGTATATGTGTGTTTTCTGGGTTGCTGTATTAGATTGCTGTGCTCGTACCCCCAGTCTCTATACTACTAGGACAAAGACGACTGCACCTGCACGACCAACGCAGACTCGCCACCACGCCTGCTCGTCACGTGACATTCCACGTGACCAGACACAGATGTATCTCTGGAACGACCTCAGGGATCAACCAATAGCTAACCCGTGCCACCGGAAAATGATATTTGACGTAATCAACAAACCTTCATTGTCATGTTCATATTCTTAGTGGCTTATATTTTCGTAACCAAGGCAACGCATGTATCAAGATCCGTCTAAACACAGAGGTATAAGGATCCCAATCATGACTGAGGGTAGCAGCTTCTACCCCTGTGAGTGGCTTTAGTGTAAACCACAAAAGAAAGACCTTTGACTTATTTGGTAACAGGCTACAAGTTAGGAACCATAATACAAGCAAACCATTGTACATGGAACATCGTCTGACGCCGTACACCTCGGTCCTTGTCGGGGCATTGAAGCGAGAGACCAATGCATGGTGGTTATGTATAATGATCAACATTAATGATTCGAACCATCTCCTGAACACGTCCGTTATTGGTTCCTAGAAATTATTCACAGTATGCACAGGAAACCTTGAAGAATACTCACGAGTGGTCCAGTCCTCGGAGCCACTAGTGAACACTTACCACTCAACAACAGGCTGATCACGAATAAAAAGCAACTACCAAACAATACTCATCAACCGTTAAACAATACTCATCAACCATTAAACAATACTCATCAACCATCAAACAATACTCATCAACCATCAAACAATATTCATCAACCATTAAAACAATACTCATCAACCATCAAACAATACTGATCCACCAACAAACCGTACTAATCAACCCTCAAACAATGTTATCAGACAATACTCATTCACCATCAGACAATACACATCAAACATACAGAAAATACACATCAACCACCAAACAATACTTGCCCAACATAAACCAAAACACATCTACCCTTACACAATACTAATCCATCATCACACTGTACATATTGGCCATCAAACGATACACCCCACTTCTTTATCAACACACCCAAGCCTCAAATCAACACTCTAACTGATCCGCCAACGCACAGCTCACATGCGCCAATAAACAAAACTTGCAACACGACGCACACAAAGCCACCAGACACTGCTCGCTAAACGCCTGACTAATAAGTTGATACAGCTGTAAAAAGCTCTGAAGGCGCTTGTCAGGAACCCATTTATCAGAAACGTCTGCAGATAAGGTGGGTGTTACCCCGGGGGGGGGGGGGGGGTTATTATCGTCGTGGACAACCAAGTAGCTCGTAGGACGCTCGCTCTTGGCCGAATCAACCTTATGTTTAACATGCTGTAAATCGAGACAGGCCGCTAATATCGCTCAGTCAACTCAGACATACCTACTCGGCCTTATAAGCTTGGTCTAGCTATTTATTGACATAGGCCTTGGCGCTGTCTCAATTTCGGTCGCGTGTGCCTAGCAGAACGCCTGTCTGCTTTTCGGGCTGTTGGGGCTGCTGCTGATGCTGCTGCTGCTGAGGGGTGTATGCCCTGAGACAGCTCGGTAGCGGAAACGCGTGGGACGCCAGAGCTGCTACAATCATAATGAGCGACGTTATGACGCTATCATTGAATGACTCACCACACCCCTCAAATCTGACTCAGAGGAAATGGGCCCTGTTTACTAGGAGTGTGACTCAATACTGTACCCCCTGACACTGCTATATCTTCTCCATCCTCTTCCCCACTCTACCTATATATTGTTACTCAGCTGCCTGCGTTTTACTTCATTGGGTAAACAGGGCCGTATGTATAACATACCCAAAGCCACCCGATCTTCTGCACACCCTACGCGTCGTGACGACAAATCATGACAGTGTTTTATATGAAGGACTACAATTCATCAAGATCTGCTACATCTTTTGAAGTCTTCATCATCTGAAACACTGGGCTAGCGTGTAAACGATCGCTGGATTCTACAAGGGACAACTAACCATGGCATACGATCTGCAAGAACCAAGTGAAGCCACAACCCAATTTCATTCCATCTGTCTTGGAAGCGCAGCATGTTTCATCGTTTTTCTTCGGTGAGTAAGTTCTTTGGTGTCGACAGCAAGCCCAAATGACACAGATTCTGAGCGTTGATAATTGAGAAAGCATCATTTGACATCATCATGGATGAATCCATAGTATTATCGATTGGATCCCAGATCACATCCTCCAACAGAAGCTGGGTCGGATCCCTGCTTGTCTTGGCCACACTGGATGTTCTCTTGAACGTCAACAACCTGGCCTTCTTCACATTCGGCCAACTGAGTCGTAGTTTAGTCATAGGCGATATACCATATTGGATTTGGATCAGCCAGTGTTTCTTTACTGGCGTGGCAATACTGATGTTTCTGTTAGAAACCCTTAACACTGTGTCTGTACTTTACCGTAAAGATGGCATGCCGTTAACGTCATTAAGGATAGAGTTAATGATAACATTAACAACGCTACATATACCGCTCTCGGCCGTTAATTACTTTATTTTCACCTGTCGTCAAAATAACCTCACCTGCATGCAGATCACATCGACTGGCGCACGTTTATCACATATACTGGGTCGGTTATTATGGCATGCACATCTAAAAGGAAGGGTTCTAAAGTCCAACGAGGATTATCCTCTTCATCGCCTCCAGCTGCTCCTCATTTGTATGCTCATAGCTACCACTCTGGCCTTTCCGGTTCAAACATGGCGCTTATATCGCCGGGAGGCTCGTCAACAGCTTAACCTCAACCTCACATCTATATTCATCATACCTGGTTTGTCCGACGCAAGTACGTGGTTCGATCACATCCCCGCAGATCGATTTATCCGTAAACACGGACCATCGTTTGAATCAAGTCGCTTAGTCCGGAGTATCGAGACGATACGAAAGGCAGGTCAGAATGGTACAATTGTGACTTTTGCTTGTCCACAATCTAAAGATGAAGACACCTATTTTCCCCTTGAATGCTCCGTCATCGGCAGCGGTAATACTGTGGTCTACCTTGTCTTCAAGTTCGTCTTCCACAGCGCGTATTCTCTAAACCCATACGGTGCAATTCATTACAACATGGGTGTTATGAGACAGACTACCAACATTACCGATAGCGATGCCATCATCTGCCAACCGGCATCCAGCCACTTAGCAAGAGACTGGAAACTACACTATCTGACGGCTCATGATCGCCATGGTAACATCAGCCTCAGCAGCCCTGAAGGATGGAGTTGTGTACCTCCCAGTCCATACTATGATACGGCCATTGCACCATGCAATATGACGGCATAGATCTCGTGAGTGCCGATGTCAGCTTCATTGGACTGCCTACTGGTCATATGTAGGTCGTGTATTGCTACGTGTTGTGAATTGCATTTTGCTCAGCGTCAACATTCTACTGTAGTTTGTTCGTCATAAACAGCATTTCCCCAGGTGACATCTATCTTCTGTGGCCTTCTGCTTTTCAATTTCATATAAGGGATTGATTTTTCCAAGTATTTTACCAACTAATTAGCTATTTGCACTACTTAACTTTTCAAATACCACGTGCTCATTGACATGTCGCTCAACTGCATTCTCATCAATTTGTAATAACTAACATTTACGATATTTGTAATTAATGTATCAACGGTCAATAAACTATGTATTATTCATTTATGTCGATGCATGATCTATATAGCATCATTACCCTGTCTTTCGTCTTATTATTTCATATTTTTCTTCTCTTAATTTGTCGCAGAATATCACACATCGGTTAAATATGCGTCAATAAATAACCACTGAGACATTAGCCCCAGGAAATTGCCGTCATCATCGAGGCCCAACTCCAGCTGAGAAGGCCGTATCGCAACCCTAAAACAAACCTGCTCGCTTGATTACTCGGGCGTCTGGCAACCACATTACTGCTACCAAGTAACATAACAGAGCTAATTATACTCTGTTGATGTAGCCATGCTGTGCCTAGATCACACACAATTCAGCATCAAAGCCGAGTGCGAACCGCCATCTATGTTAGTTCAATTCATTAGTAGCTCGTCGAGTCGTTTAGAGGCGCCTTGGATTATTCTGCCTTGAATTTTTTCCATGCTTTGCAGACACTCTGCGATTGAACTTGTGTAAGTGTGTGACCAATTCCAGGTGCGCCAATTTCAGGTGCACCTGTAATGTGTTCAATGCACTTTGTTAGACATGAACTTTTCTGGTCATTCCTCTTCCTAGTAGTGTTCATACTGACCGTCCTCAACATCAGACCAGCGCGTCAGTGTTCATACTGACCGTCCTCAACATCAGACCAGCGCGTCAGTGTTCATACTGACCGTCCTCAACATCAGACCAGCGCTCAGTGTTCATACTGACCGTCCTCAACATCAGACCAGCGCCTCAGTGTTCATACTGACCGTCCTCATACATCAGACCAGCGCCTCAGTGTTCATACTGACCGTCCTCAACATCAGACCAGTTCATACTGACCGTCCTCAACATCAGACCAGCGCCTCAGTGTTCATACTGACCGTCCTCAACATCAGACCAGCGCCTCAGTGTTCATACTGACCGTCCTCAACATCAGACCAGCGCCTCAGTGTTCATACTGACCGTCCTCAACATCAGACCAGCGCCTCAGTGTTCATACTGACCGTCCTCAACATCAGACCAGCGCCTCAGTGTTCATACTGACCGTCCTCAACATCAGACCAGCGCTTCAGTGTTCATACTGACCGTCCTCAACATCAGACCAGCGCCTCATCATACTGACCGTCCTCACACCAGACCAGCCTCAGTGTTCATACTGACCGTCCTCAACATCAGACCAGCGCTTCAGTGTTCATACTGACCGTCCTCAACATCAGACCAGCGCTTCAGTGTTCATACTGACCGTCCTCAACATCAGACCAGCGCCTCAGTGTTCATACTGACCGTCCTCAACATCAGACCAGCGCCTCAGTGCTTTCTTCTGACTAAGGACATTTAAGCACAGCATACTTGGCAATAAATAAAACTAGCCATTATTCTACTGTGAAAAAGCAGTGAATGTGTCAAAACGCATGGAATTCTTCCATCCTGATTCGTTCACAATAGTTGTGATAATAATGATGAAACGATTACGTAATATATATTGACTTTATTTTGTGGCCAACATCAAGGCACATATCAGCACAAACATTCACATATTACCCACATCACGACATCAAGGCACATCTTAGCACAACTATTTATGTCACAACCGTACTTGGATTGATATTACAACTGTTTCCATGACGACTGCATACTAATGATGCAGCAACCATTGTGATGACCCATTATAACCATCCACAGCAATGAAATGAAGGCGGCCATTTGCTATAGTGTTCACACCAGGTCACCCAAACAACATAATATAAGGTTCGAACAACCATGCCTCGCAAAATATGGATACATGTCAGAAAATATGCATATCCGAGTGTATAAGGCAGCTATTGACGGCCGGATTCGTCGGTGGCTCCGCCTGGATTTACCAATATCAATCGCTACAAAAATACACTCTCAACTTATACGTTATGCATATAAACATTGCATCACTCCTCAGATCGGTAGACCAGTTTGTCAAAAGTAGATTTATAGAAAAATAGTATAAATATGTTTGGCAAAATAGCGTTTGACGAATAGCCAGTAGCTTGAAGACACAGTGACACATCGAAACAAGCATTGATATAGAACTCATTTACGCCCACGCGAAGCACCGTCATCTCAGAGATTAGCCATATAGAGAAGAGAAGTGCTGACAAATCAGGATGACCGGCAGATGCATTCGCTAAGCCGATGTGTACAGACAACGTGCACAGACAATGTGTACAGACAATGTGTACAGACAATGGTTACAAATAATGTGTACAGGCAATGTGTACAGACAATGTGTACAGGCAATGTGTACTGTACAGACAATGTATACAGACAATGTGTACAGGCAATGTGTAAAGGCAATGTGTATAGGCAATGTGTACAGGCAATTACGAATAAGAGGTTTTTTTTAGACCGGACGTGTTTGTGTTTGTTAGATTAACAGACAGGCTGATATATACACACGGGACTGAAGTACTGGATCTACTGAGATTCTAACAGAGGGGTGAGAGTGATTCATGAGGGGTGCAGTATGAAGGCGACTTGTCGGGTCCCGAGGGCTGTGGATAATAGGTCCTGGCTACTGGTCAATAGCCTACTCTATCCTAACATCAATTAGCTCCCCGTCCCCTATGTTACAGCTTGTACACATTAAGTATATATCTGTCGCTCTGTTGGTGCGTGCGTGCGCGTGTGTGTGTGTGTGTGTGTGTGTGTGTGTGTGTGTGTAGGGGGGGGGGGTCTCCCTCTGACCCCCTGCTTTTTCACTCACCTGCACAACCTCACTCTTGCTCACATTCTCTTTTTTTTCTCTCTTTCACCCTGTTTCTCTCTCCTTACACACACAAAAAAAAACACACACACACACACACACACACACACACACACACACACACATACATACATATATACACACATATACACACACACACATATATATATATATATATATATATATATATATATATATATATATATATATATATATATATATATATGCTCACTCTTTCCCTCCTCTCAATCTCTCCCTCCTCTCTGTCTCTCACGTTGCTCTTCCACTCACTCTCACTCGACAGCCCATCATCACCTATCGTCCGTTGCTTCAATAATGCTTAACAATTTATCATTTTATCTGTCAAGCAGCATCACTTTTGGCTCGTCAACTCTCCTTGCTGATGCTATCATGTCTCACCTGCCGCAGACACACCTGTCCTCTCTCTTCCCCTACGTACACTATCAGCTCACCTGCCGCAGATACACCTGTCCTCTCTCTTCCCTTACGTACACTATGATCTCACCTGCCGCAGACACACCTGTCCTCTCTCTTCCCCTACGTACACTATCAGCTCACCTGCCGCAGATTCACCTGTCCTCTCTCTTCCCTTACGTACACTATCATCTCACCTGCCGCAGACACACCTGTCCTCTCTCTTCCCCTATGTACACTATCAGCTCACATGCCGCAGACACACCTGTCCTCTCTCTTCTCCTTCCCCTACGTACAATATCATCTCACATGCCGCAGACACACCTGTCCTCTCTCTTCCCCTACGTACACTATGATCTCACCTGCCGCAGACACACCTGTCCTCTCTCTTCCCCTACATACACTATGATCTCACATGCCGCAGACACACCTGTCCTCTCTCTTCCCCTATATACACTATCAGCTCACATGCCGCAGACACACCTGTCCTCTCTCTTCCCCTATATACACTATCAGCTCACATGCCGCAGACACACCTGTCTCTCTCTCTTCCCCTATATACACTATCAGCTCACATGCCGCAGACACACCTGTCCTCTCTCTTCCCCTACGTACACTATCAGCTCACATGCCACAGACTCACCTGTCCTCTCCCTTCCCCTACGTACACAATGATCTCACCTGCCGCAGACACACCTGTCCTCTCTCTTCCCCTACATACACCATGATCTCACATGCCGCAGACGAACCTGTCCTCTCTCTTCCCCTATATACACTATCAGCTCACATGCCGCAGACACACCTGTCCTCTCTCTTCCCCTATATACACTATCAGCTCACATGCCGCAGACACACCTGTCCTCTCTCTTCCCCTACGTACACTATCAGCTCACATGCCGCAGACACACCTGTCCTCTCTCTTCCCCTACGTACACTATCAGCTCACATGCCGCAGACACACCTGTCCTCTCTCTTCCCCTACGTACACTATGATCTCACCTGCTATAGACTACTACATATCACTGTCCCAAATGCATGGACTATCTCACATTCTGTTGAATTACTCTCTTACTCACCAAAGATCCCTCATATTAAGAGACTCTCTTACTAAGATACTCTCAAATTCAATGATTGTCCCACTGAGCCGTTCTCGCGTTCTGTGTCTATCTCATCAAGCGATTCTAACGCTCCATGTGGATTTTGCTTGGCAACCTAGATGACTCTTAGTGACTTTCTGACATCATCAGCATACCTCAGCATACTTGCAAAACGTCAACATTGACCAAAACAAAATAATTGAATTATTGACTGGAATTGCTTGAAGGATTCGTGCCAAAAGAACCGGGAAAAAACGTGACGCCCACACCTAAACACACCCCAAAAAAACCTCATTGACACACGTCTATGACGTCATCGTACACTGGCCTCGGCGGAACACAGCCCCAATCGTTAGGACTGCCAAGTGTTGTGTTTCCTGACGAGGAATCCATTTTCATGTAATGGAGTCCCCATCTTTGGCTGAGATCCCCGTGCGATGCCCGACATTCTGTGGCTCTGCATGGCGGGGCGCGGTCACGTACCACTGCGTAGTTATAATGAATAGCACCATATGGGTAACCGAGGGATGGCTTCTGAAAGACAAACTTGAACTGGATTCGTACAGGGCACTTAGTTGGTGAGAAAAAAGAGCACTCTGGCGGGAAGTGGCGGAGTTGCTGGGTAGTATTGGGACAGGTTAAACTGACCGAGGTGACGTTATCTCCGGCTTTCCATACCGTGCGTATGCTTGCTAGGATTCGACTGTCTTTCAAAGATGGTCCATGTTCTGTAAATAATTCATGCTCAGGTAGAAGGTCGAACCAAGCTTCAGGTATGGTGGATGAATTGACGAGGAAAATGGATGTCGTGGTCACGTGGTGCTCCCTGACGACCATGGCGTGGTAATAGCGCCATGTTTGGATTGGGAAAGACATAGTGGAGGCGTAGAGGATACAGGCTGTCATGAAAAGAGGCAGGTGGACACTGTGGGTGTCATCCCTCTTCAATATGGTGCCCTGTATCCGAGCATGCCACATGATCCGCACAAACACGAAGACGATACGTGCTCCTCCGCAGAACGCCTGCACGTGCGTCAGGTGGAACCGCTGACATTTAAAGATGAAGTAATTGATGGCGGAAAGCGGCACGTGTTCCAGACTCAGAGTGACGATAAGTTCGTGATGGAGTGGGATGACGGTAGTGTCACATTGGCGATGTACCACTGACAGCGTGTTCAGTGTCTCCAGTACGTACAGCAGCACACTGAACACAGTGAAGGCACACAAGGCGCTCCACAGGCTACCCGGTATCTCTCCTGTGATCAGTCCACGATCCATGTGTCTGAAGCTGAAACTGACTAGATTCAGCACGTTCAGACCTACATCTATAGTGCCCAACAGCACCATGCTTATCACCCAGATACGCGTGCACGGCGTGGCCAGTCCGTTCCCCATACTGTCAAGATTCCGACTGCCTTTCTCCATCTATAGCAGGGTAAGTTCGCAACCTAACGCAGACAGACTACATTATCCTAATTTGTGATGGCTTTAATTTCGAGTCGCCTGTCAACATTTATTCTGATTACTTGTTGCTCCAATTGGCGAGCTCACTAGGTGTCGCCAGTCGCTTAGAGGTCGTCAGCAAATGCAGCAGCCACGTCAGTTGTCTAGCCAAGTGGGTGCCGTGTCGCCGAGTAATGAGATGCCAAGATAGGCGAGTGAAGGCGCACCTGTGCTTCTATGCTGCTGCTGCTGCTAATGTTGTTGAAGCAAATGGTCTCCTCTGTGGGGCACTGCTATCTCCGCATCTCCTTAATAACACCCGTGACGTGGAGCTTATACAGCAGCGAGCGGCAGAAGCGTTTGGCCACCCACGTCTACAATGATACGGGCGAGTGTGCTGTCAGTGCACTCAATGCCTGGTGTTGTGTCCCCGGTACGAGAGAGGGGGAGGGGGGGTGTTGGTGCTTGATGCAAAACGAGTGATTTCTGTTGAGACGCTTCCAGCCAGCGTGACCAAAGCCAGCGCTCAGACACGTGACAAAAGCCAGCGCTCAGACACGTGACCAAAGCCAGCGCTCAGACACGTGACCAAAGCCAGCGCTCACACACTTGACCAAAGCCAGCGCTCACACACGTGACCAAAGCCAGCGCTCAGACACGTGACCAAAGCCAGCGCTCACACACGTGACCAAAGCCACACTTATCTTACATGCTTAGTTTGTGCTGGTATGATTCGAAATGAAATATCAAACAAATTTTAAAGAGTGAAATATGGATACGAGAGAGCAGTTGTTGCAGGGCGTAATCAGCAAGTAACTCAACCATAAGTTGACATCAGCGTCCACTCTCCACGATGAACCGGTCCCAGTGGCGTGGTAGTTGACATCAGCGTCCACTCTCCACGATGAACCGGTCCCAGTGGCGTGGTAGTTGACATCAGCGTCCACTCTCCACGATGAACCGGTCCCAGTGGCGTGGTAGTTGACATCAGCGTCCACTCTCCACGATGAACCGGTCCCAGTGGCGTGGTAGTTGACATCAGCGTCCACTCTCCACGATGAACCGGCCCCAGTGGTGTGGTGGTTTACATCAGCGTCCACTCTCCACGATGAACCGGTCCCAGTGGCGTGGTAGTTGACATCAGCGTTCACTCTCCATGATGAACCGGTCCCAGTGACGTGTTGGCTTACATCAGCGTCCACTCTCCACGATGAACCGGTCCCAGTGGCGTGGTAGTTTATTGCCTCGCCTTACGACCCACAGGCTATGGGTTCGACTCTAAGGTGTGACAACCTGACTGGTTACTCTTGACTCGGATGATCACGTAAAATGGCGGTCCAATCTCTGAAAGGAGATGTAAAAGATTCTATGAGGACGACGTGCTCCCTGGCAGTGACTACCCTCAGAGTTAGACACTCACTGCTAGTCGTACATAGCTTACGTTGCTAAAGACGACTATAATTCGAACAAACAAACAACCTCTCCATGTTGACAGATAAAAAGCTGCAAACACGGCTCAAAACAAGAGGAGGGCGACTGAGGAGAGGAGACGAATGTACATGCGATTACGACCGTGCTTATGCATTGTCAGCAAGAATATTGCAGCCACCACTTGCAGTGCCACTGTCATCCGCTTACAGAGTGTGATATATGGACTCAAAGGAAGGAAGCTTCCGGTCGAGTGCCATATTGTGAATACAAAGTCCTTGGACCCAGCCCTGTACACAAGTTATGAACGCACACACCGATGGAGACAGCCCCAACAGCCATTTCGCTCATAACGCACCATAACTCACTTTCTTAACTTCTGACATTCATCAGCTTACCCATAAGCTGCTCCAAAAGGTCACCCACTGCATATACCCGCTAGCGACACACCACGTGAACATGGATCGTGTCTTGATGTTCCGAGTGGTAATTATTAAGGCGCTGACAAC